>JAUIMM010000486.1:2842500-3465000 GCA_031769625.1 Taudactylus pleione
ACGGAGCATGGGACCTGGAACGCTGCAACGGCAAGTCTTCACTGGAAGTAATGATGTTGCACAGACAACTTCCTGTTGTCCAGAGCCCGGTTAAATACCCTAATGTAGCAGTCCATTGGAGGATAGTGTCAGCTGACAGCAACCAATGCTACCATTGGGTAAAGGGCTAATCAGGATATAGACTGTCATGGCTGCGCCCATGAGAGTAACCGCAGAAACCACATCTCGGAGCGAGCACATGGATGTCCTAGCAGACCCCAGGTATAATCCTCAGTGCGTCACCCGCCACCGCACCTGGTGTCTGACCACTCGGGAGGTTAGTGGAAGCCAGTGCTGAGGTGAGTAATGGCCGATCTGTGCAACTGTCTCAAATCATACTATGAGGGAGATCTCACAGGATCTACGCCCCTTCTTTGCCATGAGAGATGTGCTCTATTGCTCCACAATGTTCAGTGACCATTGAAAAAGAAGTCTCCATATGTGGTGTGGTCCTTGCAATGCTCTCAAAGCACATCAGCCAGGAAGCTCTGCACCTACATGGGGTTCCTGACGTGCCCTGGACATAAAGATGTCTGAGTAATTGCCACATGTATGAAATCAGTATGAGTGTATGCAATATAAGCTGAAGTTGCTAGATGGGATATGAGCAATATGATAAATGAAGTATCCCAAAACTGTGAGCTCTTACTTTGTGATATAAATGAAGCAATTATTGTTCATGAATGTATAACTGCTACTATATGGGATATGTGCAATTTGATAATATTCTTAATACTGTAGAATAATATATTTTTATAAGATTAGAACTGTGCTGTACTTCTAAAAAAATCAGACACGTGTGTGCCACTTTTATTACTGCTATATGGGATATGTGCAATACCACAAGTCTAATATCCAAGATGAGATGACATCATTAGATATTCCTGAATTTAACACATTTTTTTGATGTGACTACTTCTGTTGTTTAACAGTTCATGGGATTTGTGCAAATACCTGAACTGACATAAGTATGTTAGTTTTTATTGTGACTTGTGAAATAGATACATCAGGATTAGAGAATATCATTACTGATTCTCATTAAGGTGATTACTTCTGCTGCTAAAATATAGCATATGCAATTAATACATCTGATACTGGTACATACTGAATATGCGAACTGTTGCAACCCATGTTATCTTAAACAATACTTTATAGATGACAGTGTGAATACTAATGCTGGGCATACACTATACAATTATCTGTCGGATATCTGTCCAATCTGGCTGGTTGAAATAAAACCTGGTAATGTATGGGAGCTAATGACAATTGACCATTTGCTCACAAACATTGGAAAACAGACAAAAATGGTCGTTCAGACAAATTGGTTAAAACACACGAATTTAACCAATTTGAACAACTGTTTTTTGTCTGTTTCCCAGTGTTTACTTTAAAACCATATGATCGATTGTCATTTGCTCCCATACATTACCAGATTTTCATTCCAACCAGATTGAACAGATATCTGACAGATAACTGTATAGTGTATGCCCAGCATTAGTAACACTACCATCTATCTGTGATCGGAGGTAATCTTTCACAATTAATGTGGTAAATACATACAGAATACTAAAGATTACTGCTTTTGTTTGTTTTTCAAATATTTTGCCTATTTTAAATACTTACAAGGGTATCAACCTTAATTTTTTACAAAGGTATGCATTATTAAAAGTTACGTTTTCATTATCGTAACCAATACATAGCTTCATTATATACAGAGTGCTTCAGCAAAGGTGTTTTTCAGTTTATTCTGCCTGCACAGACTATAATTTAACAGTGCCCAGGACTGTCACTAATGCAGAAGTCTTTGAATGGATCGGAAAGGAACATTTAGTTTTTGTGGACTCCTATTCAGAGTGGTTTGAGATCGAATATCGAATCTCACCAATGCTGCTGTTATTGACAAAATCAAAAGAAACTTTGCTACACATGGCACCCCATAACAACTCATCACAGACAATGCCATGCAATTCATGAGTAGAGAGTTCAAAGAGTTTGCAAATACCTGGGACTTTAAACACAATACCAGCTGTCCCCACTATCCTCAATTCAATGGGTTAGCAGAAAGAGCTGTCCGGTCAGCCAAACACCTGTTGGCAAAATGCACACAGGATATCACTGATATCTTTGCAGCATTGCTTAGCTTAAGAAAACACACCATATTGTTGCACCGCACCAAGACATTCCTGTTACAAAGCAACAATTGCAACAGCAAGTACAACTAAGAGTACAAACAATACTTACCTCAAAGCGGCTGTCCAACAAAAGAAGTTATGACTGAGCAGCGCCTTCCACATCTTGTTCCAGGTCAAGCTGTCCAAATGCAAACTCCTTGTGGATATAATAGAGCTGGTACCGACCTCCAATAATCTGCTTCTCCCAACAGTTACGGGATACAAGTCGAGGGTGTCACCTATGAGCGTAACCGTCGACACCTGCTGAGTGTGCCTGAGAAAGTTCCTTCAGCACTCAATCCCACCATGGTTGACCCAGAACTCATTTACACCTTACAGGAGTGGAGATCTGAAGAGCCCATGACCATACCTTTGGACTCAAGGCCATCACTTAACCTGCCTCAATGCTCAGGTGGGCTTCTTGGAAATCATCAACCAGTCACACTCCATATCGAAAAGAGATAATGAGGTGCGCCTATCAACAAATAACACAATGCTTATATCAAACTGGCTGCTCCTAACCAGCAGGATCTGCTACCTGCTGAAAAATGGAGAACAAAAAGGAATGTGTAGGAGCGCTTGTTTGTATAAAAATGAACAATAATGTGAAAAATAAATAAAGATTTAATAACAATAAATGACAATAACATTCAGCAATGTCAAACAACAATTTCAAGAATGAGAAATGAGCACATAGCTCTGTGCAGTATTCAGACCAACCTAATTGGACACTATTGTAACCAGAAATGTATGAGTCCGTTTCATGTGGAAACAAAGGCCCTCATTCAGAGCCGCTCGTTAGCGGCAGTACGCTCGTTCCGAGCGATGTTTGCACATCTGCGCATGCGTACGGTTTTTAGTACGCATGCGCGAACCAGTCAGTGCGGCCAAAAATCGTTGGTACGCAATATAGCGAGTGCCTGCTATTTTGAATGACAGAATGAGGCGTATGTGGGTGGTAACAGGGGAAGGTGCTTGAAAACGGGGAGTGGAGATCCGAACGCAGGCGTGCTTAAAGGTCAAAACGGGCGTTTTATGGGTGTGTATATTTAAAACAGCAGCGTCATTGTTCACGTCACTGGGTTATTTTATAGCCAGAACTGCTCGCAAATTTGTGGTAGCAAACACCAACCACAAGAATAGCGAGCAGTTCATACGCTGGTCGATGTACTCGATTAATCTAATAAATAGCGGACATGACGTAGGATGCGAGCGGCCAGGGGGCGTTTTTAACAAATAAACGAGCGTATGTTTTGCTCGCTCGTTCAGACTTAGAGGTGTGAACAGACTACAATGTGCGTACGGATCATTTGAATAGCCACCCCTTGTTTTTAAACGAACGACCGCAAATAGCGAATGGCTCTGAATGAGGGCCAATGTTTGCAGAAATGCAAAAAAACAATCCTGGAGTATATGTTAATACAATGTGTCTTCTTATGGACTAGATTGTCTCAATGGAATATACACCAACAATAAAAGAGTAACTGCTAGATGGAGCCGCTAAAAAAAGGAGGTATATGGACTGTCCTGCAAATCCTGTATACAAGTGATGTGCAGAAGTAATGACTCTACCACTATTTTAGCGGGAGTGTACCTTGTAACTGTGAGGTAGATGTATTATAGCGGCACTTACCGAGGCAAAGCAGGAAGCACTACCGATGAGATGTATAAACATCTCATCGGCCGGAGAGGGGGAGCGTTAACTCCCCCCTCCGGCGCTACCCACTAGAGACAGCAGCGCATCAGCCTAGTGCTGATGCGCTGTGTCTCTTCCCGGCCGGCTCCACTGAGCATGCGCGGGATCTCGCAAGTATCGTGAGATCCCCGCATGGAGCCCTGGAGCCGGTAGCCGCCGCAGCAGGGACAGCGCTGTCCCTGCTGTGGGGATAGGCTAACGCCAGGCTGTAGCTGTCGATAACGACAGCTACAGCCGGCTGAACGATCAGACGATCTGACCGTTCGTACATAGCCCAGGCTATCAGCACTGCTATCTTGTAGATAGCAGCGCCGATAATGACAGGGGCGCATAGCACCCCTGTCATTTACCGCCCAGACCCCGATCATACATCAGGGAGAAGCGGTATCAGCGCACATAATGTGCGCTGATACCGTTTCTGGGCTTCATACATCTACCCCTGTGTGTGATAGTTACCATTTATGTCTCCAAAGTCTGGTAGCCCACAACCTAAGGGTGCTGCAGAGGCAATCTCTGGAGACAAGTGATGCTCTAACCGCTCGTTAGCGGGAGCGTAGGTGCTGGCGGGCTGAGAGCCTGTAGCTTGGTGCTCCGTGTGTGACCGGAGGAGTCACCTGTATGTAGGTTCGATCAGCCGCAGCAGGCTCTTGGTACAGGGGACAGGACTTAAGCAGTACTCTAGGCGTATGGCGGTCTGGTGAAAAAAAATGGAGGTTCCTTGACGCGTTTCTCTGGTCAGTAAAATCCCGGTTTCCTCAGAAGGTTTATCAATTTGGGTAGCAAGATTGAAATGTTCTATCTAAAGGCCCCATTTACTATAAAATCCCTCCTTACCCCTTTAACTGTGAAATTGATATTGTTGCATTTCTTACTGTACTGATTGTATTTGTTAAACTGTTTAACTTTTTTGGGAATTTTTATGATTACATAATGGGGAAGATGTATGACGCCCAGAAACGGTATCAGCGCACGTTATGTGCGCTGATACCGCTTCTCCCCGATGTATGATCGGGGGTCTGGGCGGTAAATGACAGGGGCGCTATGCGCCCCTGTCATTATCGGTGCTGCTATCTACAAGATAGCAGCGCCGATAGCCTGGGCTATGTATGAACGGTCAGATCGTCTGACCGTTCGGCCGGCTGTAGCTGTCGTTAGCAACAGCTACAGCCTGGCGCTAGCCTATCCCCACAGCAGGGACAGCGCTGTCCCTGCTGCGGCGGCTCCTGGCTGCACGCGGGGATCTCGCGATACTTGCGAGATCCCGCGCATGCTCACTGGAGCTGGCCAGGACAGAGACACAGGGCATCAGCACTAGGCTGATGCGCTGCTGTCTCTAGCGGGTAGCGCCGGAGGGGGGAGTTAACGCTCCCCCTCTCCGGCCGATGAGATTTATACATCTCATCGGTAGTGCTTCCTGCTTCGCCTCGGTAAAGAGGCGAAGCGGGAAGCGTTATAGTGGCACGTTAAGTGCCGCTATAATACATCTACCCCAATGTGTGCACTTGTATGTCCCTTTTATACTTGTAACCCATGCCCTACAAATTAAAAAAAATAATAATACCAAGCCATACTAGCACACAACACCCAAGGACTACTTACACCATTCCACTTGGATGTTAGAGTGGCAGGACATGGAATGTCACCTGGGTTTTATGGTAAAAGTCCCCCAAAGTAGTGCAAGCAAGATACCCATTAGGTTTTGGGCCAAGTAACTTTTATCAGCTCAAAGAAGATATTCCTCATTGGAGAAACATCTGCTAGCAGCATACATAGTACTGCAACATGCTTGAAGCCACCACCAATCCACAACCTGTAATTTGTGACAAGAAGGCCCTTAGGTGCACATACATCGATTGCAAATATGCGCTATAGTGCCTCTTTTACCCTGAATTGGCTGCCTAGGACTCACTTTTAGCAAATAAGCAGGCCCACAGGATGTGTACACCCATTCCACAGCCAGTCACCACCTGCAGTCTCAATAACGGTCGGGATCCCAACAGTGGAAACCCAACCTGGGACAAAAGATAGACGTCGAAAATTCTGACGCCTATCTTTAGCCCCACGCTGAAATCCCGACAGCCGGCATCCCGAAATAAGGTAAGGGAGGGTTAGGTTTAGGCTCCCCTGGGGGGGACAGGGTTAGGCACCCCCTGGGGAGGGTTAGGGTTAGGCACCACTGGGGAGTTAAGGGTTGGCATTCCCCCGGTAAGGTTAGGTTTAGGGTGCAGGAAGGGGGAGTTAATGATAGGCACCACCAGGGGGAGGTTAGGGTTGGGCACTAGGGGGGGGTTAGGGTTAGGCACCACTAAGGGAGGTTTAGGGGGGGGGAGAGGGGTAGGGATAGCATACTTAACATGCCTGTCGGGATCTTTAGATATCGGGATGCCGCTGTCGGGATTTGAGCCGCCGGTATTTCAGCGATTCCGCTGAGGGGACAAGATTGCAGCTCACACTGGATGAGACGGTTCTGGTGACACAGCCGGGGGCTACCAGCAGGAAGGAGACAACTACTGCACCTAGTACTGCCTGTCACTAACCTCCTCCTTGCTCCAGTACTGCCCCAACTGCTATCTACTATTACCCCCTCCCTTCCCTCAGTACTGCCTGTCTCTAACCCCCTCCTTGACCCCAGTACTGCACCAACTGCTATCTACCCTTACCCCTTCCCTACCCCCAGAACTGCCCCAACCCTCTCCTTGCCCTCCAGTACTGCCCCAAAAACTATCTACCCTTTACCCCTAGCACTTCCTGTCCCTAACCTCCTCCTCGCTCTCAGTACTGCCTAGCTGCTATCTACCCTTGCCTTCTCCTTGCCCCCCGTACTGCCCCTGCTGCTATAACCCTTAACTCCTCCCTATCACCAGCATTGCCCCCAGTACAGCCTGCCCCTTACCCCCTCCTTGCTCCCAGTACTGCCCCTGCTGCTATCTACCCTTACCACTTCCCTACCCCCAGCACTACCTGCCTCTAACCCCTCCTTGCACCCAGTACTGCCTCATCTGCTATCTATCCTAACTCCCTCCTTGCCCCAGCACTGCCCTAACTACTTAATACCTTTACCTACCTTCCTACCCCAACTGCCACATGCTGTCCCCCATCTTCCTCCTTCCTGCTCCCTGCCTTAGACCCCAGCTCTACACCAATTGCTACCTGCCCTCGGCAGTGCCCAGGCTGCCACCTGGCCCCATTCCCAGCACTGTCCCAACTGTTGCCCCCCCTTTCTGCCCCCAGCACTGCATCTGGTGGCTATGTGTCAATGTATTTATAGGCATTACCATACTGAAAATATGAGTGCGACTTCTCATGGTAATTGTGTAGGACATGTAGGGTGGTTTGATGCTATGTGGAGCGGCATATGGAGAGCTCAAAAACTTAATTTGTGATGGGACCCAGAAACAGTGGAGTAGGACACCATAATTTTAAAGTGTCGGGTCTCTAGGACCCATATGTTATTTTTTCGCTCACTGCAATAACTGACATACTGCAGTATCTCAGAAGCAAACAATACAGAAGCGAAAGTGATATCTGAATTAAAGAGGAGGATTGTCCTCACAGGAACCAGCAGAGGTTAGCAAGCAACTGGCTGGCATGGTGTTTTCTGAAGGTCCAGATGAAAAACCTCCTCCTCTTCAAATAGGTGGGGGCCCAGTGGCAGAGGCTCCACCCTGGATAGAGTTTTCAGATGATCGCAATCAGGGATTCTGGTTTATTGATGGCTTTTCACAGTTTACTCAAAAGGGCCAAAACTGGACTGTTACATCATATCAGCCCTCTACACAACACAAGTCACTCTTCACGAGACTGGAGATTGAGGGTCAAGTCAGTATGCTGAACTGTGAACTATTGCCATAGTGATGTAAGAGACAACAGGTTATAATCTATTCTGACAGCTGGGCTATCTACAAAAGGTTAGTCACATGGAAGAGAACATGGCAACAGACACTTGGTAAAGAAATCTGGGGAGGCCCAAGATTAGGGAATTTCATTTGGAAGCATTTTTCTACTCGCAGCATTCAAGTTGGCCATGTGACTGCCCACACTGGATACCTTCCTAATGATGCTGTAGATGCTCTGACACAAATATCTGTGATGGAAATGACTAAAGACGACAATATGCAGTGCAGTTAGTTGCAGATGTTGGAGGGATTGGCACAGTCTAGGCATAGAGGAGCGCAAAGAACAAGGGATTGGGCCTTATGGAAAGGAATACCTCTTGCCCATTTTATGGAACATTGGGCCTGATTCAGAGCCGTTCGCTATTTGTGGTCGTTCGTTCAAAAACAAGGGGTGGCTATTCAAATGATCCGTTCGCAAATTGCAGTCTGTTCCCACCTCTAAGTCTGAACGAGCGAGCAAAACATACGCTCGTTTATTTGATAAAAACGCCCCCTGGCCGCACGCACCATACGTCATGTCCGCTATTTATTAGATTAATCGAGTACATCGTACAGCGTATGAACTGCTCGCTATTCTTGTGGTTGGTGTTTTCAACCGCTATTTTGCGAGCAGTTCTGAGTTAAAAAAAACCAAGTGACGTGGTCAATGACGCTGCTGTATTAATTATGCACTCCCTTAAAACGCCCGTTTTGACCTTTAAGCACGCCTGCGTTCGGATCTCCACTCCCCGTTTTCAAGCACCTTCCCCTGTTACCACCCACATACGCCTCATTCTGTCACTCAAAATAGCAGGCCCTCGCTATATTGCGTACCAACGATTTTCGGCCGCACTGACTGGTTCGCGCATGCGTACTAAAAACCGTACGCATGCGCAGATGTGTGAACATCGCTCGGAAAGATCGTACTGCCGCTAGCGAGTGGCTCTGAATGAGGGCCATTGTGCAGAAGTCTGAGACTTGTCAAACAATAAATATAAGGTAGACTTTGACAGTAGATGTAGGATGCTTATATTGAGGGAAATCAGCAGATAGACTTTAATGGCCCCTTTCCCACATAAGGAAGAGTGCAATTCTGCTGCCCTGCCATGGACACATACTCTGAAGTCTTGCTTACGGTACATAGGGCCTGATTCAGAGCCGGACGCTATTTGCGCTCGCTCGTTCAGGAAAAGGGGCCGGATATTTAAATAGAGCGCTCGCTCTTTGCGGTCTGTTGACGCCTCTATGTCTGAATGAGCGAACGAAACATGCACTCGCTATTTTTTATAAAACGCCCCCTGGCCGCTCGCATCCTACGTCATCTCCGCTATTTATTAGATTAATCGAGTACATCGAAAGGCATATGAACTGCTCGCAGTGCTTGTGGTTGGATTTTCCTACCGCAATCATGCGACCAGTTCAGGCTAAAAGACAACCAAGTGACGTGGTCAATGACGCTGCTTTGTTAATTATGCACACCCTTAAAATGCCTGTTTTGACCGTTTGGCACGCCTGCGTTCGGTTCTCCACTCCCCGTTTTCAAGCACCTTCCCCTGTTACCACCCACAAACGCCTCATTCTGTCACTCAAATTAGCAGGCATTTGCTATTTTGCGAGCACACAATTTCCGACCGCAATGAATGGTTCGCGCATGCGTATTACAAACCATACGCATGCGCAGTTGTGCGAACATCGCTCGGAGCGAACGAGCGGCCGCTTACGAGCGGCTCTGAATCAGGCCCATAGTGCCTCTGCTGACCAAAATAATACTTTGAAGATGCTGAAACAGATTGTGATTCTACATGGAATTCCAAACAGACAATAAGACACATTATATTGGAAAACAATTTCGACAGTGGGTGGCGGAGCATAGTGTACACTGGTTGTACTACATTCCCTATTACCCTCAAGCAGGGCTAATAAAATGCTTGAATGGGCTACTGAAACAGCAGATTGAGAAAAGAATGCCCACAAATACACTCAGGTGATGGGACAGAGTATTGACAACGGCTGTTCAGAGTGTGAATGATAGAATGAGTGGGGATACTACACCCTTTCAGAGGATGTTACTAGCCCCACCCCCAGGCCACCACTCTCAGTTGTCATATTCAGGAAAAGAGAAATGAAAATAGAAAACAGTGGGGTAGATGTATGAAGCCCAGAAACGGTATCAGCGCACGTTATGTGCGCTGATACCGCTTCTCCCCGATGTATGAACGGGGTCTGGGCGGTAAATGACAGGGGCGCATAGCGCCCCTGTCATTATCGGCGCTGCTATCTACAAGATAGCAGCGCTGATAGCCTGGGCTATGTACGAATGGTCAGATCGTCTGATCGTTCGGCCGGCTGTAGCTGTCGTTATCGACAGCTACAGCCTGGTGTTAGCCTATCCACACAGCAGGGACAGCGCTGTCCCTGCTGCGGCGGCTACCGGCTCCAGGGCTCCATGCGGGGATCTCGCGATACTTGCGAGATCCCGCGCATGCTCAGTGGAGCCGGCTGGGACAGAGACACAGCGCATCAGCACTAGGCTGATGCGCTGCTGTCTCTAGCGGGTAGCGCCGGAGGGGGGAGTTAACGCTCCCCCTCTCCGGCCGATGAGATGTTTATACATCTCATCGGTAGTGCTTCCTGCTTCGCCTCGGTAAAGAGGCGAAGCGGGAAGCGTTATAGCGGCACGTTAAGTGCCGCTATAATACATCTATCCCAGTGTCATCAAAGTCCTTGAAGATGGGGCTTTTTGTGAGTACAATCATTATTAACCTGATAGGGGCCATCCTGATCAGGAATACCGTGTACTGTACCTTTTTTTCTCAAACAAGAACATGAGAGATAGCTGCACATGGGATGACACTGATACTCAAAAACATGTGGTAGCATGTACATGCATGATATATGTTGTATGGAGAAGGGTGATAAGATAGGGTAACTTATACTAGTGCCTCAATAACAGTATATTATAGAGAAATCAATTGAACATCAGGCATGAGGAACCTCATTGGTCTTTTCAGTAGATGGAAACCAGGAAAAGAAAGCAGGGGAAATTATATTAGAAGGGTTAGGAGATACCTTGATATGTTACATTATGAATCTAACCCTGTATACCTTCCTGTCAACAGGTTGATCCCCGTATCAGCATGAGGTACCTGTGGATCCTTGTGATACCATGGATGGTTGCAAGCAAAGCACTGGTAGAGAAGAGAGAATTATATCAACACCTGACTGATCTATGGCAATACTTTCAGATCCAAATGCATGTTATTGCTGCTAAGAAATTACTAGGGTTACAAGACTGCTAGATGTGCACTCATTACCCAGTAGCAGCTACTTTAAATTGGGTAGTAGTACCACTGAAAGAACTGATATTTGGCTATAACAAAAGGACACACTGCGAGCTGGTTAAAAGCATTTAACACTGCTTATTTAAAAAGATGCCCTGTTTATGCTAGAATACTACCAGGACACTAACATGAATGCTATACTACAAATAAGGTGTTTGAAGATAGAGTCTTGTGGTTTTTGCCATCCACCTTTCCAGATGATGTACTGTATATTATGTCTATGGAAGAAAAGCTTTAAAGTGGCTCCCTTATTGTGCTTCTGGCAGATATACATTGGCATGATTATTATCAACTTCTTATTATATTCCAGATAAACATGGGTTAATCCAGCGGTTCCTAAAGTGTGCTCTGTGACGCTTATGCAGGGGTACAGCAGGTGGATGGCACAATGGTAAGCCAGCTGGATGGGCCTCTCTAAGCAGCCTGTGGCCATGTACACAGAACAGCAGGCCCCGTGCTGACACTGACTGATTGTCTGACTCGTGTGGTTCTGCCCCCTTCTCCACTTCCTATCTTTTCTCCTCCTACACTACACAGTGTGAGTCCTATAGTCTCCTCTGGCTCTGTAATTGGTCAGTGTAAGAGGAGATAAGGGGTCTAAACCAAAAACACAGAGAACATCCATGTACATATCACTTTTCAGTATGTACTAGAGTGTTTTCTCTGTCTTCTGTCTGCTAGTGCTGATAGCAGGCTAGAATATTAGAATATAGGTGCTGCCATAGGCCCCTATGGCAGCGCTAAATGACCCAGCTATTACTAAGAAGTGGAGTCACTTACTGTCAGCCGTCTTCTCCAGCAATTATATTGTCCCTTGGAGGACCCATTATCTGCTAACAGGAGAGAGTAGAGTTGAAATATGAATGTCCTCTTCTTTGTGTAGATTTGTTATCTTGTCAATAAAGTATATTTTTTTAAAAAGCCATGAAGCTGCAGTGCATGTTCTTCAAAGTCTTGACATGAGAGCAAACTGAGCACCGGCTTGTGAGGCAGTTTCAATTGGAGGACAGGATAAAGTTATTCAAGACGCAAAGTGTCGCAGTAGCCGCTTCCTGCTTTGCTTTGATAACAGGCAAAGCAGGGATGGCTTTTTCACCATTATAAGTAGAGTATTAGTGAAGATTGAGGGTATATGGATGCGAGACATCCTATAATTAGTAGGTTTTATATAGAGTAGCAGTTCTCAAGTTGTGGGTCACGACCACCTCAGCTTGAAGTAGCAACTCTCAGGAGTCTGAAATCAGTTGAACTGTCTGTTACTTCAGACTCCTCTGATCAATGGCTGAGAGATCTGAGAGTCATCAGGCCGCCCCACCCCAGTGCTCATTCTCTCCTGTCCTGCCCAGCAGCAGACAGCATCAGGCTTAGCTGAAGCTGAGTCTGTCTGTAAAGACAAAGGAATGGGTATGAAGTTCCGGCAGCTGAATGGAGAAGATCCCAACAGGGCAGGTAAGTACCTTATCCCTACCCCTCCCCCTCATAACCCTGACCCTCCCTTAGTGGTGCCTAAGCCTAACTTCCCCCCTACTGCCTAATCCTAACCTCCCCCAGTGGCACCTAACTCTAACCTTCCCTTCCCCTAGCCTAACCCTTCCCGGGGGGTGCCTAACCTTATGCCTCCAGGAGTCCCTAAACCTAACACCCCCACCCCCTCCCAGCATTGGGATTAAGATAGGAATCGGTATTTCGTTACCTATCTTAAGTCACCTGTCAGGCTTTCGTTGTCGGGCTACAAACCAGCGCGGCATGTAGTCCACCGGTCTATTAACTACATCCCAAAGACAAACAAGCAGCCAGCAGTGGTCTTCAGTCAGACACAGAGGAGCCAGCTGCTAGTAAGCAGAACTCTCTCTAAGTCTGTGAAGTAGGTGCACCCAGGTGGGAATATCTTTGTGGAAGTGGGGGAAGAAGCAGCAGGACAGCATGAGAGGGAAGGAAGGGAGAAGTATGTAATGTGGCGTGGAGGGGGAATAGAGGAGTGCACAGTGTGGAAAGTGGAGGTGGAACAAGGGAACACACATTAATTAAACACCCACTGCCTCTCCCTAGTCTCCCACAGCCTCTCCTCAGTTGCTCTCTGCCTCCCACTGCCAGCCTCTGCTTTCTCCTGCCTCTCCTTGCCACCCTCTGCAGCCCTCTATAAACCACTGCCTCTCTTTGCCACCCACTGCATCTTTCTGCCACCTTCTGACTTCCACTGCCTCCCTTGTCACCCTCTGCCTCCCCCGTCACCCTCTGCCTACCCCTGATAATAAATTGTATTATCACTTTGGAAATATTTTGTTGCTGGTTATCTTTGACTGGCATTTCCATTAAACATTTTATGAAGGAATATTTTACGTAGACAGAATGGATCAGATGAAGAAACAGAAAAAACTTGATGAGTGTCAAACAAAATTGTGTGGATATATCAGTACAAACACACAGGAACAGGGAAATATTATTGGTCTTGATTATTAGTTTATCACCTACTTAATTTAATTAAATGTATGCATTAATATTATAGTACAATGGCTTGTGACTCTGGAATTATTGAGGCACAGACAACCAGATGATAGTGGAAATTATGTAAAAACTGCTATGCATGTTAAATGAGAAGCTGATTAGACCCCAAAGAACAGGCAATCTTCATAGCAATTATGGAAATGCAGACAAATATGTATTACTTACTACCAGCTCTGTTTTGCAAAGATAGAGGTTGAGTTGTATTAGCAATAGAGAAAGACGAGGAAAATGAAGAAGTATAGCTGTGGTCCATCTGTACTCTGTGAACCTCTCTCACAAGAGTCCAAGAATATACTGTTTTCAAATTATAGATTTTTACTGTCATTGCCAGGGCTAGGTAAAATATAGCAAATAGATATATGTACATAGAAATACACATCTAACATACAGCAATATCTTATGGGGCTCTAGAAACAGAGAGGAAATAACCAACTGCAAATAGAGACAGTAGCAAATTAATTGTATTCAAGCAAAATGATCTACAAATCAATGGAACAGATTTGACAATTCTTTAGTATGATAATAAAATCCATGTTCAATATGACACTGTGTGATACAAGTAATAACTTTTAACTCTGCATTCAATAATATTAAACAATACAATGAGACCTTCCTTTTTGTTTATCAGAAGTAGGCATAGTACGAGCAAGAGATGTTCCCAATAATCACAATGAGAAAAACACATCTGGTAAATATATTATATACCATAGTGAAAAATACATTTCTGACTGTTCTCTTTATTTTTTGGCATTTCAGTGTAAGGTTCAACATATTTCATTTCAAGGCCTCACATAAATTTACAACAACTCATTTTCAAGGAGTAAAACTCTTACGGGTAAATTTACTATAGTGGGAGTTTTTAGAAATGGATATGTTGCCCATAGCAACCAACCGGATTCTAGCTGTTATCTTCTAGAAGGTGCTAGTTAAGTGTTAAGTAGAATCTGAGTGGTTACTATGGGTAAAATCTCCACTTCAAAAAACTCTCACTTTAGTAAATTTACCTCCTAGGGCCTGATTCAGAGGGCGGCATTAAATTATTTGTGCAGTCCGGATTGCCCGTCTAAAGTGAAAGGAGATTGCGAGGCGCTATTCAGTTGATGCCCATTTTCGTGCTGATTGCACCCATAGTGGTCGGGTTTAGCCACGTAAAACGGCTACCTTCGACCAAAGTGCTGGGCGTGATCGCGTAAAGTGCTGTTTGGGTGCCAAACAGATCACTTTTTGCCCATTTCAGCTTGCACCCCCCCCCCGGGGCTGCGAGCTGAAATGGTGCGCCGGCAGCTGATCGCGCCCGACAGGAGCAACAATTGAATAGCTTCTGTCGGTCGCTTAAGGGGGCAAAACAATTGAATACCGCCCAGAGATGGATGAATTTGAAGAGCCGCACACAAGCGACCGTGAAAATCTGTCCATCTCATTTGCAAATGCAGAAGGAAGTGCTGCAATTGTGATCCCAACGCTGCAGCTGACGTCGCTGGGATCACCATAGCTACCATTGCGACCATCGGTTGCTCCTTTGGTCAGCTCTTGGAGACAAGCCCTGTCCCAGCTCTGCCCCCCAAAATTCGGCAGCATGTCAGTCACAGTGCGGCTTGGGGGGGTCTGCGAGCATAAACACAGGACCTATTGTGCACATGCGCAGATCCAGAAACATCGGAGATGTAAGTTCATCATCGGATGAACATACATCTCTGAAGGCCCTTAGTTCTCTGCTAAAGTATCTTCTCAGATCCTATGTTGTAACACCAGTACTTGTTCAGACACTAAACACATAAGGCCTGATTCAGCTTTGGGAATAGAGTAAGAAAGAGCAAGTAAGTAACTGTGCATCTTGGTAAAACAATGCTAAACTGCAGGTGGGGCAGATATAAAATGTGCAGAGAGATTAGATTTGGGAGGGGTGTGTCCAAACTGAAATCTAAAATGCAGTGTAAAAGTGTAAAATGAAGCTGTCCAGCAGTGTCGGACTGGTGCATGAAGGGTCCACCAGGTATATATAATGGAAGGGGTATGACTCACCATTAGGTAGATGTGGTCATCAGATGGAGGGGTGTGGCCAGATAACTAGTAAATTAAAGATGAAAAAATTATGGATGAAGGCCAGGTTGTGGCAAACAGACTACTTCACCGAACCCCTTCCCCCCTAATGGTGCATGATGTCGCCCACACAGCTGATTCTGGACAATGGAAATAATGGTTCAGATCTATATATATCAATATCTGCTTCAAGTTCAGAACCTGGGCTACACTAATACAAGTAAGTCCGTAATACAACCAAATTAAAGTTTTACCATGTGCGTATACATGTGTATATTATATATATATATATATATATATATTTAAATTTCAGAACATGGGGTGAGATAATAGTAACCATCATATATCATTGCTCACATCTCCCTCAATATCATGTACCAGAACTGCCCCTCCCCCCACAAACATGACAACTCCCCTTCTCCCTCAATTAAAATGCTGTTCCATAACTGTCCCCCTAAATCTAACAACCCCCTTCTCCAATATCATAGAAGTGCCCCCTCCCAGACCTGACAACCCACCCTTCTCCTTCAAATTAAATCCTGCCAGTAATAGGGGAATACCTGACAGCCCTTCTCCCTCAATTAAAACCATGCCCCAACTGCTGATAAAAGATCCATTTTAAATGAGACCTCAGTTCAATGGGGGAGACCCTCCAATAATAATGCTAGCAGCCTGCAGTGTAGTGAGGCCGCGCAGGCTGAATCGCTGCGACGCGTGTGCACGTGCTGCTCTAGAGTAATAGACTTTGGAGTCCGAATAGGACAGGCGCCGGGACGCAGGTAGAAAATGTTGCTGCACTGCTTGGCAGCTGCGACTGTGGTCACGTGAAGCACCCTCTGCCTGCCCCATGGCCGCGGCCCTAAATCTTTAAAACTGCATCCAGTCCGCCCCTCTACATGTAGTCCTTGCTGTCTGCCGCAACGCCGCTGCTACCGGATCAATCAATTCCCCGGCAAGAAGCTGTTACAAATACAAACTGAAAATTGCCGCCGGTGACATGCGCTAGGCAACGCCCTCCCGCCATAAAGGGCGTGGTTATGAACCCGCAGGTACCACCGGGGATTTCACCGAATCCCCAGCAGCCCAGTACGAGCCTGTTGTCCAGCATTTGTGGACTGCATGCAAAAGCAGCCAGTATTTATGCAAAAAATATTTTATGTATTTGCACCCCTTGCATTGCAACATGGTTTGTAAAAACGTGCTCTGTCTTACTCTATTCCCTAAAGTGAATCAGGCCCATAGAGCGGTATCTAACAGTATAGCAAGTCCACAAATAAAATGAAAAATATTAAGGATTCGTGCTGCATGACAGCAAGGGAAAATCTTACAGTATTAGGCGACCATCCAACGTACATATCCTAACTAACCAGACAACTGTGCCTAAACTGATAAGGAACAGTTTCTTAGCCTAGAACACCTGCTGATCTGGTGAAAGTTTAAAGCCATTAAAGGGACTCTCAAGGAGCATACACACTAAGCGATATATCGGACTATATATAATTCCAACGTGGATCGGAACGATATGTCGGCCACATCGCTCAGTGTGTAAGGGTGATTGCGCGCTCCCTTGTGTCATTCGTCACATCTTCTGATCTTCTGATCTGTGCATGCACCGCAGATCTGAAGATACGGCGGCTGATACCATGCCTTAGGGTGCGGCTGGGGAATGAAATATCAGGCGGTCATAAACTAGATCAGGCAGTGTGTACGGACCACCTGATATATATACACAATAACAAACAGACACTAACACATACATAAATACATTCATACATACATACACACATACTAAAACAGTACACATACATAACATACTGACATACTTACAGTTAATGCAGCAGCTGCTGCAAGTAAAGGACAGGTTGCTGATGGGGACACCTCAATTCATTAGGCCCCGCCCACTGACGTAATGCCATGATTCTCGTTGATATGGGGCGAGCTTGATGCATTGACTCCGCCCCATTGCAGCCAGTATAGGGGGAATCGGTGTGTGGTCCGGAGCAAGCTGGGGCTGGGCGGCGGACCCAGTGACCCTCCCCCTCCCCCCTGGTTTGCACAGTTACTGTCTGTGACAGTGCACTGTGCAGAGCATGTGACGGGCAAAGGAGACCGTCCACGGGCCCCTTGGATCCGGTAGGCCCTAGGCGAGCGCCTAGGTTTCCTCATGGGATATCCATCCCTGATTGGCCAATAGGCGGTGGATTGATTGCAACTGTTGCGCAGTAGTAGAGAAGGTGCACCTGAAGTGTTATTTACAGAAAGCAGGTAGCTTTGAGAGATTCTCCGATGTCTCTGCGATTCTTGCCCTCTTTTCGTTCCCGTTCATCCTCCCATGGTCGCTGAGATTACCAATATTTAGGGAGTACCCAATTCAGTATCTTTGTTTTCTCCACAAGCACTACATAAACCTGTAGAAAACATTTCTGTATAAATGTGCTTATAAATGTACTTATTTATAATTCCACTAGAGAGATAATATGGCAATATGGGACCTGTAGGAGAGATGACACTCCCGATCCCGATGAACCAACTTGTAAAAAATGAAAACCTGGGCACTCCTCTCAGAGCTACCTCGATGCCCACTTGTAAAACAAAACTCAGGAGAGAGGGCCTGCACACACTCCTGAAATTGGGTATGTGGCAGCATAGCCTCACCCCCGACCAAACTACCAACAATAACAACAAAAATCATTGCAATGACAATAACTTTCTATACGGTCAGCTACTGTCCAACAGTCCAACTAAACTAGGCAAAAAAATTGAATAGAGGAATAGAGGTGACAACATAAGATCAGTACAAACAATCAACCTTTCATCTGACTAGGGTATCCTATTTGCATGGTGAACCAAGGTAGGAACCCTCGGAGCATTGACGAAGGGGAAAATAGTTGGACATTGGTGCCTCAAAAAATTGTGTGCTTGGCAGTCTTATTCTCCTGGACACCTCACTGCTTTGACTATTGTCCCCCTGACTCATCTCATCTTCACCTCCGTTGGCCCAGGGCTTATATTTTGTCTGAGATATTACCATAAGCTATTTTTTATTACCTGTACTATCTGGAATGTTACTGGAAAGACCTTATCTGGCACATGGTTTATCCAATTGATTTGCTACCTTAAGTACGCTGTATACAAAAAAGGGATTTAACCCTATAGATGAATCATTCATGATTATCACTATGCAAATATCATGGCTGTGTATTAGAAATAAATTCGCCTTTGGCTTAAAGAAATATTGGGACAGTAGTCCACAACTAAACTTTGTATTTCATCTATACAATACAAAAGATGAAAAATAAGGCGCTATACCCTTAAATATAGGAAAAGTACAACAACACATTAATATACAGATGTGCTCAAGTCCATTGTGGCTGATCGCGCCACAAACGTGCGCGCACATCTCACTGTGCGCCACGATATGCTATGTCTCAGATTGCGGAAGTGCGTCTCCATTCAGTCCTATGGAGACGCAAATGCTCGTCTCCGATTACGGGAGTGCATCCCCATTCATTCCTATGGAGAAGCAAATGCGCATCTCCGATCGCAGGAGTCCATCTCGCGCCACTCATGGCGCAATTCGCTGCGCTACAGGCAAGGTTGTAGCTGGGCATATCTGTACATCACATGTATGAGAAAAACAGACGTCCTTATGATGGAATCAGTATGAGATGCCAACGCTTAGGATCCCAGCTGTTAGAATCCTGATGCCGGCATCTCGAAAGGGCTAGCATACCGACACTTGTTGGCCGGTATACTAACCCTCCCCCTGTCCCTACCCTACCCAGTGGCGGGCTGGGCCGAGGGGCAGGGTGCTATGTGCCCCCCGGGCCACAGCGTCATGCGGGCCGCGGGCTGGTGCAGTCTGTGTCACTGTGACACAGACTGCACCGCGTGTGTAGCGCTGACCGGACAGAGTTCGGTCAGCGCTACACTGACAAACACACAGCCGCCGGCTCCAGCAGCTGTGTGTTTGTTGTAAGCAGCAGCCAGTAAGAGTCTGTCAGACTCTCATTAGCTGCTGCTGCGCCCACTGCGGGAGCCGCTCCATCTTCCGGCTCCCGCAGTGGGCAATGGGAGAGGCGTCATGATGTCATATGACGTCTCTCCCATAATGCAGAGCGGCCCGGCCCGGGAGGACAGACGGAGAAGCAGATGTCGGCGGCGGGAGCGGGGATTCAGGTAAGTGTTTTTTTTATTTTGTTTTTTATATTACGTGTGTCTACTGGGGGGGTGTCTGGCACTACTGGGGGCAGTACAAAGGGGGGACTACTACTACTGGGGGCATTACAAGGGGGGTGGGGGACTACAACTACTGGGGGCACTACAAGGGGGGGACTACTACCACTGGGGGCACTACAAGTGGGGACTACTGCTGGGGGCACTACAAGGGGGAGGGGACTACTACTACTGGGGACTACTACTACTGGGGGCACTACAAGGGGGAGGGGACTACTACTACTGGGGACTACTACTACTGGGGGCACTATAAGGGGACTACTACTACTACTACTGGGGGCACTACAAGGGTGGTGGGGGACTACTACTACTGGGGACTACTACTACTGGGGACACTACAAGGGGGGTGGGGGACTACAACTACTGGGGGCACTACAAGGGGGGGGGACTACTACCACTGGGGGCACTACAAGTGGGGACTACTGCTGGGGGCACTACAAGGGGGAGGGGACTACTACTACTGGGGACTACTACTACTGGGGGCACTACAAGGGAGAGGGGACTACTACTACTGGGGACTACTACTACTGGGGGCACTATAAGGGGGGACTACTACTACTGGGGGCACTACAAGGGTGGTGGGGGACTACTACTACTGGGGACTACTACTACTGGGGACACTACAAGGGGGGACTACTACTACTGGGGACACTACAAGGGGGGGACTACTACTGGGGGCTCTACAGGGGGGGACTACTACTACTGGGGGCACTACAAGGGGGGGACTACTAATGGGGGCACTACAAAGGGGGGACTACTACTGCGGGCACTGCAAATGGGGGGACTACTACTACTACTACTACTACTGGGGGCACTACAAAGGGGGGGGACTACTACTACTGGGGGCACTACAAGGGGGGGACTACTACTGGGGGCACTACTGGAGGCCTGCATAAGGGTGTTCTCTCCTGTGGCACACGGGGGCACTGCATATGGGCACTACGACAGGGGGCTGCCCTAATCTTTATTTTTACCTTACATTAATCCCATATGGACCCGCCTCCTCCCTGGAATACTGGAGGGGGGGCGCCGTAGCACGCATATTCTTCTGACACACACGCTACTCCTCTGCCAGGGCCGCCTGCATGCATTTGCCCCCTAGGCTAAAAGTTGCCAGCCAGCCCCTGACCCTAGCCCTCCCTCTTTGGTGCCTAACCCTAACCTCCCTCCCTAGTGCCTAACCCTCCCTCACCGATGCCTAACCCTAACCCTCCCCCTAGTGCCTAACCCTAAACCTAACTCCCCGAGACTTCGGGATGCCTGGCTTCTGACTGGTGTCAGGATTTCGTCACTGGTAATAGGAGCGGCAGCATCCAGACTGCCGGAATGCAGAACGCATATCCTTCTGATATGCTCAAATGTCCCAGATATATCCTCCACAATGTTTATACATGAAAGACAAAAATTTCAAAGAACAACATTGTGTAGTATGTTCTTAATAGCCAGCAGATCTAGTATAGAAGGTAAAGATTTCTCCTCTGGTTTATACGTAGAGAACCTCACGTACCATACTCACTTCACTGAAGTACATGCATATAAAGGTTTCTTTATAACCCCTGAGTAAGATGTGTAGAGTAGGCAAACCACCAAAATGAAAGGGATAGCACGTACCTACTCACTTAAAAACATCCGCACAACAGCACATAACTGTTTCTTTATATGGAAACCTCCAGTACGTACCCCCCTCACATAAAGGCAAGATGATTCTTTCATATAATGGTTTCTTTATATCCTATCACCGATATGCAGTAACTTCATCAACTCCTCAATAGCAACAAGTAATTTATTCATGTCATCCACAAGATAAAAATATAAATAAATACAATAGGAAAGCCAAAGTTCATGTATAGCTCATAGACCAAAATCATCTGTTCTCAATGGAGCATATAAACAGCTTGTAAATAGCTCAAGGTAAAAAGTCTGGACCAAATACAGAGCAAGGTAAGTACCTCCAGAGACAGGCTGGCGTGGCTGTGGAACTTCTGATGTTTTAAATCCCCGGAGTATTTTATGTCTGTCCTTGTGTGTCCCCTTATATTTTAGAAATTACTATTAAAGGTTATATTTTAATATTATACAATCCTTACACAACAAGAGTGGCCCACAAAAGAGTCTTCTTTCTCTCCAATATGAATAGTCCAACAAATATTAGTCAGTGTACAGGGCTCACTTTCTGTCCTCCCATTAGACGACATATTATGACATAAACAATCGGACGATTGTGTTCTTCGCATTCGTATGCATCGCAGTGCACATGCGCGTCGGCCACTGCGATCGGGACTGCGATCGCAGTGACTACGCAGACCCATCGCAGAGTGATTGACAAGAAGTGCAGTTTGTGGGGGTGACGGGGGGGTGGTCTGCGAAATGCTTTGAGCGCCATTGCATGGGCATGCATAAATTAGCCCCTGGGATGCCTGAGGCCTAATAGCGTGTGCGGAAGTTAGCTATTTCTGAGTAAGGTCAGAGCTTGTGCAAGTGTGTGTGAGGCTGCGATGGTACTCGATTGTACTGATGGTTTTGCAGTCTTGCTAAACATTACAGATGTGTGTAAGGTAAAGTGGGCATACTTATGTAGTGTTGCGATTGCAATGAATTAGCATACTATCGCAGTTGAACTGCATGCATAATTGCTATTGCAATCCCTTCTATGTACTCCCCTTCGGCATCCACACACCGCTGCATTCTTATTTTCCATTGGTCAAAGCTGTGCTGTAGCTCGTTATCTATCAGCCGTCTCAACAGCTCCATCTTTTTCTCCTTTACCTAAGTAACTGATGCAAAACGGGTTCCCTTGAGTACAGATTTGACTTAACGGAAAAGATAGAAGTCACTTGGTGCTCAGTCTGACAAGTAAGGAGGGTGTCCTAGCACTGCAATTTGTTTGTCAACCAAAAACTGCTTCACATGGGTATATTTTCTAAAGTAAGAATTTTTAGAAATAGATATGTTGCCCATAGCAACCAATCAGATTCTACTTAACATTTAACTAGCACCTTCTAGAAGATAATAGCTAGAATCTGATTGGTTGCTATGGGCAACATCTCCACTTCTAAAAACTGTCACTTTAATAAATATAGCACACAGAGAGAGCTGTGTGGACTAGTGCTCTGTCCTGATGGATGTTGAAATAATTTTTTCACAACTCTGGCCTCTTTCTTCTGATTCTCTCAAAGTTGCTACAACATTTTTGTCGTAATGTTGATTCATCATTTGGAGTCAACGGTCAATATTTTCCACATTTACTTTTTTTTGTGCAAGGCCTTCCAGAACGTTCACCGTCTTCGATATCCTCATGACCATCACTAAATCTTTTGTGCCACTCAAACACACGTGCACGTGACATACAATCTGCCCCGTAAGCCTCGGTTAGTATACGGAAAGATTCGGTTTGCATTTAGTTCAACTAAAAATTTTAAGTTGACACATTGCTCTACTTTTGAAGTAAACATTTTACGACACATGGGAAAAGCACAACTCCTTCAAATGCTGTGTGACAGCAAACTATCTGTGTGAGAGGGGTGAAACTTGCAAAACCATTTAGGGATAGTCCAAGGTCAATGTTCCCCCACTCCCTTTTAACTCACAGAGTATGGTTTATTTTAAGTTAAGTCTCAATATTGAACAGCAACACCTTGTATATAGCATTAATAGATAAATAAATAATAATAATTGTATTTATATAGCGCTTTTCTCCCGCAGGACTCAAAGTCGCTTTACAGACATCAGAAAACATGGTACATTGTTCAAGGATTAGGTATTGCAGAAAATAGAAAACCACACGGAGAAATTAAAAACAACCAGAACCTAAAGAGCACAATAAACATATTGCAGGGTTGGTGCAGACATTTATAAAATAAAATAAAACATATCCCTATAATATAATTGTGTAGGACAAATCAAAAAAGAAGAATGCAAATCAAAAAAGAAGAATGAAGTAAAAATGTGTAAAAATGTAGATGTTAAAAAAAAAAAAAAACATTACAGCATCACTAGGTTTTTCTCCAAAATTGGAGACTCTTGCAATCCACCTATCCTAATACAGTAAAACAAACCGAGTAAAAAAAAATAATTTTAAGTAGGAAAAATACTTTAGTTATATAAAAATATGTTAAAGTATTTAAAACATTTTTTTTATTTTTTATTCAAGATTCTGTGTAAGAATGCAGATGCTGTGGTATGTCATATGTTAATTGCAGAGAGTGGGTGGGGGGCAAAGGACCCCCTTTCCCACAGACTGCTTTTAATCCTAAATAATAATCATATGGAAAATACTAGTTCTTAGGTTACCTGACAACAGGTTGCACTTTCACCGCAACCTATAGAGATGGTTGATTTGAAGATGTACTGTTCCTGTAATTTTCCTGTCACTGTAATTGTTCACATAAGCAATATGAATATGACCTCCAGCTTGGTACCTTGAACACAAAGCTCTGATTATCTTGTCTTTTTCGCTTGAGATGTTCTGTTATTGGCATCACAGGTCACAGGAAAAGAGGGGCTTGTGTTTAGCGTTGTTTTAGATAAAGCCAAATGGAATCTAATTATCTCTGCTTTACCTTTACAGCCCTGTTGTCACTTTACTCTTTAAAAAGTAAATAAATAAATATTTCCATTATCTAAAATTGATGTGGTTTACTCTTATTATCCCTTTAGGCTAATACTATACACTTTTACAAAATATGGAAAACACAATTCAAATCGATTGTAGTATTAACTAAATTGATAGTCTAGTTTGTCTTTAGCAATTGCAAAAGTGGACAAAGATATGCTTAAGAAGATTAAAACAGCAAATCAGACTACCTTTGGTACCTATATGATATATCAATTATCAACCTGAAATTATAGGTGCAAATTGACAAGAAGATTACCTATTACAAAATACTAGAAACTAAAAGTACAGTAAAAATACTTCCTACCTTTAGTGCTGCCCTTGTTTCTCACTTGATCTCCCGGTTCAACAGTTTAATAGTTATCTCAAAAGAGGGTAAAGACTAGGGGGTATATTTACTAAAGTGCGGTTTAGAAGCAGAGATGTTATCCATAGCAACCAATCAGATTCTACTTAACATTTATCTAGCACCTTCTAAAATATAATATCTAGAATCTGATTGGTTGCTATGACCAACATTTCCACTTCAAAAAACCTGCATTTTAGTAAATATACTATATATAGTTGTGCTCATTCCCACCCATTTCACTGTTGAACATAGTCCACTATGCGAAAATTCTTGGGGATCGTCGACATGCAATGCTACCCAACATGTCCATTGTGACCAAGTGTGTTTTTTCCCAGGTAGGCCTCCAATAATACTAGGAGAGTTGTCAGTCTCATTCATACTATCAATTTTCAGAAATCACCATCTCTTGACACAGAGAAAGCGTTTGATAGCATCAGCTGACTTTTATGCATGGATACTTTGGGCTCGATACAGTTAGGAACAGTGGGCCTGATTCAGAGCCAGACACTATTTGCGGATGGTCGTTCCAAAAAAGGGGCCAGCTATTTAAAATGAGCGCTCGCTCATTGCGGTTTGTTGACGCCTCTATGTCTGAGCGAGCGAACGAAAAATGCGCTCGCTATTTTGTAAAGACGCCCCTTTGCCGTTCGCATCACACGTCATCTCCGGTATTTATTTGATTAATCGGGTACATCGAAAGGCATCTGAACTGCTCGCAGTGCTTGTGGTAGGTTTCTCCTACCGCAATCACTGCGAGCAGTTCAGGCTAAAAGACAACCAAGTGACGTGGTCGATGACGCTCCTTTACTAATTATGCACTCCCATTAAATGCCCTTTTTACCGTTAGGCACGCCTGCGTTTGGATCTCCACTCCCCCGTTTTCAAGCACCTTCCCCTGTTACCACCCACAAACGGTATATTATGTCAATCAAATTAGCAGCCCCTCGCTGTTTTGCGAGTGCTCGATTTCCGACCGCAATGACTGGTTTGCGCATGCGCATTACGACCCATATGCATGCGCAGTTGTGCGAACATCGCTCATAGAGAACGAGCGGCCGCTTACGAGCGGCTCTGAATCGGGCCCAGTGTACAATTCGCCCCCCCTCCTGGACCAATCTCACCCCAGACTCGCACATTTTTGTTTACTGCCCTATGGGACTGCGAACAAAAATGTGCGAGTTGGTATGGCCCTAAATGCTCCTAATTGGTTAGAGCCCTTGGAGTCATTTCAGATTTGGAGGTAATTTTCTATAGGGGATATAAGCACTTTAATCAACATTCTCAGCCTGGGTCTGTGTGAATTATGTCTCTTCAGAATCTTTTGATATCACCAATGGAGCAGGGCAGGGGTGTTCTCTTTCACCCCTGACAGTTAGCTAGTCATTGATCCCCAGAATGCGAGAATCCATAAATCCCCCAAACATGCAGGCCTCATTTGGCTTTCAAGAATACTAAATATCTTTGTTCACTATGTTCTCCTCGAACATTTATTCTATATAACTTTTATAAGATTTTAACTGCGCACGGCCACCCGACCAAGTACAAAATCAATAACAATAAAACAGAAGAATTGGCTTTACATTATCACTCCTCTACATACTCCTTAAAAGCAACTATAGCTTCTCATGGAAATGTAATAAAATTCCTTTGGGCCTATGTTACCGACACTTATGATGCTCTTCATAAGGAGAACTTTCCTATTGTTATTTGTTCCATTAAATGGGTCATGTTCAGATGGAAGGATGTATTAATTTCTTGGCTTGACAGAATAATAGTTCTTTCAAATAAATTTCCTACCAAGGTTGCTTTACTTCATTGCCATTCAAGTGCCCAAATCCACCTTGATCTATTTGCATAAGTGGTTGCCCAATTTGTATGGATAGCCGAGCTCCCGAGAACCAGTTTATTAACTTGTGAAGCACATTCTCAAATAGAGTGAGAGGCCTTCCAGATATCCTTCTTTACTCTCATCTATGCCAGGCGGTAGCTTGGTTTGCTAATAATCTACTTCCTACAGTGATTGCTTTCGAAAAACAATCCTTGAAAGCGAAAACTGCTTATCTGAAAATTAAGAATAAACTTGATGATGGGCATTCCTTGAGCTTTTATATAGCCAAAATGTATGTGGCATAATGTCCTTTGGGCAAGTCACTGCTTAGCGGTTTATGCTTAGTAGAGCACATTGGTAGAAGAGATCAATACTGTAGTGGTTGTGGAATTGGAAGATTTAAAAATGGCCCCATAATATCCCTTTCAACAAGAATAGTATGTGCTTTCCTTGGAAAAGTAAAGATATTTGTCACTATTCCATGAGGTTTGGTTATGAGAAAAAGAATAATAATCCTTGCTTAAGGAGATAGAGATGGAAGCACAGTCATCGAAGTCAGTTAGTTTAACCATCTATTTAAGACTAGTTGTCCAAGTCAATCTCAAGTCCATGGAAATAGACTTGACCATCTCTAGTAGCCGTCCAGAGGAATGTTAAGAAGATGTTTTTACGGCTGAGCTACATAGAGACAGCTGCAGCTGAGTGATACACTAGCAACAGTGCAAGATTAGTAAGAGCCATGAGGAGCTGCAAGACTGTAGGACTGATTTTAACAAATATGCATAAAAAAAGCTTTAATAGGTTTCATGTAAAATAGTGTATTTATATCCATAAGCAGGCCGCCAAGACATCGGACGGGCCCGGATACTGAGGGGCATGACCACTGGAGAGCTAAACCCAGTCCTAGTGGTTATGCCACCCCTGTTCAAGTGTACTTAAACTCAGATTCAATTGCACCCAAGCAGGTTGTAAGCACAACATTTTTTATTAAGATTTGTTTTCATAGTGAAAAATGCATTTATTATTAAATTTGAAAAAAAAATACAACAGGTATAATCTTTCTTCTTATGTACGAATAAAAGTACCAGAAAAATTATTATAAAAGACCCCTACAAAATCATATAATATACACGAACAATGAAGAAATATCCTATAAGCTTCTGAAGGGAATTTTCAATCAGCCAATCAATAGAAGCTAACTAGGGCTGTTGACCATCATCAACAGCAAAATTTTCCTCAGCCCTCAGGCATGTAGTAAGGTTATAGACAGGAAAATATATGTCTCTGTGTGGGTCTGTCTCAATTAAGCATTGTCTTTACTGACATCTGTCTGCCCTTGCATACCTCTTCTGCCTCTCTAAGCTCAAGAAACAGTGGCAAAATTCCAGGAGTGACCTCCAGACGCCAGCTGTCAGAAGATACAAGGAGCACACAGATAAATCCATATATAACGGCAGCCTGTGCCCTGCTGATCACTGCAGCAGTGAAGGCAACGATTATAGATGGATCTATCTGTGCATTCCTGTTAACCGCTGTCCCATGTCTTCAGCTGGTGGCGGTTGGTGCAAAATACTTTTCTTTGTTTATTGTCGCAATAAACAAATAACTTTATTGCTTAAAGAGTTGTTCACTGCTGAAAAGCAGTGGAGTTGAGGCACGATGAGGAACAGGTGCAACCAGAAGACCAAGGAGAAGGTAAGTGTCTATGAGCTGGAGCCAGAGGGACACTGGAGGGCAGGAGAGACAAAAGGGGGCTGACTCGTGTGGAGAGACAGAAGGGGTTGGCTAGAGCTGGATAGACACTGGGGGCTGAGAGAGAAGAGGCTAGCTGGAGCTGGAGTGATATTGGGGGCTGGAGAGAAAGAAGGGGGCTGGCTAGAGCAACATTGGGGGGCTGGAGGGACAGAAGGCGGCTGACTAGAGCATTAGAGACACTGGGGTCTGGAGAGACAGAAAGGGGTAGGCTGGAACTGGGGAGCTGAAGAGGCAGAAGGGGGCTGGATAGAGCAGGAGAGTCTGTGGGCTCTCCAGTGTAAGGGGCTGGTTAGAGCAGGAGATACGATGGGGGGCTGGAGAGACAGAAGGGCTCTGGCTGTATCTGGAGATACATGAGCTGGAGAGATAGAAGGGGGCTAGATAGGGTGAAATTATGGAGCTAGAGAGACAGAAGAGGGCTGACCAGAGCAGGAGAGACATTGGGGGGCTGGGGAGACAGAAGGGAGCTGGCTAGAGCTGGAGACACTGGGGTACTGGAGTGAAAAAAGGTGGTTGGCTGAAGCTGGAGAGACATTGGAGGGCTGGAGAGACATAAGGGGACTGGCTAGAGCGATATTGGAGGGCTGGAAAGACAAGGGGCTGGCTAGAGCTTTAGAGATACTGGGGAACTGGAGAGATAGAAGGAGGCTGGCTAGACCTGGAGAGACAGAAGGGGGCTGGCTAGACCTGGAGAGACAGAAGTGGGCTGGTGGGATCTGGAAAGACACTGGGGAGCTGGAGAGACAGAAGGGGGCTGGCTAGCACAACATTGGGGGCTGGAGAGACAGAAGTGGACTGGTTAGAGCAACATTGGGGGCTGGAGAGACAGAAGGGGGGTGGATAGAGCTGAAGAGATACTGGGGAACTGGAGAGATAGAAGGTGGCTGGCTAGACCTGGAGAGACACTGGGGGCTGGAGAGACAGAAGGGGACTGGTGGGACCTGGAGAAACACTGGAGAGACAGAAGGGGGCTGGCTAGAGTGACATTGGGGATCTGGATAGACAGAAGAGGCCTGGCCATAGCAGGAAAGACACTGGGGGCTGGAGAGACACAATGGGGCTGAGTAGAGCTAAAGACACTGGGGCCTGGAAAGACAGAAGGGGGCTGACCTTAGCAGGAGAGACATTGAGGGCTGGGTAGATCTGGCAAGACACTGGGGAGCTGAAGAGGCAGAAGGGGGCTGGCTAGAGTGACATTGAAGAGCTGGAAAGACAGAAGTGGGCTGGCTAGAGCAGGAGAGACAATGGGGGCTGGAGAGACACAAAGGGGTTGGCTAGAGCAGGAGAGACAATGAGGGGCTGGAGATACAGAAGGGGGCTGGCTGTATCTGAAGAGACTTTGGAAAGCTGGAGAGAGAGAAAGGGGCTGGCTAGGGTGACATTGGGGAGCTGGAGGGATAGAAGAGGGCTGGCCAGAGCAGGATAGACACTGGGGGCTGGAGACAGAAGGGGCTAGCTAGAGCTGTACAGACACTGGGGGGGCTGGAGCGAGAAGTGGGCTGGTGGAATCTGGAGAGACTCTGGGGAGCTGAAGAGACAGAAGGGGGCTCACTAGAGTGACATTGTGTAGCTGGAGAGACAGAAAAGAGCTGGTCATAACAGGAGAAACACTGGGAGGCTGGAGAGACAGAAGGGGGTTTTCCATAGCAGGAGAGACACTGGGTGCTGGAGAGACACAAGGGGGCTAAATAGAACTGACTACACTTGAGGGCTGGAGAGACAGAAGATGGAGAGACACTGGAGGACTGGAGAAACAGAAGGGGGGCTGGCTAGAGCTGAAGAGACAGATGGGGCTGGCTAGACCTGGAGAGACACTGGGAGGCTGGAGAGAGAAGTGCGCTGGTGGGATCTGGAGAGACACAAGGGGGCTCACTAGAGTGACATTGTGGAGCTGGAGAGACAGAAAAGGGCTGGTCATAGCAGGAGAGACACTGGGGGGCTGGAAAGACACAACGGGGCTAACTAGAACTGACTACACTCGAGGGCTGGAGAGACAGAAGGGGGCTGGCCATAGCAGGAGAGACACTGGGGCTGGAGAGACAGAAGGGGGTTGGCTAGAGGTGGAGAAACACTAGAGGATTGGAGAAACAGAAGGGGCTGGCTAGAGCTGGAGAGACACTAGGGCTGGAAAGACAGAAGAAGATGGCAAGAGCATTTCTTTAGCCTCTGGGCACCTGGTATAAATGTATGCCCCTGATAAGGAGGTATATGTTCCAAATATAAATATGGATGTTGGTGTACACCTATTTCTGTGAGCATGCCCAGTACAAATTTCTGTAATTTGTACTCAGCAATCAGCTGTGTGCCCAACTCAGCAATATTTCCATTTAGGGCCAGATTAAATTACCCGCAGTGCTTACCACAGGCTTATAGCTCCCGGGTTAAGCACCCGGGGCTATTCACTCTCCTGCAATGTGAACAAAAATCCATATTAAGAAGGGCTTTCTGTCCCTACTGCGCTGCTGCGAGTGTGTTAACCCATAGCTCCTGGCACTTTATCCAGAATCTATGAGTTAATGTAGACTTACCATGTAAGGAAATGGTATTGTAATTTAATATCTCCAGGCCATAAAGCCTGGAGCTACAAGCCCACGGTAAGCGTCATGGCTAATTGAATGCAGCCCTTAGTATATTGATAAGCATGCTGGGACTGGTAGCGTAACCAGCCTATAACTTCTAAATTGGCCTATGCAGGGAGTGTAGCTGTGATAACAGGGTCTCCAATCCCATGGACAGTGCATGGGTACCTGTAACTAATGTGTAATAATCATGGCCAGAGACAAGGGCTATTGAATAACCTAATGCTGGGTAATAAGCATATTGCACCCACATCTAACAGCATGTGGTGGTAATGTGGTTGAGCTTAATTAACAATTTGCAGAAAATATAATGAAATATAAAGGTGCAAAATTACGTTTTAGAATGGAGATTCCTTGAGCATCTGCAATGATGCATTCCCTGTAAGCTAAAATACGTTATGTGCACAGTGCTTGGGCTCTGCCACTGACCGCCAAAAGAGGACATTTGGAAGTCATGGGCCTGATTCAGAGGTGGACCCAGTAGCAGTACTGCGGCTGTGTGGTAATGACGTGGCTGAAGGGTGTCCTATTGAGATACCAACTGGGCATGGTACGAATTCTCTGATGTGCGCCCAAAGACGCACCATCAATTGGACATCGGCCACACCACTGAACATTAGAGCAACCCATTGGTTGCTCAGAATGTCTGACTTTACATGGTCACCGATGCCAGTGGAACTACGTACCTGACAACGACACACCCCCGCCGCCAATAGCAACACCCCAGTCACCGCCTAGGAACGCCCTTCAAAATTGCATGGATCTACGTGCAACTTGGATATGCGTCCCCTCGGCAGTAACCATCGGGACACATGTGCATTGCATCTCGGATGCAAGCACAGAAATAAAACATTAGGCGCTTGCAGTCAATAATTTAATTCTGTCCACCTCTGAATCAGGCCCTATATAACAAGAAACTGTTTGGGAGGCATGGTATCATTTATTTTGCATACCTATCTACTTTGCACATTTTATGGGATAGTACCATTTTATTCTATGGCTAAAATATAATATAGCCTGGATATTTGGTTTGGCCTGATAATTTGAGATGTGGTTTTTACGTACATGGGGTGTGGCCTAGTTATTTGGGTGTGACCTAGAGCTTTTTAATTTTTTATGTGAATTAGTGTATTAGTTCCACATTTTTTATCTGTGTTTACATATACATTTTATCTCAGTGAGACCATAAGAAAAATATATTTACATTATTTTGGAGAACTGTCCCTATAATGTCTGATCATCTTAAAAACAGATGGACTGTCAAGACAGTACACATCACGGGGTAATTGTAACAGCCTGTGCGATGCAGGCACATACAAGTTTCCAATGTTTTACATGGGCAATCATTTAAAAAGGCAAAAGCAGGCTATTACTGTACATTTACCCCCATAATTGCACTATTTCACAAATACATTATTTGTCTACACATCTGTAACTCATCCCTTCCTGGTTACAAACATAAAACATTCTTCACATGCAGAGTCAAATGTACTAAAAACAATTCCACAGAATTCAGGATTGTCAGCTTTTAAAACCATACATACAGTATATAAGTATATTTATCCTAAATCCTTTCACTCTCTATCTTACTACCTCCTAAACTGTACATAATTGCTGTAATGTAACAATGTTTATGTCATATTGGAACACAACATAAGCGTATCATTATAAGTATGACAGACATGGGCAGGTATATTATTATATGTTGATATCACGTGATAGGTACCAAAGAATTAAAAATTCAGATAAAATGTATTTGTGGCCTAGATGGATATATCAGACACATATATGGGTGAATGTAATAAAGTCTGATCTTTTGAGTGATTTTTAAGTCACCGTATATAATAGAATGCAACTAGATGCAAAGTCGCCAGAAATCAGCCACAATCACTCTCAACTGGATAAAAGTCGCCATCCAGAATTTTGTAATGTCAAACATACAAATGGTCAATAGCCTAAAGCTGGCCAACTAGTTGATTGGTTGGAATGAAAATCTGGTAAGGTATGAAAGCAAATGACAATCAGCAATTTGCTCCCAGTCGCCGGAAAATGGACAAAAACTGTTGTTTGAACAAATTGTTTAGATCAAACATTTAACAAACTTGTCTGAACGACCATTTTCATCTGTTTTCTGGCATTTAGGAGCAAATTGCTGATCATCAGTTACTCCCATACATTACCAGATTTTCATTCCAACCAATCAACTAGTTGGCTGGCTGGATGTAAGTTGGTCTAGTGTATGGCCAGCTTAAGGCTCACACACACTAGATGATGTGCTGTATGAACGATATTGGTGAAAGATTTCCCTTGAACTTTCTGTAGTGCAGGACAAACGATATTGGGTGTACACACTAAAAGATATCTTTCAGTGAAGTCATCCTGCCACATCTCTGAACAGGCAATTCTTGATGATATCGTCAGATTGGCCTTTAAATCTTGTGCGACTCTGGACTCTCCCTCTCAGATCAGGAGTTAGGATGGTTTCCAAATGCTTGATTTTACGAGTGTGGCCAGTCCATGCAGAGGACATAATTAGCATTTATCCAGCTTTAATATGCATCATACAAAGTGTTTTGAACTTTTGAGTGTCATAATTCCAGCATATACAGGACCAGAGATCACAGTAATACCCCTTTTACCTCGGAGCTAAAACCAGGGTTATTGAAGGGTTAACCCAGGCAGCTCCCTGGTGTAAAAGGGTAAAGGGTTGGATCGCCGGGTCGAGTGACCCGGCAATCCAACCCAGGTAAATAGCAGGGTTTAACACTGGAGTAACCCGTGAAACCCTGCTGTGTGTACAGCGCACTCTGGGTCTTGATGACCTGCAGTGTGCCGCAAGCCTGCCGATTGGTCCGGCTTCAGTGGTGCTTGGAGATGACGTCATCTCCAAGCGTCCACTTTCATGCCGGAAAAGCCGGGTCTATGCAGACCCGACTGCTGTGTGAGCGGCGCCGACTCGGGAATATTCTGAGTCGGCGCCAGCTAAATTCCGGGTCTGATCCGGATATCAACCCTGTTCCAACTCCGGGTCAGACACGGAAGTTTGGTGGAAAAGGGGTATAAGCCATTAAATGTGGCAGTAGGGTCATCCTGCCTGAGCTGAATGTTTTTGTTTTATATGTGGGCACCATTCCAGAGTATGGGAGGAAGTCTGGGAGTCTGGGGGAGCAGCAGAAGAACCTAGCACTGCTCTGGACATATATGTACATATTGGTCTCGTTAGGCACTGGTTAGTGTATTATTATATGGTATAAATAATTAACCCTATTGATGGCCTGTAGCAGTGCACCCCTAACAGTCATGTTTTCTAGATCTCCTAGTTGATGCACAGGAGACACATGTTAAAGATCCACAGGTGGTGCTAATTGTTTAATTTGTGATACTTAGAAGAACATGCAGCATTACTAATATTCTATTATATTACTGTTTCTATTGTGGTCATGGTGTGGGCTGGAGAGGGGGGTTTCCAGGCAACCAGAACCCCCCCTTCATTTGCCTTTGTCTGTCATAATGCCTCTGTACTGCATAAGAGATATGAGAATGAATAAATACCAGAGAACTGGCTGTAAAGTATGTAAACACTTTTCGGTGATGCTGAATATGGGCATCACTCTTGGTTACAAACACCTCTGTTGTATACACAGATCCTGTCACAACACAAATATAACAAGGTGCATGTATCCACCAGGAGCAGGGCCGACTCGAGGCATGTGCGACCATTGCGGTCGAACAAGGGCGCCACCCCATAGAGGGTGCACCCCTCCCAGCCATTTCCGATTTCAGCGGGACAGTCCCATTTTTCGGGCACTGCCCCGCTGTTCCACCCATGGGCGGTCGGGAGGTTGGGCACCTCCACCACTGCAGCTGTGCCGGCCCCAGAAAAGAATATGCCGCGCACATGCACGCACCACCAATTCAGTGCAGGGAGAGAGCTGGGGGCAGCCCAGCTACTGACATAGTGCTGGGCTCGTGTGATAGAGGAGTGTGATAGACCTTTTGACTTTTGCAGAGCAGGTTCAGGTGTCTAGACAAATCTGATGGGGTGTTCCTCTAGTCACCAGAAAATGTAGGAATATTGTGGTAAGTTGTTGTATGTTGCATAACATACAGTAGTAATAATGAAAGATAGGCCAGACCAAGGGGTTATAGTAGCATACAGTGATGTGCTAAAGGTAACTATTCCATAATCTTAGGTGGTTAATAGAGAGGGGAGAAGGCAGGACACACACTCAAAGATATTTTACATGTATATGTTAAACCTCTTTTTTAATTACAAAATTATTTATGAACATAATTATTGAGAAATCCATGAGGTCTTCACACTTTGGTGGAGTGTGTGGAAAAATATTTAAACCCATTAATTATAGTGTTATTTTGTTAACATAAACACCTCTACCCACTGTGTTTTAAAACAGCTTGAATGTAGAATGTTAATTTTTCTGTTATGTAGAAATTTGTAAAGCATATTGGTGAGTCAAAGGTACATTTTCAGCTAAGAACACAAGATCATGTTTATCTCTTAATTTTTCAAACCAAAAAATTTTAACTTTGAGAACACATAAATGATTTGGAAATACATGCTTGCCTGCTCGCCCTCTATGGACACTCCTATCCAGTGCCTTCCTCTTGTCCACACATTCTGCCTGGGGGGTGTGCTGCTTGTGAATATCGTTGGCGTTCTAGATTAACTAGTGAATGTGTAAATAGTAGCTGCAGCAGGTACATGTTGTGCTAATGCATTTTGTAGCTCATTAAGCACTGGGCAGATTTGATTAGTAATCAGCTGTTGTGCTTGTGTCTGGTCTTGTACTGTATATCTTTGCTAAACTCAATCATTCTTTAATCCATTCTATGCAGCAATTTCCAATGTGGTTAAATGTGCTATATGATGCAGTTATAATAATGCAATGTATTTTGTATAAATGCTATTAATATGGGTGATTTTTTTTTTTATCCATCATAAAATCAGATTGTACATTTCTGATGTCTTGCAGGCTCCCACAGAAATTGCTTGTGTCTTGTTCAGGTTTTGTTTGTTGTGGTTGTGGCTCGGGGCTTGTTGTGATTGGGCTTGTGTTGGTTGTTCTGTGTAATCTTCAACATTCACACAATGTTTCCATCTTCAGGAATGAGTGTTAGAACGTAATGCTATCAACTGCAATGGCCTTGGGAAATAGACCAAATCGCAACACCGCAATGGGCCACTTCCCATATCTCGTATCTCGGTATACAATTACCAAAGACAATTCATGAACTTTATGAATCAAATATTACCACTATCATTAATAAAATATTACAACTATCAAACTGGCAGCATTTGCAACTGTCCTTTTAGGTACAGTCAACTTTATAAAAATGAAAACCTTCCTGAAATTACTCTATCCCTTACAAGTCTTCCCTCTTCTTTATCTGATGAGAAAATTTTTTACAGCTTTTAAGAAACTTATATGGAAGAATAAGAAACACAAATTAAGCATGAAAATTCTACAAATGACTAAATTGGAAGATTAAATGAATTTCCCAATATTATGCTGTATAACCACGCTGCAATATTTCACAAGTTTGATTCACCATAGTGACCTTTACACAAACTATTCATTAGAAAGATGATTTTTAGACAACATAGATTTTTTTAATCTCAATACCTCATGTTTCCTATTTCTCCTGCTGGGGAACGCTGACTTTCAACATGGTCTGGCATATTATCCGTTGGGAGCTTGGACATCTCATGGTTTGAGGAGTGTCAGACATCTAAAGTGCCCTTTAACCTTTGAACATGCAAAACTTTTTTTTTATTTTCTTACAACTTGTGATTTAAGCTGGGTACACACTGACAGATATATTGGCCGATCAATTGACCAGCCAATATATCTGTTATATCTGTTGCCCATCAACCAGTGTGTACCAGCGATATGTCTGTGAACGACGTCGTTCTAAGACATATCGCGTCTGCTGTGCTGCAGAGCCGATGGCAGATATATCTCCAGATATATCTGGACATCAGCCAGTGTGTACGGGCGGTCCACCAACCGCCAGTACACATGCAGCAGAGGCCGAGGGGAGGGGGCGGCACGCCCTCAGCCGCCTCTTAGCTTTCTGATGAGAAGGTATATAAAAGGCTACCACAGAAGCCTTTAAAAAAGAACTTCATACCATTTTAGAATTGGCAGTTGAACAACAAATAATTTCTAAAAAGATAAAATAGTCTCTAATCATCAACTGGCCTATGATTCCAATCTATTATATGATACCAAAACTGCACAAGAATGGACAGAATCCACCTGGTCGGCCGATTATAGCCGCAAGAAATTTTTTGTACTATACTCTGGCACAATAAATGGATTATTGTTGCAGTCTGTGGTCCAGTCTTTAACTACTTTTTTAACAGACACGACCAATTTCCTTTTAAAGCTACAGTCATCATCGCCATTACCTCGAAATGCTATCATGTGCACTATAGATGTGGTAAATCTATACACCAGTATCCGACATTCAAGAGGATTTTAATCAGGGCCTGATTCAGAGCCGGACGCTATTTGCGCTCGCTCGGTCAGAAAAAGGGGGCGGCTATTTAAATTGAGCGCTCGCTCTTTGCGGTCTGTTGACGCCTCTATGTCTGAGCGAGCGAACGAAACATTCGCTCTGTATTTTGTAAAGACGCCCCCTGGCCGCTCGCATCATACGTCATCTCCGCTATTTATTTGATTAATCGAGTACATCGAAAGGCATCTGAACTGCTCGCAGTGCTTGTGGTAGGTTTATCCTACCGCTATCATGTGAACAGTTCAGGCTAAGAGACAACCAAGTGACGTGGTCGATGACGCTGCTTTGTTAATTATGCACACCCTTAAAACGCCCGTTTTGACCGTTTGGCACGCCTGCGTTCGGATCTCCACTCCCCGTTTTCAAGCACCATCCCCTGTTACCACCCACAAACGCCTCATCCTGTCACTCAAATTAGCAGGCACTCGCTATTTGGCGAGCGCTCAATTATCGATCGCACTGACTGGTTGGCGCATGCGCATTACGACCCATACGCATGACCAGTTGTGCGAACATCGCTCGGAGCGAACAAGCGGCCGCTTACGAGCGGCTCTGAATCAACAATAGTGCATATAAAGGCCCTGACATTGATTTCTTCTTGTCTCTTCTTGAGATCATGTTGATAAGGAATTATTTTCTGTTTGATTACGGAATATATCTCAAACGCTCAGGCTGTGCTATAGGGTCCTGTGTGGCCCCTAACTTTGCCAATATCTTTATGGCAGAAGTGGAAAAAGATTTATGTTTCACAGATACAGAGATCTCCAAGTCAACTGCTGATATATAGATGATATCTATCTGATCTGGTGGGGCAGTTAACAAAGTTTTCGTACTGTCATGGATAACAGAAATGCAGCAGATCCAGCAATCAAATTTATCTGTCTGTTCGAAAATCAATTATCTTGATGTGGAAGTCTCCCTTAATTCACAAAATGAATTTGTTGCCACACTATATTCAAAACCTATAGATTGCAATACTTTACTACATGGGGCCAGTGACCACCCAGGAGCCTCTAAAAATGAACTTCCATTTTCGCAGTTTTTAAGAATCTTGCAAGTCTGTAGTGATCGGCAGGTTGCAGAGACACATATTGACTACATGATTGATAAATTCCTAGTATGAGGATACCATACAGTCAGCCTGAAAAAAAAGCTAAAATCAAAGCACTAGGATTGACAAGATCTGACGCTTTCTCTCCAAACCCTTCTCCTAAAGAAGATCATTGTAGGATCGTTTGGCCCAAGATTACACTCTTGTCAGCAAACAAATTGCTCAAAGAGCTAAGCTGATGTGGCCTATAATTACATCTGATCAGCAATTACCGGGCATCAAGGACTGCACTATCTTACCTTCTTTCCGACGTGGCAAGAATATAAAAGACAGTTATCCACAATGACATTTCCTCATTTGAAAATCCTACTATGGAGCATTTTCTCACACGCAAATCAGGGAATTATAGATGCTTAGGCTGCATCACATACAGTTTTTTAGAGATGGGCAATACTTTTGCTCATTCCCATTCGAGATTTTTTTTTTAAATCAAGCATCCCCTAACCTACTCTAGCAGATTTATAGTATACTACATATGATGCCCCTGTGGACTCTTTTATATCGGCAAGACCTCCAGGCAGTTAAAAGAAGGGATGGCCTTCCATAGGTCCAATATACATGTGGCCCTAGAGGGTAAACCATCTGAGCATCCTGTAGTCACACATTTCTGGAATTGCAAACATACATTGTTCACTATCAGATACAAAATGATAGATTGGGTGTCCCGAACCCAAGAGGTGGGGACCGGGATCGCATCGATCTACCGAGGAAAGCATTGTGGATTCACATCTTACACACTGGTTTAAAGGAGATCCTATCATTTTCCTGTTACCTGTAAAATAGTGATTGTCAATATACTTTTTCTTGCTAGCCGGATGGTTGGTAGTAATCTGTTGTTTTTTTCCATTAGATATCTCTAGGTTGTTCTCTTATATCCCTTTTCAGACATACAACCCGGGAAATTTCCTGCTCAGACATGGGAATTTCTCCTGTGCAAAATCCCGGGTATTTGGTCGAGACCGCCCTTTCACACTAGAGCTTCTACCTAGGAAATTCCCGGGTAGACCTCTTTCAGACATAAGCAGGGTTTTTCTGTTTTTTACACAGAAAATCACAATTTTCTCATTTAAAGTGGACGCTTTGCTGGCATTAATGAGGACATGCAACATTAATTCAACTGTGTAACTTTGAAAAAAAATTATGGCACAACATTTGTGTTTTCAAAACAAAGTTTTATTTTAATAAAGGCCTTTACTGCCACTCCTCTCCTGTCCTCTCTACTCACCAATTCCAGATTGTGTGCGATATGTCCGGCGTCTCTCCTGTCCCTCTCCGGCTGCCGTTGATGATGTCATCATCATGCAGCAGGCTGTCGTGGGCAGATAATCAGGAGCCGTTTGGTGAAGCCCGGGAATAAATTCCTGGGTAGTACCATTCAGACATGAGCAGGGTCATTTCCCGGGGACTTTGCAGGGTTGGCATAGGTACCTTTCAGACATACGCGAGATCCCAGGAATTTGGCAGAGTCAGGCCAAAATCCTGGGAATCTCAGTATGTCTGAAAGGGGTATTAGACACACAGTTAATTTATAGCTCCCTTCAGGTGTTATAATCATTGTTCTGATATCTATGTTTACATCTAAGTTTTATCCTATGCAGTCTATTCTAGTGCCTATGACTTTCTATTGTTGTTTTTCAGCTTGTGTATTATACATCACTATGGTGATGATTTGTCACAAAGAAGCCACACCCCCTGGAGATGCCTGCGCATTGCGTGACGTCATCGGGAGTCACGGCATGGAGGAGGGGAGTACGAGTGCACACTATTTAAACGTATGCATTTCTACTTTATATTGTCTTGATAAAAGGGTTTGCAAACTGAAACGTCGACCTACTCCTTGACCTTTGGAGACTCTTTTATTTATACTGATAGACCCTGAGTGCCATCCAGTTCTTTTGGATATACATCTTTATAGTAGAGGCACCGGGCAAGTTGTTATTTAATCCAGGACTGCCGGACACAATGTATCTATCTATCTATCTATCTATCTATCTATCCAGTATGTGTGTGTATATATATTTATATATACACACCACCATCATTCTTATTCCTTGGATTGAAAGATTTTTCTAGAACGTTGATTACTCCTTTCAGGGTACCTCTCAACCTCAAAGAAATATCTACTTTTGGATAATGTAATAAATTCATAAAACAGTCCTCAGTGGTTAAGTGTATACAAAAATAGGGAAGTGCTACAGAAAGAACCTCCACTGTACCCAGAGCAAATTGCCGGGGGGTCGCGTCCTTGGTTTGGCATCACTTGCAGGGCGAATCATAATGATTTGAAAATGTCATTTTTCAAAGGAACGGATCTTCCATCAGACAGCCCCAGTGACATCATATAACCCTAAATGGAGAGAAAAGCTTGATAGTGAATTTTTTTTTATTAATAAGCGTATACAGAAAAAAAAATAGAAACTTACAAAGAAATCCTTAAAATGCATATTCCAGTAAAATCAATATACCTGATCACACAAAATGTTGAGGTTATATTATCATAATAATAATAATAATAATAATAATAATAATAATAATAATAAAAAAAATAAATAATAATATGTGTGTTCTTTCCAGACTCAGATGATGCCCAGGATCTATGTGTAAAATGTATGTTTACCCCTTTTATATTTAGGGGCATTTGCTTGGATTCCACCTCATTGGTGGTATAATGCAATGGTAAGGACGACATCTACTGTAGGTGCAGCTGTTCTACTCTCCTCAGACATTTTTACTTAGCGTAATTGTATGTAAAAACGTTTTATGCAATTGTCCACATTTCTGAAAACATCTACAGGGTGTCCAGTCAATTGGTTGACAATAAAAAGGTGGTCGACTTCGTCATTAAACCACTTTAAACGTATTATGCTATTATACCTTCCTTTTTCCATATGTATCTCAATATGGAGACTTACTAAAGGGAAAGCATTTCTTTTATGAAAATCGTTGGAAAGAAAAATAAAGTCAAAGTGATATGCCTGCAACCCGCTTCTATCTATATATTAATAGCAGAAGGACAACTTTTATGAGTGACATATTTCTATGATTCCATTGTCTGAGCAGTTCACATAAAATTAAAGATCTTGGGGGTATATTTACTAAGCCTTGGATGGAGATAAAGTGGACAGAGATAAAGTACCAGCCAATCAGCTCCTAACTGGCATGTCACAGGCTGTGCTTGAAAAATTAGAGTTAGAAGCTGGTTGGTTGGTACTTTATCCCCGTCCACTTTATCTCTATCCATGTCTTAGTAAATAGACCGCTAGATTTGCAGAAAAATATTGGCGTTGTAAATGGTTGCTTCATTTTGGAGTTATGTGGCAAAACGTCTGCCAGCCATTTACAATGCATCACCATTGGCTCTGGAAAATGTGACAGTTTGTGAACTTTTCCTGTGCACCTGCCGGGTGATCTGGTACATGTGACCTGCTGGGTGGTCTGGAAACTGTGGGGGTCATTCAGACCCGCTCGCGAGCGCAGGACGCTCGCAAGCGGGTCGATGTTGCCCCACTGCGCATGCGCACGACGGAGGGAGCTCCGTCGTGTGCATGCGCGAGACCCGGCTAGCGACGGGCTCTCCGTTGCTACTGGTCTCGCACCAAAGGGGAGTGCTGTCGATGTTGATTGACAGCACGCCCCCTTTGGTGGGCGTGCCGGGGGCGTGGCTGCCAGACAGAGGCGTTCCCATGGGAACGCCTACCGTCTGAAGCCGGCCCCACTGACATCACTAGTGATGTCAGTGGGAGTGATTTTGGCTCTGATAGAGCCAAAATCACTCCAGGGCTTGCGGCAGCGAGACCCTACCGCAGGGTCTCCGTCGCAAACCCGATGGTCGCGATGGTCTTGACCATCGCGACCATCATCATGGATGCTCGCTATAGCTGTGGGTGGTAACCCACAGCTATGCGAGCATCCATAAGGCCGCTCCATTTTCATGTAGGAGGGCCCTGATTCAGAGCGAGCGCTCTGGTCAGAGCGTCCGGCTCTGAATCAGGCCCTGTGACCGCTATTGTAGCCACATATATCAGCGAGATTTGGGGGGACTTCAATCACCGACTGCAGTATAATTTCATTATTCACGGTTTGTTTACACCAAACATGCCTAAAGGCCGGCCTTGACGGCATAGACGTGGTGGAACCCTTTCAGGTCGCCAGAGCGTACAATTGAAAGATCTCAATCATCATATGACAGAATCAACTGATATGCTGCTTGCATTGGACATGACATTCACATTACTACTGTTTGGATCCTATGGACGTGTAATGTGTGAACTGTGGTGCCCTACACTTCTTGGTAGAAGAGATTAACTGACATTTTTCAGACTGCTGTCAAAATGGAAAGGTTTAATTGCCCAATTTGGTTGTTCCACGATATTTAGCAGAACTCTTTATGACAAATACCCTCAAATTATGGACTAATTATCTCCATAATATCCTCAGTAACTAATATCCTCCATAAAGTGGTTACTGCTGGGATTCCCTAGTATGGTTGATTATGCATAATTGCCAGGTTTACATTTCAACCAATAAGAAATACAGAAGTTGCCATGTTTTCAATAAATCAACAGCGGATTGAAGGAGTATTGTAGGTTTAAATTCACTGCAAAGTGATGAGAACTGACTGTAATTTGTTTAGTGAGCCTCAAAATCCATGGTTATTACATCCAACGACTTTGTGGTCAAAGTTGCCAGAATCTCGCCGCAATTCTTGACAACTTGAAAGTCACCCCAAACATTAAACCTATTACATTTTCCCCATAGTCTTTGTGTTTTCCTATATGCATCACTATAAAACCATTATTTGCTGGGTTTAACACACTAGTGCCCTGATACTGAACCTGTATGTAAGTTATGTTTTGTCCATTTTGTTATTTCTCAGTGTATAGACCAGTGACATAAGAGGGTGAGGGGAATAAAATGAGAACATGACAGGACCGCCGAGGCATCTGATAAAAGCACAGGAACAAGACATGCGGTTGTGATGTAATGAGGATGATAATACTGTGATGTGATGTGATGGAATGGATGCACACACCATACAGCAGGGAAACATGCATGCTGTGGGTGTGACACCATGATCATGAGGATTTCAGGAAAATCTAACACTATGTTCACTGTGTTCTAGATAAGAGAAAGATGAGCAAGCAGTTACAGCCCCAAACAATGCATGCACTGTGATTGGAGAAATAGAGATGTTGTGGAAAGGTTAGAGAGGAAATATTAAGGTCACAAAGCCATGTTACATGTAGGTAATACTGTAAGGGAATCAGGAGACTGCCAATGGACGGATGTAATCCAGAATAAAATGTTTAAGAGTCGTCCCTGAGCCAGAGGAGGGAGACAGCCAGCGCCTGGGAGCCGTCACACAGCACAGCCTGAGCCTGCGTCCGGGCGGTGCCAGAGACAGGCAGCAGGAGAGGGCGGAGCAGCACAGACCGGAGCCTCGCACACACATACATGTTATACGCTGCCGGAGCTCACAGACAGCATAATACCCATGACGCAGCGCTAGCACCTCAGGGAACTGCACAAATCATCGCTCTTGTGTGCGAGCATCCGCAGTCTCTTCCACTGCTGGACAATAGGAACATTGCTGCACTGAGGAGAGCCAGGCAAGGACACCAGTGACAGTGCATGCCAGGTAAGAGGGGGCACTGCCCACTGGCTGGCATCATTACATTGCATACAGCAGACGGGGGATATAATCATCATGTAAGCGGGGGTAGAGCAGTATTTGGGGTTTTATTCTGACAGGCTGTTGCTGAGGGCGGCTACTAATTATACCTGCAACACATTAATGCACTGACATTGTGCGGAGGTTATGGGAGGATATGGGGGGGGGGGGGGAGTACCATATCTTCTTCCTGGGTTATCACTGGCACCATAGCTGGCTATGGGGAGCAGGGGAGATTACGGGATCAGGAGCGGATATATATAATAAGCAGGATGAAGGCTCCCAGCAATAATCGTCCCTGTGATGATCTCCCCCCACTCGGTTCCTGGCAGTGTACTGGTGACATGACAGCACTTACCACTAGTGAAAGATGCACCTCTACCATCATATACCCCCCCCCCCCCCCCCCACACACACACACAGCTAGCTACAATACACAGTGTAGCCATCGCTCTCTTTATACACAGACATGCATACAACATTTATATATGCCATAGAACAATATAGTTAAGTAAAATATTTGGTGATAAGCAGCATGATTCCCTTCTTGTGTTTATTTGTTCAGTATAAACATTTTTTGACACTGCTGGAAAATAAAAATATTACTGCTATTGCTGTTTAGACTTCAGTTATGTTGCCAAACAGCTGCTGCCTTGTGTTTCAGATGCACAAATCCCAGGGGTGTTTTTTTGACAGCCAGATATATTTGGTGGATCCATAATAAGACAAGGGGGACGAGAGTAATTGATGAAGATGATTTAATTCACAGCCACATGATTTATTTATTTTTTTGTAGGTTTTATTTTCATTTGAATCTTTTACTTTATATCTGAATTGCAACCAATAATTCATTTCATTTGTACATGATAATGTAAACAGTAGTTAACAAAACACCATGTGTCTCTGTTACAATACTGTATTGTATTGTGTAGGTTAATATGACATATTGGCAAGACCTTTTTTATCAATTCTGTATACATCAAATGTTTTGTTAATTAGTAACCGGTACCAGAGCTTTACTTTGTTATTTTGCATAGGCTAGGATGATTTGGACACAGATCAAATATTTCAGCTATGGAGCATGTTATTTTCCTTTGTGTTTTATGTTAGATGGAAACCAATATGGAGGATTCTGAGACCTGAGGTAGTGACATTTAGCATTAAAGAAAAAGAACAATCCCTTTCCTAATTCTGTCAGATGAAAGAAAGATTCTTGGTCTTTTGAATCCTGATTACGTTGCAGTGAAGTTGTCTGCTTCTTACTAGCTGTGTAATTAAGGATTCATGAAGCTTGTTTCGTGGGGAATGGGGACAGGCTGCATGGGATGATCCAGTAATTAGTTCAGCCTGGTAAGGCTACAGTACGTTTGGGGAGGTGCAATGAATTATTTGGTGTCTAATATTAGAGATTACTATTCCTAAGGTTTTATTCAAAATTATAAAGGATAGTGTAGTTAACAATTTTATTGGTTTGCAAGAATGTACATATGTGGTTAAAGAAATATTTACAAACTGTCACATTTGTAAATCTTACTCCTGTAACTTCGCCCAAATCTCTAAAAATGTGTATTATAGACCCTGGATTATAAAATACTAGTATTTGTTGCTAGCACAGCAACATTTGTTGTTTACTTTTATGTTATGTTCGCACAAAAGAGTGGTATTCGTAGCTTGTGATCTGATTGACAGTGGCCGTGGGTGGCATATAAGCAGTCATGTTGTACTTTGAAATGATTGTTCTGTTGGCAATTTTTGAATACCATACATATTCTTTTATTAACACTATTAAGTATCAGCTAGGCTAGATAGATCTTCAAGTTCACTAGATACAGTATATCTGCTAGATGTTGATTTTTGAGCTTAACACATAAGCTGCAGACACACGTAAAGATTTTCTATCCAACTAGTTGGTTGGTTGGAATGAAAATCTGGTAACGTATGGGGATAAATGATGATCAGCAATTTGCTCCTAAATGCCAGAAAGCAGATGAAAATGGTCGTCAGACAAGTTTGTTAAATGTTTCATCTAAAAAATTTGTTCAAACAACAGTTTTTGTCCATTTTCCGGTGTTTGGGAGCAAATTACTGATCATCAGTTACTCCCATACGTTACCAGATTTTAATTCCAACCAATCAACTAGTTGGACAGACAATCTTTACGTGTGTACCCAGCTTTAAGCTGCATACACACACAACGATTTTGTTATGAACGATTTTCTGTCAGATTTTTTAAAGTGTAATGAACGATTTTTTTGAACTGCAAATGATTTTTGTAACTTCCCTTAATGAAAATCGTTCAGTTGGTCAGTCAGAATGAGCTACAACCGGGAACGCGCATGAACGATAATTGTTCATCGTTATAACTCAGAAACTAAACGATTTTTTCAACAATTGAATGATAATGACGTCGTTATAGTTAAATTGTTCAAAAAAAATCGTTACATGTGTATGCACCTTTACTATTGATAATGGTTTGAAGAAGATTTTAGAAGGTTTTTAAGGTGTAAAAATGTTTTCTTGTTACAGATAATTTTTGTGTTAGAGATAATGGCCAAATAAAGTGATTTGCTTGTCCATTCAATTTTCCAATGCCTATTTCTGTTTTATTTTCAAAGCTAGCAAACAATATTACATTATAAAGTCTGTGTACATATGGGTGCTGGCCACTATACAAGCATATGGAAGTATGCGCTCATATGACTCTCACTGCTTTCTCCCCATAATTTTCCAGGTGAATATAGGGGGTATTTTCAGGTCTTAGCACAAAGGACAGTGAAGGCCCCCATACATCAGAGATTGATTGCAGCAACCGTGCAATTTGCAATCGATTGTGTATAAAAATCTTTCCCTTTTTCAATCGATTGCAAATTGCACGATTGCTGCAATCAATCTCTGATGTATGGGGGCCTTTAGGCAGGAGCTTGCATGCTAGTCCTTGTGGCATCACGCTAAACTCTAATTCTATTAATTATAATGTGCCAGAATGAGGATGTGGTGGTGTCACAGGCATTTAGAACCTAACAAAACTTTTATAGTCAGAAATGTAATCGCATTTTGCATCCATATGTGTTACTAGCTGTTGTTCCCCTCTCTCTCTCTCTCTCTCCCCCCCTCTCTCTCTCCTCACCTTCTTTTTCTTCTCACTCCTCCCCCCTTACTCCATCTCTCGCTGTTCCCTCCTCACTGGCTTTGCACATAAATGTCAGACACCAATGGTTGCTTTTATATTATTGGCCAAACCCTACAGTAGTTATTCTAGACATTATGTATTGGTTGCTCTCCACACACTGATATTGGCAGGGCTGTCTTTACCTTCTGTTTCATGTCATTGTCTGCCATTTGTTTGTGATAATATATTGGTAATGAATATGTAAATTATTATAATTTCTATTCATTTTATAGAATACCAAATAAATATACTAGGAACACAAATACAACTTGCTGCAAACAGTTTCTTAAAACACATTTAGTTATTTGCAAAGACAGGTCTGTTATTTAAAGTATGTTTTAACATAATATTGCTAGACATCTAGGGGTCTATTTACTAAGTAGTGTTAGGAGACAGAGTGAAAAGTGATAAGGTGCCAGCCAATCAGCTCCTAACTGTCATCTCACAGACTGTGTTTGAAAAATGACAGTTGGGAGCTGATTGGCTGGCACCTTATCACTTTTCACTCTGTCTCCTAACACTGCTTAGTAAATAGACCCCTTAAGGTCAATGAAGCAAGTAGTAAAACGTGTGAGAGTGAAGTTATTAGATTTTATTTATTAAGAATCAGATATACTACATAGGACTGATAAAAAGAACTCATCGTTAGAGACATGGATAGAAATCTGGTGTGAATGGTAGAGATAATGGACCTCATTCAGAGGCGGTCGCACGGAACAATTGGACATAGCGAGCAATGTTTTTTTCAACTGCACATGCGTGTACATGGCAGTGCGCGTGCGCAAGCCTGTCTTTCCAACCGCAATCCTCTTGCTCGTTAGTCACTACGAGGTCGTAGCTGTCATTGACATTTCGTGCCGTTTGTGGGTGGTTACAGGGAAGGTGCTTGTGAAAGGGGGTGTGGTGGTGCGCACGCAGGCGTGGTTGACCTTAAAAAGGGCGTTTTAAGGGCGTGCATATATTACTGAGCGAGTCATCACACACGTCATCTCGTTGCAATAACAATGCTACTGCTCATAGTGCTAAAGGTAGCCCAGGGTCTACCTTAAGCATTGCGAGTGCAGGCGATGGTTTCTGCCTCAATCGATGTCTATAGGCAATTTACACTGTAACAGGTGTTAATCGTGCTGACGTAGAGATAGGAGGTGTGCTTCCATTGTTGTGGGTGTTTCCGCGCTTACGATGTGCATTGCGATTGAGCGCTCGTTTTGCATATTCTCGATCACTTTGGGTGCGACCGATCGCTCCCGAGCGACCGCCTCTGAATGAGGGCCAATGTGTGTATAATAGCATCTCAGTGATGCCAGATTTGTGCATACTTGCTGGAGGGCAATTATATGTAGGAAAATGTGATCAATAAATCATATTAATTTCCATAATAGGGTCAGATAGGTCATGTTACGTATATATGTCCAAAAAACCTAGTACTCCACAGTGGCAGGATGAGATATTTTCTACCCACAGCAAAAAAAATGTAAAACCGCACCTATTTCTGGGTTGCTGTACTGTCTGCAGGAAAATAGCAGCCTCTCTCTTATGTCTCTGTCCTATTAATGACATTGGCATCAAGTCTTATACATGGCTGCTTTAAATTAGTCTATGGGGCCTGAGGCAAATATCACTTTACTGGCATCCCATTCTCATTTGTAAGCAAACGGATAATTTGTAAATGTATTACACAATGTTTTATTTAGTCTTGAAGAACAATGCATTAATAAAAAAAAAAGCTACAATGTATACAAAACTTATTGCTGGCAACAAAAGTTGTGATTTGAAAAGTGTTGGTGCCCTATATAATATATATATATATATATATATATATATATATATATATATATATATATATATATATATATATATATATATATCTCAGATATGTAATTTCCCTCAGTCTAGTGTCTAGTTATACAACTCAGGTAGATTAAGCAGCAGTGACTAGACTGATCATGTGACTGACCTACATCATAAAAGAGTTTTTGTGATGTCACTCAGCTTGGACATAAAGGTCAGTGCTGGTAACAGAACATCAGTAATCAGCTGACATTGAGCACGTATGTACTGTACACATTCACTGTTTAGTTCTGCGTATAATAAAAGAAAGACAATATAAATATATATATATTTACTTTAATATTTGTTTGGTACATATTACACTTTCTTACAGTATTAGAATTGGGGAGCAAGCTTCCCAATGTTTGGGCTAGGATTAATCTTAGGATAGGTTCAGATGTATGACTTGGGCTAATTGCTATGCAGAGGTCAGTGTTAAAAGTATCACATTTGTTCTAATTTGCTAATGTTTCCATTAGAACCAGGAGTTTCTAATTAGTTTAAGGAAACTGTTGTTATAGACACAGGGGATCTCTTGTCCTGCTAGGATACCTAGTGCCTCTCCTATTATAACTTCATTAGTAGGAAGTCTAATGGTAGAACATATGAAATGATGGGCCTAGAGAATATGCACATATTTATCTATTAAAACCGCTCTGGTCCAATATTTACCAGTCACCCTAATACCATAACAGACCAGTCAGGCTACAACATATTGCTATTCTTCTTAAGCTGGGTACACGCTAGACGATATTTTGGACGATTTGACTATTTCGGACAGATCAGTACGACAAATAGTTCAAATCACGCAGTGTGTACCCACGATGTCGGGTGGAGCATGCTCCCGTGGGGTCGTCAGCCGCATTGCCAGGTCGGCCCTACATGCAGCTCAATATGACGACGCGGCTGATGACCCCATGCACTGTCATTTACAGTTTGGAGGCCTATACACAAGTCCACCCACCTGCTGTGCATTGGTAATATGTTCCTACTAGCATTAATTACACCTCACAATTTCATAAATGCCAATTATTATTATAACACATTAAGCAATTTCAAAGTTCCCTCCATTGTCTTAAAGCGGCCCATACACGGTGCGATAGTCACCGTGCGACGTGACGGGGGATCCGACATATCGGGTGGTCCCCACACGTGGTGCGATTGGGTGGCCGACTGCCCGATATGCCACATAGCGCTGCATGGGATCGCACATCTCATCCCCAGATCAACTGAACCTGCAGTAAGATCTTGCGGTGCGATGTACGACCCCACTGATACGCACACTATCCGATATCATGCCCATACACAGTGCGATATAGCAGCCAAATCGTACCAATCCGTCGGATCAGCTGATTTATCGCACCATGTATGGGCCGCTTAAGAGTTTGGGGGAAAAGCCGAAATAAAGTGATTGTTAATTTTTATGCTCTGGTCTGACTGGCAGAAATGTATGTATAAATACATATAGAAAACTAATTAAATATTCTTGTATTAAATTTCACAGTCTGTTGCTTATATACAATATAAATGAGTTGTGATGAGTGTTACAGTAAGCACTTTTTGAACATTTTCGACTGTGAGTTTTATGTTACAATGCGCTAACACCTTAAACTTAGTGTAAGCAGCCATTTGGTTCTCTAGAATGCAGCCTACCATTTGCTAGGATTAGAATCTATTCCGACAGTTATTGGTTAAGTGAGGGCCATTCTGTCCCATTCTGCTGCATAGACAGGTTGATAATAGTGGTTGGAAGACGACTGCTACTGGCCTGTGTGTACAGTCATCTTCTGATAGGATTTACTGATCTTAGAACTGATAGGATTAAAACCACACATTTGACCAAGTGCCAGCCCCAGGTCTTGTCAGATTTTTTATCGTCAACAGGCCGAGCAGTAGGATCACTGTATGTGTGACCATCTGTAGATAGGACAACATATATGCTGGGTAGACCAGTTATAGCCAATGCACAGATCTGAGATTATGGGCCAAATGTAATAGGTAGTCTGTTTTGGTAAATTACGAGTTTGGTGCTAAACTCGCAATTTTTCACAACTCTCCAATGTAATAGGGTGTCTGTTCACTAAAACTCGCATTTTTCAGAGTTACTAAAACTCCCCATTCTCAAACTCGCATCCAGATGTTTTCACATTGAAAACAATCAACTCGCCCAATGTAATAGGGTGTCTGTTTCAGACTCGCAAAAAAAAGATAACCAAAAGTCCCCAAATAATAGACCTGCTTCAGGCTAGAGAGTACATCCTGAGCAGGTCAGATTAACACAGAAACATTCACATATCCATGAGATATGTACACGTTTCTGTGTGTACTTATGTAAAATGTTTTTAAATTTAAAAAAAAATGACGTGCACCCCCTCCCCAAAAGCATAACCAGTCCCGGGCTTTATAAAGCCTGTTCTGGTTCTAAAAATACAGGGGCCAAAATGCGTATTTGGCCCCTGTATATTAAGAACCAGCACAGGGCTTTGTTGAGCTGGTCCTGGTTCTGGAAAATCAGGGGACAAAACGAGTAGGGGTCCCCTGAAAATTCCAGAACCAGCACCAAACTCTTTCTAGCGGGGGGATAATGCCACAGCCAGGGAAAACCTTTCACTGGTTTCCCTGGCCAAAGCATTAACCCTGACCGCTAATCAGTCCAGGCCGGGGATCCCTGGGGAGTTGGGCACCCCCCCAATAAAGGGGTACCCCTCTCCATGGCACCCCAGGCCTAGACTGATAGCCCGGGGCTATCCCCGGCACCCTATGGCCGTGGGTGCCGGTTTGATAGTTTTAGTGTAAAGTGTAAAAATTACGTTTCCATATTGTCTTTAGTTGTAGAACCACAAGTACCAGCAAGCCTCCCCTGCATGCTGGTATTTGGAGAACCACAAATACTAGCATACGGGGCATTACGGGCCCGCTGGCCCTTGTAGTTCCACAACTAAAGAAATACATAAATAAACAAACATACACCGTGAATGTAAAATTTTAATAAAACATACATGCACACTCACACTTACTCACCTAGTATCCGAAGTAATCCATAGGGGTGTACCTGAAAAAAAAAATCCATACTCACCTCTCCTATGCGTTGATCACGTCCACTGGCAATCCAGGGGTTAAAATAAAAAAACGCAAAAAAACGATCCATGCCGGACACAAAGCCCTGTGCTGGTTCTTAATATACAGGGACCCCCTACGCATTTTGGCCCCTATATTTTTAGTACCAGAACAGGCTTTATAAAGCCCGGGGCTGGTTATGCTTTTGTGGGAGGGGGTGCACGTTTTTTTTTTTTAAACACACACAGAAGCCATCACGGATCTCACTGATCTGTGATGGCTTCTCTAAAACTCGTACCTTTTAAAGCTACTCGCATTAAAAAGGTGTCAGTTTACATAGTCCTAAACTCGCAAATGCAGTAGCCTCGAGCTGAAAAGTTCGCAGGCTATTGAATTTGCGAGTTTCAGTACAAACTCGCACTTTTCAAAAGTGCGAGAAAGTGCGAGTTTGTACTGTTACTAAAACTGACTACCTATTACATTTGGCCCTATATGTTGTTTTATTCAAAGATAACAGAAATTAAGTACTCTGCCTAAGCAATAGAATTCCGTGCATGTTTAGTTTCAAGTATATATTCAGCATGGAACTTTTTTGTGCGTTTTTTTAATGAATGAGAACTACAGTCTAAGTTTAAGACAATCTGGGAATTTAGGGGGTCATTCAGACCCACTCGCGAGCGGCAGTACGCTCGCAAGTGGGTCGATGGTCCCCACTGCGCGTGAGCACGACGGAGGGAGCTCCGTCGTGCGCATGCGCGAGACCCGGCGAGCGAAGGACTTTCCATCGCTCCGGGTCTCGCACCAAAGGGGACGTGCTGTCGATGTTGATTGACAGCACGCCCCCTTTGGTGGGCGTGCCGGGGGCGTGCCTGCCAGACGGAGGCGTTCCCATGGGAACGCCTACCGTCTGAAGCCGGCCCCACTGACATCACTAGTGATGTCAGTGGGAGTGATTTTGGCTCTGATAGAGCCAAAATCACTCCTGGCCTTGCGGCTGGGAAACCCGACCGCAGGGTTTCCCTCTCAAGTCCGATGGTCGCGATGGTCAAGACCATCGCGACCATCTTTTTGCACGCTCGTATATGCTGTGGGTGGTGACCCACAGCTATACGAGCGTCCAGGAGGACGCTCCATATTAATGGAGGAGGGCCCTGATTCAGAGCGAGCGCTCTGGTCAGAGCGTCCGGCTCTGAATCAGGGCCTTAGTATTTTAGTAATAGATTTTCCTTCACCTTCCTTACCTCAATCATTATAAATGTTTCTAAGTGGCAGATGCATCATTCTCATTTATGATCTGCTGCTGAATTGGCTGTAGAATTACAATGAGATACAATTTAAAAAGACAAACCCTGGCAACTGGAACACACCTAAAGCATTACAAATGGTTGGAAATAAGTTATTTGCACGTATGGTTTATGCTAGTCATGCAGACACTTTCGTTACACTTGTGCCCATGTTGTATACCATTTATTTTATATGTGCAGCAAACGCATTCACTATTAGGCGTCAATTAAATTAGAAAAAACTCTGTAATAATGCAGAGACAACTCCCCATGTCAACACAAAAATTTTAAGCTGGGTACACACGTAAAGATTTTCTGTCCAAACATCCAACTAGTTGATTGGTTGGAATGAAAATCTGGTAATGTATGGGAGTAACTGATGATCAGTAATTTGCTCCTAAATGCCAGAAAACAGATGAAAATGGTCGTCAGACAAGTTTGTTAAATGTTTGATCCAAACAACAGTTTTTGTCCATTTTCCGGCGTTTGGGAGCACATTGCTGATTGTCATTTGCTTTCATACCTTACCAGATTTTCATTCCAACCAATCAACTAGTTGGATGTTTGGACAGAAAATCTTTACGTGTGTATGTACCTTTAGAGCGACGAAGAAAGCACCAACCGGTGTCAGCAGATATCTGACAAATAGCCAATCACAAACGATATGCTAGTGCCGGTGACTGTGATCATTATCATCTGCTATTTGTACCTGCCTCTGATTTATCGCACATAATACGGCTTACCCAGGTGTAGATGCGTCTCTTTCCTGGTCTGCATGTGTAGGCATTTGCGATAACATGCCCTTACTGCACTTGGCCTGCATTTGAATGCCCCTGTCATGCCCATCCAGATGCAGACAGGCATAAGTGATAAAATCATGCAAATCTGCATATGCTCCATTTGTTCTGTGCATGTGCAGTTCTAATTCACGCAAGAGGCTGTACACGCTCACAAACAGTCCTCCATCCTTTAGTTTCTCACGCCACATTTTCCCGATATCCTATCCCCCTCCACTCTTATGCCAGCTACACACTGGCCGATCAATTGATCAGCCAATATATCTGCTGGCCGTTGGCCAGTGTGTACAGATGATATGTCTGTGAACCGCATCGTTCACAGACATATTTCATTGGCTGCACAGCGGATGGACAGATCTATCTGCAGACCACCCGTACACACAAAGCGGCAGCCGCTGGGAGGGGGCGGCCCCAACACGCTTTTGCTGGATAGGTGATGGCCGTTGTGTATGAACACCATCATCTAAAGATATATCTGGAGATCACTCGATCTGCATATATATCTATCAGGTGTGTACCCACCATTTTCTTCTTCTAAGAATTGTATCTCCTTTTAGTGTTCACTCTAGGATTTTTTTGGGCAGGGTGCTGATCACTGAAGAGGGCATATTTTATATTGAAGGGCAAGATTTTGGACACGACTCGTCGTTAAAGCTGTTATATACAGATATAATACATTATAATCAATGTGTTACAGTGTAAGATAATGCATCCAAATCTTATTATGCCACACAGTAGTGCCCTAATTTATATTATGCTAGAGAGTAGTTCCCACAATTCATGTTATGCCACGCAGTAGTACCACAAATTCCTATTATATATCACAAAGTAGTGCCCACATTTCATACTATAAAGATATTTAGATCCTGGAGAAATTCCCATTTGATACTCCACGACTGTTTTCGTTTTCTTTTCTTTATTGCTTTTTTTACTTTTACTGTAAGGGTGTTAGTTATGTTGGGCACATAAAAAATGTTTTAAACTGTACTAGGGTTAGGAGCCCTTCTGCCGGCACTCACCCTCCTTCCACACTAACCCATCCTCCACGAAGGTTCGTTCCTCACCCACAGCCATGGCTGACATCCTGAGCAAATCTGTACCCCTCTGCCAGAGCCATAACTAGACATTTTGGTGCCCTGTGACAGAAAGAGCATTGGCGTCCCCCCACCCCTATTGTAAACAGGAACAGTCCATGCGGCAGACATGAGCCCCCAAAAGGGGTGTGGTCTTGTGGGTAAGGGGTGTGGCCACACTATAATACACCCAATTCACATTATGCCACACAGTAGTGCCCCGTACACATGTTACACAGTATTGCCCCTTACACATTAGTCCACACATTAGTAGTGCCCCTATACACATTATGCCACACAGTAATGGTCCTTACACATTATGCCACACAGTAATGGTCCTTACACATTATTTCCTTGCACATTATGCCACACATTAGTAGTGCCCTTATACACATTATGCCCCACAGTAATGCACCTTCCACATTATGCCACACAGTCATGCCTTTTACACATTATGCCACACAGTAATGCCCCTTACATATTAGTGCCCTTTATACATTATACCATAAATCATCACCTCCCCCAATCCCCTCCCTATGTCAATATTAATAAATCATGATTTAATTATTTCCAGCCCCAGCGTCACTTCCAGTCCCAGCCCCCAGTCGCACTTCCAGCCCCCGCTCCCAGTGGCGCTTCCAGCCCCAGCCCAGTGTCTCTTCCAGCCGCTAACACTTACCTTCCGCGACTGGCTGCCCGCCGGTCCATGGCTCCCTTGCTGGAGAGACGAGACGTTATGACATCTCTCCCTGCAAACACTGAGGGAGACTGAGGGGGTCATGCAGTACGCTCGCAAGCGGGTCGATGTTCCCCACTGCGCATGCGCACGACGGAGGGAGCTCCGTCGTGCGCATGCGCGAGACCCGGGGAGCGACGGGCTTTCCATCGCTCCGGGTCTCGCACCAAAGGGGGCGTGCTGTCGATGTTGATTGACAGCACGCCCCCTTTGGTGGGCGTGCCAGGGCGTGCCTGCCAGACGGAGGTGTTCCCATGGGAACGCCTACCGTCTGAAGCCGGCCCCACTGACATCACTAGTGATGTCAGTGGGAGTGATTTTGGCTCTGATAGAGCCAAAATCACTCCAGGGCTTGTGGCAGGGAGACCCTACCGCAGGGTCTCCGTCGCAAGTCCGATGGTCGCGATGGTCAAGACCATCGCGACCATCTTTTTGGCCACTCGCATATGCTGTGGGTGATCACCCACAGCTATACGAGCGGCCAGGAGGCCGCTCCATTTCCAAGGAGGAGGGCTCTGATTCAGAGCGAGCGCTCTGGTCAGAGCGTTCAGCTCTGAATCAGGCCCTGAGTGCAGAAGACAGTCACTGCCCGCTCCAATGTATAGAGGTAGTGGTGCACCTGGCAGTGAAGGAGCTGGGCGCACCACTACTAGTATGCATTGCTGCGAGTGAGGGCTTTTACTGATAACGGTGGTGGTGGCCGGTTCCAACGACAGGGCAATTGCGTTCTGTGCGACGGCACCAGCAGCACCACCCTAGTTACAGCCCTGCCCTCTGCTGCCCCCTGAGCTGCAGAGCTTGCAATTCAGCCAGTGCGGCAGATCCATGGAGAAAGGAAAGATGGTGGGCCAGCTGGGGCAGAGTACAGAGTACATCACAATCTCACTCTTGCCTCAGAGGGCTTCTGGTGACTGTTTCCTTTGCATGAGCTGCAGAAGAAAGGGGGAAAGCTGCACCTGGGTGTCTCCAGCTTGGTGGAATTGTCAGCAGCATTCAGTGGGAGCCCCTCTCTTATTGTGTGTGCACTTCTTAGGGACTGGGTTGTTGCCAAACGGCTGTTTCCGGCCCTTTGCTCCACCTTCTCTTGTTGCTCTGTCACGGTCTCAGTGTGTGTCGGAGAAGGCATGGCGCAAGTCATTATTTACAGAGCGCAATTCCCAACAGGCATGGCACAGTGCGTCGCTAAAAGTGCCTAGCGGGAACACTATCATATTGTTGTATCGTTTTTCTTAGTTTTGTTTTTGCCCCTGTTTATGTCTGTTGTATCGCTATTAAATGTATATTAATTTTTGATTGTTTTTTATCCAATTGTTATTCTAATATGGCACTGGTTACACTCTGTGGTGTCATATAAATAAAATATAGTAAAATATATTTTACGCTAATTCGCACCGGGATGCAGTCAGGAAGCAGACGGTCGAAATGCAGACTGCCGGCTTCTCGACTGTCAAATCCCGGCAGGGGTCTAATGATAGGCATCGGGATTTCGACGCCTATCATTATGCCTACGCTGGGAGTCCGACGCCTGGCATACCGAACGACGGTAAGCCGGGCGGCAGGCACGGACACCCACTCTTAGGTTAGGGGCTCCCGGGGGGGACTCAGGGTTAGGCACCCCCCCGGGAGGGTTAGGGTTAGGCTAGGGGAAGGAGGGTTAGGGTTAGGCACCCCCCAGGGGGAGGTTAGGGTTAGGCACCCCCCCCAGGAGACTTAGGTTTAGGCTGCGGGGATGGGGAGGGTTAGGTTTAGGCACTAGGGGGGAGGTTAGGGTTAGGCACCCCTAAGGGAGGGTTAGGGGGGGAAGTAGTGTTAGTTTTACTTACCTTAATCCCCTGTCGGGATCTTCACTCCTGACGGTCATAGGGCCGGCGGTCATTCAAACTGATTCCTTGGCACCGTTCTCTGCATCAGTTTTTATAATTGTTAGTACTGTAGCTTTTAAAGTGATATATGGCATCCTGTAGAAGGTGTACTGTTGTAGCATAATATAAACTAGGACTATAGACTTTTACAAAAAAATCAGTGAGCCTTATAATGTTGTAGTGATCATAATTCCATATATTCTCGTCATGCAACAGTTGAAGGTTATTCTTGCCACTGTGAACTAAGCAAGCTGATACATGGGGAGATTGTGATCTGTGTTATTTTTATTAGTAATGTAAAGTTAGAACAAGAGAGATTACTGTTCCATGTCATTTATATATACCCAGAGATGCAGATATGTTTTGTCAGATTATTTCTACAAATCCTGCTCCCTCAGGTTTCTACAGTAAATTGCCCATCTGAGACTGCGGCATCTGTGTGTTTAGGATGTTCAGATTTAGTTTTTCCCCTGGCAGTTATTACTCTTTAATGTACCAATTATATTTGCTGGGTCATATTATGTAGGATAGACACATTAGATACTGTGTGATTCTGCCGGATAGCTAGTTTTTGCTTAAGCAGTAAAATTAAAAGATAAAAGACAAGAGAAGACACTGCCACATATAAAGATTATAAACTGACAAAGTAAATAGAAAATTAATGTTTAAACAATAAACTTTCCTGTAGGTCTGGTACAGTTACAGAGACTAAGGGCCTGATTCAGAGCCACTCGTAAGCGGCAGCTCGTTCGCTCCGAGCGATGTTTGCCAAACTGCGCATGCGTACGGATCGATATACGCATGCGCGAACCAGTCAGTGCGGCCGAAATTCATGTGCTCGCAAAATAGCGAATGCCTGCTAATTTGAGTGACAGGATGAGGCGTATGTGGGTGGTAACAGGGGAAGGTGCTTGAAAACGGGGAGTGGAGATCCGATCGCAGGCGTGCTTAAAGGTCAAAACGGGCATTTTATGGGTGTGCATATTTAAAACAGCAGAGTCATTGACCACGTCACTGGGTTTATTTTTAGCCAGAACTGCTCGCAAAATTGTGGTAGCAAAAACCAACCACAAGAATAGCGAGCAGCTCATACCCTGTTCGATGTACTCGATTAATCTAATAAATAGCGGACATGACGTAGGATGCGAGCGGCCAGGGGGCGTAGTTTCCCAAAAAACGACCGCAAGTTTTGTTCGCTCGTTCAGACCTAGAGGCATGAACAGACCGCAAACAGCGAACGGTTCATTTGAATAGCCACCCCTATTTTCTGGACGAGCGAGCGCAAATAGCGACCGGCTCTGAATCAGGCCCTAAATTCACAGTTTCCCTTAAAGCCATTGTGTCATATTGCATGTCTCTTGGAAAGTGTAGTGTTTGCCATTTTTTTAGGTATGTGTGTGTGTGTGTGTGTGTATGTATGTATGTATGCATGTATATATATATATATATATACACACATACACACACACATATATATATATATATATATATACACATATATATATATATATATATATACACACATATATTTACACACACACACACACACACACACACACACTGCCGTTCAAAAGTTTGGGGTCACTTAGAAATGTCCTTATTTTTTAAAGAAAAGCACTATTTTTTTCAATGTAGATAACAATAAATTAATCAGAAATACACTCTATACATTGTTAATGTGGTATTTGACTATACTAGCTGCAAACATGTTTTTTAAAGGAATATCTGCATAGGTGTATAGAGGCCCATTTCCAGCAACCATCACTCCAGTGTTCTAATGGTACATTGTGTTTTGCTGAGCGCGTTAGAAGACTAATGGATGATTAGAAAACCCTTGTGCAATTATGTTATCACAGCTGAAAATGGGTTTGCTCGTTAGAGAAGATATAAAACTGGCCTTCTTTTGAGCTAGTTGAGTATCTGGAGCATCACATTTGTGGGTTCGATTATACTCTCCAAATGGCCAGAAAAAGAGAACGGTCATGTGAAACTCGACAGTCTATACTTGTTCTTAGAAATGAAGGCTATTCCATGGGAGAAATTGCCAAGAAACTGAACATTTCCTACAATGGAGTGTACTACTCCCTTCAGAGAACACCATAAACAGGCTCTAACCAGAGTAGAAAGAGAAGTGGGAGGCCCCGATGCACATCTGTGCAAGAAGACAAGTACATTAGAGTCTCTAGTTTGAGAAATAGACGTCTCACAAGTCCTCAACTGGCAGCTTCACTAAACGCCAGTGTCAACATCTACAGTGAAGAGACGACTCCGGGATGCTGGCATTCTAGGCAGAGTGGCAAAGAAAAAGCCATATCTGAGACTGGCCAATAAAAGGAAAAGATTAATATGGGCAAAAGAACACAGACATTGGACAGAGGAAGATTGGAAAAAAGTGTTATGGACAGACGAATCGAAGCTTGAGGTGTTTGGATCACACAGAAGAACATTTGTAAGACAAGAACAAGTGAAAAGATGCCGGAAGAGTGCCTGACGCCATCTGTCAAGCATGGTGGAGGTAATGTGATGGTCTGGGGCTGCTTTAGTGCTGGTAAAGTGGGAGATTTGAACAAGGTAAAAGGGATTTTGAATAAGGAAGGCTATCACTCCATTTTGCAATGCCATGCCAATGACAGCGCTTGTTTGGAGCCAATTTCCTCCAACAGGACAATGACCCAAAGCATACCTCCAAATTATGCAAAAACTATTTAGGGAAGAAGCAGGCAGCTGGTATTCTTTCTGTAATGGAGTGGCCAGCGCAGTCGCCAGATCTCAACCCCATTGAGCTGTTGTGGGTGCAACTTGACCGTATGGTACGCAAGAAGTGCCCATCAAGCCAATCCAACTTGTGGGGGGTGCTTCAGGAAGCGTGGGGTAAAATTTCTTCAGATTACCTCAACAAATGAACAGCTAGAATGCCAAAGGTCTGCAATGCTGTAATTGCTGCAAAAGGAACATTCTTTGACAAAAGCAAAGTTGAAAGGAAAAAATTATTATTTCAAATAAAAATCATTATTTCTAACCTTGCCAATGTCTTGACTATGGGCCTGATTCAGAGTTGGGAATAGAGTGAGATATCTCTCTCAACTGTGAACCTGAACAAACAATATTGCAATGCAAGGGGTGTAAATACATACATTTTTTTTACATGTGGGGTAAATACTAGCTGCTTTTGCAAGTAGCCCACAAATACTGCACAGCTTTATTATTACTCTACAATTCAGATGTCAGTTGGAAACACTCCTCCCAAATCTAAATCTCTCTGCACAATTTATATCTGCCCCACCTGCAGTGCAGCATGGTTTCACCAAGATGATAAGTTGAGAGAGATATCTCATTTGCAAGTCTGAATCTGGCCCTATATGTTCTATTCATTTCGCAACTCATTTAATAAATAAGTCAGTTTTCATGTAAAACACGAAAATTGTCTGGGTGACCCCAAACTTTTGAGCGGTAGTGTGTGTATATATATATATTCAAAAGGTTGTCTGTTTACTATAGTTCAGTAAGGATTATTGTATATTATATTTGTTTTCAGTTATCCAATCAAATGAGTTTAAAATATTCTAAGCTAGGTCATGCTCCAGATTGCAGTAGATTTAAATTTGCAAATGACAACATAAAGTTTCGGTGGCAGCGAAGGACGGAGGGGAAGGAAGGGAATATATAACGAGAAACAAGACGATACTGTACAACTCTCAACTTAAGTCAACACACAAGATCCTGGAATGAAAGTATTCTGGGGATGACTTAATTACAGGAGTTGTACATTCCCGAACAGCACATCACGATCATCCACATTACAAGTTTTCCCTTGCACCCCATAGGGCTGCGCGTGAAACCTTGCAATGAGAGAGGCAGAGCCATAACTAGACTTTTTGGTGCCCTATGCCAGAGAGAGCATCTACGAGTGAGAATGATAATAAACAGGAAAATTGACAGGCCCAAACAGCACCCCCTGCCCTGCGGTCCCCTGTGCCATGGCACAGGTCGCATTACCCTAGTTACGGCCCTGGATACAGGTATCGTAATTGGTTAATATGTGCACTACCAAACATCGCATCACTGCCCGGCATCACATTGCCTTTAAGAAATGATGATTATTTTGTATGTTTGCAAAACTTAATTCAGTCATAGTTCATAACAATTTTGGGTAGTTTTGTTGCATAAATTAAGCATAGTTTGTGTACCAATGGTTTGTTACACTTTCAGAGCTTGGGCTTTTTTGTGTGACTGAGGGGGGTCTCTCATCTCTCAGGTGATTATTGCCTAGGTTTACAGTGTTGGACCAGACAGACTAACTGCCATCTGCCAAGCACCTCCAGCAATGTAGCTGGACAAGTTGGGAATATTTTACCAAGTTTATGAATCTTGGTAGTAATAAATATTTATAAAGTAAAAGTGTCTTTAAATTAGACAAATATATGCTTATAGGCATTTTTATACACCCCCATTTTAGAACATTTAATTTGCCCCCCAAAAAACCACTTGCTTTCTATTATTTGACTGCTTTTGAAATATGCATAAAACAGCCATTTGACACAATTTAAGAACCCCAAATACTTTTATCACTTTGTCTTTTTTGGGGGTACAAACAGATCTCCCCTATTTTCACCTATACTTAACACCGGTAAAACCAGGAAGAAGTTTTGCGCGAATGATGCTTTGCGACTTTTGGAATGGAATTGCGCGAAAAACGGGTGCACGCATAGACGCGATAAGCTTTCCTGGTAGTACATAGACTTTTTACAGGAGACATGTTTTGGCAAATTTGCATGTTACTTTTATTCTACTGCATTATATGTCTTGCCATCTGACATCTGTACAAGGCTAAAATTGATAGTGACCCATTCACAAAAACAGATCTGAGATTTTATATCAATTTATGAGACATGCAGTGCTGTTTCAGCAGCATGTTGCCAAATCTGTTACATTTTAATGTGTTCTTTCAATGCATACAGAATTCACAACTACATTTTATAGGCAGCACTTTAAAAAAAAATCCCATTTTATGGTTTCCTCAATGTGCCTGCTGCGTGGCTTTTATAACTAATTCTATTGATGCATCAAACAGGCAAGTTTCTTGTCTGGTACTACTCATAAACTAAAAGAAAAAATGCATACCGAAGGTGACCTCTAAAGTGTCACAACTAAAGTCTAAAGGTCAGCTACAAAACTATAGCATTCAGATGAGGCTAGCAGTGAAATCTACTAAAACTGACAATATGCAATTAGTGGTATGGAATAAATGTATGTCAATGTGTCTTACAGACATAGAGAATCAGCTTCATATTGTGTGAAAACTGACAAAGGGATATACAGTGTAATAGATTTAATTTAACTAAGAGTTCTAAATTGTATTTAATTAAAATGTGTGTGTTTAATTTTTATTTTTACATCTTTATTTATAGTGAAGCAACGAATGATATAGCAACATGTAACAAAGATATTATCAAATTACATATGACACATAGATGAAAATTGTAACATGTAAACCAAAAAATAATTTTACAGAAATATTTGCATAAGGTTAACAATTCAACCAATTCTCAAACAATATGAATATTTCAGGAACAAAACAGTCCTATAGATAAGGGTAACCCTATAGCATAAAATGCACATGCTGAGCCAGAAAAAAAAATAAAAATCATCATCTTAGTATACAATAAAATTAACTAATAAAAATAATAAATTAAATAAAACAAAAAGAAAAGAAATTGTGCCCGCCCCCTCTCCCCCAACTCTGTACATATAATTGAAAAATCATAGGACAATGGGTGGATCTCCCTCTGCTACCAAACCGTATTGGACAACGAGCCGTGGAGTTGAGCCCTAACAGCACTAGATAAAGTTGTAATGTAGCTCTCCCATACACCAAAAATTTGCTCCACTTTTTTGTCCCCCTCCATCATCACTCCCACCCTTTCCATTCAGAAAAGGTAAAAAAGTTTAGCTTTAAATAATGACAAAGATGGGGATTCACCAAATTTGTAAAATAGACTTACGCGCTGCTGCCATAATTGCAATCATCAATTTTTTACCACCTCTAGAAATATTTTGTCCCCTTGGAGAAATACCAAAGAGCGCCCATTCAGGGATTAAAGGCAAATAATTTACTAAGTGTTCAGTTGAGAAGTTACGCACCTGTACCCAAAATCTATGACCTAAGGGACAAAGCCAAAGGCAATGATAGAGATATGCATATGATTCGCCACATTTAAAACAGTCATGAGTGGTAGATATTCCTGTTAAAAATAGTCTATAGGGGGACAGATAGGTTCTATGCAGCACATTCAGAAACATCTCTTTATACATTGAAGAGGAAAGCATTTTGCATGATTTAGAATGTGCCTGCAATAGATTGTCTATCTGAAGATCAGGTAGGTACTGAAGCCAACTTGCTAGACCCGTTGATTAGTGGAGTGATCCAAAATAATTTGGAAGTGCTTATATGCCAAAGAGATTGCCCTCCCAACTGACGGTGGTCGCCCAAGCATCGTATCAACTGGATTCTGCCAATCCACCGGGGAGAAATATCACAATATGGAGCTGATGTAATGTTGTGCAAGGAGAAATGCCACCGGATATGCTGCCAGAACGGGAAATTTGTCGGTGGCCTCCTGGAGCGTAAGTGGCCTCCGATTATGGTCATTGGTCAAATTACTTATATTAAGTATCCCACTCAGCTTCCAAATATTAAAAGGGTGATGCCCTCATCCTTTTTGAAAGTCTGGGTTAGCCAAAAAGGGGAGATATAATGATTTGTGAGCATTAACACTATGTTTATGTCTCATCCACATCCATAATTTCTTAATGTTCCATAACAATGGATTTTCTCTAACTGGGGAAGGGACCTCTTGATCGTGGAGATGTAAAAAAGTGATTAAGTCCCCACCCTGTAAAAACTCCCTCTCAAGGTCTGTGTTAGCGTAGTTTTCCTGGTTATGTATCCAATCTTTGAGCTGCTTGGGAATACCACAACAGATTAGGAAGATTAACACCACCCTTAGAAACGGGCTGCTGCAACTTAATCAAACCTATACGTGGCTTCTTTCCCTGCCAAATAAACTTTTGAAAAAGAAAATTGATATATTGGATGTCTTTGGGTGAAAGCACAGCTGGTAAGGCCTGAATTAAATACATAAGACGGGGGAATGACACCATCTGGCCCTCCCCTAATAAGACAAAGAAAGAGATTTCCAACTCCCCATTTTTTGAACAACATTGGTAAAGTTAAGATTATATAAAAGAGTCCAGGCCTCCTAGGAATTTGTATTCCCAAATATGTGAGATGGTCAGATTTCCAAGTCAATAGCATAGTGCCAATACCCCTCCTAAGAAAATTACCTGAACCCAGTCGAAGCACCTCCGATGTGGACCAGTTAACACAAAATCCTGAAACGGCACCAAAAGATGTCAAAATGTGAAAAATGTGTGGTAGAGAGTCAGCGGGTTTAGATAAATAATGTCGGCAAAAGCTGTCAACTTAATTGTTCTACGTCCAATCTGAATCCCGGGAAACTGGGTGTCATCTTGTAATAAACGTAAAGGGGGGTCAATTTCCAAACTAAATAAAAGTGGGGACAGGGGGCAACCTTGGCGTGTTCCTCTGTGCATAACAATGGGGTCGCTGTGGTGGCCATTAAGCTGCAGGGAGCTGGAAGGAGACTAATATAAATATTGAATAATTTTAATAGAGTCCGGATGGAAATTCCTATGTTGCTATAATGAAAATAAGTGCAGACAAGGTCCAGTATCGAACACTTTGGTGGTGTCGACACTCAGCAATATGTTTTGAGAATTAGGTGAATGAGAAGATGCAATGACCGCAGCAATTGCTGCTCAAACCCCTTTGACAGAATGTTTGTTGCGGACATATCCAAGTTGGTGACATGTCAAAGCCTGGGGAAGAAAGGCTTGAAGTCTATCGGCAAGAATTTTTGCTAGCAATTTAATATTCGTGTTCAGTAACATGATAGGCCTATAAGAGCCTACCAACTGAAAGTCTTGGTTGGGTTTAGGGATTAAAATTGTGTGGGCAGTGTTAAAGTGCCTATAGTATTTAAATCGGGAAAAAATTAAGTCACGTTTGGCTTGCGATAATAAATAATCATTCATTAATTGCTTAGCTTGGATATATAATTGTAGAGATTCCTCATTAGGAGAGGTCAAGTGCACCTGGAGGGGTTTGGTCAATGAATCATGCAAAGAGCAATACATTGCAGCCAATCTCTTTTTCTGTCTAGTGAACAGTTTTGGCTGCACCCCAAAATATGGTTGGTCTATCCCAGTAATCCAAGTTGTCATCTAGATAATTCGACCAATTATTAGTTAGAAATCTACGAAAGTCATCAGATTGATAAAGATAACTGGGAAAGCGCAAGGATCTAGAATTGCCTGATTGTATTGACTTTTTGAGTATTAAGGAAACTGGGGCGTTATCGGAGACTAATATGCTATGAATATCATTATGTTTAACCTGAGTTACCATGGAGTCAGCTATCAAAATAGTATCGATCCTGGACAAGGAATGATGGACTCCAAAATAAAATGTAAAAGATCTATCAGTAGGATTTAGGAGTCGCCAGCTATCCATAAGCTGGAGAGTGGATCTCATTGTTTGAACTTGTTTCCATGAGGCAGAGCCAGTATGGCGTGGTGGAGGCCTTTTGTCCATGATGGGGTCATCCACTGAATTTAAACCCCCCCCTAAAATAAGAGGGAAATTAGTACGTTGTAATAAAAGATTGGTTCAGTCCTGCAAGAAGTCAGGAGTAGCTAGATTGGGGGCATAAACATTTACCAATGTGTATTTGGAACCCTATATTTCCACATCAAGAAGCAAATAACGGCCATTAGGGTCCGCTATTGAATTCAGGAAGTATAATGAAGGCTTTTGTCAAATAGTATTGCCACCCCTCTAGCTTTTCTATGGAAATCGGCTGAGACACACTGGTCCAACTAGGGGGCTCTAAGAAAGGAACCACTTCCCTCCACCCAGTTCGTTTCTTGAAGAAAAATTATTTGTTTTAAATGCGTTATTACCCTTTTACGCTTGACAGGGGAGTTAAGGTCACCCACGTACCAGGTAAGAATTTTAAAATGCGATCTGGCAGAAGAATTAGTTACCGAGGGAATATTTACATCTATATTAGCCAATACCTAGCCGAGGGAAGATATGCAAAAAAAGGGATGAACATATTCTTCCCCATCTCCCCATCCCAGCGAGTAGGGAGAGTCAGGGGGGAAAAAACGACTTTAATAACAAAAAAATAGTCAGAGATCCAGGGGAGAGGAGTGAGGCACAAACAAAAAAGAAAATAAAACTTATAAAACGCACATCGCTTCACACAACATTTTCTTTATTTTCCAAACAGTATTAGCAACTCAGCAAGTACCAAACAATAAAATGGTACTTGCAATATGATTTGAAACATAAATTACAGTAGACATTTTGAGTCTGAGTGGCTCTAAGATAGACAATAACACTTAATCTTAGTTGATGAAAACACTTTATGAAGAAAAGAAAAAACGAAGTAAATGTCAGCGATTAGAAGGACTACCAGGACCAAGCATTCGTGTGATATGAATTTTAGCTTGAGCAGGGTCAGAGAAGAACAGTGTTCGGCCATTATCTTGTATCCGCAATTTGGCCGTATACATTAATGCGAACCGTGTATGGTTGTCATGAAGTATTTTACAGGCACTTGAAAATTACCTACGTTTCTGCGCAACTGAGGCAGAAAAGTCTTGAAAAATTACAATATGCTTGTCATTTACTACAAGTTGGGGAATTTTACGGTAAGCTCGCAAAATGTGTTCTTTCATGCGGAAAGCCATAAATTTTGCTATGACTGGCCTGGGTCTAGCATCAGTATCAGGTCGAGCAGGGCCAATATGGTGTGCTCGCTCAATATGGGGTGAGAAAGAGGTACCAGAAATATCAAGTGTTTCAAAAACATCTGTGGTGAGATATCCTGACAGCTGTGCATCTCGAACAATTTCAGCTATAATAATTTTCACCTATAAATCTTAGATTATTTCTCCTACCCCTATTCTCTAAGTCGTCTACTTTGGCTTGTAAAACTGTAATGGACGTTGCTTGGGCATCCTGAGAGTGTTGAACCGCATGTACCTGATCCTCTGAGTCACCCACTCTCTGTTCAAGTGTGTGTTTAATTTTAACTGCAGAGAAATCTACTTTTAAAAAGTGATTTATCGAAATTCAGACTCTTACCTGAATGTTTCCGTAGGATTGCTTCTTCTGCTGTTAGTGGCGTAACTATAAATTTTGCTCCCCCCTGCCAAAAAGTTTCTGGCACCCCCCCCTCCCTAATTTAGGTTTTTGATATATTATATAATTAAAAAAAAAATTGCCTCTTTCCAATTGTACCATCAACTAATGTTTTAGGCCACACGGCCATATGTGCACTGGTTTACTTGGTTCCATTTTTATTTCTTGTGGAAATTGACTCCTTATACAGAATTAGTAATAGTTTTTTTTTTTTATAGAATACCTTGTATGAACAGAACATTTACTTCATTTTTTTAATCCAATCAAACTTCATACTGCATATCCTCTTATGTCCATTAATGCTTTTTATAGCATTATTCACATTGAGAAATTATAATAGGAAATGATAGCCATAATAATAAATGAAATCTCATCTCTACAACTGCAAAAAAAGTATTCAGTTCTGTATGCAAACATCTTCCAAATGTCCACTTCTTAGGCGTAAGTTTTAATGCACACTCAAACATGATATTATATCAACCAGAGATATAAAGAAACCACCATGAAAATTAAAAGTTTGAAGAAGCTACAGTTTAAAGCAGTATGATATGCATCTGGTTGCTTGAGAAATTGATAACACTGCACAACAATGAAAATGTTTCCGATGTGAAAATAGTTACTTCTAATTGATTTCAGCATGCAAAGAATGAATATGACATTTAAAACTCAGTTAGCGCTGAGTTCCAAGATATAGCCCATTTATGATGATGTAGGGGTATTCCTAGTGAGGTGGGCAGAATGGAGAGAATCTTACCAGCAATCTGCATTCCACGCAGAGGGGGCGGGGCCTAATGACCCAATTAAATGAATCAGTTATTTGTCCCCTCCCCTATTGAAATATATGCGACTCACGGGATTACCCACACAAGATAACTGTGGTGCACTGAGTGACAAGCATAGTGAGCGATTCCACCAAGACATTTCAGCAATGGAACAAAGATATCAGGGGAGGTGAATCACTACTGTTGGACAATGACAAGAGATGTCCCAGAAGAGGCGTACAAGCGGCAAGCAAAGAGAAAGCACCCCCATGAATAGGCCACTATATTAGATAGTACTTTCATATGCTGTATGTTTGTTTCATATGCTGTATGTTTGTTTCGTATGCTGTATGTTTGTTTTGTTTTGTGTTCTTATTTGTGATTGATAGAAAATAAATAACAGTTGTTTTAATTCAATCAAGAAAATATCAGATTATTTTAAAATAGCGTTTCACTATGACTATATTACTAATGTACATACAGTATAGTGCAAGTAGTGTAGCTGAAAAAATAGAGCTAGTAAAAACATTCTGAAATCATTTTAGTTTTTCTTGACCTCAAATTAGTAATGTATGACTATTTTTAGAAAGGAAACAAATTAAAAGTATTAATTTGTTGTACAGTGTAATGGAACGACTTATTGCAATATACAAAGGTATTATATATTCTACCTTATAAGCACTTGTTTAGCGAATATTACAATAATAGTTTTGAGGACCTTTCACTCGCCAGGGCAATGGGCACTAGCTTGTGCCCAGCATTGTCAGGCTTTTTTTTCCCCCTCCTCTCTTCTGCCCTCTTGCCATTTCGCTCCCCCTTCTCCTGTTTTTTCCCTACCACCCTGTCTCTCTTTCCCTTCAGCACTGCAGCTCACTGACTTTTCAGTGAGCCCAGCACCGCCCGGCAGTCCCCGCAGGCCGCACGCGGTCCTCACCTCACCTCAGGGCAGCTCTTGCTGAATAGATCAGCACTCTAAGGACACGAGTCACACGACGAGTCTTCACACAGCCATGAGCGGAGCAGCCGCTGCCCAGCCCTGTATCACCACGCCGGATCCCACGCGCCTGCTGCCCGCCTGACAGTGACTCCAGTCTCCGACACAGGCACATCAATCAGCACAGCAGCCTCTCTCCCCTCAAGTCTTTGACGCCGGCACCGCCCTTGTTCAGCATCGCCCCCAAGCCACCGCGGGGGCTGCAGGGACAAGTAGTTTCGCCACTGTCTGCTGTTACACTTACATTCATGGTGCACAAAATGTTTTTCTAATCAACAATAGGAACACTAGTATGAAAAGGTATAACTGTCTTGTTATATACTGTAACACGGGGTGTAGAAATGAGGAATACAGACAGGGAGGTACTCGGTAAAGCAGTGTCTTTTAATGTCAGCAGACACTGCACTTTAAAATACATGAGCATTGGCCAGGACACACACAGGCACATAACAGAAAATAAATGAATAAACACAAAAGTTCCCAGCACTCCTCATGCTTGGCAGTCATCAGGGGATTGCAGCCACAATTGGCCATGCTCTCCCAGCATAGCCCTTTCACACACACTAAAGACCCTTAATCCTACTACCTGGCCGCTAGACAGCATCAGGGCAAGGAGCAACAGGTGTGTGAGAGTTTTAAACCCTTTCTGTGCTACTGATTTCCTGCTGGCTCTGGGTGACCTGGAAAACCCGGAATTCTACATTTCAATTTGAGTTGCGCAGCCCAGAAAACCTGGAGTTCCAAACAGATTGCAGGTGCAGAATGAGCCGGTCTTGTTTTACTCTCCCTTGGAGGGAGCTGATCCCTCCAGAATGTGGGCAATTCAGGTGAGAGCCCTTTCACCACAATACTAATCATCAGAGGAACTTAATCCAACCTAGAAACATCTGATTTTGTTTGGGATGTAACACAGCATCAGCAGATTTTGAAGAAACTAGTCAGCACTCAATGGTTTACGTTCTCACGGCACGTAGTCATTGAGTGCCGACTAGTTTCTTCAAGCTTCCGGAGTTCGGATGGCAGTTGTGGAATCTATCTATCAAATACAAAATGCCATTATTTTACTTTTAAGCATTATTATCCAAAGGCAAATGGGTGGTATGAGGAACGCCACAAAAGCTGTTTTTTTTGTTTGTTTTCTTAATAGTTTTTTTCTTTGGTGGACTTGATTTTTCTAGGGACTATGCCCACTATGACTGTGGACAGCTTCCTTCCTGTTCGCCCCCATCCCTGCATTAGTGGTAGTGACAGTAAGTGCTGGTGCTTAGATCACTTTTATTGTGATGGGAGCTGGAACACTTTTTGTTTTTCTATATATTTATTTTTTTCCACTTATAATTCAAAGGTCTGTGCATAGATCTTTGCACCTGGGGTGGAACACCCACAAGAAATACCCCTGCTGGCAGCTGCATTCTAATTCCTCTAATTGTGCCGTAATTAGGCGATCACACTTACTGTGGCCCATGGGTCATTCCATGTCAACTGGATCAGGGGCCTCCACCTGACTAGCTCCAATTTTGATAAAATTTTACATGAAGGTTGGCGCATATGTCCAACTTATTTTAGGAACATTATAGTTGCAAAACTATGGCCCTCAAAGTGGGGTTGGGTGCAACTGTCACTGACTCCACAGTGCACAATATGCAGGACGAGCTTCAAAATTGGTCCACTTGGCATTGAACGACCCCTTAGATGCTTCATGTCTCAGCCTGCTCCTGTCTCTCCTGGTCTCAAACTCACAACACCTCAGGTAGCTGCGTTGAGATGCTATTCACCAAAACCTGCTTTATTATTTATATTGGACGCTCATAATTCTGCAACAATATCCACCCATCCTTCCCCCTCCAATTCTTATTCCACTGCCTTCTGTATCATGTGTTTCCCACACTTCTTAGATTGTGAGCTCTTTTGGGCAGCTCTATCCTTAATTTTTGTTTCATATCAATGAACAGCAATGCGTAATATGTCAAAGATTTTAAAATAAAAGACAATAATATATGAATACAGAACATGCGAGTCTACTTCTCGCATTCCACAGGATGCAGTTATCATGTCGACACTGCAATGTTGACAGTGGCTATGTTTTTGAATTGTTAACATGGAACAGAGGGTCGACATGGAACACAGGGTTGACATCTGAAACATCAATGTGAAATTCCGTCATTCTCAGAATATTGACACAGGCTGCGGGACAGAGGGTGAGGATCAGTCTGCGGTAGCATGGGGTTAGTGTTAGACTGCAGGAGGCTATTAGGGTTAGGGGTTAGTGTTACTCACCGCCAGAAATTGCCATCAGCTGATTCAGAAGACACCTCTGCAGCTGCTGACATTTCAACCATGTCCTTGACAAAATATACCCAACACACCTCATTTTTTTGTATGATGTGATTTCTACTGTGCAAAATATATAGGGGGACATGTATTTAAATATACATGTGCAAAAAAAAAGTTCTGTAATATATACTGTAGCAACAAATTACATTCTATCAGCACAGCATAGGAAATAAAAGCTGAACACCTGGTTGATTCCTATGTGTTGCAGTATGTTTTGTATACGCCAGTTTGCATAACCATCATCCAGTGAGTCACAGCTAATTTGTACATCCAATAGATCAACAGAATAGCAGAACTCATTAAAATGATTTTAATATAGGTTGTTGGGGAATATTTTGTGTGTCTTAAAAAGGTCACAAAACATGATTTTCACAAATCTAAATGGCTAACTGTGTGTCAGCCTGCCCGCCTCTCTGCCCGTGCCAGTATTCTCAGCTTTATGCTAATGAGCAAGGCACTGGAATATTTCAGGCTTTTTGCTTCTGTCAAAGATGATTTGGAGGCTTTGTTTTCTGCAAGGCGTTTACAGCAAGCTAATGTCAAGCATATCATTAGAAATTATTAGCTCCATGGGAATACATCTTTAAATGTCAGGCTGATGGTAAAATTGTCAATTAGCGCTTCCCCCAGCACATTACAGTTGTGTAACAGTGTTAAAGGTATAGTGCCTGTATTTCAAACGTGGACTTTTAGCCCAAAACATGAAGTAGCTCCCTGGGTGCCTATGGCACTTTCATGTCAGAAAGAAAAGGCTGCAATCATTACACACATTACAAGTTGCATCTATATAATTTAGTAATATTCACAAATGCAAGGATCATCAAAAGGGCTACAGGAGGTATTCATTTCAAATGGCCAGTTTGCTTTTGTGGTATATCTTATTACCGGTTTTATTTAGTTTCTTAAAGAGTAATAGAATTGTGTGATTCAGCTCTCATCTATTCTGAATGATTCTATCACTAAATCTATATTATACACACTTTAGTTTATTTAATATTTCATTATTCTATTTTTAGTTTAGAATTCTTGTTATGCCCTCACATAATCTGAATTGTTTTGGTTACATCATAATTGCTTCATCTGTAGCGGCTTTCCCGCCCAGCAGCATATTGGTGGAAAATTATTTAAGCTTCAGCTGCATGGGTCTTAAGCCAGATAACACATTAGACAATGTGTGTACTTGGCCGACAAACAAAGCAACGGACGACACCGCACAATCTGGTGAATGACAGCACGATATGTAATTTACCAGCCGCCTCCGCAAGCATGGGGTCGTTCATCAAATTGAGCTACACGTAGGCTCAATCTGTCAATGCGATGAACGACCCAAGGAGCGCGCATGGTCGTTCATAGTGGATACACACTGGCCGATGTGAACGATATGTCGGGCCAATCCGCCGGAGCAGGCGACTTATTGTCTAGTGTTTACCCACTATTATAAGTACCTGTTTTAGTGTTTTTTTGCATGTGGTAAAGGCCATTTATTTGCAAATCACTGTACAACAAAGAAATACTTTTAATTTGTTTCCTTTTTACAAATAGTCCTACTTTACTAATAAAATCGAATAAGACTTTAGAATGATTTTATTAGCTCTAGTTTTTGAGCCACACTACTTGCGCTATAAGTACTTCAGTAATATAGGGGGGTTTTATATTTCCAGAACGTTATGCCAACATACTTTTAACATTTTAAATACTCCTATTAAATATTACCATTTAAAGTGCAGCAAATAATATTTGGTAAGAATTGCATCTAACGCTGCAAACCCTGTTTGGCTCTTTTTGAGCTGCTCACATTCCAATATCAATGTCCATAATTGTTTATGCAGTGCCCACACAAATGTTACCTTGTCATTTCTCAGAAGACCTTGAATTTCCAGAAAATAGCATTTGTTTGCTTATTTCTCCTCACACAACGAGCTACCCAAAATAGATTTTTATTGTGAAACTCCAACGAACTAAAAATGTGTTTATTTCTTCTAACCATCAAGAAATACTTTAAGGCTCTTCAGCATTAATCCGCTTTCCAAAAAGACAAAAAGCTGCATTCTACACAAAGGCTTTAATAATAGAATCTGCACTCGTTACATGTGAATAATGCACACAATGTGTGGAAATAATATGGTAGCACAACAAGGCACACCATTGTGAAAAGTAGACAAACTTCCCCATATGAGGGGACCCCTGTGTTTATTGATGCCCTAGGCCGTGGAGAGCTCTGCTGAGTCCGGGAACTTTTGGGGTATACTTACCGACAATCAGCTCCCTCCTTCCGGGAGGGAGCTGAATGTCCATTTCTAGGCTTCAACTGCGGGGGGGTAGTGGCAAAAAGTGGCGTGGTGAACTGATGATGTAGTATTGGGGCCAGGGGCGTGACCGCGTTAATGCCCCCCTCGCAGGGGTGTATTGGTATGCAGGGGTCCGGGGAGATGCGGGCAGTTGCGGGTTGCCTTCTTTTCCAGGGGGCCGAGAGGACCACCCGATTTTCGGCGGCGATTCCTGGCCATCCCGGGAGAGTAGGCATGTATGTTTTGGGGGCTAAGCCTCCTTACCAAAAAACAAAATAGAAAAAAATAGTATTTGCTGCGTCGGGAAGCAATGTGTGCTGGGCTGGGGAGACAGGCTGCTGCCGATGATAGGTAAGGGGGGAGTGGAGGCAGACTCGGGCCCCACCGGCGCCTCCATCAAGCCCAGGCAATTAGTACCCACTCCCCCCACTCGACAAACCTGTTGATGCCAGGTTGCTGGAAATCTAGGCATTGGAGATCCCCAGCTGTAGGCTTTCTGCATGGTGTTCTTGTCGGGTGATCACAGAAATTAACTACTAAAGGGGCATTTCCCTATTCCAAACAAGGATGTCCCCGAGTATGTAAGTTGCAAGATGGAGGGAGATGAGCACATTAAGGAAAATACAGGATAAAATATACAGTCAGGTGCATAAATATTGGGACAGTGACAGAATTTTCATATTTTGTCCTCTATTCACCACCACAATGGCTTTGAAATGAAACAAACAAGATGTGCTTTAACTGCAGACTTTCAGATTTAATTTGAGGGTAATTACATCCAAATCAGGTGAACGGTGTAGGAATTACAACGGTTTCTATATGTGCCTCCCACTTTTTAAGGGGCCAAAAGTAATGGGACAAATTAAACAATCCAAAATCTAACTTTCACTTTTTAATACTTTGTTGCAAATCCTTTGCAGGCAATTACAGCCTGAAGTATGGAACGTATAGACATGACCAGACGCTGGGTTTCATCCCTGGTGATGCTCTGCCAGGCCTCTACTGCAAATGTCTTCAGTTCCTGCTTGTTCTTGGGGCATTTTCCCTTCAGTTTTGTCTTCATCAAGTGAAATGCATGCTCAATCGGATTCAGGTCGGGATTGACTTGGCCATTGCATAACATTCCACTTTTTAGCCTTAAAACACTCTTTGGTTGCTTTTGCAGTATGCTTCGGGTCATTGTCCATCTGCACTGTGAAGCGCCGTCCAATGAGTTCTGAAGCATTTGACTGAATATGAGCATATAATATTGCCCGAAACACTTCAGAATTCATTCTGCTGCTTTTGTCAGCAGTCACATCATCAATAAATACAAGGGAACCAGTTCCATTGGCAGCCGTACATGCCCACGCCATGACACTACCACCACCATGCTACACTGATGAGGTGGTATGTTTTGGATCATGAGCAGTTCCTTTCCTTCTCCATACTCTTCTCTTCCCATCACTCTGGTACAAGTTGATCTTTGTCTCATCTGTCCATAGGATGTTGTTCCAGAACTGTAATGGCTTTTTTAGATGTTGTTTGGCAAACTCTAATCTGGTCTTCTTGTTTTTATGGCTCACCAATGGTTTACATCTTGTGGTGAACCCTCTATATTCACTCTTGTTAAGTCTTCTCTTGATTGTTGAACGCAGGCGTGCCTGAGCATCCTAACGCTGTTTCAGAGGCGTGCATAATTAACCGCCAGCGTCATAGTACACGTCACCTGGTTGAATTATACACTGAAGTGCTCGCAGTGCTTGCGGTAGGGTACAGTCAACCACAAGCGCTGCTGTCAGTTCCGATGGAACCCGATGTACCGATGGTTGTATACACTTCCTGGAGATGACGTTTGCTAGTGGGCGGTTAAAGACAGGCTGGTGGGCATCTGCATACACAAAGTGATCGCACGCCAAGACATAGTGAGCGTGCTTATGCCTTGCCATGCGATCGCCTGCCTTGATGTCGCTTAGCTGAATTTGCATACGCAGGGAGCGAGCGTCCGCATCTAGCGACCGAGTCTGAATCAGGCCCATAGTGTAGTAGGTACAACACTAATTTCTGTTTAGTATAGGTGAATATTAAGCATACTTGAACATATGAGTAAACTATCTTGATAAATTGGGATTGTGCTTCATATTTTGCAGTCTCAAGCACAATCATAATTTATCAGAGATTTATAAATAGAGGGTCCAATAAATTTAAAGCATTCAATAAAAATAGATTTGATATGTTGAGAGAAAAAAACTCCCAATCAAATGTCAGTTCTCAATTCAATAAAAGACTTTTCATTATACAATTTCACATGGAAAATATGAGGATATCTTGAATCAACAATAGGGCATACAGCTAAGGGACCCAATTTTGGGCACATATTTACCAAAGAATCCCGTTACTGTTTACAAAAAGGCAAGGCCTCTGAACACAATATTAGCCCCAAGTAATTTAAGAAATCAAACTCCATCTAAACAAGATAATTGGATAACTCTTTATAAAAAAAAAAATAGGTTCTTACCTCGCACTAATTGTATAGTGTGCAAATGTATGGATAAATATCCTTTTTTCCATGATATCGGCAGAAAATATGAATTAATATCTTCAGTAACTTGTTATACAACCTATGTATTATATCGTCTTGAATGTGGCTGTGGTTACCACTATGTGAAACCTATAAAAAAACACATTCAGGAATATCTGCGAAACATAAGAAACAAGGTCAGAAATCATAGTTTACCAAGACATTTCACTGAGGCACATGATCCTAATACCCAGATATTTAAGTTTACCATTATAATAAAGATTTGTTACTATCTAGGAGGTAGTCATTTTGGATTTATACAGTTAGGTCCATATATATTTGGTCACTAACACCATTTTCTGAATTTTGGCTCTGTTCGCCACCCCACTGGGTTTGAAATGAAACAATGGGGATGCAACTGAGGTGCAGACTTTCAACTTTAATTCAAGGGTTAGACCAAAAATATTGCATGAAACGTTTGGGAATTGCAACCATTTTTATACATAGTCCCCTGTTTTCAGGGTCTCATATGTAATTGGACAAATTAACATAATTATAAATAAAATGTTAATTTTTAATACTTTGTCTAAATTCTTTAGCAGGCAATGACTGGTTGATGTCTGGAACCCATGGACAACACCAAATTCTGGGTTTCCTCCGTTGTTATGCTTTGCCGGGCCTGTACTGCAGCAGTGTACACTTGTTTGTTCATTGGTCTTTTTGCCTTTAGTTTTGTCTTCAGCAAGTGAAATGCATGCTTGATCGGGTTGCGATCAGGTGATTGACTCGACCATTGTAGAATATTCCACCTATTTGCCTTGCTTTCGCAGTATGTTTTGGGTCATTGACCATCTGTATGACCTTATACACTTCAGAATTAATTTGGCTATTTCTATCTTCTGTGACCTCATCAATAAACACTAGTGGCCCAGTGCCATTGGAAGCCATGAATGCCCATGCCATCACACTGCCTCCACCATGTTTTACAGATGATGTGGTATGCTTCGGATCAAGAGCCATTCCAAGCCTTCTCCATACTTTTTTCTTCCCATCATTCTGTTACAGGATAATCTTCATTTCATCTGTCCACAGAATGCAGTTCCAGAACTGGGCTGGCTTTTTTATTTTTTTTCTGTCAAAGTCTAATCTGGTCTTTCTATTTTTAAAGCTTATGAATGGTTTGCACATTGTTTGTATTTGCTCTCATGAAGTCTTCGCTTTATGGTAGACTTGGATAATGATATGCCTACCTCCTGGAGAGTGCTCTTCACTTGGCTAGATGTTGTGAAGGGTTTTTTCTTTACCATGGAAAGAATCCTGTGATCATCCACCATGGTTGTTTTCTGCGGACGTCCAGGCCTTTTTGTGTTGCCGATCTCACCAGTGCGTTAATTTTTCTCAGAATCTACCACACGTGTTAATTTAGTAGATACTCCCAAGGTTCCCACTACTTGTCTGATGTTTTTTTTTGTCTGTGCAGCCTAAGGATGACCTGTGTCACTTGCTTTGAGAGCTTCTTTGCATGTTGTGGGTTCATAGCAACAGCTTCCAAACGCAAATGCCACACTTATGATGGGTACACACTGCCCGACATTTTTATTGTGTACATGTCGGACAGTGTGCAGCACAGCCAATGGCAGATATATCTCAGACGACCATCCGTACACTTGCTGAAGAGGCCGGCTGGGAGAGGATCGCGTCGAGACCCGCGGCCAGGGGCAGTGATGGTTGTTCAGTTTGTATGAAGTCGATCTGCAGATATTTCTTTCCATTGTGTACCCACCTTTAGAATCAACTCCAGATCTTTTGTCTGTCCTTTTTGCTCGTTTGACCGTGATTGAAACATTGAAGAACTAATTATGCTCCCTGTAATGGATTGTTTTATGAGCATTGTAATTTGGTACATAGTGTTCAGTGTAATATATCCATGCTGTTATAGACTTTCTGTAGTGTAATGCATGCTTGTCAACTCTAATTGTCAGAAAGCCTGCCTGAAATAGTAGCAATCTCCCTGAAGAGTCTACCAATTTCTCTGATTACACTTCACCCCCATTATGAAGCTGTTATATGTAGAAAAAAAAGCATCCCATACATTTAAATGTGATCATGAATATAATTTCCCTGCATTGGTTATAAGGCACAATGATCCCTATGGCTACATGCATTTTCTGATAAGTATTAGTGTGTTTTCATCACCAAGTCGATCTTACTGACTGCTTTGTGGCTCATTTACATTTGTATGTAAATCAATTTTATGACACGCCTCTCAGATGTAGCAGTACACGCCTACTTTACCGCCGCGCTAATAGGCATTGCTTTTATAATCTTCCTGAAATGCTTTTTCAAAAGTTGGCAAGTATGGTGTAATGAAACATGAGTATTGTAATATACATGGTCATTTTTTTTTTTATGGTATATGAATATGCTGATAGTTGTAGGTAAACATAATGATTTCAGCTGGATTGTTAGGGAAATGTATTTACGTTTATTTAAATATATTACTTTGGTAGGTAATAAATAATAGAGTATTTGAGCTCCCCCCAAAATGGCACCCATGGAAGTTATGTGAAAAATGTTAAAGTGTTAAAATAGACCCGCAGTTACATAGCCTAGCATGTCACTTATGGTCGTGGGGGATGTGGATCATAAACAGACACTGCCAGCACGTCACTTTAACTTGAATACTGCAGCCAGTCCCAGGACACAGATGATTGGTTCGTTTTTAGGCACATGTTCACATCACCCAATCAATATGTCCACAACAAGTGCTGTCATTTTTGGTTGCCCAATTTATAATATAATTGAAGAATAAATATCATTCACATTCACTTTTTTATTATCACAAATCGCTTTTTATAATTATTAATCATATCCAAGACTTACCGTATATACTAGAGTATAAGTCGACCCGAATATAAGCCGAGGTACCTAATTTTACCACAAAAAACTGGGAAAACTTATTGACTCGAGTATAAGCCTAGGGTGGGAAATGCAGCAGCTACTGGTAGTAATCCCCCCTCTGGTACTGTCCCCAGTAGTAATCCCCCCCCTGGTAGTGCCCCCAGTAGTAATCCCCCCCTGGTAGTGCCCCCAGTAGTAATATCCCCCCCTGGTAGTGCCCCCAGTAGTAATACCCCCCTGGTAGTGCCCCCAGCAGCAGTATCCCCCCCTGGTAGTGCCCCCAGTATTAATCCCCCCCTGGTAGTGCCCCCAGTAGCAACATCCCCCCTGGTAGTGCCCCCAATATTAATCCCCCCCCTGGTAGTGCCCCCAGTAGCAATATCCCCCCCTGGTAGTGCCCCCAGTATTAAGCCCCCCTGGTAGTGCCCCCAGTAGCAACATCCCCCCTGGTAGTGCCCCCAGTATTCCCCCCCTCCCTGGTAGTGCCCCCAGTAGCAACATCCCCCCCCTGGTAGTTCCCCCATTATTAATCCCCCCCCTCTGGTAGTGCCCCCAGTAGCGATATCCCCCCCTGGTAGTACCCCCCGGTAGTAGCCCCCCCAGTAGAAAGAAATGTAAAAAAAAAAAAACACTTACCTGTAACCCTGCTCCTGGTCCCGACGCTGCTACAGGCTCCTCCGCCGCTTTGCATAATGGGAGAGACGTCGTCATGACGACGTCTCTCCCATTACCCACTGCGGGAGCCGGAAGATGGCTCCCGCAGTGGGAGCAGCAGTAGCCGCTGAGAGTCTGACAGACTCTCAGCGGCTGCTGATTACACCAAACACATAGCTGCCGGCTCCGGCGGCTGTGTGTTTAGCAGTGTGTAGTGCTGACCGAACTCCGTCCGGTCAGCGCTACACACGCGGTGCAGGCTGTGTCACAGTGACACAGTCTGCACCGCGGCCCACATGGTACGCTACTCAGCAGCGTACCATGCGGGCATGACTCGAGTATAAGCCGAGGGGGTGCTTTTTCAGCACAAAAAATGTGCTGAAAAACTCGGCTTATACTCGAGTATATACGGTATTTTTAGTAACTTACAAATTACTATTTTTTTTAAATAAATGCAGGTATTTAGGTATGACATTCCATTTTTTTTATGTTATAATATGAAGTCATTATGATTAGCAATACCTGATTTTATGTGATTGGCTCTAGTTGATTGTCAGCCCAGTTTAATCACCAGCATTTGCACAAGCACTTAGGGGGTCATTCAGACCCGGTTGTTAGCGACGATGCGCTCGGACCGGGTCGATGGCCCCCCACAGAGCATGCGCACGACGGCGCTGGTGCCGTCGTGCGCATGTGTGAGACCCGCTACGACCGACAGTGTTGATTGACAGCTCGCCCCGTTTGGAAGGCGGGCCGGGGGGGTGGCAGCCCAAACGGGGGCGCCTAACCTTTGGGGGCGGCCCCACTGACATCACTAGTGATGTCAGTGGAGAGCTTCCGGCTCAGACAGAGCCGAAAGCTCTCCAGGGCTTACGACAAGGGAGACCCTACCCTAGGGTCTCGTCGTAAGCCCCGACGGTCGCGATGGTCTTGACCATCGCGACCATCACCTTAGGCGGTCGTAAGGCTGTGGGTGTTAGCCCACAGCCTTACCACCGCAAAGGAGGACGTCTTGAAAATCCAAGACGTCCTCCCCTCATTCAGACCGACCGCACGCTCTGTGCGACCGGCTCTGAATGAGGTCCTTAATTCCTAAGGAAATTTGTTACAAATGAAATGCGTTGCATGATCCTGTGCATTCCTTTGAACACTCTTATCCAGGGAGAACTTATGCCACTGGGAGCTCCCATTCACCCGAGTGAGCAGGTTCACAATATCCCTCTTCCATAGATCCAGGTGATTTAATTGTTGATATTTGATTGATTACATTTTTAAATGTATGTGTTTTTAATCCATTGTCCAATATTTTAAATACTATAATACTATACTATGAGAGTCTTTTGTGTTTTTGGTGCTGGCCTTAATACCAGATTTGGAGACTATTAAGAATTTGTTTGAAATGGTGTTCCATCGGAGAACCTTTAGGTGAATTACAATTTTTTTGAGTGGCGTAACATTGGATAAGCTCATTTACTCATATTCAAGTACACTTATTATTCACCTATAATAACCAGAAAATGATGTTTTACTTACTGTAATATGGGGTATATTTACTAAAGGTCGATTTTAAATTGATCGAAATCGATGTTGTGCTTTTGGGGCTAAATCACACATTTACTTACAGACAATTATTGATTCGTTTTTTTTAAGTGTTAGTTAATGTGTGATTTAGCCCCAGAAACACAACATCGATTTGGGGCAGTATTCAATTAGAAGCGAAAAGTCAGTTTCGGCAACCCCTCTAAACCCTTTTTACACCCCCCTTGACACTAACTGCGTCAAAAAACGCAAAAAAACACACAAAATACACCCCAAAAAAGCACTTTGAAAAAATAGGCGGAAAAAAATCAAAGTGAGGGTACAAAATAAAAAAATAGCGAAATAGCCTTTGGGGGGGGTCTGGAAGTATGGGGGAGGGGTTTTTTGGGTTGCAGGTGCTTGCTGAAGGTGCGGTTTTGGCGCTTTTTAATGCTTGACTTAAGCAACTTTAAAATATGCTTGCACCCATTTTCATGTACCCCAAATATGCTGGAACTACTTTGTCCCCACCTAAAATGCTATTCTTCACCACTTGCTCAAGGGAGCTAAACAGCGCCTATTGAGACTATTTAAAACCCCCAAATACCTTCAGCAGGGCTATTCGGGGGTACCCATAGTGATCCCCCATGTCAGTGCAACTTTTGGGGGTGCGAGGCTGATTTCCCCAAAACTGACAGAACTTTTCGACGATTTCAGTTTCGCAGGGTCCCTTTTTCGGCGATTTGGAATTTAATACGGGGATAAACAGGGACGAGCACGATACTTTTTCGCACCCAAAACCAGCGATGACGGCGAAAAGTCCGGCAGTGGACTTTTCGCTTCTAATTGAATACGGCCCTTAGATTAAAATCGACCTTTACTAAATATACCTTTAGTAAATATACCCCTATGTTCCTGTCTTGTTTTTCCAAGTTTATTTCTTAGATCCACAACTGGCAACTATCAGACAGGAGGAGCTTCCTATTACCTAATCACTTATTGATTATTATAATTATTATACTATTAAAGGGGGAATTCAATTAAACCTGATATTTTTTCAGTAAAAATAATGCTACTGAGGAAGTTGTGGCTTCTCCATGACAAAACGAGTGTAGCACCCCACTGGCATCGACTTTATCAACATTGGAACCTCATTATGGATCTTCTGGACTGGCACCCAACATCACACTACTTGTGGACTCCATTTCTGGTAATTATTTACAAGCTGGATAATATCCCGGATCATATTATTGAGGCCAATGACTATACTTGCACACGTGTTGATTGTCATTTGGATCAGGACTTAACAGGAACATACCATCTATTGATTTTTATAATTTTTACCATATTTAGTGTTTCCTCTTTGCTTACTATTTTTTATATATACCCTTTCATGGTTTATATTGTTTTTTTTATTTACCTCATTGCACTAGATGTTGAATATATGGATTTACCTATTTTTTTTTAAAAATGCAGGGATAAATGAGTATTCTTTATTCAACCTAAGCCGTATAAGTCATACATCTATGTAATATATATATATATATATATATATATATATATATGTGAGTGTGTGTGTGTTTATACGCATATCGGTCTTAAGAATGCACGTTGCCAATTGATGTATGGTAATTTTGATGACCTGATATTCCACTTATACTTGAATAATATTGCATTAGCGTGGTTCATCTCCCTACTATATTAATAATAATACAACAACCTGTAAATAATATTTAGGGAATTATTTCCTGACAATAGATCTGACTTTGAATGATCTTTGTACAATTCATCAGTTGCTTGGCTGTCAGTGTAAAATTACCATGCATAAAATGTCCCTTTAACACACTGACTGAAATTACACTCCTAAAGTAGAGATATACATACAGTGCCTTGCAAAAATATTCACCCCCTTTGCATTTTTCATGTTTTGTTGTCTCACAACCTGGAATTAAAATGGATTGTTTGAAGGTGTGCATCATTTCATTCACAGAACATGCCTACAACTGTTAAATGTTTCCCCTTAAACCACTCGAGTGTTGCTTTAGCAGTATGCTTCGGGTCATTGTCCTGCTGGAAGGTGAACCTCCGTCCCAGTCTCAAATCACAGGCAGACTCAAGAATTTCCCTGTATTTAGCACCATCCATCTTTTCCCTCGACTCAAATGAGTTTCCCAGTCCCTGCTGCTGAAAAATATCCCCACAGCATGATGCTGCCACCACCATGTTTCACTGTGGGGATGGTGTTCTTGGGGTGATGGGTTGAGTTGGGTTTGCGCTAAGCATTTTCCTTGGTGGCCGAAAAGTTAAATTTTAGTCTCATCTGACCAGAGCACCTTCCTCCATACATTTGGGGAGTCGCCCATATGCCTTTTGGCAAACTCAAATCATGTCTTCTTATTTTTATCACTAAGTAATGGCTTTTTTCTGGCCACTCTTCCATAAAGCCCAGCTCTATGGAGTGTACGGCTTATTGTGGTCACATGCACAGATACACCAGTCTCTGCTGTGGAACTCTGCAGCTCTTTCAGGGTTACCTTTGGTCTCTGTGCTGCCTCTCTGATTAATGCCCTCTTTGTCCGGTCTGTGTGTTTTGGCGGGCCGCCCTCTCTTGGCAGGTTTGTTGTGTTATTATGTTCTTTACAATTGATGATGATGGATGGATGATGGTGCTCCGAGGGATCATCAAAGATTTGGATATTTTTTTTTATAACCCAACCTACAATTGTACTTCTCAAAAAACTTTGTCCCTGACTTGTTTGGAGAGCTCCTTCGTCTTCATGGTGTGATGCCTCTTGCTTAGTGGTGTTGCAGCCTCTGGGGCCTTTCAGAAAAGGTGTGTTTACACTGATAGATCATGTGACACTTAGATTTCACACAGGTGGACTTAATTTCACTAATTATGTGACTTCTGAAGGTAATTGGTTGCACCAGAACTTTTGAGGGGCTGCATAGCAAAAGGGGTGATTACATATGCACATTCCACTTTTCAGAATTTTATTTATAAAGATTCTTTTTTATATATATTTTTCTCATTTCACTTAACCAAATTTTACTATTTTGTGCAGATCCATCACATAAAATTCAGATTAAAAAAATAAATAAATTACAGGTTGTAATGTAACAAAAAAAGATAAAAAGCCAAGGAGGTGAATACCTTTGCAAGGCACTGTGGGCCTCATTCAGAGGCGGTCGGAGGATGCAAGCGGTCGCTCAGAAACTTGGCGGCCGCTTGCATCCTGACCGGCCGCCTCTGTTTCGGTCGTTAGAGCTGTGGGTGTAAACCCACAGCCTAACGACCGCTAGGGTGATGGTCGCGATGGTCAGAGACCATTGCGACAATCAGGGCTTACGACGAGACCCTAGGATAGGGTCTCACTTGTCGTAAGCCCCGGAGAGCTTCTGGCTCTGTCAGAGCCGGAAGCTCTCCACTGACATTACTAGTGATGTCAGTGGGGCCTCCCCCAAACGGTAGGCGTTCCCATGGGAACGCCTCCGTTGCGCTGCCACCCCCCCGGCCCGCCTTCCAAACGGGGCGAGCTGTCAATCAACATTGACAGCTCGCCCCCTTTGGAAAGAGACCCGCTACGACCGGCGCTGTCTGTCGTAGCGGGTCTCACGCATGCGCACGAAGGAGCCGGCTCCCTCGTGCGCATGCGCACTTGACAAACATCGAGGCGGCGACCGTACGGCCGCCTCTGAATGAAGGCCTGTGTGTATGTATATATATATATATATATATATGTTTGTGTGTGTGTGTCTGTACATGAAAATAAATTATATATATATAATAGATGGTGGTGGAAGGCACTCAGAGATCCATCAGTCAAATAATTAAGACACAGAAACTGTGTATCAACGTTTCGGAGGTACAAACTCCTTTATCAAGACATGTCTTGATAAAGGAGTTTGTACCTCTGAAACGTCGATATTATTACAGACAGTTTCTGTGTCTTAATTCTTTGACTAATGGATCTCTGAGTGCCTTCCACCACCATCTATTATATATACTATTAATGATGAAGGGCACCAGAGCAAGTTGTATCTTTTTTTTTTTTTTTTTTTTTCAGAGGGGATGTGTCAGTTATGATACAATGGAGCCCTAGTAGTGCATAATGGGGCCTATCCATTAGCAGATGCTTTTCTGAAAGATGAAAGGCAAAAGATATCTATTGAAAATTCCGGTGGCTGTGCTGAACGATATCTGTCATGTACATGACAGATTTTGGCAAAAGACGAACGATGAACGATATCGCATGTTATCATTCAGGGAGTGGATTTTTTTCTCTGCAGCGCTGTGTAGCTGCTGCTAATATCTTTTGTCGTTCGTCGTTTACCGCATATAAACTGCCAGATATTTCTAATATCTGACAGCGATATGCGATAATTGACCAACATGTTGGAGAGCTGATTCAATTTATCGGCCGCGGGAGTGTGCATCTGTCATCGTTCAGGGTCTATCCATAGCAGATAAATTGCACGACTGAACGATATATCATTCAGTCGTTCAATTTATCTGCTAATGGATAGGCCCCTTTAGTGCTTACTTTCCCATTCTTGTTATAATTCCCCATCTCTGTGTAGTTTGCATGGTTACAGTTGCCTATGGACATTTGTTAAATTAGCTTTTTTTTATTTTATTTGAAAAATAAAGAAAGAATCATTAGAACAAATAACAAAAGCAGATATAAAAGAGGAATTTTATAGTAACCGTAAATTGACCTTGATATAAAGTGCATGCAGCTGGGAGGCTGTGAAGTCACTACCCAGCCTCTGTCACGTCCTACTAAATATAGCTTGTTATAAAAAGATACATTTTCTAGAGAGTAGAGTTATTTTCATGTCCCACTTTTTCGGAATAACTTATCTATTAAAGCAGCAGGAATCAGACAATTAAAGATTCATTGTTAAGCTGATCTTTGCAACCATATTTTTCCTCAAGTATTAAGCTGTGGTATCAGTGCACAAAACCAGCTACAAATGTATATGGTGTGGATTTAGTATTTTAATATTTAGTATTTTATTTTGAATCCAATTTCCTCTTCCCCTCCAACATTTTGGAAATGAAAACTATAAAATGACACATTGAGGCTTTCACACAAAACCAGTGACCTGTTTCTGCAGTTTATATTATAGATTAGCCATTGTGGATGATTTAGGCTAAAATTCTCACAGGTTAAAGGTCACAAATCAGTTTTTTGCATATAAATTACCATAGCGTTTTTAACCATGTATGTAATCCAAACCAGTTTAACATTGGATGAATGAAGATCCTTGTGTAACCTATTCAGGAAGTAGGAACCAATACATCAATATTAGTCATGAGGTTCACCAATCATATCATTGGTTTCACGAATGTTGGTTCAGTATATTGCAGTGGTTGCCTCCACTGGGGAAAGGACTTTATTTTATGTTAAAGCCTTTTCCTTTTGTGGTACCCCAAATAGGTTGTAGATGTTAGTGGATACTACTGGCTGCAGCAGGATACAAGAGATCAGCTTCTAGCTGACTATCACAATTTAGTTCAATGTTGTAATAAAATAGAATTATTGGTAGTAATCCATTTCTTTGAGAACATGTTATAACTAGATAAACCTTATAATCTCTCACTCAGGATCCAGTTTCTATGTTTACTTTGTAGCAACTATAGATTCCCTAGTCGTACAGACCTAATTACACAGTGATCTATTATATCTAATAAACAGTAAACTACAGCCCTATCACACTGTTATTCCAGGTAGGTGGTACTACTTACCAGTCTGGGGTACAATTGCAATGAAACTTTTAATGGATTTATTTGAACGTGTGGGCCATGGTTGGAGTATTTACACTTAGAATGACACCATCAATGCACTAAGAAATGCTATTTTATCAGTCTCTGCACATTGGAACTTAGGGGTATATTTACTAAAGGTCAATTTTAATCGATTTAAAATCGATCTAAACCTATCAACATTGATGTTTTTCTGGGGCTAAATCACACATTTACTAACACTTAAAAAAAAAATAAAAAAAATTGTCTGTCAGTAAGTGTGCTGCTATAACCCCAGAAACACAACATAGATATTGATAAATTTAGATCAATTTGAAATAGATTAAAATTGATTAAAATCGACCTTTAGTAAATATACCCCTCACAGTCTAATGTCTCTATCACAAGCTAACACACGTACACACTAGGGTCCATTTTTGTCAACCAGCCAATTAACTTACAAGTATGTTTTTAACCTGTACGGGGGGGGGAACTGCAGTACTCAGAAGAAATTCACAGTAAGAACATACAAACTCCATACAGATAAGGGCTATGCTTGAATTGTAACCCATGGCCATAGCACTGAGGCAGCTAAACCACTGTGCCATCATGCTACCATCCTCAACTTTTCTTTTGACACTGCTCCAAATGCTAGAAATGCAGGTAACCTCTCAATAAGTACACAAATAGGAGCATGATGTCTCAAATGTCTCTTCATAAATGGCATTTAGTGTTCTGACTATCACCCTGAAAATTGACAGAGATTTTGTTACCAGAGCATAATTTATACACAGACGTTATCCCATTCTATTCTATTATCAAGTTACACCAAAAAATGATTAGGATTAAAAATATAAAGTATTAAAAAATAAATAAAAGGAAGAAGAAGAAATGGGATCTTTTAAGTCTCACAAATACTGCGTGCACACATCCCTATTAGTGCTGCCTATTCTAGAGTGACCTGTTATTCCCGTTTGTGTCAGGATTTCTGATAGTACAGCAAGAGGTAGAGTACATGCACTAGTATACACAGGCCCGCCAAGAGCCGTGGCTGGCCCCGGTAATAGGGGGCGTTGCCTAATTGTGGGAGGCATGGCCATGTCCCCTTCCCGAGAAAGACAAAAAGATTTGCGCTGGGGAGGCGGGGGGGTGCTCTGAGCCCCCTTAGCCCAGCGCAAAGCCAGGGGGGGCGCGATCAGTGTGATCGCTCCCCCGCACAGGCATAGGAGACTGATGTGGCTGCTGCTCAGCAGCCACGAGCAGTCTCCAACTGCAGCTCAGCACACGCTGTGTGCTGGGCTGCTGTGAGGGGGGAGCGGCGCCGGACCCGGGCCCCCGCCGGGCCCCTCAGGAAGCCCGGGCAATCTGTACCTGCTCCCCCCCCTCTCGGCGCCCCTGAGTATACATGAGGCGCAGACTGCTCTGTTCATGGTTACACTAGTATAGTACACTACAGTCAACTCCAACTAATTAGAGATCAGTATAGGAAAAACAATCATGGCACTGACAGTGGTTATTGGTTTTGTACTTTGCGTTATGCCCGTGCTCCCAAAGGTGGATTTTTAACAGTTGCTAAAAAATAGTTGCAAATTAGATTAGAGGAAAAAAAATAACATTAGACCTAATTCAACAAGACAAGGACAAACACAGACGAAAAACATCAAAGGATGGTGATGGAGGTACCTATATAATGTGGTACATCAATAAATCACTTACTGCAGCTCTATCTAAAATAAAGTAGTGCTGGATTAATGTAAGGCGAAATATAAAATGGAATACATCTCATATCAAAACACCGATTGGTGTGATAAATAGAGAGTCAGTTGGTATCAGAAATGCAAACATACATATGAACAAGAAATATCAGAAAAGTCAGGAAAAGAGATATAATGTAGGCAGCTCTGCTGTATCCCACCTGGTCCTAAGGCCGTCTATGGGAAAACTGCTAAGCCTTCTGCATATATTTAATCCTTAGAAACAACAGAGTAATTGATACATTGCTCAGATATGTATTCTCACCCCTGGGCGTCTTGCTGACGTATAGGACGCACGAGGGAAGACCAATTTTCTGAGTTAGTTTTCAATCAATCAGAAAAATAGTTGTGATATACTTTAAGTGAATTTTCTAAAAGGAATTTCCTATGGTATTAAGGTGTGAGGATAGTGAGGGAAAAGGACCGCTACTACCAGTTCTACCACTACTCACTTGTTCTAAATGACCATAGGTGAGAAGTGTGACATGGAAGGACGGTAAGCCCTCTCCTGCAGCTGTTTCCTCCGTGAACAAGCCCTCTCAGGCGAAACGCGCATCGGCAGGACGGGTGCTCGTGGCTGCGCAGCATGAGACACCCCAGCAACTAGTTGGTATCTTCACCTCTATGTCACTGACACCTACTTTATCGTTCTATGGGTTATGTTTTCATTGGGTCTTGCACCATATTTTAATTACTTCCCGATCAACGTGCATGCATATGTATAGTTGACTCTGCGGTCTGTACATGTGCTGCAGCAATCGGGGATCACAATATGATATATGTTTATTAGTATTAGCATTCTCCAGTTATGAGCTTGAACTGATGTTTATATCTGAACTCATAATTATGTGCTTCTAGTCAGTAAATGGGTGATCAGACAGCACAGATTAGCTGTACTCTATTCTAATTGTGGCACAATAACAACATAGACTAGCTGTATCCCATTGAATAAATGATTCTGCCATTATCTGTATATTTTTCTCGATCAGTACATACACATGCGTATAGTTGACTTTGCGGTCTATACACATGTTGCAGTAATCAGGGACTATACAGCGATGAACACTTATTATTACTGTTATTACTATCTAACTATGAACTCTAATCAATGGGTATGTTTGACCTGTGCCTGAAATATGCATCCCCTTTGTTGAATACACGCACAGTATATTAGACCACATGTCTTAGACTCATTAACGTGTAACAGGTGATTAAACAGCATGAATTAGTTTGAATTGTTTGGCATAATAACAGCACAGACTAGCTGTATTCTATTTAAAACATAATATTGCCATCTTTCTTTATTCTTTGGCAGATACTGCACTGTTCTATGCACTGAATTATTGATATTCTGAATGTATAAAGTTTATATGTTTAACAACTATCTATTTTTTATCTATATATTTTTTCCATATTGATTAGTTATAATCTCAGATCAGTACTTCTCTCATCAGGTGTCCTATGCTTTGGTATGACACTTGAAAGCAGAAAGGATCATCTGAGTAACATATCACTCATTTCTTTCTTTCAAGAGGGCTTACCGTCCTTCCATGTCACACTTCTCACCTATGGTCATTTAGAACAAGTGAGTAGTGGTAGAACTGGTAGTAGCGGTCCTTTTCCCTCACTATCCTCACACCTTAATACCATAGGAAATTCCTTTTAGAAAATTCACTTAAAGTATATCACAACTCTATTTTTCTGATTGATTGAAAACTAACTCAGAAAATTGGTCTTCCCTCGCGCGTCCTATACGTCAGCAAGACGCCCAGGGGTGAGAATACATATCTGAGCAATGTATCAATTACTCTGTTATTTCTAAGGATTAAATATATGCAGAAGGCTTAGCAGTTTTCCCATAGACGGCCTTAGGACCAGGTGGGATACAGCAGAGCTGCCTACATTATATCTCTTTTCCTGACTTTTCTGATATTTCTTGTTCATATGTATGTTTGCATTTCTGATACCAACTGACTCTCTATTTATCACACCAATTCGTGTTTTGATATGAGATGTATTCCGTTTTATATTTCGCCTTACATTAATCCAGCACTACTTTATTTTAGATAGAGCTGCAGTAAGTGATTTATTGATGTACCACATTATATAGGTACCTCCATCACCATCCTTTGATGTTTTTCGTCTGTGTTTGTCCTTGTTCTGTCATATATTTGTCAATGAGACCAATGTTCTTTGTTTATGTGTATTCAGTTTTCTTATGTATCAATGATACTTGGTGATTATTATTTGATTTATTAAAAGTTATGTTTTAACATTAATATTTATCTTTAAAGAGTGCTCAGTTTTTTTCTCTTTCCCCTTTCTTTACAAATTGCATCAACTCTAGTGAGCACCGCCACCACCTGAGTACATTTCTTTTCTAAGGATTAGTCACACTATTATAGGAACAGTGGTTGTATATATGTATATCCATGTATATATATATATATATATAGGTTATTTTTTCATTGTCTGTGCGATGATATCCCTCTCCCCCTATTTCCTTGTAGTTTACCTAATTCAACAAACCACTGATAAGAACGTGCTTAAACATAGCCTTGTATATAACCTAAATACTTATTTACTCTACTTTTTGCCACACCTTATCTTGCATATATTGGTGTTCCCCAGACTTCCCCTTATTTTTCCATCCAAAAGCTTTAGCTCACAATGCTTATTTTCCATATTTCCAATGCCCCTAAATTAGCAGGATAAGTAAAAAAGTTCAGTCAACAGTTTCACCTTATTTGCTACCTAAAAATGAAGTATGGGGTGGATTTTATAGTTTCATTTCAAAATGATGGCAGTCGTAACCTACCACGCCTTTAGTATTTATTTATTTATTTAGTGACGTACATTTATATAGTACACAATGCCATGTTTAATGTAAGTTTCACACTGTGAACTACTATAAGCTGTACTCCGTTTTATTTTAAAACCTGGTCACCTTGGATTACTTATCATTAATGCACCTGTACTTTGCTAAGCATTTGGCATGTATCATGATCAACTGCATCAACAAATGAGTATTTTATTACAGGTTGAGTCTCTGATATCCAAAATGCTTGGGACCAGGGGTATTTTGGATAACGGAATATTCGTATTTTGGAATATTTGCATATCATAATGAAATATCTTGGGAATGGGACCCAAATATACACACATAATGCATTTGTGTTCTATATACATCTTATACACATAGCCTGCAAGTAATTTTATACAATATTTTCAATAATTTTGTTGCTCAAACAAAGTTTGTGTACAAAGATAAAATTCAGTTATGTTTCATATACACCCAATACACACAGCCTGAAGGTAATTTTATACAATATTTGTAATAATTTGTGCCTTAGACAAAGTTTGTGTACATTGAACCATCAAAAATCAAAGGTTTCATTATCTCAGTCAAGCCAAAAAAAATTCTGTATTTCGGAATGTTTGGATATGGGAGACTTAACCTGTATATAATTCTCCATATACTGGGGCCATAATTACAAGAGCATTGCGTGCAGGGAACTAATTGCAAATATTCGCTCATACACCGAATTGTAGGCATTTATGCGGACACACAGACCCTTTTCCTTATGTTTGGTTGGTAGCCATTAACATTATCAGCATGAACATGCAACAGCCCTGCTGAAATCAGACCGATCTTTACATATGCACAACTCAGCATAGCTCGCAATTAAATCTGCATACTCTAAACACGCTTACTCAACATGCAAATTGCCACCCAAAGTTTGTGTACATTGAACCATCAAAAATCAAAAGGTTTCATTTTCTCAGTCAAGCCAAAAAAAATCTGTATTTTGGAATATTTGTATATGGTAGACTCAACCTGTAACTGTAAATTTAATTAATACAAAATATATTTAAGTATTATAACTTTTTACATTAATAATTGCATTAGCAATACTGGATAAGGTTACAGAAAAAAAAACACTTCTGTTACAGATTATGCCTTCAGACAGAAAAAAAAAGTCAGAATTAATATTTTTGGTACATAAATGAAATTAATTTCTATGGTTCCGGAATGGTTCTGTGTTATTACAATGCAGACAAACAACGCATCCAAAAATACGATAAAAATCTGAAATAAAATGCGATAACCGATATAATACATAATCTAAAAAGAAAATCTAAATACGATAAAAACACGAAAATGGCACTTTATTGAACAGAACATGTTGATACATATGCCCCTAGGTGATTACAGCTGAAACTTTGCATTGACTAGAAAATAACACTTCAACCTTACATGAACTTGTGTGCTGTGCAGTATAATCGTCAAAGCACTGCTATAAAGCACTAGAGGTTTTTCTGATTAGTAATGGAGACATTTATGGATAATTTTATGCCATTTGTAATTATGTTCTGGAGAATGAAAATGCTGTGAAATAGTTACTTATTTCCTTCGCAAAGAACAGTACAAACTCTTCAAATCAATGATACTGCTGCCAAAGGTCTTTGACCCAACGTAAATGATGAGGATTTTGTACCACATAAATAATTGTGTCTGCTTACTGTCATGTGGTTGTTTTACTCTCCAGTATTGGACATGATCAAGTTTGCTGATATGAAAAGTATATAATGCAGCATTCACAGTTATAACAAGATTGTTCTTATACCATTCCTCTGATTCTGTGGTTAAAAAGGAATTGTTTTATGACTCTGCCAGTTAAAATGCAAGGGTGTCATGTCATCAATTATATAGTATAGCATATAAAGGGGTAAGCATAAAGAGCAATACATCAATTTGTGCAGTGTAAATTGCGTGATTTCAGCCTCCACATGTCCAGAAAAGTGGGCGCACAAATAGGTGCCAAGCAGATTTGTGTCATCCTACCACTTACGCCTGTTTGTTTACGGATAAGTAGGACGGAATAGGTATGATTTACCGCCGGACCCCTGGCCGGCGGTTCATATCCCGACAGCGGCAGCCCGACAAGGATGAAAATCCTGATCGTCCCCAGGTAAGTATTCACTAACCTAATTCTACCCCCTAACCTTAACCCTCCCTTAGGGGTGCCTAACCCTAACCTTCCCCCCCAGTGCCTTACCCTCTAAGTGTCTAAACCTAACCCCCCCTTCCCCGCCGCCTAAACCTAAGTCCCCCGGGAAGGGGGGGGGGGGGGGTGTAGCCAAGTATACTGTATGGCTAATAAAGAGGGATATACATAGTTATATACCTAATTATCATTCACGCTGCTTAAGAGTAGAGGAGGATGTAGTAATTGTTTATTTAGTTATGTATGTGTATTGTTTAATACTATGTGCTATGTAAAGTGTTATTTATTCATTTTATGAGGTAAACGTTATGAAATAAATGTATTTAATTTGTATGTAATACAGGGATAGTGTTTATACACTAAGCAGAAGCCATGGCAGGACTTATAAGCATACAGGGTATGGGGTTGACTAGGGTTGGAAGCCAGCCAATGGTGACAGGGGAGCAGGGAGAAATAACTAGAAGCAGCATGAGCCAGCTGAGCAGGGGCTCGTGCTCAGAGCGGGAGAGAGAGGGTGTGGCCTCTTAGGAAGAGCTATATAAGGAGGGAGCGCTGGCAATATCAGCTGACTGCTGTTCCCCCACGAGAGCTCACACTAGGGACTTGCCAGCACTGCCTAGTCTTAGAGAGGTAGTGGCAGTAGCTGGGAGCCCTGGATGATTGAGGCCAGGGTGGGCTGTACCTATGGGAAGTAGCAGTGAGCAGCACTGGTCGGAGATTCAGTGTTGTTGTCACTGAGTCCCAGCAGAGGAAGCAGCATCAGAGGTGGGCTGATCCGGAATTCCTGGCTCCCATCTAAAGGGGGGCATCCACTACACGATTTTTGCAGGCGATTGAACGATAATGACGTCGTTATCGTTCAATCGTTTAAAAATCATTTAGGAATCGTGCAGTGTTTGCTCGTTAACGATCAACAATGCGCGCTCCCGTTTGATCGTCTTGTCAGTCGACTGAACATGCAGGTCAATTTCACTTGATCTATTAAAGATAGTTTGCAAATCGTTCAGACTGAAAGATAAAATTTCAAGGGAAAAAAATCAAGGGAAAATCGTTTAGAGATTGGACAGGAAGTAGATAGTCTAGTGGATGTGCCCCTTTAGTGACAGGCAGAGCGAGGGGGAGAGAGAGAGAGAGAGAGAGAGAGAGAGAGAGAGAGAGAGAGAGAGAGAGAGAGAGAGAGAGAGAGAGAGAGAGAGAGAGAGAGAGAGCTCCAGCTACGGGGGTGTGTGGCTTAAGGCTGTCATTCCCCTGGTAACAGGCTACGTGTCTGTGTGCACACAGAGCCTGCCCCAGCGGTGTCTGGCTGGAGCTGACACTGAACACTGACAGGTGATTGATGACCCTGTCCCCCTCCCTGCAAGGCAACGTTATCTGGCAGCTGTGAGTAACTTAACTCCTGCACCAACACAAGGAGGGCTAATTATTAAGCAGTTAGCTCTGTACATTAACTGGCTGTAAGCCAAAGAGGGGAATGTGCCCCTTAGGTACTGGACAGATACACTACTATAAAGGGAGTCTAAACAATATACCTTCTATTCAGCATAGTGCTAAGGAGGAAGTCGGGGGAGCAATATTGTCAACTAATAAAAGGAAAAACTTGGTGTAGAGAACAGGCAACATAACACCCAGGACTGCCTTGATATACCTATAAGCCAAACACAAGTGAAAGTACATAAACTGCAGTATAAGTCTCAGCAGCCAATGAGACCTGTAATATCATAAGGTTGGTGTTGGGAAATAGTAACTAAGTCCATATACATAATGTCCTGCTCTGGCTTCTGCCTTATGAACTAGCAGTAAAGTATTAACCCCTACAGCTTTGAAAGAACCCCTAAGTCAAAGTCCACTATAATTTATATGAACAACAAGCTTCAGGCCAAGAGATACAATTTAAAGGAACTTATATCTCTATCCACATAGTAACCGGAGGTCAAGATAGCTACTATTAAACTTCAACAAACTTTTCTCAAAGCCAGAAGACTTTGGGACTTATGGTCAGATTTGTCAGATGAACGATTTGAACGATTTTACCAAAGTTTTGAACGATTTGAACAATTGAACGAATTTTTGACTGCATTAAAATGAATGGAATCGTCCAAGTCTGACTGCAAACACATCAGATGTCAGATATTGTTATCTGACAAACGGGAACGCACATCGTTCATCGTCCATCGTTCAGGCATGTCAGATATGTCAGATTTTCCTTCAGATATGAACGACTGAACGATTTTTAAATCGTTATCGTTCAGATCTGAAGGAAAAATCTGACCGTGTGTATGCACCATTACTTGGACTTTTCACTCTAAGGACACAAGTCTATTTGATGGCAAATATAGGATAAAGTATAAAAGTATAGGTTCCATCTACTAGTTAATAACAATTGTATGTATTAAAGTATTAAAGTGTATTGTATCTAATAGAGCAGGAAGCTCACTACTGACATCACAAGTAATGTCAGTAGGGCCGCCCCCAAACGGCAGGCGTTCCTTCGGGAACGCCTCCGTTTGGCCAGCCAGCCCCCCAACCCGCCTACAAAACGGGGCGAGCTGTCGATCAACATTGACAACCGCCCCGTTTGTAGCTAGCCCCGGAGTGAGTGAATTTCTCACTCGCTCCGGGGCTCGCGTGTGCGCAGTGCCCCACCATCGACCCACTTGCGAGCGGGTCTGATTGAGGCCCTGAGTACACACACTGGTGATTCAATCACAGGAGAAAGTTTGCAGAGTAGCACTGAAGTACATCACTGGAGATCAGCACACAGATTAGTGCTGAAGTATATCACTGGAGATAGTCACTGGAAGCATTTAGCGTGGAGCCTGAAACTCTGCTAGTAACAGCAGCTTCTAGGTGTAGACAAGAGTTGAACAAGCAACTTCCTGTTTCTTGAAGTCCTGCTATATACCCCAAGGTAGCTGTCCATTGGAGGAGAGAGTCAGCTGAGAATTGACAAGGCTACCATTGGCTAAGAGACCGGTCAGGTAATACAGACAACATGGCTGCTTCCATGACCACCGCCGCGGGAACTCCGATATGGAGGATCGCGTAGAAGTTACCTGGGCCCCGGGGAGAATACTCAGCATGTCACCCACCGCTGAACCAGACGTCTGGCCGCGCTTGCTAGTCAGGGGAAGCCGGCGCTGTGGTAAGTAACAGCCGATCCAAGGCTGAATCCTGACAGGGTGGCTCTGGAAGTATCAGACAGTGCACCTGCCTCTCATTTCAGCTGGTGCACAGCATCTGACATGCTCTGATGCTGTGGCTGGTCCCTCCAGGATCATCCCACTATGGGCTGCTCACAGTGGCGGGCTGGGCTGGGGGGCAGGGTGCCATGTGCCCCCCGGGCCACAGCGTCATGCAGGCCGCGGGCCGCGGTGCAGACTGTGTCACTGTGACACAGTCTGCACCGCGTGTGTAGCGCTGACCGGACGGAGTTCGGTCAGCGCTACACAGCACAAACACACAGCCGCTGGAGCCGGCAGCTGTGTGTTTGCTTTAGCAGCTGATGAGAGTCAGACAGACTCTCATCGGCTGCTGCTCCCACTGCCAGAGCCGGACATCTTCCGGCTCCCGCATTGGGTAAAATGGTAGTGACGCGTCACTCCCATAATGCAAAGCGGCAGATGGAGGAGCTGATCTCGGCGGCGGGACCAGGAGCAGGAGCGGGTGTCAGGTAAGTGTGTTTTTTTTTTTTTTTTTGTATTATGTCTACTGCGGGGGGGACTCCTGGGAGCACTACAAGGGGGGGACTACTGGGAGCACTACAAGGGGGGGACTACTGGGAGCACTACAAGGGGGGGTGACTCCTGGGAGCACTACAAGGGGGGGGGACACTCCTGGGAGCACTACAAGGGGGGGACTCCTCGGAGCACTACAAGGAGGGGGACTCCTCGGAGCACTACAAGGGGGGGGGACTCCTGGGGGCACTACAAGGGGGGGACTCCTGGGAGCACTACAGGGGGGGGAGAATACTACTGGGGGCACTACTAGGGGGGACTACTGGGAGCACTACAAGGGGGGGACTACTGGGAGCACTACAGGGGGGGAATACTACTGGGGGCACTACAAGGGGGGGGACTCCTGGGAGCACTACAGGGGGGGAATACTACTGGGAGCACTACAAGGGGGGGACTACTACTACTGGGGGCACTACAAGGGCAGGACTACTACTACTGGGGGCACTACAAGGGGGGTACTACTACTGGGGAGGACTACTACTAGGGGCACTACAAGGAGAGGGGACTACTACTAGGGGCATTGCATAGGGGGGTGGGGACTACTACTAGGGGCACTGCATCGAGGGACCACTGCTGGGGGCTCTATATAAAGGGCAATAGTGGGGGTACTGCATAGGGGGAAGATTACAACTGGGGCCACTATTTAAGGGGCACTGCATAAGGGTTACCACTACTGGGGGCACTATATAAGGGGCTTACTACTGGGGGCACAAGGGGCACTGCATAGGGGGGATCACTACTGGGGGCACTACTCAAGGCCGGCATAAGGGTGTCCTCCTGTGGCACAGGGTGGCACTGCATATGGGCACTACGACAGGGGGCTGCCCCATATCTTTATTTTTACCTTACATTAATCCCATATGGACCCGCCTCCTCCCTAGAACACTTGAGGGGGTGGGGGGCGCCGTAGCACAGACGTTCTTTGGAGCACCCTGGCTACACGCTACTCCTCTGCCAGGGCCGCCTGCATGCATTTGCCCCCCAGGCTAAAAGTTGCCAGCCAGCCCCTGGCTGCTCAGCTGTACAGTAGTGAGTAGGCAGACATCCACACAGTAGTCCCTCCCATCTTCTGGACTATGCCCGCCCACTTCCTGCTCCTATACCCATCTGCCTCCCTCACTTCTTCTACTCCTCCCATCCTCAGGCCCACCCATCCTTCCTCTTATCATTCCTGAAATTGCCTCACTCTACTTCTCCATCTCACACAGCATACATATACACACACACAAACATACTTACAGCATACACACACTCACATAAGCAAACTTACACATAGCATAAATACATATGTACATACCTACACACACACAATCATACTTACACACACTCACATAAGCATACTTATATACTGCATACATACACACATAAGCATACTTATACACCACATACATACACACATAAGCATACTTATACACCACATACATACACACATAAGCATACTTATACACCACATACATACACACATAAGCATACTTATACACCGCATACATACACACATAAGCATACTTATACACAGCATACATATACATATAAGCAAGGGCTAATTGGCCGGTGGGCAGATTGGTCTGTGGGCCTGCTTATCTGTGGCCCCGCCCCCCGAATTGCATTACCTTTCACTGCATTCTTGCGTGACAGGCTGTTACAGCCAGGTGGAAGCTGGGCTGCCAGGGAGTTGGGGCAGCACAAACATTGGGTACAAAAGGAGCTGGTTACCGGGTCGTATGGGGGACAATGTGGGGACATATATGTATAAAGCTGTCAAACCACAACAGAGTGATAATAAATGCCTCTGCAATCCTAAGATATCACAAATGCATGGTGATGTGTAGATGTGCAACTAATGATCTGTAATTTGAGTCAGAAATGGCACAAAATGTGGGGAAGCCGCAAATCCAAGAAATGGATTTTAGCAAGATTCATTTCTGGTGAATCCTTGAGATTTATCTATTCGTTAGACACTAAATTGTTTAACTCTTCATCATTCTGAGTCTCCATCCCAACATTGTTTTAAGAAGACATTGGAATAAAATAAATTAGTTTGATGAAGGGTGCACTCTAAAGTGGTTGATGTGATGTTAAAGTTGCTGGGCATGCCCCCAGCATGATGAAAATGGGGGAGTGGCTTGCGAGCATGGCATTTTACATACAGCCACACCCCATTACATAAGGTCACGCCTTTGGCGCACGTACATATGGCCAGTTTCATAGTTTTATCCAGGGCCACTTTAAAATCCCAATCCGCCCCTGCACAACAGCATACATATATTAGAGATGTGCAGACACTGTTTTTCTTGCCTTAATCGGATTCCAAAATTGAAGCACAACATCATCATCCCAGCGTCGGATTCTCACAGGTTTTGGATTCTATACAAGTCCCTCCCGTGGTGATTCAGGCGCCATTTCATACTGACTCCAGTCTGTGCTGTGTGTGCTAAGTAACATGTCCAGTGGCTGCTGTGCTGTGTCCATCCTCACCACCTCCGCTGGCTGCTGCTGTGCTGTGTCCACTCCAGTCCCTGTGACCAGTGGCTGCTGTTGCTGTTGAGTCCATCCACTCCCCTTACTTCTATTAGTCTAATGATGGGTACACAGTTGTCCAATCCACTGCAGATCAGACGGTTTATACAATCCTACCGCAGACCTGCTCGCAGATTCTACATCCAATGCTCGCCACTCACTTGTCCAATTTTTCAGCAGACCTCCAATCTGTGTATGCTGAAACAGTCTGCTGAAAAAATTAATTTGGCTGTGCAGGAAAGGGGAATTATTAATGAGGAATTTAAATAATTATAATGGTGAAGAGGGGGAGGCTAAGAATTAATAACATGATTACTGGATGGGAACAGGATTTCAGGTTTAAAAAAAAATAAAAAATACAACTGCGTGGGGTTCCTCCCACAGAGGCGTAACCAGCCTGGGCTCTCTGAGCTGGCCCTGGTTAAAAAAAATACAAGGAACAAAAGGTGTAGGGGTCCCCCATATTTTCAGAACCAGCACCAGGCTCTTGGAGATGGTACTGGTTCTAAAAATATGAGGAACAAAACAAGTAGGGGTCCCCTATATTTTCAGAACCAGCACCAGGCTCCACTAGCAGGGGGATAATGCCACAGCCAGAGGACATACTTGACTGGTCCCCTGGCCGGAATCAGTATTAAATACCGTCCGGCCGCACGGTTCAAATCCCGACAGCAGAAGCCCCCGGCAGTGGTGAAGATCCCAACAGCTAAAAAGGTAAGTATAACTAACCCTATTCTTCCCCCTAACCCTCCTTTAGGGGTGCCTAACCCTAACCTTCCCCCCCAGTGCCTAAACCTAACCCCCCCGTCCCCGCAGCCTAAATCTAAGTCTCCCGGGGGGTGCCTAACCCCCCCCTTCCTCTATCCTAAACCTAGCCCTCCCACCCCCCGCAGCTGTCCGCGCCCGGCTTATCTTCGTTCGGTATGCCAGACATCAGGCTCCCGGCGTAGGTCTAATGACAGGCGTCGGGATTTTGACACATGTCATTAGTACCTTGTCGGGATTTGCGACCTTGGCTTCCAGACTGCATCCCCCCTGGCCAAAGCATTTATCCCCCATAACTAGTCAGCCCAGGCCGGGGATTCCTAGGGAAGTGGGGACCCCCCCCCAATAAAGGGGTTCCCCCTCTCCAGGGCACCCAAGGCCAGGGCTGAAGCCCAGGGCTATCTCTGGCACCCCTGGACTGTGGGTGCCGAGTTAGGAAAAGTGTAATATTGTCTTTTACAGGTGGAACTACTGGTCCCAGCAAGCCTCCCCCACATGCTGGTACTTGGAGAACCACAAGTACCAGCAAGCGGGGCATTAAGGGCTTGCTGGTACCTATGGTACCCATGTAAAAGAAATATTAAAATAAGAACAAAACACTACATGTTTTAATAATTTATGTTGCTGCACCTTCACCTGGGGGGCGGCTGCCTTTAAGCTCTCTTACATGACCTTTAAACTCATTTGCATGGCCACCACCCATCCAGGACTTCTCCGGCATCTGCAATGTTTAGGAGCTCTTCGTCGCTCCTCCACATTCACAATGACACCCTCTGCCTCACGCTGGCTTATATAAGCCAGCATAAAGGGATGGGGCGATGACGCAGAGAGCCGTGATTGGCTTGCCACGGTAATCTTGAATTTCAAAAATGGCGACGCGATGCCATTTTTTAAATGGTGTGTTTGGCTGCTGAGACCGGAGATCAGTCGCCAGCTCCAGTCTCCGCAGCCTACACACTACGATATTGGTCGCCTGGTCGGCTCTCCTAGTTTTTAAGCATGGTTAAAAACCAGGAGACACGACAGGTGACCAGGGACTGGTGGGCAGATCTGTCGGCGGCGGGTACACACTTGTCCAATGTCGGGCAGACCAGAAGATTGGACATGTGTGTACCCAGCTTAACTATCACACAGTGGTGCTGCACTGTGACTCTGCAGGCCATACTCATATTCGCAGAGTGACTCTGCAGTTGTCATTTGCGGAAAAAGTGAAAAAAAAAAAAAAAAACTGTGTTTGTTCATGTACATATAAGCACTGTGACTGCACGCAGTGTGAGGTGAGCTGCAAACTAAAAAAAAAAAAAAAGTAGAAACCAGTATTTTCTTCTATTGTTTGTACGACGTCTGTGCGCTGTTCCCCAGCAGTATTGCATTTATGTAGCGTGGGGAGGTAGTGTAGTCACGTAATGGGGGAAGGTAGGTCAGTGATACAGTGTGGTAATGTAGTGGGGAAAATTAGCATAGTAATGTAGTGTGGTGAGGTAGTGCTGGGATATAGGGCCTGATTCAGAGATGGACGCAGTATAACTCGCTGCTATGTCTTTGGATACAGCAGCGATGTGTAACTATGCTAATGCTGCAGGAGGCGTACATCGACACAGCAGCGGATCAACATTGTGACCATCAATGTTTCCAGCATTGGCAATCTGAGTAAGCTGAAACTTACTCAGACTGGCTGCTTCCTGACCTCTTGCAAGGCCAGGAAATCTGCGTCCTCTGATGCAGATCCTGGCCCTCTCAGGAAACCGGTGCTGCAAGCCTCCTTTTTTTGGAACGCAGGCTGGCACCAACCCTTCCCCTCACCCAAGTGGGCACTGCATGTCAATCATACTGCGGCTTGGGGGCACTGCGTATGATCGTACAGAACAGGGCATACGCTGGCGCCTCCACAATCGGAGATGTACATAAACCATCGGGTTTACGTACATCTCTGAACCAGGCCCAAAATGCGGAGATGTAGTGAGTAGTGATATAGTGTGGTACGGTAGTGTGGTGTAGTGCTATAATGAGGGCATGTAGTGAGGGGAGGTAGTTCAGTAATATAGTGCAGGGATGTAGATATAGGCCCGTATTCAATTTTGAGCGAAAAGCCGATGCGTCATTTCGCCAGGCGGAAAAGTATTGCCGTATTCAATTTGAAAGACTTGCAATGTAATAGGCAAAAAAGTTTCACCTATGAATAGCAGGCGGAAAAAAGTGCAGAATTGGGGTTTTGGGGTGTAACGTTGCGGGAACCTCCGTGCAGCCTTCAGACAGTCCCCCAAAGGGAAACTGCATCAAACCCCAGTAAAAAAAAATCACTTTCAATTTGGGGGCATAAAAAAAAAAGTTGGGAAGTTGGGGGACAAAGTTAAAAACTAGAGAACTAGACTCCAGGGGTGTCCCCAAGTATGCCCCATGTGTTTTTTCATTGCAGGTGCTTGCGGAAGGTGGATTTTTCACGATTTTTTAAACTTAAACTTTAGCAACTTTAAAATATGCTGGCCCGCATTTTCAAGTACCCCAAATTTGCTGGGACAAGTTATTTTCTGCAACAAAAATACTGTTCTGCACCACTTATACAAAAACGCTATTTAGCATCTATTGAGCCAGTTTAAAAACACCAAATACCTTCAGCAAGCCAAATCGGGGGTAACTATAGCTAGCCACCATGTCAGAGCATCTTTTGGGGGGTGTCAGGCGGATTTTCCAAAATCTGACTGGACTTTCCGCTTGTTTCAGTTTCGCCGGGTCCCGTTTTCGCGTACTTTCAAATTGAATACGGGGATACGCGGGGACGAGCGCGATACTTTTCCGCCTGCAAAACAGGCGAAGTAGGTGGAAAGTGCGGGAGGCGGAAAAGTATCGCGGGTGCGAATCAAATTGAATGTGGCTCATAGTGTGGTAATGTTTAATTGGGGAAGTAGTGTGATGATGTGTGAGGAGGCAGTGCAGGGATATAGTGCAGTGATGTCGTGCGGGGAGTTAGTGCAGTGATGTCGTGCGGGGAGTTAGTGCAGTGATGTCGTGCAGGGAGTTAGTGCAGTGATGTCGTGCGGGGAGTTAGCGCAGTGATGTCGTGCGGGGAGTTAGTGCAGTGATGTCGTGCGGGGAGTTAGTGCAGTGATGTCGTGCGGGGAGTTAGTGCAGTGATATAGTGTGCCACCACACCCCCATTCCCACTCGGGTGCAGTGCTGATCACTGCTATTATAAAAAGCATTTGTTGCTAATAAAATCAATGGCTAACAACATGCATATTAATAAATGTATGCTTGCCGTAGCCCTGGCGTATTTGCTACTGTTGCTGATCCATGCGCATCTTACGATAGTTGCCGCTTTGCATATGGTCACAATAGCAGCTTTTTCTAAAGGGACATAAAATTACACCACTGACTTGTGGCACAATTGCCCCCCACTCTGCATCAGCCCCATACAGTTTAATAATTGGTTCCTGTAGACTAAAGACCATTAATATAACTAAATAGCTGCCTGTGGCTACCAATTAAAGATAGTAATTAAGAGCTATAATTAGTAAGCCTGTCACATTTCTTAAGCATTTTTAAAAGTCAATTTTCAGTAGCAAATCTAGCACAGTACTGCACATTTTGGATGATATAGTAAAATAAATGCAATACATGCACTGTAAGCCAAGTACATTGAGTGATATTTTTTTTTTTTTTTTTTACATTTGTACAAAATTAAATGAAAATCCATTAACAATTACATGCTGTATATTCCTTTCTTTTTCTCACATCCTCTTATAATTTAAGGACATTTTTTCAATGCTCATCATCATAACAGTCTAGCGAGTACACACCTCCCAACTGTCCCACTTTTCGATGACTGTTCCGCCTTCAGTTGGGAGGGAGCACTCTCACCTCTGCATACAGGGCCGTTTCTAGGGTCGGGCGACCCGTGCAATCGCACGGAGCGCTCCACCCTGACCCCTTCAGCATAGGCGAAACTGCCTCTGCCGCCATTTTGCATTTGTATTGACCAGGAATCAGGGCGGTGGTAACGCCGCTGAGACTGACCGGGAGCGGAGGACCTTCAAAGTACGCACCTCCGCCTCCCCTGTGTAAGCACCAATCTAATCAACTCTCTGGTGCACGAGCGCTCGGTGACTACATGACGTCGGACCGTGCGCGCTCACGTGTCAGGAGCGGAGGAAGATGTGTAATAGGGATAGGCAGAACGATTCACTACACTGAGTTGAGCCACATGGCTCAACTCAGTGAAGTTTCTCGAGTCAGTGTCTCGAGATACTACTCTTTAGATAGTGCAACTAGCGCTGTAGCCAGCAGGGGAGCCAGCGACTCAGAGTGAGTCGCTGACAGCTCCGCCCCCCGCAGCCCAGCACTACAGCTCAGGGTTCTCACTGACTCTACTGTGTCAGTGCACTCCCCGATCCCTGGCAGTAGCTGCACGACTCAGAGTGAGTCACTGACCGCTCCGCCCCCTACACTGCTGATCTGACTCAGAGGAGAAGTATAATCAGGTCGGATCAGCAGTGTAGGGGGCGGAGCTGCCATTCACTAGCTCCCACTGACAGAGAGGCTTGGGGAGCTGGGTGTCTCGACTCACCAAACACTGAGTGACTCGAATCATCCACTCATCTGAATGATTCGAGTCAGTGTGTTGAGACACTCACTCACTAGCCATCTCTAATGTGTAAGCTTGGTTACCTACAACCGAAGGAGGAAGTGCCGCCGTAACCTCACCCACGCTGTCTCCTTACAGAAGGACTCTGCAGCATCAAAGCTGTATGGTCCAGCCTTGTGTCCCGGAACCCCCGCCCGTCCGTTCAACCACTCGCGTGTAACGAATGCCCGGCCGCCGCTCTGTGTCAAGTGAGGGAGGGGGCTGGAGGATGTTGCATTCTTACAGGGAGAGACTGGTTTGGGACATAGAGACCTCTGGGCTAGTTGGTGAGGAAAACATACGAATTACAATTCCCGACAGCGGCAGGCCGACACGGCTGAAAATCCCGATCGTCCTCACATAAGTATCAACTAACCTAACCCCCTAACCCTTCTTAGGGGTGCCTAACCCTAACCCCCCCTTCCCCGCCGCCTAACCCTAAGTCCCCCGGGGGGGTGCCTAGCCCTAAGTCCCCCCTGGGGGTGCCTAACCCTCCCTCCCCCTAGCCTAACCCCAAGTCACCCCCCCCCCTCCCCGGAGCCCTAAACCTAACCCCCCGCGCGCGGCTGTCCGCAGCGGCGGCAGGCATCACTTCGATCGGGATGGCAGTTGCCGGTCTCCCGGCGTCAGTAAAATGACAGGCGCCTAGATAAAGCAGTCGGGAAGCCGGCTGTCGGGCTTACGTCCGCCGGCTTCCCGATTGCATACCGATGGTGAATGTCATTATTTTAGTCAACAGTGAATCCGCAGCTGCTGTATCTGTCTGAAATGTATCTGATGTATAAGGTACAAGCAATATCCTCCATTATTATAATCCTTTATTTATATGAGGTGTCTGTTGAGGGAGGGGTCTGGTGGTGTCAGGTGAGGGGCCTGGAAGTGTCAGGTGAGGGACGGGGCTGGAAGTGTCTGGTGAGGGAGGAGGTGGGAGGTTTCTGGTGAGGGAGGAGGTGGGAGGTTTCTGGTGAGGGAGGAGGTGGGAGGAATCAGTGGAGTGAGTGGGGTCAGGAAATCATGGTGAGAGGAGTCAGGAGGCTGTTTGATCTGTCAGGTTTTGAAGGGAGATAAATGGAGACAGGTGGTGGAGGGGAATGAGAGGACTCAGATATATTGGAAAAGGTGGGAGGAATTAGTTAATGTGTTGGGGTGTATGGAAGTCAGCTAAAGGAAGGGGATGAGCAGAATCCGATAATGGCACAAAGTCTCTGAACCACCGCCCGGCCTCTTGCGTGTGTCGGGTGCCTGTTCGTTGCCTGCCAGTGCAGGGCACTTGGTGCCCGTTCCCCGCCAGTAGGTCTCTGCAGCGTCCAGTACACGATGCAGAGTCCGGAATTGTAGCTCCACCGCCTGCCAGTGTGTGCTTGTCCTGTGCTTTTAGTACAAATAAAGGATTTATGCTCGCACCCTCCTGATCGTGCGAGCAAAAATCCAATTAAAGTGCTGGACGTGATGCTGTTTTTCAGTTTAGCACGGCGCTGCACGCCTAAACATCTGGCTCAAGGCACACTAACCAGCATTTTCCAAATAAGTGTCGGGGGCAGGAGAAACAATTGAATAGCTGTGGGAACTTCTTTTTTCCATGGCCATGCCCCTTCGGCGCGCACGCATAGTTCTTTGTACCCCTACTTCAAAATATCCCCTTCAACCACTGTGTGTGTGTATATATATATATATATATATATATTTATATATTAAGGATGTGCAGGCTCAGATTAGTTGAACTACTTAACTACACCATCACGCACCTGGCTCCATAAAGCTTTGGGCTCATGGACACCTTAATGATGCTGCGGGGATGCAACGCTGTCACAGTGTGTAGAAGAGCTGGGTGAAGTGACTGGGACTACTGGACATAACTTGCCTTATCCTAGCATGAATAGTTAAATGAGGATTGGTGTTTGGTACCTGTAAATAAATTAAATCGCACATACAGTAACAAGTGTTGTTTTGAAAATGGGGGTGTTGAATGAATTAAGTGTATGCTATGCACATGCTACAAATATCTCCTCACTGTTATGTTTCATATGACGTTGTAAGTCTAGCCATTTGAGCTGTCATTCCCGGCACATCGGGCAGACAAATTGGTAAGTGTATATACACTTACCAATCGTCAGATAGGTCGGTCTAGTGTCTACCCAGCTTTAGTCTCCGTGCACATCTTACATCTGCCCCACCTGCAGTGCAAAATGGTGTTGTCAAGGTGCAAATTGCTCCTTTTTTTGGCGTGCTCTTGGATTTGCTTCTAACTCTGAATCAGGCCCACAGTAAGACCATAACTGCTGCCCTGTTAATATGCATACTAGTGTAAAGTAATTAAAAACCATCAGTATGCCAAAATCAGTCAATAAAACACAAAATACATAAATATAAAACAAATAACTATAAATATTACTAAGGTGATTAAATATTTTGTAGAAAATAAATTTTTCTAATTCATTCACAGGGGACACTGGAGTCAAGACTGTGGGGTATAGACGGGTGCAGAGTGGAGCCGGCACTTTAAGATTTAAAGGTGCATACACACAGTAAGATATCTACGAATCATAACGTTCAGCGATATATCGTTCTTTTTTATGCAGTGAACGACCAACGATGCGCGTTCCCGCATGAACGATAACTATATCTATGATCATACGTACATGCAGGCCAACTTGGACAATATAGTGAACTTTACCTGTTCAGGGATGTGGCAGGACGACTCACAAAGATATCTTTCAAGTCGTTGGTGGTACAGATCGTATAGTGTGCATAGTATGCAGCTTTAGAAGTGTGACTGGCTCCTCCCCCTATATGCCCTTCACCTCTTCAGTTTTTAGAAAAGTGCCTCTCATTTCTCATCTGGTTTTCAACAAGCCACGACTGTAGGAGTGAGCAGTTGACCCTTCACGGCTGCATGCGGCTGAGTTCGGGTCCCCCACAGTATACTGCAGCCAATGAATGAGTACTTCCAGCCTTCCCCGCTAGCAGGGGAAGCACTAGTCTTCAAATAGCCGCGGTGGTAGGAGCTGCCTCCGTAGCCCGACAGCTCAGTATGGGCGGCCATTTCCTGAGGTGGCGGAGACGTCTCCCTGACAGAGAGAAAAGAGTGCGTCACTACTCTCGCGTTCTCACAGTCACTGGCCGCCAGTACAGGATCAATGCTACACAGACGCTCTGTCTGTTCAGCACAGCAGCAGCTCCTGCTGACAGTTCCACCAGCGATACAGCAGCACTATTCTTGTCTAGCTTACACAGGGGACAGTGAGTTATTGGGGGTACTGTTTGGGAGCCTTATTGAGGGTTGTGTGACACTCCTCCCTCTCTATTGCTGTGTATTTCTCTCTCTCTCTATATATATATATATATATATATATATATATATATATATTTTCCCACTCTCTTTCACTGTGTGAGTGCAAGTGGAATATTGCTATCTGTTACTGTACAAGTATGACAAGCAGAGATGCTGCCTCTAAGGCTTCTTAGAAGTTGTACGCCTGTAAAAAGTGTAATTCTGAATTCACACAGGGGTCATTGCGGATCTCTCGGCAGAACCATCAGAGTCCTGCAAAGAAGGGGAGGCTTCTCCAGAAATTGCTGGACCGGCCTGGGCTCAGGCCTTAGCGCGTTCTATGGAAAGTTTAGGCGGTGGGTTCTGGTTCACTGGTCTAGGTGGCGCCACCACATCTCCTGCCAGGGAGAGAGCCGTACCGGCGATTCTGCAGTCGGATGAGTCGGAGGACGACAGAGTGTCTCTAGTAGAGGAGGGAGATCTCCTTCAGGATTCAGAGGAAGAGATGCTTCCGGAGGAGGATCCTCAGGGGCTAGACGCTCTCATTGTAGTAGTATGCCAGGTACTTAAAGTTTCGGATGAGGAGTCTCCGGCATCCATTTTCGCTAAACAACAAAGATCTGCTATCTCATTACATATCTCACAGGAACTTGATGATCAGTTGGCGGTAGTGTGGAAACATCCGGATAAGAAGTTCCAGATTTCTAAGCGCCTTCTTTCATCCTATCCTTCTCCTAGAAACAATAGGACTCAATGGGAATCTCCTCCGGTGGACTCCTCTGTATCACGTCTCTCCAGGAAAAATACCCTCCTAGTTCCTGGAGTTATTTCCTTAAAGGAGCCTGCTGACCTTAAGTTGGAAACAACTTTAAAATCCATATATACAGTAGCGGGGGTTCTCCTTCGGCCGGCCCTGGTAGGACCCTGGGTCAATAAGGCTATTGAACGAAGGGCTGAAGAGTTAGCAAGAGGTTTACATTTGGGGATGCCGAGATCAGAGCGTCTTACTTTAACGGAGCACATTAGAGAGTCAGCCATCTATCTTGGTGAGGCTTTCAGGGATGTAGGTTTAATGGGCTCCCAGATTTCAGCTTCAGCAATCGCTGCTCGCAGGGCTTTTTGGCTCCGCTCCTGGCAGCCTGATGCCAAGTCAAAGAAGGCGGTAGAGGCATTGCCTTTCACTGGGGATATACTTTTCGGCCCTGAGTTGGATAAGTGGATCTCTCAGGCCACTGGAGGTAAGTCCACTTTTCTACCTTCCTCTTCCTCGTCAGCTCCGTTACCACGAAGATTTTTTTCAGGAACTTCCTTTCGCTCCTTTTGGGTCCCCATAATGTTTCAAGGTCATGCAAGAGGTTCCTCTGCGGCTTCATGAGGAACAATAGGCAGAGGAAGTGCAGCTGCCCCCATCGCTGTCAGGATAAACCTGCCGACAAGCCTGTGTAACATGACGGGTTACCAGCCCACCTGGAGGCTCCCACGGTGGGAGCTAGTCTTTCTCTTATCAAGGAAGTGTGGCTTCAAACATGTTCCTACGCCTGGGTCCAAAATCCAGTTTCACAGGGTTACAGTTTTGATTTCGCGATCCATCCTCCTCCTTTTTCTTCATGACCGGGCTTCCGTCCTCGAAAATTAAGAGACGGGTGTTACAGCAGGCTATCACAAGGCTCCTAGATTCAGAGGTGGTGGTTCCAGTTCCAAGACACCAGCAGAATCACGGCTTCTATTCGAATATTTTTGTGGTCCCGAAGCCGGACGACTCGGTTCGGCCTATTCTGAATCTGAAGTCGTTAACTCCACACTTGACGTTCTTCAGATTCCAGATGGAATCCCTGCGCTTTGTGATAGCAATCCTGGAACCAAGGGAATTCCTAGTGTCTTTGGATATCAAAGACGCTTACTTAGACATTCCCATCTGGGAATCACATCAAGACTTTCTCAGATTTGCCATTCAGGACACGCACTATCAGTTTCGGGCTCTTCCATTCGGACTATCCTCAGCCCCCAGGGTATTCACGAAGGTCATGACCACCATGGTGGATCTTCTTCGTACTCAAGGAGTAACTATAATCCCGTAGCTGGACAATTTTCTGCTCAAGGTTTCGTCACCAGAGCGGCTTCTTCAGGATGTATCTACCACCTATCACCTTCTGCTTCAGCACGGCTGGATTATCAACTTTCCAAAGTCGCAATTGGTTCCTTCACAGCGCCTCGTTTTCCTGGGGATGATTTTGCACACCACTGTTCAGAATAGTTTTCTTCCAGAAGACAAAGTTGCGGCAATCCAGGAATTAGTCAGACACGTCCTTCTGCCTTGGAGAGTCTCAGTGCATCTTTGTATCAGATTTCTCGGCAAGATGGTAGTGGTGACCTTCGAGGCCTTAGAGTTCAGTCGTTTTCACTCTCTGACCTTTCAACTGGACCTCTTGTCCCAATGGTCCGGTTCTCATGTAGACATGCACAGTTTAGTGCGGCTGTCTCCAGAAACGTGGATTTCCCTTCTTTGGTGGCTACAGTCCAACCATCTCCGTTTCGGTCATTGGGACTGGGTTATTATGATGACAGATTCCAGTCTGAGAGGCTGGGGAGCAGTGGTTCTGGATCATCATTACCAGGGCTGTGGGTTGGGTCAGGAGGGCCTCCTCCCGATAAAGGTTCTATAACTCAGGACAGTTTACAATGCCCTGCACAACTCCTTTCCTCTTCTGCGAGGGCTGGCCATTTGAGTTCAGTCAGACAACGCAACCGCAGTGTCTTACATAAATTGACAGGGAGGAACTCGAAGTCGGGGAGCCATGAGGGAAGTCTCTCGCATTCTCCGTTGGGCAGAAAGGCACGCCACAGCTCTGTCAGCTGTATTCATTCCTGGCGTCGACATTTGGGAAACTGATAACCTAAATCCCCAGGATCTTCATTCAGGGGAATGGACTCTTCATCCTCAGGTTTTTCAAGAGTTGATTCAGCGATGAGGCAGGCCCCAGATCGATCTCATGGCATCCAGATACAACCATCAGCTCCCTCATTATTGCTCCCAAACTCGGAGGCACTGGCAGTGGACGAGCTAACAGTTCCATGGCCATTCCAATTCATTTATCTGTTTCCACCTTTTCCCCTTCTGTCTCGAGTGCTCAAACACATCAAACGGGAGAAGGTCAGTGTCATTCTGGTAGCTAGGAAGTGGCTTTGCAGGGCCTGGTTCTCAGACCTACAAATGCTTCTCGCGGCAGATCCTTGACTACTGCCTCTTCATCCGGACCTCCTTCAGCAAGGTCCTTTCCACTACCCCACCTTACAGAGGTTGCATTTGGCTGTTGAAACTGAGCTCTTGAAACGGAAGGGTATTCCATGAACGTATATTCCTATCATGCTTCGGGCTAGGAAGCCGGTGACCTCGGCCCATTATTATCGCATTTGGAAGGCCTACGCGGCATGGTGTGAAAGAAGGGGGTTTCATATCTCATCTTTTTGTTTGGGCCATCTCTTGGGGTTCCTTCAATCAGGTCTGGATGCGGGCCTTTGCCTGGGATCTTTGAAGGTTCAGGTTTCGGGTCTCTGTCCATTTTCTTCCAACGAAAATTGGCATTGCTTCCAAAAGTTCAGACTTTTTTTTTGCAGGAAGTCCTACTCATTCAACCACCTTTTGTTCCTCTGACAGCCCCCATGGATCTTCAGTTAGTTCTTTCCTTCCTTCAGTTTTTCGTATTTGAACTATTGGAGACTGTTGATTTGAAATATCTTTCTATAAAGGCTGTTCATTTGCTGGCCGTGTCAGCTAGCAGAGTCTCGGAGCTTGGAGCTCATTCATGCAGCTCGCCTTATCTGATTTTTCATATGGATCGGGCAGTACTGTGTACTCGACCTGCCTTTATGCCTAAGGTGGTTTCTTCTTTTCATATCAACCAACCTATTGTGGTTCCGGTGTTGGGTATCCGGTCATTAGGTCTACATTGTTTAGATAGACAATGTATGGGTAGACAATGGCAGATAGACAGGCAATAGGTCGACAGGGACTGAAGGTAGTCACACTAAAGGTAGACTAGTAACAATGTTGACAGGTCCTGAAGGTCGACGTGGTCATTAGGTTGACACTGATATGGTCGACATGCAAATGGTCAACATGTTGGTTTTTTTTTAGGGTCAGGGTTAGGCACTTACCCCAACGGTTAGGGCTAGGCACTTACCTCGACGATTAGGGTTAGGTACCAGGAGGGAGGGTTAGCGTTAGGCACCAAGGGGAGGGTTAGGGATAGGATTAGGGTGAAGATCAGGTCTATAAAAAAGAAAAAAAAAACGTGTCAACCATTTGAGTGTCGACCTAATGACCATGTCTACCTTCAGTACCTGTCAAACTTGTTACTAGTCAACCTTTAGTGTCGACCTTCAGACCCTGTTGACCTCTTGCCTGTCTATCTTCCATTGTCTACCCAAACATTATCTATCTAGACAATGTAGACCTAATGATCCACACCCCCGGTGTTGAAGGAGGACCTTCCTTCCTCACGTTCCTTGGATGTGGTTCGCGCCCTATGTGGACCAGACTGCTCAATTGCGCAAGTCTGATTCCTTGTTTGTTCTGTATGAAGCGGCCAAACGAGGATGGCCTGCTTCTAAACAGTTCTGGCACGTTGGATACGGCTGACTGTCAGGCTTATTTAGCGGCATCTCGGTCTCCACAGCTTCCATCCCAGCGCATTCTACATGCATTGTCAGGCCATTTTGGGCGGCTGCCCGAGAGATTTATGTTTCACTTGGTCGGGACTCACACGTTTGTTTGATTCTACAGGTTTGACACTTTTGTGGCTTCTGCCGCTCAGTTTGGTTGTTCAGTTCTGCATGTGTCGCAGCTCTCTCCCTCCCATGCGGGTAGCTTTGGGATGTCCCCACAGTCTTGAATCCAGTGTCTCCTGTGGATAAAGGAGAAAACAGGATTTTGGTACTCAAAGTTAAATCTGTTTCTCTGATTCCACAGGGGACACTGGACACCCTCCCTGCGCTGCTGATCTGTTGTGATGTGACTGCTGTGTTCTTGTAGATCGTTACTGTTCTTATTTTTCCTCCTTCTCTAGAGGTTCTTCCTCTCCGTCTCCTCTCTGTTCTATAATTGAAGAGGTGCGGGGCATAGAGGGGGAGGAGCCAGTCACAGTTCTAAACTCTTAAAGTGCCTGTCTATAACCCACAGTCTTGACTCCAGTGTCCCCTGTGGAATCAGAGAAACAGATTTAACGGTGAGTATCAAATCCAGTTTTTTTAAATAATGTTGGAAACTAAGTATTTCACAGATAACTGAAATAAAGTAAAAATAAAGTAATGGTGACTCAAGGTGTTTTAATCCAGTCATGTAGAAAGGCAAGCAGCTCAGGTTATGATGAAAACATCCATGTGGAGATGTAAATAAATCAAAACCAGTCCCAAACTAGGTTGTGTTAAGCTACCCACAATTGTATTATATATTGTTCGATCGACAAATCGGTAGTGCATTGGTGGGTATGTACACCAGATATGTCTGAACGATGTTGCTCAGCATTCCAGTAGCACCAGAAAGACCAGCATGCCAATTTGAAAAAATATATATATTATTTTTTTATAAAATATTAGCCAACATCATCCAGTCACAAAAATGTGTAAACATGTCATTCATGCCTTCTTCAGTCACAATTGCATAAACTCATCCTTTCTGGATTTGGCCTACCCTTGTCGGCCTCTTCCCTATCTTCTTCAGTCATAAGCAGCCATAACTGTGTAAGTGCAAATGCAACAAATAAAGATGCATGAGTTTGCATTTTTGATGCATGTGCAACGCGGAAATTTGTATTTTACATTAAAAGAAAAAAAAGATTTACAGCCAACTCTACAAGAGGCCCACAATGTATCAGTCACATGTAGGTGTGACAGTTGCAGATGAAAGTGGAAACTGTTTCTAAAGCCGCATACACACTAGATGATGTGCTGTGTGAACGATATTGGTGAAAGATTTCCCTTGAACTTTCTGTAGTGCAGGATAAACGTTATTGATGTACATACTGATAGATATCTTTCAGTGAAGTCATCCTGCCACATCTCTGAACAGGCAATTCTTGACGATATCATCCAAATTGGCCTGCATGAACGGACGACTAAAGAGATCATTATCATCCAGCGGGAGCGCGCATCATTGGTCGTTCACTGCATACACACTGAACGATATAGTTATAGTTCATATTGTTCAAAGGTATCGTCTTGTGTGTATGACCCTTTAGAATAAATACATGATTTACCAGATATTGCCATTTTCCATATGGGCTAAATGTGAAAATTAATCAACGCATCAGTGTCAGTGATAAAGCTATGAAACTGAGCAGAGCACATCCCATAGTATGTTACAAGCCTGTAACATAAAATGCTTACTAAGATAACAAACACAGTGACTTATCCTGAGTTGGGAGCAAAGTGAAAGAGCAAGTAACTTACATGCCTGTAACATAAAATGCTTACTAAGATAATAAACACAGTGGCTTATCCTGAGTTGGGAGCAAAGTGAAAGAGCAAGTAACTTTGCACCTTGGCAAACCCATGCTGCACTACAGTTGGGAGAAATATAAAATGTGCAGAGATTTAGATGTGAGAGGGACATGCCCAAACGCAAACTTAGGCCCTCATTCAGAGCCGTACGCTCTGAGCAGAGCGCACGCTCTGAATGAGGGCCGTCCTCCATAACTATGGAGCGTCCTCCTTGACGCTCGTATAGCTGTGAGTCACCACCCACAGCCTATACGAGCGTGCAGTTTGATGGCCGCGATGGTCTTGACCATCGCGACCATCGAAACTGCGAGCCGGAGCCTGCGGTTGAGGTTTTCAACCGCAAGGCCCGGAGTGATTTTGGCTCTATCAGAGCCAAAATCACTCCCACTGACATCACTAGTGATGTCAGTGGGCCGGCTTCTGACGGTAGGCGTTCCTTTGGGAACACCCCCGTCAGGGAGGCACGCCCCCGGCACGCCCACCAAAGGGGGCGTGCTGTCAATCAACATCGACAGCACGCCCCCTTTGATCAGACACAACGAGCGAAGGAAAGTCCTTCGCTCGTCACGTCTGGCGCATGCGCACGACGGAGCTCCCGCCGTCGTGCGCATGCGCAGTGCACAACATCGACCCACTTGCGAGCGGACAGCCGCTCGCGAGTGGGTCTGAATCAGGCCCTTAATCTGCAGTGTAAAAGAAAAAAAAAAAGCTGTAGAAAAAAAAAAAGAAAAAAGTATCTGCACCCCTTGCAGTGCAACATGGTTTGACCAGGTGCAAAGGGATTAGGTATGATTTAACGCTGGCAGCAGTAACAATCCCGATCGTCGAGAGGTAAGTATTGATTAACCTATTCTCCCCCCTAACCCTTCCTTAGGGGTGCCTAACCCTAATCCCCCCTCTAAGTGCCAAAACCTAACCTCATCTTCCCCGCCGCCTAAATCTAACCCTCCCTTCCCCTAGGCTAACCCTAATTTCACGGGGGTTGCCTAACCCTATGTCCTCCCCGGGAACCCTAAACCTAACTCTCCCAGGCTGTCCGCACCCGGCTTACCTTCGATCGGTAAGCCGGGTGTCGGGCTCCCGGCGTAGGTAAAATGACAGGCGTCGGGATTTCGACGCCTGTCATTTAGCCCTTGCCGGGATTAGACAGTCGGGAAGCCGACGGTCGGGATTCAGTCCATCGGCTTCCCGGTGCAAAGTTACTGTTTTTTTTATTGCTTTGCTCCCAACTCAGAATCAGCCCCAGAATGCTACATCCACGCCATAATTCAACAGTTTCTTCACATTGGGGAGTAGTTCTTATATTTCGAAAGTAGACGATATATTGTATGATTTGTCGTTTTGAGGCGAAACGGAACGTCAACTTGTCCAAAGAGTAAGCACTATCACATGCTCCAATGCGTCGTACATCGCATCTTCAGATCTTCCTGCAGTGCAGGCAGGTCAGAATGTCCAGCGCCTGACGCCATGGTTCTGGGTGCGGCGAGGGACCAATATATATTGGGTGGTCGTACACCAGATCGTGCAGTGTGTACGGACCGCCCGATACATCATGCGTCGCTGGGTACACACATTGTCTAGTACGCACCCAGCAATATTTACCATATCGTATATATATCTGGCTGGCACTGTTAAGTCACTTTTATGTTTTTGAAAAACACTTTTTTCTTTATGGGAGCATAAGAAATAATTACAGAAGTTATGCCAAGGTAAAGACCATCAGCAGCAAAACCAGACAGTCTAGGTACAACATAACAAATCAACATTCACTATTTTTATATTTTATATATGTGAGCTATCTGTAGCTTGCATCACAGTAAGCCATTAGCCAAATACAAGGCCTACCTTTTCATATGCACGGGGCTGGATCATTACAGCCTGTCCATAAGTTACATATTTGCTATTAGCATTTTGCCTCATCACCATCTGCTCTTGCCTATAGCATGCCTTCTATACTGACCCTTTCTTTTTTCTGACCTTCATCTTGACCCTGCTTTTGTATCTGCCTGATTTAGTCTTTGGTTGTCCGCCTGTGTAGTAGCACATTTAAAATGATTTACTCAAGTGTAGAATTATATTATTTACACTAGACTGCTCTTTCTACTTTTATAGTGTAAAATGTAGACAAATCCATTATGAAACTGACACAGACAATAAAATATAAAAGCAGAATATTTGTGTCTAGCCTTTGTTTATTAACATTTGTAAGAAAGGAATTTGTAGCATATAACTGCCCGTGTGGTCAGAGTATATTATAAATTGTGCAATTGGACACATATTGTCAGCTGCCTTAACAATTAGCATTAGAATTCTGTAGGTTGTAATAATAGTACGCTTAATAATCAGAGTAATTCACTGTACTGGCTGTATTTTCTCCCTGGTAAAAGTTGAGTATACAGAAATAAAATGCTTGGGAATCTAAGGTGGGCATAGAATGAAACCTCTTTGAACAATAATGGTTTAATGGGTAATAAATCGCAGGGGAGTAATACAACTTACTTATTTTTTTACTTAAAAATTTAAAGTTAGTAGCTTTTACCTGTTTGGCAGAACTAGTATGTATATAGAAAAGCTTGAGTTTTATTTATAGCATACAAATGTACAATAATAAAGCTTAATTGTTTTATAGTATACATATATAGTATATGCAGATGCAATTAAGCACAATCGCACAATGCTCGGTTTGACATTGTTGATATCAGCAGTGATTTCAGTATGGCACTTAATTGGATCAGTCCCCTTGAGTAGTACGTAGCCTTGAGTATCAAATTTTGTGTCACCTTTAACTGTTGAGTCTCAGGAGCATATTTAAAAATCTAAGGGCCTGATTTGCTTATGGTATAAAAGATAAGTTAAAATGGTCAACAATGTCTAGATAGACACCAGATGTTAGACAGACAAAAGGTCAACAGGGATGAAAGGTCGACATTGAATGACATCGGCAGGTACAACTGGTTGACAGGGTCAAAAGGTCAACACAAAAATGGTCAGCACTTTTTTTTTCTCATCTTCACCCTAACCCTCCCTCCTGGTGCCTAACCCTAACTGTCGGGGTAGGTGCCTGACCCTAACTTCCTTTCTAGTACCTAACCCTAACTCTCTGGTAAGTGCCTAACCCTCACCCTCCCTTCTGGTGCCTAATCCTAACCGTCAGGGTAAGTGCCTAACCCTCCGGTAAGTGCCTAAAACTAATAATAAAAAAAATAGTTTGTTGAACGTTTGTGTCGAACTTTTGACCGTCGGCCTTCTTCCAAGTCAAAATTTAGTGGGTCGACCTTGTGTCCCTGTCGACCTATTGCCAGTCTAACATTCGGACATTGTTGACCTTTTAACTATCTAGCTATAGTCCGGATACCCCTGATTTCAGCTCCTGTCATTTTACAGGCTGTGTTTGAAAAATTATGGTTATAAACTGATTGGTTGGAGCACCTGGGCCGTAACTAGGGTAGTGTGAACAGTGCCATGGCACAGGGCACCGCAGGGCAGGTGGCACTGTTTGGACCGGTCAATTTTCCTGTTTTTTAACATTCTCACTTGTAGCTTCCTGTTCTTTTATCCCCAGCATCTCCTGGCCTCTCCTATCTCTTCCCTGGCCCTTCCCCATGAGGACATGGCCCTTTTTCAGGTGCACTATCTTATGTCCCTATTTAATAAATGGGGGGGGGGGCACAATGCTCTCTCTGGCACAGGGCACCAAAAAGTCTAGTTACGGCTCTGAGGAGCACCATTTAAGATTAGTAAGGCGAGATAAAAAGCATATCACTCGTTATTAAATCAGGCCCTAAATATTTTGTGGTATAAAGGGCATGTGTTGAGTTTTCAGAGTGCTGAGTTGGTTGGCAGTCAGATAAGCCAAACAGAGCACCTGAGCTGATCAGCTTTATATATGGAAGCAGGGAATGGTTAGTCTCAGGAAAATGAAAACATGGGTTTAATGGCAGCCAAATAGGATAGAGCTGGTGTAGAGCTTACCCTTTAAAAATGTGGGCGAGGTAATGATGCTGGACCCGATGGACGATCTTATAGTCAATTGGACTGTGGGCCTGATTTAGACCCGGTCGCAAGCGCTGAGCGCTCGCAACCGGGTCGATGGTGGCCCCGTGCGAGACCCGATTAGCGACGGGCAATCCGTCACTCCCGGTCTCGTACCAAAGGGGGCCTGCTGTCGATGTTGAGTGACAGTACGCCCACTTTGGTGGGCGGGCCGGGGGAGTGGCTGCCCAAACGGAGGCGTTCCCATGTGAACGTCTCCGTCTGGGGCCGGCCCAACTGACATGACAAGACCTCACCATCGCAAGCCCGATGGTCGCGATGGTCTTCACCATCGCGACCATCTTCTCTCTATATATATATATATATATATATATATATATATATACACATACACACACACACACACACACACATACAGTCAGGTCCATAAATATTGGGACATTGACAGAATTTTCATATTTTGGCCTCTATTCACCACCACAATGGCTTTGAAATGAAACAGATGTGTTTTAACTGCAGACTTTCAGATTTAATTTGAGGGTAATTACATCCAAATCAGGTGAACGGTGTAGGAATTACAACGGTTTCTATATGTGCCTCCCACTTTTTAAGGGCCAAAAGTAATAGGACGATCAACTCAAAAGCTATTTTATGAACAGGTGTGGGCTATTCCCTAGTTATTTCATTATCAATTAAGCAGGTAAAAGGTCTGGAGGTGATTCTAGGTGTGACATTTCCATTTGGAATCAGTTGCTGTCGACTCTCAATATGAGATCCAAAGAGCTGTCACTATCAGTGAAGCAAGCCATCATTAGGCTAAAAAAATCAAAACAAACCCATCAGAGAGATAGCAAAAACATTAGGTGTGGCCAAATCAACTGTTTGGAACATTCTTAAAAAGAAAGAACGCATCAGAGAGCTCAGCAACACCAAAAGACCCGGAAGACCACGGAAAACAACTGTGGTGGATGACAGAAGAATTATTTCCCTAGTGAAGTAAAACCCCTTCACAACAGTTGGCCAAATCAAGAACACTCACCAGGAGGTAGGTGTATATGTGTCAAAGTCAACAATCAAGAGAAGACTTCACAAGAGTGAATATAGAGGGCTCACCACAAGATGTAAACCATTGGTGAGCCACAAAAACAGGAAGACCAGATTAGAGTTTGCCAAACAACATCTAAAAAAGCCATTACAGTTCTGGAACAACATCCTAGGGACAGATGAGACAAAGATCAACTTGTACCAGAGTGATGGGAAGAGAAGAGTATGGAGAAAGAAAGAAACTGCTCATGATCCAAAACATACCACCTCATCAGTGAAGCATGGTGGTGGTAGTGTCATGGCGTGGGCATGTATGGCTGCCAATGGAACTGGTTCCCTTGTATTTATTGATGTGACTGCTGACAAAAGCAGCAGAATGAATTCTGAAGTGTTTCAGGCAATATTATATGCTCATATTCAGTCAAATGCTTCAGAACTCATTTGAAGGTGGTTCACAGTGCAGATGGACAATGACCTGAAGCATACTGCAAAAGCAACCAAAGAGTTTTTTAAGGCTAAAAAGTGGAATGTTATGCAATGGCCAAGTCAATCCCCTGACCTGAATCCGATTGAGCATGCATTTCACTTGATGAAGACAAAACTGAAGGGAAAATGCCCCAAAAACAAGCAGGAACTGAAGACATTTGCAGTAGAGGCCTGGCAGAGCATCACCAGGGATGAAACCCAGCGTTTGGTGATGTCTATGCGTTCCAGACTTCAGGCTGTAATTGCCTGCAAAGGATTTGCAACAAAGTATTAAAAAGTGAAAGTTAGATTTAGGATTGTTTAGTTTGTCCTATTAGTTTTGGACCCTTAAAAAGTGGGAGGCACATATGGAAACCGTTGTAATTTCTACACAGTTCACCTGATTTGGATGTAATTACCCTCAAATTAAATCTGAAGTCTGCAGTTAAAGCACATCTTGTTTGTTTCATTTCAATGCCATTGTGGTGGTGAATAGAGGCCAAAATATGAAAATTCTTTCAATGTCCCAATAGTAAAAAAAAAACAAATAAAATTCAGGCGCATATATATATATATATATATATATATATATATATTATATATATATATATTACAAAGTAAACACAATTCATACATATACAAGTTGCCTTACATAAACAAGCTACATTTAGCATTCTCAGAAATATATGTACATGTATCTATACCTTGACAGGACTGGAGATGTGTCATGTTTTATATAATATCTGTGAAGTTGCGTGCAAGCACTTCTATGCCATTGGCTGCTCTGCCCTTCAATGGGATTAATGGACAGAAAGGCTGCTGTGTGTAGGAAAACCTATATACATAATCACATTATCTAAAAATGTTTAGATCTTTAAATATTTGCATATATACTGTATTTACAACTATTATGAAAAACATAACTAAATTTAAAATATTGGTAAGCTGGTACAGTTAAAGATAATGTACCCACTTTACATTATAGGTCTAAATACTGTATTAAAATGATTGGGCTATTACTAATCTGAAGCTGCAGTTGGTCAAAATGAAGCCTAATGCCATCTATATCCTATACTCCACGATGACACCTATAGTTCTCACACATAAGTAATGCACTGACTGTTCCTCGCCCTGGGGTGGTGATATGGAGGAATGACAGCATGCTTGCGCTAAGTGGATATGATGAGAGGTAGATAGGCACTTTCTGAAGGTGAACATCTCTGAAATATTGAACTTAAAAGGTACATTTTAGGTTTTCATTTATTTTAAATAAAAACGTGATTAAAAGGAAAGGATCTGTGCATTAATGAGATGTCCCAAGGTTAACATGTGTAATGTAATGCTACAAAGACTTCCTGTCAGCTTTGTGGGCTTCTGAAGCCCTGCTATTGCAGATGTCATTTCTGTCATCAGGGGGAGATTTACTAAAGAGATGTTAAGTAAAATCGGCGGATTTCAAGCTGCAAAATTTGCTAAATAGCACCTGATATGGAACGGTCATATCACCACATCTAATATGGCAGATACAATAATGATAGTGTTCCCGCTAGGCTGTTTTAGCAGGGCGCCGCACCATGCCCAATTTTAAAACAGCCTGCCCTGTGCCTTCCCCACCCACGGGCCGCAGTGTCCCGCACAGCATCTATTCACTGTGAGGGGAGAGCTTGGGGGAGGCCCAACACCTCTGAAAGTGCTGGGCATGCCCCAAGTGTGACAAATTGGGGGACTATTCTCAAGGACACGCCACAGGTCAGCCACGCCCCCTGTACTTTTAAACATAACCAATCCACTAATCTCCCTCCCATATTTGTTTTAAGATGATATTTATGGCACCTTATCGGGGGAAGGGGGGGGAGGAGATGTACTAAGCTCTGGAAAGTGGTAACTTGGAAAGTGATGAACTACCATCTATTCAGCTCCTAACAATCCTGTTGCAGGCTGTGTTTGAAAAATGACAGTTGGGAGTTGATTAGTTGGCAGTTTATCACTTTCCAGAGCTTAGTACATCTGCCCCCAGGTTACAAAATCAATAACTCCAACTCAGAAGCTTTAGTACATCAGCCCCAAGAACTCCAGGTAACTGGGTGAAAGTCCTCAATATCTCTCAACTTTATATGCCTATCCATGCCTCTAACCATCGTCATTGTGCATGTTTCATACACACAGTCTGAAAAGTAAAGTATAAAAGCTATGCAGCAATAAATCAGTGTTAAAACATATCACTGTTTGTAAATAAAACAATGCTTTATGGGAATTCTCCCTTACTTTAGGCTTTATAGATCTAGTACAGGAATTCCCCCCATTATGAACCAATCCCCATTTATTAAAAAATAAAACATTGAAATACATGGTCAGGCATTTGTGTGCTGCCCACAGGAGACTGAATAAAGGGATTTTCCAGGCAAGCATGAAATGCATTCTTCCTTTATCTCTTCTTCCAGCAGCATACTGCTTTCCTGGCCTTGTGCTGGTGTAGCTTTGTATCTCCTTGTACTCTATTACGTGCTTCATCTTTACAGCATGACACAATATCTTGTATGATGGTTCTTTTCTGGCATCAAATTCTATGTTTCTATTAGTTACCAAAAAGGTAAAATAAGGGGCAGACTAGATGAGCCAAATGGTTCTTTTCTGCCGTCAAATTCTACATTTCTAGAGGATCCAAAATAATGAAAGTGGCAAATTTGGCTGTGCAAAAGTGTTAAAATAAAATGAAAATTGAAATCCAAAATCATGAAATCCAGAATGAGATAGCAGAATAGGAAAAAGCTCGGGTAGGTAATTACAGCACAAACTTTAAATGCTAAACGCAGCATTTCTGCGTCCAATACATCATGTCTATGCGGTTTAATAAATTGGTTGTAAGGTAGCTCCTTATCTCACTGCTTATGAAGTAGAAATTAACTCATGGAATAAATCTTTAACCAGGGGTGACTGGTTGATGCAATGGAGGCTTCAAAAATATACTGGTCCTGATCGTATTGCTCATCAACTTGAAAGTAGGGAGACCCATGAATCTGAATGTGTTTAGTTCTAGTTTTGAGACCTTTAGTGAGGGGTTTCTGCAGAAAAGCAGTATCTTGACTCTATGGAGTCAGAGACAATTTTGTGTGGAGTCGGTAGAATAAAAACAGGTGAGACAGAAAACAAGAGACGAGGGAGAATGAGGAAAACCAGGGACATAGAGAAAAGGAGATTGGTGGTATATATATATTTATTAGTGATTGCATTAACTCATGTACAGGCATCGATGATTCATCATTTCCCAGGAACTCCTCCAGATCAGTATCATGCATCTCTGAACACGAGCCATCATGCTCTTGCAGAAAATAAACACTGAATGGCAGGGGGAGATACACAAAGTGTTGTTAACTGAGACAAAAAAAAAAAGACCAGCACAGAAGTATTCGTTCCCTGTTTTGAAAACAATAAAAGTTTCTTCACAGTGGGAAAAAAAGCTGCAAATCTGGTGTTATTAGCTAATATATATTGTTATTAGCTTGGAGAAATCTCTAGCATCAGGATCACACCTTTAGATCCCAGCCTAGTGTGGCCACTACTGTATCTTGTATTCTAGTAACCATACGAGGACCTTACACAAAAGAATAATTGGTCCATAGACTTCTGGTTATGTATGAATAGGTGTCCCTGATTTTCAGTCCAACTCATGCCAAGTGCCCCCTTTCCCTTACAGATTCCCTTGTTGAAATTTTATAGAATTTGAGCTATTCGTGATCTTTCACTGGCAGCTTTTAGTGATGCAGACCCTTTGCAGCAAGGCAGGGTTTTCTTACAAACTAGACAGCTGTTCACCAGATTAGTGAACTCTTCCTCTTAAATAAGAAGAAATGTTCTGCCTAAGTGATCCAGGTCTCTGTTCCTGCAGCTTAGAATACCTTTTAGAAGAGGATGTCTTGCCCTCAGGCACTTGTAGTCAGTGTCATCATGCCTACTTGGGGTTAGACCAAAGGGCAGTGACTGAAACCAACATGTGTGGTTGTTTTCTTGCTGTTGAAATCCAGATCAGATTACTTACATTTCAAAACCATTTATGTGCTCTAGTAAAACTTTTTTTATAAAGTACAGAGAATCTTATAAATGGATGTGAGTAGATGTGTTTCTGTTGTCTGGACAATGCCACCTCTGCATCTTCAAAAAAAGGAAAATACTAACATGAATCTAACTGAAAGTACTGCTAACTTTTCCATAGGTCCTTGATTATTTTTCCAAGAGAAGATTTGCACTCTTGGCAAGTCAGTAGAGGTACACTGGCATCAATTGCATTCTTGAGAACATTCCCAGTTTTCACAATCTTGTAATCAGAAACACATATGTTCTAAGTTTTGAGATAAATGCTTTTTGTCTACCAAAACAACAACAAAAAATATTTGAAGAGATAATTTTTTTTTCTGCCATCGGCAATTGGCCTTGAATATTTTCATTAGAACAAATGTTTTAGGCTTTTTAAGTTAATTTAAAGTTGAACCTACATCATTGTGTTTGTAGTGCGCATGTGCACCGTTATTTGGACATATCACTGATATGCATACACTTATACCTGGAGAGGTGAAACTGGGGTCACCCCTCTAGTGCTCTCTAGCTTTTGCTGATAACATATTGGACCTCTCTAGCTATTATTAATTACATTATTATTAGCGATGCACATATATTATGTAAAGTCACAACTGTCTATGGAGTTTTTTTTAATTATTATTTTTTAAAGTGGTGGACAATAGATGAGGAGTTGTTTGTATTTAATTACATTTTATAGGGAAAATACAAATTTTGCGTTTAATAACACTCAATACACAACTCTTTATTATACATTATATTTTGTAGAATTAGGTTAATGAGACTTTAGTATTTACTACCAATACTGTAAAGCCAGATTTCCACACTATAGTGGGTATAAAGCATACACACTTGATACAGATACCCAAAAGTATTTGTTGTCACGTCAAATAAATGGTGTAATTTATATAAACTTATATAAGAATTCTGACACTGGGCAGGGAACCTAGAATTGAAAATATTGGGAGTGTTAGCTTTGTGGTGGACTGTAAAGGGGTCTATCCATTAGCAGATACATTTGAACGATTTATCGTTCAGTCGTTCAATTTATCTGCTAATGGATAGGCTCTGAACGATGAAAATGCGCACTCCCGCGGCTGACAAATTGGGTCTTTTGTCTCTCTAACATGTTGGTCAATTATCATTTATCGCTGACAGATATTAGAAATATCTGTTGCGGTAAACGACGAACGATTTTTTAATGAAAATGAATAGAAACATTAAAAAAAATCCACTCCCAGAATGAGGTCATGCAATATCGTTCGTCGTTCGCAAAAATCTGTCTACATGACAGATATCTGTCACAGCAGCCCTAGGAATTTTCCAAAGATAAATCTTTTGTCTTTTGGCTTTCAGAAAGATCTGCTAATGGATAGGCCCCTTTAGGATGCAGAGCTATTTCTCTGAAGTGCTTTTGAAATCAGATGTGAATGAAATGAATGGTAGGCAAAATTGTGGAACTTATACATTCTTAAACCAAATAACCCCAAAAGTTACTCAGAACCAGTGCTATTTCAGCAGGAACAAGTTTCTTAACCTCTCATTAACTATGATGTAATGTCCTGGGCCAAAATTTATTTTCCATAAGAAGTTTTAATTTTAAAAGGCCCTTTCGAGTGCCTTAATTTCTAAATATTACTATCGCTCTCTCTCTCTCTCTCTCTCTCTCTCTCTCTCTCTATATATATATATATATAGATATAGAGAGAGAGAGAGAGAGATATTAATATTTAGATTATATATATATATATATATATATATATATATATATAAATAAAATCTCTATATAATGGTTTTTCTATAGCTCCACCCCCAGTTCCTGAACTTATTTTTCCAGAAAAATAGCCCTGTTCAGAACATTATATTCTTGTAGGTGTTCCTAGATCCACATTGTTAATATTAAATACAGCTCAAAGTAATCAATAGTTCTAGGGAACTGGTAGCATCTCTGAGATTAATAGATTGCAATGATCGTGTGTGGCATCTTTTATTCAATGTTATATAACACCCTGCCTGTCTTCCTAAATCAAATGGTTTCCTACTTAACTTTTTTTCTGTGATCTTTGTTTCGGTCTTGAAAAACTCAAAATAATAAAACAAATTTTTCCTGTATTTTAGGCATAAGACATAGCTGTAGATTTGCTAAATGCCAGTTTAACAAGGCCGCCAATTATCGAAAGATGAATCAATGCTAAATCAGTTAGTAAATTTACCACATAGGCTTTATATAAAAAATGTTTATGAGGTAGGGATCTTTAAAATTAAAAATTCTGTATCACATACACATTACACAGGTGGTACGTTTGGTTGACTTCTAAAACTATGCAGAATTTACATATTTTTGAACAGCAAATAAGATTTTAGTAGACTTGCTTTTATGATGCCAGGAATGGAGAAGACAGGATGTTCTGTATGGTGTTTGCTTAGCTTCTTAGAAAAATCTATTGAAATATAAGTTTTAAATGACTGAAAAAGTTGTGAACAGTTAATGAGAATTGTATTTAATGCTAAACTTAAATCTGTTATATTCTAACAATTTTTTTCATTTTCCTTTGTTCCCCAAGCCACTAAGATGACCTGCATGTAATTCCTGCATAGTTGTGATGGACAGAAAATTCAGCAAAGTCATGTAAACGCTAGCAGCGTGTGGACCAAACTCAGCAGTGGCACAAAATGGAGGAACTCTATAAGGAAACACCAGACCTACAAATGGACTTGAACAACACTTCCTCCACTATTTCAAACAAACTTGAAAATGGAGTTGCCCAATTGATTACTGCAGAAGCATGGAATATTAATCCCTCAGGTCTGATGAAAAAAGCTCTCTCCCCTATAGTGACTGTCCCTGCTGCACCCGTTCTTAGCCCTTCATCTGACTCCCAGAGTGGGGTAGCACTGAAAATGGCTGCAACTGTGCTTCAACCAATTTGCCTGGGAGAGAGCCCAGTTGTACTACCAATACACTGGCAAGTCGCAGGCAGCACACCACCTCAAATGAGCACAAATGGCGGTAGCACCCCATATGTTATAACTACACAAGGCCCTGTACCGCTGCCAGTGCTTTTGGAGCAACATGTTTTTCAGCATTTGAACTCTCCACTGGTGTTACCACAAGGCCCTCCATGCCCTAGTGCTACTATTCAGAACCACCTTTTCCCAGGAATTGCTGCTACAGTTGGACAACCACAAATTTTAGACCAGAAGACTTCTAGCCCTGTACAAGAATCTGTTCTGCCACCAGTTTTTCAGACACCAGGGTTTTCTGCTGTATTACAAGATTTGTTTCCTTTACCAAACAGTTTAGGCACCCCTTCGCCATGCCAGGTCTCTCCGGATTATGTGTCTGCCAATGCCCACTCTGTCCCGTCTCAAGTCTTTAGCTCACCTTTATCGCCTCTAGTTCCCCCTGCTACCCTCCTGGTGCCATATCCAGTCATTGTCCCATTGCCAGTACCTGTGCCTATACCCATACCTATCCCAATACCCATGCCACAGGCAGAATGTAAAGAAGATATATACCATCCAAAGCCTACAGTACAAATCCCAAAGATCTGCAAGGCCACCCAAACTCCTTTGGAGAAAGAAGAAGTCAAACCTTTTGAATTTACAGCAAAAACTGAATTTACACAATTTAATCGACATTCTGTCATTAAAATAAATAATGAAAATGAAGCACTGGATCTTTCTATGAAAAATGAGCCACTGGTTAATAACAATGATGTAAATAGTGCAGTGCTCCAGGAAGATGGTGTCTTAGATCTGTCAGTCCCCGTGTACAAGAGGTTTGGAAATGTAAGTACTCTCGTTGGCACATCTGTGCCATGTGGGTCTATGAATGACCCTTTAAGTCATTCCTTAGGTAAGAACTTCCCTGCTGCTCCGTTTAACCCACCCATGGTCCATCATGAGCCGGCACAGAAGCAAGACAGTAGGGTCATCTGCACAAACCCAGCTGAACTGATACGGCAACAAAAATGGGTTTCTGAACAAAGCAGCAGAACCGGTTATGAGCCTAAAGCTTCCAGCAACATTGAGCTTGTGAGTACCTCTCAAACAGCAAAAGTCATTGTTTCCGTGAAAGATGCTGTACCTGCCATTTTCTGTGGCAAAATAAAAGGACTTTCGGGCGTCTCAACAAAAAATTTTTCTTTTAAGAGAGACCTACCTCAGGACTCGATGATGCAGAACTATGATGTAAAGAGTCAGTCAGAAGGGAGAGAAAATGGGGATGCTTTACGAAAGCCAGTAAAAAACAGAAATGTGAAGTTAAAGAAAATTAATTCACAAGAGATACATATCCTACCAATTAAAAAGCAAAGACTAGCAGCTTTTTTCCCAAGGAAATAATTTTTCTCAGATTGCCACGTTAGAGACCAAATATTTAAAATAAATTAAACTTTGTTTCAGAGAAAAAAAAATTAATTGGTGTAAGAAATGTATATTTACTTACACAAAAGGATTTTGGGGATCATCTTAAATTAATCGGTCACGCTGAAACTGGGACTGCAGAGATGCATCATTTTTCTGTTATTAATTATATTGCATTTTCTGAAGGTACTCGAGCAGCAACTGAATACTTTTGCCTTTAAAAATAAAACTTTGTAATTTATTATATTTGGAAGGTAAATAAGTAATTACGTACAAAGTTTTTTTGTAACTTGTAATGGAAAAGGCCACAAAACAACTTATTTTTAAGCAGATTGCACATTTTATGCAGCTTTTACTAGAGTGGTGAATTGGCCAGAGCTGTTTTTACTGCCAAGATTGGCTTATAATGCTGTTTTTTTAATATTAACAGCTACACTGCATATTTAAAATAAATGTTCGTATGTGTTAATGATCTGCTCTACTGGTCTGTTTTAATGGTTATGTTGCCAAGCACTCACACCAATGCTTGAGGTGACCTTATTGTCTGCAGAATACTATTTTAACTGTTCCCATTCAGGGTAGGACAAAATAAGTAATCTGTATTCCATTGGCAATATCTGGAGAGTCAGAAATGTACAGTGCAAGCAGGGAAGCCAATCCCTGTCTCATGTTTCAAACCCGGGATTCAGGATTGAAAAAAAATCTCAGTCTTGGGATTTCCAGGAATCAGTTGATCAATGAAAATCTTATTCTGTACTTTTTCTAAAGAAAAAAACAAAACTTTCATCTTTCATGGCCCCCCAACCCCTACTAACAAGAATCAGGCTTTGTGTGACACGGTCACTCATTCACTTAACTCATCCTGTAGTCCTATACTTATGTCTTCATTCAGAGATAGTGCAGGCAGGGCCAGCCCAGGCACTAGCACCCACCAAATCCCATACCAACCAGCCAGTCCTCTCCTCCAGTCCTCCCTCTTCCTCTCTCAGACTGCACTGGCGCTGGCGTGCTACTCACCTCAGAGTCAGCCAGGTCTATGCTGAACATAGCCGCCGGCCGTCTATAGCAGACTACAAAGCGGTAGGGTGGGCTGGTACACAGCTGTAGAAGGCCCGGGGGCAGCATCTGAGCCAACTGAACTAGTGTTCAGCGCTGTCCCTAGGCTGAAGAGAAGATGTGCTGTGCGCAGCTTAAACCCAGGATTGGAGGCACTAATCTCAGGATTTAGATCCCAGCATTTTTCCTGCTATTTTCCAAGGATTGGCTTTCCTAAGTGCAAGCAACACATCAAATGTACACCATCCCAGTATTTTCCCATAACAGATACGGGTGTAGTTCAATTGTAATGAGTCAGACAAACTACTGGTCATTGGCTTTAAACAAGTTATTCCACCATCTTAATCAATTTAGCAGATACAGTGGCTGATCTCAATGCTATCTGTTCTGTCAAGAGCTAAGGATCTCAAACCCCAAACATACTGTATCTTTTTTAAATGCACAGATTGTTATCCTAAAACTTTATTTTAAACCTTTCAGAATGATTCACTAATCGACAGTGTGGGGGGAATTCAAATGTTTAGCCGGCGGCTTGTTTTTTTAGGCACCCGACAGAGCAATTCAATTGTTGCTCTGTCAGGGCACGATGTGTATATATGTAGCGGTTATGTTATATAGCACACTCTTTTTTTGGGGGGGGGGCGCGGTAGAACGCTCGTGCTTCGGGCGCCCTGGCCACATATGCTACACCTCTGCCTGTGAGTCATCTTTTAATTTGCAGGTGTTCATCATACTGATATAGAGAAAGGCTGTGCTAAACAGCCACAATACAAAGCAGATCATTTATGGCTGAGATGCACTGTGAGATGCTCTTTGGTGGTGCTCTCTCTCTTCATCAGCTTGGGTATGCCAAAGAGCATCAGTTTCCCGGAGAAGCTGAAGTTGATGGAAGTAGCAAAAGGTGCTCATTGTGAAATACAGAGTATGTGCACCTCTAGTTTTGCAGAGCACTGTAAAAACGTAATTTCATTTTGCAGTGAGGTTCTTGAAATATAATGGGGTGGTGAGGGTGTATTTTAGGGCATTCTTTGATGTGCAAAAGGCAAAGTCACTTCTACTTGGCTTCTTTGCACCTCTGAGCAGGCAGAACTCAGTTTTTGTCCTATGCTTTTAACAGGATGTATTTTGCACCTTCAGGTTCTATGCACAATTCACTCAATGTGAAAAAAAAGGGACCAAATGTGTCACATAATAAATGCTGTCCCTGTGTGTTCTAATTCTCACAAATTAGGCTAAACTGATAAGTATTTTAGGAAAACAAAACCTAGAAAAGACTACTAATGAAAAGGGCAGTTCTACAGCGGACATTGGTTGTACATGTCTAAAAATCATTAAACAGACTCTTGCTGCTCTGGTGCAAAACCATGATGTTCAACATTGGGCTTCATAACAGAGGTCCAGCTAAGCATTGTAGTATCCTTAGTGGGCCATTAGGAAACATATACTTCATATAAAGGATTTTGCCCATGCTGCTCCCTACCTCTGGAATTCTTTCCCTATTAGACTCTCCACTAAACTTCAAAAAGGGCTCTTAAAACAGACGTCATCATAAAAGCCATCCAACTCTCATCCTATCCAATCTGCGTCACCCCTGTCTGTCTGCCCCCCTTAGATTGTAAGCTCCCACGAGCAGGGCCCTCTTCCCTCATGTGCCTCTCCTTTCCCTTAATTACACTATCTTATACTCCCTACAATGGCACCTAACCTTTGGTTGCTGCCGTCCTGCTGCTCATTTGAGTGTTATGATTGCGGATGCAGCAATGTTTATAAACCATGTCCTTGTCCTGCATTGTTTATACTGTAAAGGTGCGTACACACTGGGCGATTAAAGTGGACGACTGAACGATAACGATATCGTTATTGTTCAGTCGTCCACTTTATCGTCCATTTTCAACACAAAAACGAATGATAACGACGACGCGAGTTCCCGCAGGTCGTTCGTCATTATCGTTCATCGGGTTAACATGCAGGCCAACCTGACGACGGCGTCAGGTTGCTGCATGTTGGGGAATGGGGGAGAGAGCCCGGCGCTGAACGATATCATTAATGATATCGTTCACCGGGTGTGCTCAATGTCATGAACGACATTGAGCACACTCTGCCGGGGACACACTAGACGATATCGCTCAGGGAGCATATCGTCTAGTGTGTACGCTCCTTAAGTCACTGTTTTCTTGTTTTGCTCATTTCTAAGGCGCTGCGGAACCCTTGTGATGCAATAAAAATAAATAATAATAGTACAGGAATATCCAGAGATGTGCCTATAGATTTTGCTGCCTGAGGCTGTTCCTCTCACTTATTATACAAACAGAAATAAACATTTGTACATGAATGGTGTGCTCTTTAAAAGACTGCAGCAAAAATGTGTAAGACACATCTGTAGTCATGCTAAAGAACCCCTTTTGACGCGCCGGGTCCCGTGAGAGTCTTGGTAACATCAGGTGTCTTTTGTTTGCCAAAAATGCATCTAAGGTCGCAATGCGATTTGACTAGATCGTACAGAGCAGACTGTGCTAATAAATTTGATATGCAACACTTGTATATCTATGTGTGACTCACAATCTGTATACGAAGTGCTACAATGTAGCGGCTACAGCTTTTTTCATTCAAAGTTCAGTTGTGCTTCATATACAGACTCATGCGACACTTTTATATCCGTGTGCACCTCACATTAATCAGCATAGTCTGCTGGTGCGTCCTAGTCGCATCTCGGGCAAAAACAAAACGTTGTCCAACACTAGCAGAGTTGCACAGGACCTGGCGGCTCACTCATGCCAGGCACGTTGCGCTGCGTGGTGTATTGAGGCTAGATGTATGAGGACACATCTGTAATACTGTCGTTTTTAGTTATTATTAGATCTTTGGATAAAGTTAATACCAGCGGTATTGACTTTACTTTAGCAACAAGAAAGAGTAGTCTTCTTTTTTTTTTTAAATGTAGCCTCTTTTCTGTTGTAGCCACTCAACACACCTGCTGTCTGGGACAGGTTCCATAGACTGCTTCTTTACAGGCACATATCTGGAAACACCATTTACTACAAGAATGAGCTCTCCTATCAAGAATGCTTTGGAGGTTGGGCTTAATGTAATTTGGAGCACGTCTAAAGTCTCATAAAACACATGAGCTGACTGAATGCAAGAGATACTTTGTGACCATGTATGTTTTTAGATTACATTAGGCTGCAGCAGTTATTTACTTTTGTCTGTGTGTCTCTCTGAATAAGAGACCCAATAACCATAAATACATTGATCTTCCTCATTGTGTACAGCACATCACCTCCAAGCTGACTGACTCTACTGCATGTACCAGTGAATCCATCTAGCCTAGCATTTCTAGTGAGCTCAATGAACAAACCATAATGCACAGCCTGCAGATAAGGCAGACCATACACAGAAAATGGAAGTAACACTCTTCACGTTTTTCTTAGCTCAGAATAAGATCAGTATCAGATACCAAATCAAGCTCATGTCATTCTTGTATTATCAAAATGTAACTAGGCCAGGAATTGCTTTTTTTGTCTAATCCAGTGAGTAATGTGACATCAGTAATGAGGAGCTTTTACAAACAGATATTTGGAACGATACAACTTTAGGGTAATTTACTAAAGCTAATAAAAATGAAAGGTGGATGTGTTGCCCATAGCTACCAATCAGATTATACCTAAATTGCATCCTAGAAAATGATAGGCAGAATCCAATTGGTTACTATGAGCAACACCACCACTTATATATCATGTCGTTATGCTGACAGCCCCACTAATGAATATCAAAACAGCTAAACTAGACCATCGATGGTCGATTTTGATCAATTATAAAAAAACTTCTGCGTTTAGCTCAGTGTTTCACAAACATTAGACAGTGACAGACAAACTTACTGATAGATGGAAATTGATCATCAAATTGTTACTGATTTTAAGCCCTAGTAATTGATACCAGTGATCATTGGTGAGAATCAGGTGTGTGTGATATCAATGATCGATGCAAACGATCACCTGCTGCTGTTCTACCTTCAATTTTAGTTTCATACTGGTGCATAGGGTTATCTACACATGTCCGATATTAATGAAATTAGATATATGTAGTATGTGATAATATACACATATATATTTTGGTCGCATATTTTTTTTCCTGCGACCTAATTTTTATAAGCGGTAAACAGTATAGTGTACTATTTACCGCCTATAAAAGTTTGGTTATGGAATATTAAAATTTGCAACAAAAAATAAATTATATTTATATACTAGTAGGACCTACCAATTGTTGCAGAGCGATTATTAATTCTATTCAATGATACTGAATCGACGATTAAAGTATTATGTGGATGGGGACTCTCACCTGGTTGTCAGAGAGATCAGTCAGTCTGCCTGCTAAGAGCCGTGCAGGCAGTGTGGTGGACACCCCTTCCCTCTCCTTCAGTCATTTCCTGCACTGGGGACCTCCGGACCCTGTCAGTCACAAGCGCCGCCCCCCCAGCTGCTGATGGAAGAAGCCCAGCAAGTTATCTCAGTAATGGCGTACCGATGAGGAGGAAGGATTGGTGTGTGAGAGTGTATAGCCTACTTTGAGGATTTCAAGGAACATTTCAGTGGAATCTTTATGTAATTTCATTAATAGTGGACATGTGTAGAATACCCTATAGACAGTGGTGTAACTAGGGTATTTGGAGCCCAGGGCAAATATGAAAAGGAAGCCCCCCCAGTAGTGGCCCCCCAAATGCAGTGCCCCATGTAGTGTTCCCCCTTATGCAGTGCCCCCAGTAGCAGTCCCCACAATGCAGTGCGCCCAGTAGCGGTATCCACTTATGCAGTGCCCTTTATATGGTGCCCCCAGTAGTAGTCTCCCCCCCCCTATGCAGTGCCCTTTATATAGTGCCCCCAGCAGTAGTCCCCCCCCCATGCAGTTTTCCCAGTAGTGGTCCCCTTATGCAGACACCCTGTAGTGATCCCCCCTATCCAGTGCCCCCTGTAGTGGTTATTCCTATTATTGCCTCCAGTAGTGGTCCCCCGAGTGCAGTGCCTCTAGTAGTAGGCCCCTATTATAATGCCCCCAGTGGTAGTTCCCCCCCAAGTAGTAGTCCCCAGTAGAGGTTCCCCCTCCTGATTAAGTGCCCCCAGTAGTAGGCCCCCCAATAATGGCGCCTCCAGTAGTAGCCACCCCTCCCCCAGTAGAGGTCCCCCCAGTAGTAGCCACCCCCCTCCCCCGTTGTGCAGATAGGTTAAAAAAATAAATATATATATATAAATAAAAATATACTTACCTGAATCCACGCTGCTCCTGCCCGCGACGCCGCTCCCGCCCGCCGGTCCGCCCGGGCTGGCGCGCTCAACATTATGGGACAGACGTCATGACGTCAGTCCCATTACCCACTGCAGGAGCCGGACGGAAGTCCGGCTCTTGCAGTGGGTGCTGCAGCAGTCAATGAGAGTCTATCTGACTCTCATTGGCTGCTGTTTAACACACGCATCACCACCAGCGCTGGTGGTGATGCGTGTTATGCACAGCCTGAGCCTCCTGGCGCTATTGGGCAAGCGCTCAGGGGGAGGGAACGGACTCAGGTGTGCAGCACAGGACCGGCGCTGGAAGCCTAGCGCCGGTCCTGTGTAAAGGTCCAATGGCACCCAGGGCACGCACCCCGCTCGCCCTGCCCTAGTTACGCCACTGCCTATAGATAACTCTGTACGCCAGTATGAAACTGAAATCAAAGGTGGAACAGCAGCACATGATCGATTACATTTACCATCAATGTCACCAGGGGCGGGCTGGGCTGGGGGGCAGGGTGCCATCTGCCCCCCAGGCTGGCACAATTGAAGTGATTCAGGGCAGCTTTGTGCTATTATATGTGTAAAGTGAAGCTGCCGTGGCTAACCAAAAATGGCTGCCCCTACAGCAGGCTTCAAAAACATGGCCGCCGCCAACCAATAGAGAGCTAGGTTTTCTTTCCCAGGAACCCAAGGGGCTGAAGAGTCGAAAAAGGGGGCGGGGCTTGTCAATGGAGTTTGCCAGGACTCCTGCTGCTCATGCCTTCCCCAGATTAACCATTACTGCTGCTGCTGCCTGTAAAGGGAGAGGGATGTTCATCCTGCTGAGTTAACTGACGGCAGGTAAGATTCAGCACGGGGCACACCATAGTACTGGGCAGCACTGCCAGTGGGCACACCATAGTACTGGGCAGCACTGGCAGTGGGCACACCATAGTAATGTGCAGCACTGGCACACCATATTATTGGGCAGCACTGGCACACCATAGTAATGTGCAGCACTGGGCACACCATAGTACTGGGCAGCACTGCCAGTGGGCACACCATAGTACTGGGCAGCACTGGCAGTGGGCACACCATAGTAATGTGCAGCACTGGCACACCATATTATTGGGCAGCACTGGCACACCATAGTAATGTGCAGCACTGGGCACACCATAGTACTGGGCAGCACTGGCACACCATAGTATTGGGCAGCACTGGCACACCATAGTAATGTGCAGCACTGGGCACACCATTGTATTGCGCAGCCCTGAGCACACCATAGTATTGCGCAGCCCTGAGCACACCACCTTACCCCGCCTTTGGTAGGCTGCGACTCCTAGCAGCAGTGTACTAAGTTACAGACATATCCACCTATGAGGCATGCCCTATGGACCATTATCTAGGCTACTTTCCCAAATGCCACAATCACAGTAACTTATGCCAGGTACACACTACGCCAACGGCTCAATTAAGTGACAAATCCACAGACCGAGCGGACAATTTTGGTAAGTGTCCACACTTACCAATGGGATGCTCAAGCTGTCTGGCAGACATCACAACTGGGTGTGCATTTAAATTTACCTGCACAGTAGTGATGTCAGTGTCGACGTTTCCTGCCGACCAGTGTATGTGTCGGTCGGTGGATGTACACAATGTATCTGCAAGATATAGTGCATCCATCATGCTGCACAGCAGACACGATATATCTTGTGTGTACACTCGAGAAAACAAACTTAATATATAGTTTGTCGGCTGTACTATCAATATATTGCATAGTGTGTACCCAACATTACTGTGGTTCTGCCTTTGTGCACGGAGAGTAATCGGGGACGGGGCAGTATGTGATTATTTGAGGTGGACCTTGGAGGGGCTGTCAGGTAGTTATTGTATGTACTGTATATTGCTTCCTATATTTGATATTGGTCACTAGAATAGTCTGTCAATCAAGGCTGGTAGGCGATATATTAGACTATAACTCTTAAGGCACACATCCACTAGACCAGAGGTTCCCAAAGTCCGCTGTTACAGTCCAGGTATTAAGGATATCCATGCTTGAGTCCAGATAGTTAAATCAAATTGACAGAGGTACTAATTAAGTCACCTGTGCTCAAGCATGGATATCCTTAAAATGTGGACTGTAATAGCGGACTTTGGGAACCTCTGCACTAGACGATTTATCTGAACAATAACGATATCGTTATCATTCATAAATCGTTTGCAAAAATGTCTTAAACGACCAGCGATGCGCGCTCCCGCTGGTCGTTTAGACATCTATCATCGATAACGTCAGGTTGAGCATGCTTGCAGATGATTGATGTGCCTACACTGAACGACTGCTCGCTCATTATAGACACATCACAGACTGACAAACAACTGCATGATTACAATGTCATAATCGTGCAGTCGTTTTCATATCTTTAAGTGGATGTGTGCCCTTAGACAAAATGATTTTTCATATATTTCATTACACATTTAAAATCGCTTCCCCGCAACTATTTTGCGATTGCAGTGCGCTGGTAGAAAAGCTGAGGCCACTGGATTGCATTTGCCCCCCAGGCTAAAAGTTTCCAGCCAGCCCCTGAATGTCACCCACACCTGATGCTCCCTGATGATCAGGGCTATCAATCATTAGGGACTAAAATCAGTAAGGCTTTTCATTGATACCCAATTTCCATCTATTAATATGTTTATCAAGTGGTCGATAATCGATGTTATGAAACACAGAGCCAGTTTTTCGTTAATCTATCGATTGAAAACGACCATTGATGGTCTAGTCTAATGATTTTGATGATAGATGTTTTATCATTGATAGACTATTGGTGTTCAGTAGTAGGACTGCCAACATAATGATATATCTGATATACAAAAGGAGAGGGGAATAACCTTGGGATGGCCTGAAATGTTGACCTTTGACTTTCTAAGCTGTGATCTGCTGATGAGATGTACTGAGAATTCTGTGGGGATATTAAAGAAGCCAGACAAGAAAGATACCTTATTGTGATTAGCAACACTACTGGAAGTATGAGTTGTGGTACGCAATTTATGACACATCACCCTTAAAAGATACCTTTATGGGATTTATTACCTTTAATCAAGTGTGAGTTTGGATACGCCACCATAGCAAATATAAAGACACCCTTATAGGAGTTGCTTTAACTTTCATGTTGTGAGTTTGGGGTACGCCCATTGTGAATATTGTTTGAGACGCACACACTTTCTATATTCTCTTCTGATAAAAGATACCTTTAAATACAGCATTAACCCACCACCATTGTTAGTGGGGTACGCTATTTCTAAAGATTCTAAAATACATGGCTTTTTAGACTGAAGGGCTTTAGAATTGTTGTGAACATACTACACATTGTTTTGTTTATTTTTTTTCTTTTGTATATATCGACTGAGTGAACATCATTCAAGGATTCTCAAAAAAGGAGACCAAACTTACTCATCTAACATCGATACACTTCTGCATATGCATCGAATTAAGAGATGTATTAGTATTTAGAGTGTGTAGCGTCGTTGGTTGTGTTTTTTTCATAATGATATAGATGTCGACATTTAAAACTGTGTACGTTTTGTAATGTCTATATTGTACTCCACACTTAAATGTATGGATGTAATAGTCCTATCAGGAAAAACACACACAAAACATTTCACATACGGACATTAAAATAATAGGTTTGGCTAGTAAATAGGATGCTATTAAATTCATAAAATAAAAACACTTTATTAAACAAAGATAAGTACATCCAATTGAAATGAAGCTAAACATGATAAGTAACACCTGAACGGAAAAACAGAGCTTGTGTGTTTTTCCCATGTGACATTTTATGAGGTGGTGTTTTATACATACCAAGGGGTAAATATGTAATAGCCTGCGAACTGCAGGCATCGGCGAGTTCCGTGTGAGACTGTCCGATGATTTAAAGTACCAGTTGTTTAAAAGGCAAAATCAATCTGGTTTTGCCTTTTAAATGGCTGCTAATGTAAAACATCTGACAGTCTCACTCAGAACTCGCCAATGTCTGCAGTCTATTACATTTACGCCCAAGACTGAGATAATGAGAAAGGTATTTTGCATAAACAAGTTGTGTCAAATAGTTATAATGTCCTTTGCACAGAGATTACTGGCACATATATGACAGATGTATAGCAAGGGCTACCGTGGCGCAAAAGCACTCAGTCTATCTTTCTAGTGCTGCTGCACTGTTCTTCTCTCCCAGCCGTGTGTCAGCATTACCTAAGCTGGGCCCAGACTGATCTGCACTATCATGCACCTTTATTGTTCCTCTGCTAAGAGTTCCAGCATGAGCAATAAATGCTCGCAGCTTAACGCTAATCACAGCTAGAAAACGATCAGAAATGCATTGATAATTGTGTGTGTTTCAGGACAGAGTCTGTAAACAGAGCAAAGAGTACAATTTAGAAATACACAACTGTTGGAACCTGAGAAATACTGTAACTAAATTCCTTTCCTTTCAGTTTGCAGAAAATACATTTTTTTACATATACATTTATATGATTATATGTACATATACAAAAGGTTATAAGAAATTCAATAAAAAATAAATTTAGTGCTGCAACCTCATAAAAGAAATAAGTCTGTCCCCGTTGCAATATTACAGTACATCCACTCATATCTAAATGCAGCGCGCATTCTTGTCCCTAATGCATAAACTTACTGGCAGCAGCACAAACATTAAACACCCTTGTCACTTGCAGATAGTTTTCTTCTTGATCATAATTGATTTAAAGCTCCAAATTAGAATTATATAAAGCTACCAAGATGAAAAATGTACCTTTTTGCTCAGGAGCACAAAATACACCATTTATATCCTGCATGCATGTGACACCTTTGCATATTGCATAGAACAAAGAATAGTTGACTAGGATCAGACGTCTTACAGCATGTATTTCTTGGAATGCGGATTGCACAGATATTGCTACTGATCTTGCAATAAAACAACCCAGCAGATATTTAGGTGCTGGAAATGTGATGACTGCAAAAAAAAAAAAAGAAAACCTCCCACATAAAGCAGTATATTATGCAAGCATCAAAATAAAAAGTCAACATGCACATTGTCCAAAAGCAACAAACACAAAAAGATCTGTTTTAGCTTTTTTTTAGTAAGACAGATGTAAAAGCCAAAAAATACATTATTTTCCCTTATTGATTATAATGTAGAATATGTTATACAGAATCATTTGCTCTATAATATTGACACGGTTAATTAACAAAAAATCAACCATGACATTAAGTGGCAATTTAATTCTTAATCCATGTCAGCCAAACTCCTCCCACAGGCAATGCAGTGATTGGTTGTCTTTCATAAAACAAGGGAAGGAGTATTCATATAATTTGATTTCTAGTCCATGAAAGAGGATCTATAGTAAGCAGGAGCTATCAATGTGGATTTATTTTTTGTTCAGCTAGAGGCAGGAGAGAAGTCAGGTACACATATCTGCATTCAGATCTTCATGCATTAGTACCTTCTGTATAGAAATTAAATCTTACATATCTATTGCCAGCACTTTCATCCACAAATTCATATTTTCTGTTGCCTTTTCGTGGTTTTCCCATTCACTGCGCATTTGCTGGTGGCATGTAATATAAATAAGCTTTTGCTAACAAATAACTAATAGACGTAGATGGTTCCGGCCTTTGTTATCCGCACAAACTGTGAGATAATGGGCCAAACTTACCAAGAAAATGACAGCCTGTCTGGTCAGCATTACTCAGGAGGGGAATTAAGAGGCAATTACAAAATTTAATTTAAGGTTCACCAGACGGTCCCTTAAGGAAATGTTTATCAAACTTTCTAAAGAGGACAAGTGGAGGCTTTGCACATAACAACCAACCAGATTCCAGCTATCAGTTATCTAGTAAATTCTAGAAAATTATAGCTAGAATATGATTGGAAGCTATGGCCTATAGATTAACAGGTCCCCTTTAACAATATAAGGAAATAGTCCAAAGGTTGGTGCCACACTAGTTGCCGTAAAGGAATGACCATGGCAAACACTTATTATATACATTAAGCTTTAAAAAAAACCAAAAATAAACATGTTTACCTCGCAACAAAAAGGACGGTTGAGGATCCCCAGTCGATAAAAAGTAATTAATGAAGAAGACTATTGCTTCACTAGTTTTCTAATGCTGCACCCACACATCGCAATGAACATTTAAACCTTTGAGGGCTACTATGGGAATGCAGAGCCATCACAAAAATAAATACCTCTTATTGCAAATTATGAAGATAAAACAAATCAACACCATTATGCCTTTTACAGTAAATGTCACCTTGCTTAAATCTGGAAATCTATCAAAGGCAAGATATACCTCTTCTAATATCACACGGAAGAGCTGTGTCCTCTTCTTTTCTGCTTCTTTCCCTTTCTTCAGCGCATGCCACCTTGGAAATTAGCATTTTGGTTAGAACAAAATAAAGTCGGTCAGCAAATGGCTTTGCATCATTTTGTACTCACAAATACAGAGCTGCTTCTTCTTTGCAATCTACAAGCACCAAAATAATATGATCGACAAAGGCATACTGAAGTTTGAAGGAAGAAATACTTAGTGTCTGTCTTACATTACGCAGGAGGTATTTTGCAGTAATTGGAAGCTTCCGTGTAGAAGGCATGATCGGTAGAGTGAACTCTGAGGTAAATTCAATGAACGAAAAACAATGTCACTTGTGCCTGGTTACTCAGTACTTCCCTTGTTTCAGTCTGTCAATGTGATAGCATAGTTTTAGGGCTGGTCCCAGTTTTAGCCCCATGTATTTCATTATCATATCACTCCGAAGTAACAAAAATGCAGATCCATCAATCTCCTGAAGAGAGAACACACAAAGTCACTATACTTAGTTACTAGAACCAAAACAGAGTAAGAGTTCTCATTTGTACCTTTCAATGTGAAACGTGAAGAGACATATCAATACTAGAATTTTGCTATTTGCAGACTGGAAGTGATCATAACCGTCACTTTTAAACTTGACAACACTTTATTCTTCATTAAAAATTAAAACAGCTAATTGTTACAGATTAAAAAAAACAACAACTAATGTTATTTACAGTATGTAAAGCAACACTATTGGTAACAGGACTATTCTTCTAGCCATCCACCTCAGTGACCTGGGACATAATTATACATTGGCGGGGTCATCAGAGTCACTTTTAAGAGACTGACTACATGGTGGTGGTATGTGTGTGTGTGGGTGTGTGTGTTTAGGGGGAGAATAAGCATATAGAACTTTGAACAGGAAGTTATATGCTGTGGGTGTGGGATCCCTACAGAAGAAAATCTAAGCTGTCAGGGAAGAGTCATTAGACACATCGTATTGAAGGAGTGTGGATTGAAAGATCTACACAATTTAGATAGATGGCCAAAAGATCACCACCACATGTTAGACAGGCTATAGGTTGACAGGAACAAAACATTGACAGTTAAATGGTCGACATGGACTAAGGTCGACAGGGTCAAATTTTCTACATGTTTTTTTTTCACCATAACCCTCCCCCTAGTGATTAACCCCTAAAAATCATGTGTCAACATTTTCTGTGTTGACCTTAGTCCATGTTGACCATTTGAAGTCGAAGTATTGGTTTTCACAAAGTTTGCTGCTTCAGTGTTTTTTTTTCGATCTTTTTGTCAGATGTTACTATGGTATACTGAAGTAAAATTACAAACATTTAATAAGTTTCAAAGGCTTTTATTAACAATTACATTAAGTTTATGCAAAGAGTCAATATTTACAGTGTTGACCCTTCTTTTTCAAGACCCATGGCCACCCATTCTTGCCTAATCAATGCTTGGAGTTTGTCAGAATTTGTGGGTTATTGTTTGTCCACCCATCTCTTGAGGATTGACCACAAGTTCTCAATGGGTTTAAGGTCTGGGGGAGTTTCCTGGCCATGGACCCAAAATTTCGATGTTTTGTTCCCCGAGCCACTTAGTTATCACTTTTGCCTTATGGCAAGGTGCTCCATCATGCTGGAGAAGGCATTGTTCGTCACCAAACTGTTCTTGGATGGTTGGGAGAAGTTACTCTTGGAGGATGTTTTGGTACCACTCTTTATTCATGGCTGTGTTCTTAGGCAAAATTGTGAGTGATCCCACTCCCTTGGCTGAGAAGCAACCCCACACATGAATGGTCTCAGGATGCTTTACTGTTGGCATGACACAGGACTGATGGTAGCGCTCACCTTTCCTGGGCGGCCAGTCAGTCTGTATGTGGCCCAGAAGTTGATTGACAGCATGCCAAAGCGAATTGCAGAGGTCTTGAAAAAGAAATGTCAACACTGCAAATATTGGCTCTTTGCATAAACTTAATGTAATTGTCAATAAAAGCCTTTGACACTTATGAAATGCTTGTAATTTTACTTCAGTATACCATAGTAACATCTGACAAAAGGTCGAAAAACACTGAAGCAGCAAACTATGTGAAAACCAATACTCGTATCATTCTCAAAACTTTTGGCCATGTCTGTAGACACTGTAGATCTTCCATCCCTGTAACGTATTGTAAGAGTGCATCTACCCAATGACGAATGGTAGTTGCTATTTTTTTTTTTATGTAACACTAACCTTTTAAAATATACCAAAATGTACAATTTAATACTAACTTAATTTGTAATTAGCCAGGTGAAGGGGTGTAATGGTGCCCACACACATAGCAATGTGCTCACGATCAGCTGATGTGTACGATTTCCCTCGAAACTCTCCCCGGCAGTTTTGCCCAGGATTTGGTGTCCAATCTTCATACGATCTCTCCTACATCCAGACTTTTAACAGTGCATCGCGTCCTAGATTGTCAGATATGCCCTACTGCACGGCAGATCTGACTATGTGATGTGCGACCAGCGGGGACACGCATCGCATCGTGATCGTGAGTGGGGACTCACGATTTACTCACGATTTGCCCATATTTTACATGATCTGTCGTTCCAATGCGTTGGAGTCGGCCAGATCGTGTAAAATATCGTTATGTGTGTGGGCACCTTTAGACCAATGTAGTCAGCCATTAAATTACTTATATCTGCAAAAGGACTTTGGCTTATATACTTACCACTCCCCTTAATGAATATAATTTAGAAATTATAATAAAACCCTGTTAAGAAGCAATTAATTTCATTGATATTTTAATAGCATGTTGGAAAAAAAAGCAGGAACGACTTAGATGATAAAATGCTCTATTCAGTTTGAGCTCATGTAAGTAGTGCCCCGAGCAGGAAAACCACTGGGAAATTAGGATTTGGATTCAGCTGGATGAAAATCTTGCTGAATACTTTTACTACTTACACATTTTTTAATGTATTTGACAGACAATATTCTCAATATATAGCAACATAGATTATTTAAAGAGAAGGTTCAACTTTTTTGACATCACACAAAGCTACAGATCTCATAAAGAAGTTTGGACATCATCAATAAAATAAGCAGCTGATGTGTGAATCTAGAAGCTGTGCAATAAGAAGTTGGAGGGAGACCCCCCTTCTGCCTCTTCGACCCTCACCAGTTGCCTGACAGACGCAGCCTCTCTTCTACCCCCAGCGCCGTATGGATTTACAGGACTGTTCTCCGAGTCCCGTCAGCACCTGGAGCTGGCGGTGGAAGGGTGGATAGATGACAGAGACAGGGTGCAGGAAGGCTACAGAAGAGAGGGGAGACAGATGGAGAAGAGACAAACACAAGGCAAGGAGGGAAAGTACAAAGATGGGAAGGTGGGGAAAGACACCTGTATGCGCCTACAGCCAGCAAATCCGCCAACTGAGGGAGACAAGAGGGACAGATCAGAGACACAGGAACAGAGATGAGAATGAGACAGGGGAGAGGCGACAGAGATGAGACAGAGGGGAGATCGATATGAGGCAGACCCAGCAAATAATGGGCCCGAAATACTAGTGTGAATATATTACACTTGCAATATGTAGATTGCTAAATGTTATTGACATGTGGCGCTATTTTTTTTTTTTTTTAAATTGAGTTTCTTTATAAAGCTTTTTTCACATCAAAAACTCAATACAAGAAACACAATCCCCCACCCCTATGAAACCCCCCAAAAATAAATAAATAATAATAATTTAAAAAAAAAAAAAAAAACACAATAAACAGCCATTTACTTATAGTCTCATTAATACCAATGCACAGTCAAATCGATATAAAAGTAATACAGAACAAAATATCTGCACAGAAGAAATCTCAGCTATTCAATGTAGTAGAGAAGTCATAAACAAAAAAAACCTCAGAATATCAAGACATTATTGTGCCGTCTCGCTGGTCGCTAACCCATCAGCATCTGAAATCCCCCCACCTCCAGTAACATAATGGGAAGATGAGATCCATGGGCCCAAATACGCTCATTTTTGAGAATACAGTTACGCTTAGTATATAAAAAAAACATTCATGCCCCACCACTTCATTCATCAACCCACACCATTCAGCAAAAGTAGGGCCCCTAGATGCCATCCACGTACGGGCAATACAAACCTGAGTCATTGCGTTAATCACATACTGGACCGTCAAACGATTAGCCCTGTCCACAAGACCCAATCCAAAAATACACATTTTAGGGAACAAAATGGGGATACCATGTTCCGTGTTGGTGACACAGTGACTTGGGATCAAAACACCTGGACAGCAGAGCACTCCCAGAGGAGATGCCAAAATGAGCACTGGGGAGTAGAGCATTTAGGACACCAATCAGAAGCTCCAGATCCAAATCTACTCAATAATAAGGGGGTAAGATACACCCTGTGTAATGAAAAAAAATTGTATCTGTTGAAATCGCACTGCAGAGGTGGCAGACACAGGATTATTCAACATTAGAGACCACTCTTCATCATCTAATGGACCCAAATCATCCACCCATTTAAGTCTAAGTGGTGCTAGGGTGTCATCAGAATTAACGGTTAGGAGGTAGGAATAAAGTCGAGAAATCAATCTCTTACCTCTAGTCGCTTGCAGCACAGCCCTAACTGGATCAGGAGCAAGTTGCGGAGGGCCAGAAGAAAACTGGACAGATAAGGCATGTCGAAGCTGAAAGTATCGGAAAAACATAGAATTCGGGACCCCAAATTCAGTCCTAACAGTGTCAAAAGTTTTTAAGACCCCATCACTATATAACTGTCCGAGGGAGAAAACCCCCCTCCTGGACCACAAAGAGCTACAATCTAATAGGGCCAGGTCTCCAAGAGCAGAAGAATGCCATAAAGATAAATCAGGATCAATAACTTCTACACCCACTAAAGCACGGGCCTGTTTCCACAGTTTATGAGCCTGTGTGACCAATGGAACTCCCCCCGTAGGGCACCTGTCATCAAGTAATAATTGCAAAGGGGAACATCTTCTAGAAACAGCATGTACCAATAAGGTAGGCAAATCCTGGCTCTCTTCACCCTAAACCCACCCCCGTAGATGAACCAATTGTGAGGCCAAATAATAAAGACGGAAATTCGGCAATGCTAGGCCACCCAACGCTCTAGGTCTACATAGGGTCTTAATTTTTATTCGAGGACGTTTTTCTGCCCAAACTAAAGAGGAGATATAACTATCAGTCTAAATATATGAGGAGAGTTGTAAACAGGGGCCTGCTGAAAAACATATAAAAATTTGGGGAGAACAATCATTTTTACCAAATTCACCCGACCTGTAACAGTCAAGGGAAGTTTATTCCAGACGTGCAGCTTGGATTTCAAGAGGTCAATTTGTGGCTGGACATTAAGTGGGACAAAGTCCGACATAGATGACATTACCCAAATTCCCAAATATTTAAACCTGGAGGTCCATTCCAAGGGAGTATTCACAGCACCAACAGGAGTGGAAGGACAATGAACAGGAAGAACGCAAGATTTGTCTAAATTAATGTGTAGTCCAGAAAACCGTCCAAAAGAATTACCACGGAGAGAAGGGTGATCAAAGACTCCGATGCATCAGACAAGAATAACAGCATGTCATCTGCATAGAGAGCCACCTTGTCAACCCTTTGCTGTATCTGAATCCCCAGTATTGTGGGGTGACTTCTGATAAGACATGCCAAAGGCTCGATGGCCAGGGCAAAGAGAGTCGGGGAAAGAGGACAGACCTGTCTAGTACCTCTAGAGAGGCGTAAAGAAGGAGAAACATACCCATTAATACAAATCCGCCCTAAAGGGGAAGAATATAGTAATTTAACACAAGCTATAAATCTAGGTCCCAACCCAAAATGAAACAGGATCTCCCAAAGATAGTGCCACTCTACAGAATCAAAGGCCCTGGCGGCATCCAAGGACACCACCACTGCCCCGTCATCCACAGAGTCCGCCAGCTGCAAAATCGAATATAATCTCCTAAGGTTTTGTGAGGTAGACTTCCCTGGCATAAAACCAGTCTGGTCAGGATGCACCACCTCACTAATTACCTTACTAAGCCTAAGTGCAAGCATTTTAGCCAATATTTTAATATCTGTAGAAAGGAGGGAGATCGGGCGATAAGAGCCAGGATCAAGGGGATCTTTGCCAGTTTTAGGGATCATAACAATAATGGCCTCTGACATAGAACAGCAAATAGCACCTAGGTCACAAAGTTCATTAAAAAGGTCAAGAAGCCTGGGAAAAAAGAAAAGGGCATGTTTCTTATAAATCTCAATGGGAATCCCATCCACCCCTGGGGCCTTACCTCCCGGAAATGAAGAAACAGCAACCCCAACTTCCTCTACAGTAAATGGGGAGTCAAGAAATGCTCTGCTGTCCTGGGAAATGGATGGGAGGGATATGTGTCCCAAATATTCAAATAATTAATCTAAAGTATAGTGGGCCTGGAAACAATAAAGACTAGCAAAATACTCGTAAAACACCTTCGTAATAGCAGGTGTAGAGGAGTGCAAATTACCTAAGGAGTCCCGAATTTGAGCTACGACTGTGGTGGGTCGGACCTCTCTAGAAAGATACGCCAGGAAAGCCCCAGATTTATCCGAATCTGAATAATAACTATGCCTAACAAATAGCAGACGTCTTCTGGATTTATCTAAGAGGAAATCAGATAAAAGTTTAGCGGCCTCCATATAGGAGGATCTAGCAGTAATAGAACCCAAGGACAGATATCTCTGTTCCATCAAAGTACAACGATTTTCCAGCTCGGTCTTCTTTTTCTTATGAAAAGTTTTAATATTTATCACCCTAGAAATTAAAGAACCACGCAAGACGGCCTTAAAGGCATCCCACAAAATGTCAAAGGAAACAGAACCAGCATTCTCAGCGTAAAAATTAGCCCATTGGAATTCCAATTCCGAGCCCGCACACATTAATGTAAGCCAGAAAGGATTACATTTCCAAAAAGAGTGACCTCGTGGAGCAGCAACATCAATAGTCAGTATTAAAGGTGCATGATCTGACACACCACAGGACCGGTACTCCACCTCCACAACCTGTGGGACCAGCCTCCCGGATATCAGAGCAAGATCAATCCTAGAAAAGGAATGACGAGAGGCTGAAAAGCAAGAGTACTGGGCCAAGCGAGGATGCTGAACCCGCCAAATATCCACCAACCCAAGCTCATCTACTAAATTGGCAAAAGAATGAGGGGAGGGACCAGACACACTCAAACTTTCACGCCACCTATCCAGGGCAGGGTGTAGCACATTATTAAAATGCCCGACACAGATAACCGGGGTATCAGGGGGATAAAGAAATAAACTCAGCAGACTTTTTCAGGACCTCACTAGTATAAGGAGGGGGAATATAAACTGCAAGAATATGAAGTGGGGAGGAGTGAATAAATGCCCGTATGAAGACATATCTACCCAAGGGGTCAACTCTAACTTCATCCAGCACAAAACTTAGGGATCTACGAACAAGGACTGACACACCTCTGGAATACGACGAGTGTGTGGAGTGATAAGCCCAGCCTATCCAAGGTTTACGCAAAGCCAATACTTTCCCACCCACTAAATGTGTTTCCATCAAACAAATAATATCAGCCTGAGCCTTTTTCATCTGAGTCAATACTAAGGAGCGCTTGACCCGGTCATTGAGGCCCCGGACATTCCAGGAGAGAATTTGGAGAGGGGAGCCTAAACTAGAAGGCATCATGGGGATAGCCACACACCAGAGAGAAGAGGAGATCAGACAACTGAGACATCACAGCTGGGGGCAACCAGCGAGACATGGCAGCACTACATAGTAAAGAAAACAGTAGAACCTGAAAATATAATAAATAAAAGCATAATAGTTTAGAATATGACATTGCAATGGCGTAAAATAAAAACAAAATAAATTCCCATATAATAACCCTGAAGAAAAAACCCGCAACCCACCTTGTATATCCACCCCAACCAGATATACCTAAATCCCTAACCTACTGACTACTAACCCCGAAACAAAATACCCAATAAACCCCTTATTTTATTTAGTTATAATAAAGAGTAAGAGAGAGGGAGGGCCAATTCTTACCTCAGCCGTAAGATGGAGTATCGGCCAGGCCCAGAAAAGAATTGCCCTCCCCGGCACCCAGCACTTAAGATTACAGTATAAAATGGGTACCACAACAACATTACCACTTGGAGAGCAACTAAAATCTAATAATCATCAGACTATCTAAAGAACAAACACAGCTCACGGAATAACAAGTCAAGGTCAGTCTGGAGGAGCATCTTTACACGGCCCCTAAGATCCAGCCACGACGAAGCTTCACGTGGGGAATCAAAGAAATGAGATCGTCCATCAGCCACCACACGCAGACAGGCAGGAAACAACATAGCGTAGGAGAGGCCCAGATCACGTAGGCGACGTTTAATCTGTATAAATTGGGACCTAGACTTCTGGACATCCATAGAAAAATCCGGGAACACTGCCACCCGATTTCCATTATATTCCAAAGGACCACGTAGACGAGCCAAACGAAGGATCGAATCTCTGTCCTTGAAATGCAGGATCTTGGCAATTAATGTGCGAGGGGGGGGGGGCCAGGAGGCAGAGCCCTACCAGGAATACGGTGCGCTCTTTCTACTGCAAAGTGGGCAGTGAAATCATCCCGGCCAAAGGTGTCTACCAACCATTTTTCCAGAAACGACTCCGGTTGAGAACCCTCCGACTTCTCGGGTAGACCAACAAAACGGATGTTATTTCTGCGAAGTCGGCCCTCTATATCAGAGATTTTGGTACGACAAGCCACCATCTGGGACTCCAAGGTTGTAAGCCGTCCCGCCACTGGAGCAGTGATATCCTTTAATGTGGAGATACGAGTCTCAGCCTCACCAACACGTTCTCGCATCGTCTGCATATCATGATGGATAAGGGAAAGCTCCACATGAATTTCAGAAATCTTGCCAGACAGCGTCTTCTCTGAAGAGGTGATTACCTGCATTAAAATATGCATAGTGATCTCAGGCTCCGAAGGAGAATCCTCAGGAGCAGGCGGAGAGGAGGGTTGAGAGTGAGACGGAGTCCCTGAAGAGCTTGGTCCTGTAGCCCCGCCAGTTCCAGAACGGGAGAACCTCTCCAGCCGCGCAGCAGCTGACTGCTGGGAGTTTTTTCCCATTATTACTGGATCACAGGGACAGACGCAGGGAACAGCAGGCAGTGGAGAGCAGTGCAGGGTGGTAGCCAGCAGCTGGGTTCAGGAGGAGGAGGACCTGTATTTTCCAAGTGTCCCCAGAGATCCAGGGAGAGGATCAGCCACCCCCCTAGCCGCCCAGGACACTAACCAGCAGTGTGCTGCACCCAGCACTGAAGACAGGAGCCACAAGTCAGCCTGATCTGGATCCAAGATGGCTGCCGCGATCGGGAATCGCGGGTCCGCAGCGGCAAGCAGGATACTGTGCAGGCAGTGAGAGAGGGTCCCTCACCTCCCCAGCCCTCTAGGGCACCCTCTGGACAGGAGAGGAGTCGAGCGCCGGAGCCAGGAGCAGCCTCAGACACCGGGGGCCGAATCCAAAATGGTGCCCAAGACGAGGAGACGCTGCAGGGAGAGATCTTTAGCTCCCACAGCACAGCAGCCAGCGCACCCAGATTGACCTTAGGACTCCTGGAGCAGGTAGTGGTGAGTGTTGAGGGAAAGAGTCAGTGCCAGGGACCGGGTACAGGGATCAGGATAGTGTGTAGGATATTAGGGCCTAGGAGCTACGTTATTAGCTTCCTACATCCAGCCCATCCAGGCCACCATGTGGCGCTAATTTTGATACATTTAAATGATGGAAGCAGAATATTCTGAATACCTAGTATTAAGCAAGGAAACAAAGAAAAAGTTAATATGAAATCTTAGTGAAATTCCTGAGAAATGATTTAATAATTAAAAGGGTAACAGAGTAAAAAAAAAGATTAATGGAAAAAATAAATTGGCTTCTGCTGACCCATTAACCCAGCTCCTAACTCAATTAAGCAGTCTACTCAAGCACAGTAAATAGGCAACATAGTTTCACAGCTAACAGCTCAATTCTGCCTAGCTGATTAATCTTGGCGCGTACTGGATTTCTGTATAAACATATTTATGTTTAAATCTCATCTTAGGTAACGGAATGTACATCTCTCTTTATTATGTATGCATTACTGCCTAAAACGATTACATGAAGCTATTTTTTTAGATATTGGGCAAGATCCTCAGCAAGTCCCATTGATCGGCTTTAAAGTTACTTTGGGCGAGATGTAGGGCCGGCCGCAGGTCTGCAAGCATCCTGGACACAAAATTTTGGAGTGCTGCCACCCTCTCTTCTCCCAAGGATTCCATTAATTTAAGCAACATGTTACAATGTCAATCTATATATACAGAGGTGTAACTAGGTATTTGAAGGTACCATGGCAAAAGTTTGTAAGGGTCTTTTTGTACAACCAATGGTGAATAATTTATATAATACATGTAACTTTGACAAGGAAGATGGGTCCCCTCAGCTATGGGCACCATAGCAGTTGCATCCCTTGCCATGACGTAGGTACACACTAAGAAGGGATTTTTCTAAATTTGATTCATAAGGGGGTGAAAAGGGTTAAAATATTTCCTCCCCTGTGCAGTGTCCTGTCTGACTGTCTCATCGTGTCTGTAGCACAGTTCAATATTCAAACACCAACTGTCATCCCAAGTGCTGCCAAACATCACTGGCAGTTGGTGTGGCTCCCCTGTTTGAATGGTGAGTGAAGGGAATGTGTGACTACAGAGATGAGGGAGGGAAATGTGTGACTACAGAGGTGAAGGAGGGGAAGGTCAAATGTGTCCTGTGGGGTAAGGGAATGGAATGTGTTACAACACGGGTGAGGGAGGGGAATGTATTACTACAGGAGCAAGCAAAGGTAATATGTTACTCCAGAGGTGAGGGAGGAGTATAAATTACTACAGGCGTGAGTGGGATTGTATTCCAACACAGGTAAGGGAGGGGAATGTCGAATGCGTTGAAACACGGGTGAGGGAGGGGCATGTTTTACCACAGAGGTGAGTGAGGATAATGTGTTACTACATAGATAAGGGAGGGGAATGTCTTACTATTGCAATGAGGGAGGGGATGCATTACAACAGAGGTGAAGGATTAATGTGTTACTGGAGTAGTGAGATTGAAATGGAAACAGTAAATATCTAAGGTCTACCCGGGTGATATAGGGCTATGTATAGATAGATATCGATCAAATCAATCAAATGTCTTGACTGAGAGACTCGTCAATGCCTGGCCATAACCCCTGGACCTAGAAACATAGAAACATGTAAATAGGGGAGTATATGCCATCCATGACATAAGCACCCACTAAGCAGGCAATTTTCAAAATTTGATTAGTAAGGGGATGAATGTTTTCTCTACCTACAATGTTTCCTTCCCCTGTGCAATGAGCCTACTGACTGACTCAACGTGGCTGCAGCACAGTGCAATATTCAAATAGGGGAGCCACACCAACTGTCACCCATACATCACTGGCAGTTGATGTGGCTCCTCTATTTGAATATTGGACTGTGCTGCAGCCCCACCTCTGGAACCTCCACTAGCAGTATGATCCTGACGTGGCTTATGAGGCACACAGCACTGCATAGGGGTAAAAGGTGTTTTCACGGATTCCGCAATAGCTCTTAGGCCACAGGTGAGGGAGGGTAATGTGTTAGTACAGGTGTGAGGGAAGGAATGTAAGCAGTGGTAATGTGTTACTACAGAGGTGAAGGAAGGGAATGTGTTACTACAGAGGTGAGGGAAGGGAAAGTGTTACTAATAAGGTAAGCGGGGGTAATGTGTTACAACAGAGGTGAACTGGGCAATGTGTTACTACAGAGGTGAGGGAGGGGAATTAGCTAGTACAGGTGTGAGGGTAATGTATTACTACAGGTGTGAGGGAGGGATTGTATTTCTACACAGAGAGAGGGGAATGTCGAATGTGTTACAACATGGGTGAGGGTGGAAAATGTGTTACTACAGAGGTGAGGGAGTGGAATGTGTTAGTACACAGGTGAGGGAGGGTAATGTCTTACTATAGCAGTAAGGGAGGTGATGCATTACTATAGAAATGAAGGATTAATGTGTTACTGGAGTGGTGAGATGGAAATGGAAACAAATATCTAAAGGTCTACCTGGGTGAAACCGGGCCCATCAGCTATGATAATAATAAATGGAATGAACAAACAATATAAAAAGGAAAAGAAAAAAAAAAAATCACACACACATTGGCCCTCCAAGGATCAATAAAAAAAAACAAAACAAAAAAAAAAAAAACTTTGTCCCTGACAGATAAAAGGGAAAAAAAAAAACCACACACATTGATTCAGTGTTTAGTGCCACAACAAAAAAAACATTAAAACACACATTGATTAATTTTCATTGCCTCATAATCCCAACCACCCCTCGCCCCACAGAAATCTGGTCTCCTGCCAAAGACTGCATTACTAATTACTTTAATACTTGTGACTGCCTAGTGCCTACCCTTGAGTTTACACCGTGATCTTTCTGTAAAATGGTCAATGTACTGCTTACCTAGTAGGCTACTTTGAATTGTAACAACTGCATACGCCATGCAGCAGGAGTCCTAACTGATGGCACTTTACAGTAAGCTACAATACAAGAGCAGCAGCAGTGTCACCAACTCCATGACATGGATATGCACATCCATCTACTTTAAGTTGGGCACACATAAGGTCGACTTGATGGCCGTCGTGCCAACCAAGCAGCGGATTTAGGCAAGTATACACACTTACCAATCGGCTGCTCGACATTTGCCCGCCCAGTTGTGACGTTAGTCTCTGCAGCAAGTGTATGGGCGGTCGGCGCACCGCCTATACACACAGCCAGATGCACCGATATATCTGCCATTGGCTGTGCTGCATAGCCGACGCGATATGTTTGTGAACTGCGTTGTTCACAGACATATTGGCCGGCCCTGGGGAGATGCATTCTCCTTGTGTTTTAAAGATCATTAAAGGTGGTCTTGCTTTGCTCATGTTTGGCTCGAAACAGGGCCAAATATTGATGAAATGTATTAAAAAAAGCTTTTGCTGAAGAGGGAGAGCATTATCTCACCTCTCCGGCGAATCGCACTATCTTTCTGTGTCTGTGATCAGAGCTTGCAGTGATTTTGTGCATGCGTCGGTCTAAACTTTCCAGCGGCACTTGTGGCCGAGGTACTCCTTAGTTGTACTCCCTCCTACTGAAGGGAGAAACTATAGCAACAGTGACGGAAAAAAAGCAACACAATCTCTGGCTACATATTCCGACAGCCAGTAAGGTGGCGTGTGTGCAGCAGCAGTAGCCGGCAGCTGTTGAAATCGTAACATGCTCACATCGGACCAGTCAGTGCCACTAACCATTGTTAACTTCTGATTGGCACCCAATGTATCTACGAATAGAGGTAGAAAATGACAGGAGAGCATAGCCTGTGCATTTACTGCAAAAATATGTAAAAAGAAAAAACATCCCCCGTTATTTTGTCATGATCTAGCAGCTACTTTGTTCAAATCAAAAACATCAGTCTCTTGCTTTGACGATGGAAGGAAGCATTTGGCAATATTTTACAGTGATTTGCAGATCTTTTTCATCCAAAGATCGGATCTGCAAACCATTAAATTGCCTATACATCATCTTAAAGGGTCATCAGTTTACTAGTCACATGTAATGAAAATTGTTCTATCGGTGAAATGGTCTGCAAAACAGCTGATCATTTCCATGCACTGGCAAACTACAGCCCTAATTCGTCTGCAAAATCTGACATGTTGGAGAACCTGATTCACCAATTAAGGTGATTTTTTGGTCTAAATCGGTGAATCCCATACATATTAGATTTTTTTTAGCAAAATAATCTGCAAAATGCAGAATTTGCTTAACTAATTGACGGTGTATGGGCCTCTTAATTTAAATGTAGAGATTCATTGTAAAACTGAAAAGGTGGCCTTTCTTTCCAATTATCTCGCTTTACTAAAATATGTTTGTGATATTGTTTATTTCCAGTTACAGTGAATCATACTTACAGTGGAAGATGATCATACACCTCCCCTAATAGGTATGCAAATTAAACGTGCCTGATATTGTATGCAGAACACTAAATGCTTTTGATTTTCTCCATCTATTCTTGTATGAGATGCACCCTATTAAGGGAAAGCATATAATTAAGTAGGGTTGTAGTCACAGTGTTAACATTCCACATGTGGACACTGCAATATCAACATTATGAACGTGAAATTAGGGTTAAGGTGCCTACACACTTAGCGATATTTTACACGATTTGCCCGATGATGACAAATCGTGTAAAATATGCCCAAACCATGAGTGTCCACTCACAATCACGATGCCGATGCGCTTCCCCGCAGGTCGTACATCGCATCTCCAGATCTGCCGTGCTGTACCAGATCTGACAATCTCAGTCACGATGCACTGGAATAGTTAGGAGGCACAATAGATCGTTTGTCACATTGGACAGTTTTTAACACCAAATTGTGCCCACGACTGCTGGGGAGCTGCTGGGGAGCGTTCAAGGGGAAATCGGACACATTGTCAGATCGTGAGCACATCAAGTGTGTAGGCACCTTAAGGGTTGTAATTAGAGTTAGCTAGTCTAAAAGAGGAGTGTCGACATTCAGACCATGCCTACATCCAGAATGTCGACATGTCATACCACATCCAATTAAGTGTATGTCCTCTTTACGACTTCGGCAGAGACTGGGCAGCATTATGTTGAAACATCTGTGGGCTAATTACTAGAAATGCACTTACATGTCTCCGGAAGAGTTCTGCATGAGGGGCCAGTGTTTGAGGATCCGCTTCCTTTACAAAGTGTATGACATCATCCACTGACCAGCTGGCTGGATCTTTACTCTGGGTTCTTGAGGATTCCCGTTCACAGGAGTTAAGTTCAGGTCCTGTTGTGGAACTTGCAGCTGCAGAGACAGATTTAGGCTATTAAAAACAAACAAAAAAAAAAAATCTAGACTGTACTCTGAAAACAATGTTCATTTCATAAGAGTGTACAACATAGCACACTTCCGTAAATAATTTCAGCTTTTTTTCACTACTGATATAATTACTATGATCCTGCCCTCACATCCTACTGCACACCCTCCTATAAAACGCTGCTTCCCTGGTTAATATAGCAACTACACCCGGTAACCAAACACCACCAATGTCTTTTTCCAGCATCAATATAGCTATTCTAAATGAGATCGTTATATCAATGTCAACCTTTTGTCTAATACTTGTATTGACTTAGGGAAAAAGTAAAAACAAAAATACCTATTCCAGCATATGCCAATAAGGATCCACAATGATGAAACATTTGTCTGATGCCAGTAGTAGGCAATATGATCTTCGGGTCAATCAATACCTCAAACGTTTTGCCCATTGATACCACTTCTTTCAGAGACACTTTAATGTAAGAAATGGTCAGGTCTGTGTTTTTATGACAAGTGGACAGATAGCGATTTACATGCACAGTGCGGATTATTTACAATCATGGACTAGTGATGGTCTGTGAGGTCACTTGCCTACATTTGTGCAAATCCACCAGCTTCTGCGGGTAAGCAAATACATTTACATGCAAAAGTGGTGGCATAAAATCTAGATCTGCAAAACAGGATGATTTGGGTGGGTAGGTGTTATTCTTTGGCAAGTGAAGATGAGGCTCACAAGGGTGTCTACTTTTATACACCTAACTGGAAAGGCAAGATTTTGGGGCATATATAATCACCACCTTAACTCACTCTGTAGGTATTTACCATTCTCTTGCTACCCAAAAAGCGGATGGTTAGAAGCAAAGCAAGACGGCATTAGCCATCGGGACCATGCTCCAGGCTGCTTCGTGATCCAGTAAATCCGACCATTTAGCAGCTTTTGTAGTAGGAAATGGAGGACCACGACAGATATCGGAGAAAACATACCCCTTCATTTTGAGGCGCAGGATAATTTCTCAGTGCCTTTAGGGAGACAAATTACTGGCAAAGACGGTGCCTTTTTTCCCTGTAACATGTCTGGAGTTCTCCAACTGGTCCATAGTGCCGATGACAGAAATTTGTATGTATACTTTTACCTTGATGCAAACTTACATCTTTCAGTTGTACTTTCTTGCAGCTTATTTAGAGACAAATCTGCTTAATTATCATATAGTATTTCTAGGTGTGCTAAAGCAATATAGAGTCAAACCCTCCAACATTCATTACTTGCCTTTTACTAGCTATTTGTAAACCTAGTAAAATGTATGTAATACGGTTTCTATTGCCAAAACCATGTATCAGTTTGCTGGTGTTACTATAGCTTTCCCTCTGCGTTCCAGTTCTCAGACAGCATCATGTACTATTTTTGTGCTTACTGTGGGTAACTGAATTTGGGAAGCCTACAGGCAGCAAGTAATATGTAAAAGTAATCTACACATGCCAAATGAGTTTGCTTTTTACTAGCTTCCAAGAACGCCAACATAACGTCAGTAGGCGTGTGGCCTAATATAATCACCTATATTAACACAAGTAATAAACAGTCTTGATGTCCTCACCTCCTTTTAAGACAAATGATGCTAAACTGGCCAGTATATTAGGAGACAGACGTATGTAAATGAATGAAGGGATTGGAGTAAAGTAATGATAGGCTGGACTATGATGTTTGCTTCCATATACATTTTTCAAAGTCACCAAAAACCAGTATAAGCAGACACAGCTCGCTATTGTCGTTGTGGTTTCAGAGAAAATTAAGTTCCTCTGCGAATAACTAATTTTCTTCTTCAGAGTCCATAGGCTCCACAGGGAGACCGTGGGGACATTCCAAAGCAGTCATTTTAAGGGTGGGGACGCTCCTGCGCTGAGAGAAGAATCCTGCGCCCAAAGGAAGCATCCTGAGAGACTAAAGTATAAAATGCATAGAACCTTAGAAAGGTCTGAATGGAAGACCACGTGGCCGCCTTACAAAGCTGAACAGCTGAGGCACCATGGCAAGCCACCCACGAGGGGCCCACAGACCAAGTAGAATGAGCAGTAACAGAGCTAGAGAATCCTTTTGACCTTAGGAGGGATGTCTCAAGAGCCACGCCGTCAAAGACAGATGACCCAGGTCCAGGTAAAGGCAAGGACTTTGAACAGGTCCAGACGTTGAGACAACAGGAACGGAGTGTCGATGGAGACACTCTGAAGATCTGAGTACCAGTGACGTCTGGGCCAAGCTGGAGTCACTAGCAGGACAATGCCTCAGTCTTGTTTGAACTTCCGAAGAACTCGAGGAAGGGGAACTGGAGGGAATAGGTACGGAAACTGGAAGGTCTACTTCACTGGTGCATCTACCAAGGTTACCTCGGCATCATGTCCTGGACCCATACACTAGCAGATTGTGATTGTGTCGGGAGGCCATGAGGTCCACCTCTGAGATGCCCCATCTGTGCACTAGAAGTTAAAACACCTCTTGGAGAAGTGACCATTCCCTGGGATGCACGTCGGCTGAGGAAGTCTGCTTCCCAATTGAGAACTCCCGGAAGGAAAACTGCAGAGATGGCCAGGAGGTGACCCTCGGCCCATGTCAGAATGCGTGACACTATTGTCATTGCTGCCCGACTTCAAGTGTCTCCTTGGTGGTCGATGTAAGCCACTTCTGTGGCAATGTCAGACTGAACCTGTACAGGTTTTCCGTGAAGTATGTGCTGGGCGAGGTTGAGGGCCCTGTAGACTGCTCGAAGTTCCAATATGTTGATTGGCAGGGTTGGTTCGACCGATGTCCAACGGTCCTAAAAGGAGTGCGGACCGGTCACTGCAGCCCATCCCCCCGGAGACTGGCGTCCGTTGTTAGGATTACCCAGGCCGGGATCCAAAAGGGGCGACCATTGGATAGATGAGATGTCTGTAGCCACCAAAATAGAGACAGACGCACCTCTGGAGAGAGCACACATGTCTGAGCTTTGATCCAATGGGGTAACCCGTTCCACCTGGAGAGGATCAGCCTATTCCACCATGTCGAAGGTGGATACCATGGATCCCAGAACCTGCATTGCTGAGTGGATCGACACTCGGCGACTGTGGAGACATCTGCGCACTCGTAGTTGAAGTGTGGAGATCTTGTCTGTCGTCAGAAAGATTCTCTGGTCCTGAGAATCCAGTAAGACTCCCAGATGAATCATTCTCTGTGAGGGATTCAGGGAGGACTTTTTCCTGTTGAATAACCATCCGTACTTGTGCAGAAAAGCAATGGTTAACTGCAGATGGCGGTGAAGCACTTCTGGGGATCCTGCTAGGAGCAGGAGGTCGTCCAGATATGGCAACAGTCGAACACCCAGACCACGTAGGTGGGCCACCATGATAGCCATAATTACATTAAAAACCCATGGAGCTGTGGATAGTCCAAAGGGCAGAGCCTGAAATTGGAAGTATTGCTGTATAGCAAACTGGAGATATCGCTGATGTGAGGGCACTATAGGTACCCATCCTGAATATCCAGAGATACCATGAAATCCCCAGGCTCCAAAGCTAGGATGATGGAGTGTAGGTTTTCCATCCTGAACCTGAGTACCCTGAGGTTGGTCAAGGATCTGAGGTTGAGGATAAGCCGATGAGACCCATTCGGCTTCTGAACCAGAAAGAGAGTAGAATAATAACCAGTTCCTCACTGAGGGTATACAATCGGGAAGCCGGCTGCCGGAATCTATATCTAGACGCCTGTCATTTCCCCGACGCCGGGACAGCAGCGGGGGGGGCGAGGTTAGGTTTAGGGCACCCGGGGGGGACTTAGGGTTAGGCACCCCCCGGGAGGGTTAGGGCTAGGCTAGGGGGAGGGAGGGTTAGGCACCCCCGGCGGAACTTAGAGTTAGGCACCCCTCCGGGGGCCTTAGGTTTAGGCAGCGGGGAAGGGGGAGGTTAGGGTTAGGCACCCTTAAGGAGGGTTAGGGTTAGGTTAGTTTATACTTACCTTAGCGACGATCGGGATTTCCATCGCTGTCGGGCTTCCGCTGCTGGGAACTCTGCTTTTGTCGGCCAGGCGCTGCCGGGAATCGAACCATTTGGCCGGCGGTATTTCATGCCGATTCCCTCACTGAGATAGTGGGACTGGCACAATTCCCCCTGCTTGCAGCAAGGACTGTATCGTAAGGCTTTGTTCAGGTCTGAAGGAGGGTCTGTGTAAAAACTGGTGGGGAGGCCACCTGAGAAATGAGAGGGTGTACCCGTGAGAGACCACTTCTCTTACCCAAGCATCCATGGTGGTTTGACACCAGCACTAGGTGAACTGAAGAAGTCGGCCTCCCACTCTGGGATATCCCAGAGAGAGGCCCGTTCCGTCAGGCTGAGAGTTTATCCTTGGGTTTTGAAGCAGGGTGTCTGGTGTTCCAGGTCTACTTGGTCCTGGGTTTGGCGACCCTAGTGGAAGCCGAATGCCTAGGAAAGGACTAACCTTTAGGCTATCCCTGAGAATGAAAGGACTTAAATGATGTAGTCCGTGGCCTAATAGAAGTAGTTGCTGAAGGCAGAAATGTAGTTTCTGATGCTGCCAACGTGGTTACAAACTTGTCAGCGTCTGAGCCAAACAAGATCTCCCCATTGTAGGGTAACCATTCTAGGCCTTTCTTGGAAGCCGCATCTGCCTTCCCTGAGCGTAGCCACAGGGTACGGCGGGCAGACACAGCCGTGGCCGAGACTGAGGTGCCTCTGGCTCGGGGGGCGGGGTATAGGAAGGATGGACCAGTGCATCCTGGGAGCAAAAGCTTTAACTGCATGGTGCCCGAGATCCAACCTACACCCCAAGGTCTCCCTGTGGAGCCTATGGACCCTGAAGAAGAAAGACTGATAATTGTATAGACTTGCAGATACTCACATTAGCATAAGGTAGTAAGCAGGCTGCTGCAGCCATACAAATAAGCGGCCACAGAGGTTTCCATGTCAGGGTCAGGTCTCTTTAGGTTTATGTCACATTAATAGCAATTACAGTTATTAAAACATACAGTAGCTAGTTTTTTCTCACATGCAGAAAAAGAGCAAAGATCACTACCTAAGCACCATGCTACTGCTGCCAGGACATTGCAGCTAACTGAATCAGCCTCTTAGTGTTAGACTTCTGCAGGGTTTACCTTCAATCCTCCTGTGCATCCGGTTTCTGCCAGTTTCACAGTAACAGCTGCTTCCTGTTAAGCCTGAGGATGATCTACGTACTAAAGGAGCAGTATTTGAGGTAGGAGTCACTGGCTGAGGTGAGGCCTGGTAAAATGATGGTATGCTGCCCACTGAATGGTACTCAGCTGTATTTCTTGGTGAAGGACTGGGAGGGGTGACTGTGTTGCGTGTGGAATCCAGGAATTCCTCAGAGTATCTGTGATCTTTTGGAGTGTGATTTTCTTCCATTGGCAAGGTTTCAGCTGCTGGAGAGTCAAGAAAAGGCAGTAGAATAAGTGATTTACTCAATATTAGGTCACATATGGTACTTGCAGAGTGCTGTTCATTCATGGCTAATATACACTGCACTGGGACCTTTAACTGCACATATTACAGTGCACCAGCATACGAGTTGTGGAGGTGTGCCAAAAACAAATCAGTGATCCTGTATGGTGCCTGCTGTATTACCAAGTGTCATGTTCACACACCACATACACAGTGCACTAAAGTGCTTAGGTCTGAACAAAACTATTTTTAATGAGGCTAAATATTCTTCAATTAAGTATTAAATAATAACAGTTTACTTCTCAAAACAGTGACTTTAATTTCTAGAAAATGTAGTTCAAAATGTGGGCATTTTCTAAAAATGTGAAAAACTTTCCAAAACAGCTCAGCTAGTGCCAGAATTTTTGCCATCAAAGGCTGTGCTTCTTGTTATTTTTGGAACTCCAGTAGACACGATGAAATTTAATGGAATTCTTCCCAGATTTTTTGACAAAACTCCCTTATCAGCAGTTGCATCCATTTCTAATTATTTCATAAATGGAAAAAGTTAGCTGTGGTTGACACAAGTTCAAGTCAAACGATATGGGAAGTGTTCTACCAGTAAAAGCACTAGAACTTGAAAATAGCTTGGGATCAGTGCACCAATCGCATCAACTGTTCTAATATACGATAAAAGATCAAAAACATACAGTTATTTTTATAGCCTATACAGAGGACGACAAAATGACATTTATGTTTTTGGTTGAACAGCAGAAAATAAGACACCTCCCTAAAAAACATGGAACACTTGTTTAAGAATTGTACATTGACGATCATGGCAAGCTACCTTCCGATGGCTGAGCTTCCGTCCTGGGTAACTTCGGAGAAAGTGGAGCTGTGAAAGGGGGAGACTCTTGCGGAAATCTTTTGTTGGTCCTGTCTGCAGTGTCTTCTTTTGCTTCAAAAATTAAAAGGGTACATGGATTTAAGCCTATGTACATACTATGAGATTATCTGCAGTCATGGCATCGTTAACAATATCCCCAGATTGAGCTGCATGTACTGACGACTGGGGATTTCGTTAACGACCCGCGGGTGCGCGCATCGTTCATCGCTTAGTGCATACACACTGGGCGATTTGAACGATATATCATTCAAATCGTTCATAAATATTGCCCAGTGTGTATGAAGCTTTATATAGTGTGTACCTAGCTTGACAAAAGATAATAAATAATTGGATTATAGTGATATTTCAAACTAATTGCCTTCTTGAATTAGCATCTCAGGACTTCAATCTTCTAATCATTCATTCAGACTATTCAAATGGAGAAAAGTAGTCACTGCGGTTTGGTATCACAGGGCGCACTACACTGAACATGGACCAGAGAAAGCAAAGAAGCGCGTTGTCTAAAGGGGGGTATCCACTAGACGATAAAGTTGAACGATTGAACGATAATGATAAAATCGTTCGAACATCGTTTGCAAATCGTGCAGTAATTGTTTCTAACGATGTACGATGCGCGCTCCCGCTGGTCGTTTGATCGTCTCCTCCATCGACTGAACATGCAGGTCAATTTCACTTGATTGCTTACAAATCGTTTACACATCGTTCACACTGAACGATCAAACGATGAACCACTATCTGCCCACTATAGCTGAAAGCTCTCAATCACAGATTAAAACAACATAGTTTATTGTTAGATCTTTTGCAAATCTTTTGCATATCTTTTGCAAATTGTTCAGAGTGGAAGATCATATTTCAAGGGAAACTTCAAGGGAAAATCGTTAAGAGGTTGGACAGGAATAAAATCGTCTAGTGGATGCCCCCCATAAGGAGATCAGCATGTTAGAGAAAAAGGCTAGAAGACAAACTCCAAGTATCTTGATGTTCCTGAGACAACAGTTGCAAATATTAAGAAGTTTAAAGTTCATGAGACTGTAGCCAACCTTCATAGACGCAAGATGAAAATCGACAGAAGGATACAGTAGTGAGAATGGTAGTAAATAAGCAAAGCTGAACTCCATGGCCAAGGTATATCAGGGTCTGACAGCACCATCAGATGCTTTTTGAGCGGTCCTAGCTCCATGGAAGTAGACCCAGGAGGACTCCACATAAAATGGCTTATTAAGGCTAAATGTATTAGGACACAGCTGTACATTTTGGAAAGAGTGTTTTGTAATTCAATAAAAAGGAGAGTATACTGTTAATTTATATAAAAAAATCCATGAAATCTGTATTGGATGGAATTTTTGCAAAATGCCTCATGATCATGAACCCATTAGAACTTATTGAAAATACACAAAATGTACATGCTTTTTCTTGGCACACTAAACGTACAACATGTTTCAACTAGTTTAAAAGCAAAAATAAATAAACCTCTGTAGAAGTTTTCATTAGCACACATACATGAATATTAAATAATCCCCTAGTATACCCGTAACTGCTAGTTACATGCGCTCTGTAGAAAAGTAGCCTGAATGGCGTGACACAGATAGATGTTTGTCATCTGATGACTGCCCCATGTAACAGGGAAGATGCTTCCTAAGGGTCTTCCCTGTTTCAAACAGTACAATAGCAAAAAGATTAAAACAATGATTGAGGCAGAATTTATACTCAATGTGACCAGAGCCCCGGCCTACATGGTCAAGATGGCGGCTATGGCACTGAGTTATTCCCTTGTGCTGCCACACAAATTTCATATGAACTATAGGGACTTGGTACCATGTACTATAAATGTATATGTAATCATTTTTCAACATTCTCTATTGAACGTATTGGGTTGGGTATAGGTTCCCAGCAGTCGGGATGCTGCTGGTCAGAATACAGACAGCGGCATCCCGATATCAGAATTCCGACAGCCGTATGTAAGTATACTACCACTAAACCTAAAAACTATCCTAACCCTCTCACCCCGGTGCTTAAACCTAACCTCCCCGCCAGTGGTGGTTCTAGGGGCGGGCTAAAAGGGCCGTCGCCCGGAGCGCCGGCCCCTAGAGGGCGCCACTGAGTCCCCAGGAGAGAGGCAAAAAAAAAAATCTCTGAAAAAAAAAAAAAACAAAACAGTGCCGCTTTCCGCCCTGCTAGCAGCCTGCATTTGCCGGGCACCCGCTGATATTTGTTATCAGCAGGCACCCGGCTCCCTCCCTGCAACCGAAAGCCAGAGCTCACTCCTGAGCTCCGGCTTCCGGCAGAGAGCACTATGGGAGGGACGTCATTCCGTAATGACGTCTCTCCCATAGATACGTGGTGGATCCGCGGTTGGACCTGACAGGAGCGGATGCAGGAGTGGAGCTTAAGGTAAGTATTGTGTTTGTATTTTAATTAAATTTTTTTTTTCAGAAGCACCAGCACTGGGGGGCATGGCTACACAGAGCATGGCTATAGGGGGGCATTACTATTGGGGGCATGGCTATAGGGGGGCATTACTACTATAGGCATTACTACTGGGGGCATGGCTATAGGGGGGCATTACTGCTGGGAGCATGGCTATAAGGGGCATGGCTATAAGCGGCATTACTACTGGGGGGCATGGCTATAAGGGGCATTACTACTGGAGGCATGGCTATAGGGGGGCCTTACTACTGGGGGCATGGCTATAAGCGGCATTACTACTGGGCATGGCTATAAGGGGCATTACTACTGGGGGCATGGCTATAAAGGGCACTACTACTGGGGGCATGGCTATAGGGGGGCATGGCTATAAGTGGCATTACTACTGGGGGCATGGCTATAGGGGGCACGGCTATAGGGGGCATTACTACTGAGGGAAATGGCTATAGGGGGCATGGCTATAGGGGGACATTACTACTGGAGGCACATCTATAGGGGGGCACTACTATAGGGGACATTACCAATGGGGCATTAACACTGTGGGCATTACCACTGCAGGCACTGCATGGGGGGCACCACTACTGGGGTCATTGTGTAAGGGGCACTACTACTGTGGGCATTGTATTAGGGGCACTACTACTGTGGGCCTTGTGTATAAGGGGAACTAATTTAGGCATTGTGTAAAAGGGGCACCACTGTGTCATAACATGAATAAGGGACTTCTGTGTGGCATAATTCAAATTGGGGATAATGTATTATAAAGAGAATTACTGTGTGTGGCACAATGTATTATACAGGACATTACTGCATGTGGCATAATGTATTATACAGGGCATTACTGCGTGTGGCATAATGTATTATACAGGGCATTACTGCGTGTGGCATAATGTGTTATACACGGTATTACTACATGTGGCATAATGTGTTATAAAGGGCATTACTGTGTAAGACATACTGTGTAAGGTGCATTACTGCACATGGCAATTATTCGCCACGAGGTGAGAGCTTGGGTTAAGCCCAGCACCTTCGTAAGTGCTGGGCACGCCCCACAGTGTGATGAATTGGGGGTTTTCCGCAAGGACACGCCCCCTTTACAGAAGCGCTCGCGCTTTCAGCACGTGCAGAGGAACGCCATCTAAAAAAAGTTGTTTTTTTTTGGGAGGGGGGGCGCAGCTGAGAACTTTCGCCCTGAGCTCCACAATGTCTAGAACCGCCCCTGCTCCCCGCATCCTAAACCTAACCCTCCACTCTTCGTGCCTAACCCTTACCCTCCCCCTAGTGCCTAACCATAACCCCCAACAATTCCCTACCCTTCCCTTCGGGATGGCAGCGGTCGGGATACTGGATCCTGGGATCCAGACGCTGTCAGAATTTTGACGGCGGTATTTAGATAGTCGGCATCACGCACGCCGGGGTGGTGACTACATCCCAAATGCACTATGGTTGTCCCAGAGATGCTCAATTGGGTTCAAGTCCGGAAAAATTAGAAGACCAGGGAAGTACTTTGAAGTCTTTCTCGTGCTCGTCCAACCACTGTCTGACATTTCAAGCCGTGTGACATGTCACATTGTCTTGCTGGAAGATCCCCTCCACCTCAGGGAAGACAATCAGCATGTATGGGTGTTCATGCTCTGCAAGGATGGATTCATAACCAAATCGGTTGATGGTGTCTTCCACATGGATGAGTGGTCCCAGAGAATGTCATAAAAACATTCCCCAAACCAGAATGCTGCCACCACCTGCTTGTGTTCTTCCAGCAATGGTTACAGGGTGTTTGTTCTCCAATGTATCTCGCCTGACACGCCAACGGTCTATCCATTTGATGAAGCAGAAAACGTGACTCATCGGAGAAAGCAACCCTTCGCCAATCATCGGTCGAATTCCAATACAGACATGAAAATGTAAGCCTTTTCCGCCGATGCATATGTGCAGTGACCATCCGTTTGCTTCGGAGCCCCATACACAGCAGGTTTGCTGAACTGTCATTATAGACACGTCTGATGGCCCCCAGATTCATTTTGAAGGTGAGCTGCTCCACTGTAGCATGTCGCTTGGCCCTCACGCACCTTCGTAGCCGACATTCACCTCTCACATCAATGGCACTTGGTCCTCCGCAGTTTACACGTCAGTTATTCGCAATGGTGCAATTTGTCTAGTCACGATACACCTTCACCACAGCAGCAGGCAAACAGTTCACAAACTGCGCTGTTTCAGAAATACTGCCACCCTTGGCCCGAAAGCCAATAATCATCCCTTTTTGCAACTTGGATAAATCGCCTCTTTTACCCATGACAGCAACGAGTGATATGTGTGCAGACGGCCTATCGCACACCTTATATACCCACCAAGCCAGCACATGGCACGTGACGTACTTCATGGGCTACGCGCTGCCGACGTCAAATGTAGGAGGTGGTCATACTAATGTGACTCGACTATGTATTTACCTTTTGAGTTGTCAGTTTGTGTTCTAGTCCTAGAGGTCACAGGCACAGAGGAGTGCCAATCCCCACTGTCCATTAGGGACAATGGTAAATGTGTACATGAACTTCGCTTGATTGGTTAAGGGACACAGGGTGGGCTTTTCACCCCTGTGGTACTGTGTGTTAGAATGGGATAGAAAACAGGGCCTGCGAGCTCAGAGTGTATGTATCCACTGTGACATCAAGAAAGATTGTACTTCTGTGACATCTGTATACTGTGATTTCCCCAAGCACCTACCGCTAGGGGAATTGTATTTTTCAAGACATTTGAGCAATAAACACTTTGCTTTAAAATGCCTGCACCTAGCTGTATTCTGTGATTACCAGAATAGTGCTAAACATTATTCCGTTCTCCAGATGTTCTGGATTGAGCCCAGGGTCTCCAAGCTCAAGCCCTCTGCCAGCTGCCCCTGCATACTGGTCTAGAGTAAGGGACATGTGAGAATTACCCACCACTACACAGGAAGTGTTGCAGCAGCGCCCACACATACCCAGACGTAAGCGCTTCCAAATGCCGGTGTAGGAGCCTGAGAGAAGTGGCGCCAATGTGGGAGTCTGGAGGTGGCAGCGAAGTACACGCCCACTACGCAGTGGGATTAGACAATAACAGGCGGTTACTGATGGTAAGAGGGAATCCCTAGGAGTGGTGAAGTAAGCCCACTCAGATTATTCAGGGACGAGTAACCACTCTCTTATTTCATGTCAGTGAACAAATACATGTGTTCGGCCTGGCAGAGTGAGGTCATCCGGTCATACTTTATAACACATTGAGAGGGGTGTGGTCAATATAATGAACCGCGGGGATTCCGGTGGTCAGAATGGCAGCTCTGGAATCCTGATGTAAGTAGTGGGGTTAGGTGGAGGGTTAGTGTTAGGCACTAAGGAAGGAGGGAGGTTAGGTTTAGGCACTAAAAGGAGAGGTTAGGTTTAGGTACTGGGAATGGGGGGGTTAGGGTAGGGAGAGGGGGAGGGTTAGGATACTGACCGACAAGTATCGGGATCCTAACCCTGACGGCAACAGGATTCTGACCGTTGGGATCCCGAGCACCGGCATCCCGTACCCATTACTATTGAGACTATAGCACAGGATATTGGGGAAAATGATGGTGCTACAATTAAAATGGTCAGGTGAGATCAAAAAGAAGTGTGAATACAGAATGTAGAATACAAATACCCAGAAGATTCTGTAGTGGTTTCCCCTTTAATTAATGTAAACCCAGATGCATCAAAGCTGATGACCAATATCACTGCCACTATTCCAGTTTTTTTTCTTTTATGGTTTCCTTATTACTACTTTGCCCTGTCCTACTGTATGCTTGTTAACATATGGCAATGGACTACTTTTTAAAAAATGTGGTAGCTTCCAGTGGCTATAAATGCATAAAGGATTGTAATTTTTGTGTTACTATACACTTTCTTACATTTGTATGTGGTTATGTTATTAAACCAAAAGGCTTAAAAATTAAATTTTTTTTTGGTCAAGACATTTTTAGACACATAGTTTGAGTATGGGTAAATTAGTTAGACCCGGGTGCCTGATAAAAAAGGAATTGAACAATAAGGGACTTTGTAGCAAGTCTTTGTTTCATTGACAACCCATGATTTTCTTTACTAGTATCCAAACAGCTCCACAACAAATTTGTAGTACTACTGGTTCTTTGTATGAAATAAAGTTAGTCAAACTGTAAAAATCTGGATGGCATCACAATAGAGCTTCTAAATCACATTAGATACTTATAAAATAAATAAAAAAATCACAAAATATGTCATTAATGCAAATCTTACAGGATTTGCTTCTGTCGTAGTCTGCCGGGCTGTGTGCTCCTCCCATATATGGGCTGAATGGTTGGCTACTGAATAGGTTATCACACTGCAGGCTGTGGCACAATTTTTCTAAAAACCGCAATACAAACGATGCACTGTTGACAGGTGGTAGATGAACAGAGTGCTTCTCCCCATCAAAAGAAGCTACGGGGTGAAACAAAAAAAAAGTCAAAATCCAAAGTAGCAGAGTAAACTGTAGTAGTTTAAAGTATTTTTCAGAGGTAATTTTATCAGTAGTGTTCTCCTACCATGTGTACTGTATTGCTAATCCTAAACTGGAAACACTTTTTACTTTAGCAAAATCTTTTGCACTGGGGATGGCTAAATAATAGTGTGAGAGTACATTTGAGAGTATAGTGAACTGTTATTAGCAATGCAGACTATAATTCTAATATCCTGCTTTGTGAAATATTCTAATGATTCAATACTAACAAAATAATTTGACAGCAGCACCGAGAACTAGAGTAACTTACCAGTTATAACTTCTCCCCCATGATGGCCAGACTTCAGAAACCCAAACACTACTTTACAGTGGTGTGCACAGTCCACACAGGCTTGCACGGCCAATTGCAGCACCACATTCACAGGACTTGGCCCAAAGTGATCTGGAAGTTGTAACACTTTCTTCTTATCCAGATGAGGGCCACAGTTGCCATGTTTGTTGACATAAACACAGACTAGAAATACAAAAATAACATCCATTATAATAAAAAACTTTGATTTGTAATGTATTTCTACAAAAATATATTATATATATATATATATATATTTTTTTTTTTTTAATTTATTAACAGTTTCTTATATAGCGCAGCATATTCTTTTGCGCTTTACAATTGTAGACATTAATAGAACAAAACTGGGTAATAACCGACAGATATATAGGTAGGAAGGCCCTGCTCGCAAGCTTGTTTTATATATATACACACACACACACACACACACACACATACACATACACAAAATAATTCCGCACTCACCTACATCTGATGCAACTCACTGCGTGCACGTGCTGTAAAGAATAAATTTTCCTGGTAGGTGTATTCAAAACAGTGCTGAGCATGGTGTGTTTGTTTTGAATACACCTACCAGGAGATAGATATATTATAGATAGATATCTATCTATCGCCTGGTAGGTGTATTAAAAACAAACACACCATGCTCAGCACTGTTTTGAATACACCTACCAAGAGATAGATAGGTAGATAGATATATATATATATATATCTGTCTCACACACACATATACATACATACAGTACTATGCAAAAGTTTTAGGCAGGTGTAGGGAAAATGCTGCAAAGTAAGAATACTTTCAAAAATAGAAGTGTTAATAGTTTATTTTTTTCAATTAACAAAATGCAAAGTGAATGAACGGAAGTGAAATCTAAATCAAATCAATATTTGGCATGACCACTCTGTGCCTTCAAAACAGCATCAATTTTTCGAGGTACACTTGCACGCAGTTTTTGAAGGAACTTGGCAGGGAGGTTGTTTCAAACATCTTGGAGAACTAACCACAGATGATCTGTGGATGTAGGCTTGCTCAAATCCTTCCGTCTCTTCATGTAATCCCAGTCAGACTCTATTATGTTGAGACCAGGGTTCTGTGGGGGCCATATCATCACTTCCATGACTCCTTGTTCTTCTTTACGCTGAAGATAGTTCTTAATGACTTTGGCTGTATGTTTGGGGCCAAATCAGACGCCTCCCAAATGGTATTGCATGACGGAGAAGTACCTGCCTGTGTTTCTCAGCATTGAGGACACCATTAATCCTAACCAAATCCCCAACTCCATTTGCTGAAATGCAGCCCCAAACTTGTAAGGAACCTCCACCATGCTTCATTGTTGCCAGCAGACACTCATTATTATACTACTTTCCAGCTTTTTCGTCGAACAAGCTACATTCTGTTACAGCCATATATTTAACATTTTGACTCATCAGTCTAGAGCACATGCTGACATTTTTCTGCAACCCAATTCCTCCGTTTTTGTGCATAGTTGAGTCGCTTGGCCTTGTTTCCACATCAAAGGTATTGCTTTTTGGCTGCAATTCTTCCATGAAGACCACTTCCGGCCAGACTTCTCCGAACAGTAGATAGGTATACCTGGGTCCCACTGGTTTCTGCCAGTTCTGAGCTGATGGCACTGCCGGACATCTTCCGATTTTGAAGGGAAGCAAGCATGATGTGTCTTTCATCTGATGCACTTGTTAAAGCTAGATTGTTTGGATGAAGGCATTTACTTATATAGGTTACAAATAATGATCAGCCAATCTGATTGTATGAGATCTGATTGTATGCTATTATGATTGCACCATTCCTTGGGCTTGTTCTGTTCTGTATTTCAATAGGATAACTTTGGTGACCCAGCAGAAATTATCACACCGTGCGGTTAAGGAATATGATTAATAAAAAGTTCTTACTTTAAATATACTTTAAAGTATATTTATAATTTTACATAACCATATATTGATGTTTAGTCTTATTTTAATCAGCATTTAATTTGTATTGTTTTATAGATAAATACTGCATCTCTGGTCCTGACCTATCCAACGTCGGATTATACACAGATCCCTGCCTGTACCCAATGATTTTAATCCCTAAGGACTATTTGAATGTGAACCTATAAACTGTACTGCAGTGTCCATTGGAAATCAGTGCATTCAGAATTGAAGCCTTGTGTTGGTGCCAACCGCACATGCGCCTTGTAAGGGGCGGTACTTTTTATTTCTTTGTGCAAATAAATCTTTTGGTCTTTGGAACTCCAAGTAAGCTGAGCGGACTTCACAATTATTTAACTTTAATAATTGGGGGCTCGTAAAGGTACTCTCACTTCTCTACTCATAAACATAACTTGAGGTATCAACAGGGGTGGAAGACGCGTCACAAAAAAGGTAAGAACTATTTGTTCTATATCTTAAACCATCTGTTGATGCACCAAATTCCTGCTTTGTGAATTGAGAAGGTGTAGAGAAAAATTCGGGAATAAGGTAAAATAAATTGCATAGTCTGCGTAGATATTTACTGTATTTTAAAATAACTTTCTGCATCATTGTTACGTTGCCATCAAAATTGGATAAGGTATCTCAGTGTTTCAAATTTCACCATTTATTGTTCCTGTGCAGTCTTGCTAGGCAAGTTAATTAGCACATGAAAACATTGAGTCAGGACACAGACAATAGAATCTATGGCCTTCTAAAGCTGGGTACACACTGTGTACCCGCGATATGTCAGTGAACGTCGGCGTTCACCGACATATCGCATTGGCTGTGCTGCACAGCCGATGAACAGATTATGTCTGTCCATTGGCAGGTGTGTACGGGCGGTCTGCAGACAGCCCGCACACACACAGCGGCAGCCGCGGGGAGGGGGGAGGGACATGCCCCGCCCACCGGGACACACACCCAATACGCCCCTGGCAGCCGGAACCTGCGGGCAGACACAGATGATGGCCGTTCAGGGTGTATGAACGACCATCATCTGCAGATAACTCGATCTGCAGATAAATCTGTATAGTGTGTACCCACCATTAGAGACAAACTGACTCATAGTATAGTTTTTATCTCAGTCAGTACGTGTTTTGAATAGAAAAATATGAGATATGGTAAGAACTTACCCTTGTTATCTCTATTTCTACGAAGTCCATAGGGTTCCACAGGATACCTTGGGGTATAGGTGTGACGTCAGTCGCAGGGCACCAAAGAGTTAAGCTTTCAGCCTCCCAGGATGCACTAGGTCCCCCTCCTATACCCCACCCCCGGGCCAAGGCACCTCAGTTAGTTACCAAGCCATAGGCCGGAGGAGGAGAAGGAAGAGAGAGAACAAAGATCTGGACACATACAAGAATCACATTCTCACCAGAGGGAGACGGAAAACCGGTGACCAGAGCAAAGCCCATCTGCAGCACAGGTGCGACAGGGCGGGAGTCCTGTGGAACCCTATGGACTTCGTAGAAATAGAGATAACAAGGGTAAGTTCTTACCATATCTCATATTTTCTACTTCAGGGTCCATAGGGTATCCACAGGATACCTTGGGGATGTCCCAAAGCAGTATCCTTTAAGGGTGGGGACGCTCCTGTGCAGAAAGGAGAATCCGCCGCCCGAAGGAAGCATCCTGAGAGGCGAAGGTGTCAAACCTGTAATACCTCACGAAGGTATGGACAGAAGACCACGTAGCAGCCTTGCAGATCTGAACTGCCGAGGCACCACGTCGAGCTGCCCACGAAGGACCCACAGACCTAGTGGAATGAGCCTTCAGAGAAGGAGGGACCGGTAGGCCTTCATGAAGATAAGCTTCAGAAATAGCCATACGGATCCAGGCTGCCAAAGTTTGCTTTGAAGCAGGCCAACCCTTTTTACGGAAGCCAAAGAGGACAAACAAAGCGTCCGACTTCCTAAACGAAGAAGTGCGGTCAACATAAGTCCTTAAGGCCCGCACAACATCCAATGAGGCCTCACCCACGGAAAGACCCGGTGAGTTAAAGGCCGGAACAACTATTTCCTCGTTAATATGAAACTGGGAAATAACTTTGGGAAGAAACTCGGGCCGAGTGCGGAGCACTGCCCTGTTCCCATAAAAAACCAAGAAAGGGGGTCTACAAGAAAGAGCCCCTAACTCAGAAACACGTCTGGCCGAAGCAATAGCCAGAAGGAAAACAGTCTTAGCTGTTAGCCATTTAAGATCCACTGAGCCCAGTGGTTCAAACGGCGGTCCTTGGAGAGCCCTCAGGACCACAGCCAAATCCCAAGGCGCCACAGGTGGAACAAAGGGCGGCTGAATGCGGAGAACACCCTGCATAAAGGTGCGCACATCCGGGATTGTAGCAATCCTACGGTGAAACCAGACAGATAGGGCCGAAACCTGTACCTTCAAAGAAGCAAGGCGAAGCCCATGATCTAGTCCCGCTTGCAGGAAGGCGAGAATCCGAGACAGACGAAACTCCCGCGGTGCATAACCTCTCGGTCGACACCACTGGAAGAACGTATGCCACACGCGATGGTATATCCTCGCGGAAGACGGTTTCCGAGCTCGTAACATGGTACGCACCACAGAGCTGGAAAACCCCCGGGACCTCAGCATGGCCGTCTCAACAGCCACGCCGTCAAAGACAGCCGAGTCAGGTCCGGGTGAAGGCAAGGACCCTGAGACAGAAGGTCCGGTCGTAGCGGCAACCGCAGAGGAATGTCCACGGACAGACCCTGAAGGTCTGAGAACCAGTGCCGTCTGGGCCACGCGGGAGCTATCAACAGGAGCGTCCCTCCTTCCTGTTTGAATTTCCGGATTACCCGTGGAAGAAGGGAGACCGGAGGGAACAGGTATGCGAACCGGAACGTCCACCGGACGGACAGAGCATCCACCAGAGACGCCCCTTTGTCTCTTGTGCGAGACCCGTACACCGGCAACTTGTTGTTGTGCCGGGACGCCATGAGGTCGATTTCTGGAAGACCCCACCTGTCCACCAGTAGTTGAAAAACGTCCGGGTGCAGGGACCATTCCCCCGGATGAACGTCCTGGCGACTTAGAAAGTCCGCCTCCCAATTGAGCACTCCCGGGATGAAGACCGCTGATATGGCCGGAAGATTGCGCTCCGCCCAAACCAGGATCCGAGAGACCTCTACGAGAGCCGCCCGACTGCGAGTTCCTCCTTGCCTGTTTATGTAGGCCACGGTGGTAGCGTTGTCCGACTGGACCTGCACCGGGCGACCCTGGAGAAACCGCTGTGCCTGCTGGAGAGCATTGAAGACCGCACGGAGTTCCAAGATATTTATTGGAAGCTCCGCTTCTGTCGGCGTCCACCTGCCCTGGAACAAGTGTGGACCCGAAACTGCTCCCCAGCCCCGAAGACTGGCGTCCGTTGTCAACAGGACCCAATTTGGAACCCAGAACGGACGTCCCTTGTTGAGGTGGGTCGTCTGTAACCACCACGTAAGGGACAGGCGAACCTCCTGGGTGAGCACAATCGTCTGGGACTTCAGAGACTGAGTCAGCCCGTTCCACTTGGACAGGATCAGGTGCTGCAGAGGTCTGGAGTGAAACTGGGCGTATTCCACCATGTCGAACACCGACACCATGGAGCCCAGTAACCTCATCGCCGAGTGTAAGGACACCCGGCGGCTGTGCAGACAACTGCGCACCCTTGACTGTAAAGCAGAGATCTTGTCCTCCGTCACGAAGATCCTTTGCTGTCCCGAGTCCAATAAGGCTCCAAGATGCAGAATCCTCCGAGACGGGATTAGAGTGGACTTCTGCCAGTTGATTAGCCAGCCGTGCCGTTGCAGCAGTGCAATGGTCAGGTCCAAGTGGCGTAACAGGAGCTCTGGAGATCCTGCCACCAATAACAGGTCGTCCAAATACGGCAACATGCGGACTCCCTGCAGCCGCAGAGAAGCCGCCATGACCGCCATCACCTTGGTGAAAACACGTGGTGCTGTTGCCAGGCCAAAAGGTAACGCCCGAAACTGGAAGTGGTCGCTGCTGATTGCAAACCTGAGGAACTGTTGATGGCGCCAAAGAATAGGGACATGCAGGTAAGCGTCCTGTATGTCCAATGACACCAAGTAGTCCCCAGGTTCCAGCGCCAGAATGATGGACCGTAGGGTCTCCATCCGAAACTTCGGGACCCGCAAAGACTTGTTGAGTGCTTTGAGGTTGAGTATCGGACGATATGACCCATTGGGTTTCTGTACCAAAAATAGATTTGAATAGAAACCCTGGCCCCTCTGGGAGAATGGAACCGCCACTATAACTCCAGCCTGGAGCATAGTGTGCAATACCTTCCGCAGCTCCGTAGCCTTGTTCCGGTCTGATGGGAGACCCGTGGTGAAGAAGCGAGCCGGGGGTCTGTGCCGGAAGGAGAGGGCGTATCCGTGGGAAACCACCTCCAGAACCCAAGTGTCTGTCGTAGTGGTCGACCAACACTGGGCGAACTGTAGCAGGCGGCCTCCCACCCTGGGATCCCCCAAAGGGAGGCCCGGACCGTCAGGCCGCAGGCTTGTCATCTGGCTTGGGGGCCGGACGTCTGGTACTCCATGCCTGCTTCCGGGGCTTGACCGATTTCTTAGGGCCAGCCTGTCGAGGAAACGACTGTGGTTTGGGCCTGCCCTGGGCCCTAGATGACCGAAAGGACGATGGTCCCGAACCAGAAGGAGCAGCGGCCGACGGGAGACAGGCAGATTTGGCTGCCGCCAGCGTGGCCACAATCTTATCCAGATCCGGACCGAAGAGAACTTCTCCGGTAAACGGCAACGCTTCCAGACCTTTCTTGGAATCTGCGTCCGCCTTCCAGGATCGCAGCCACAAGGTGCGACGAGCAGCTACCGCTGCTGAAGAAATTCTAGACACCAGAGTACTAATGTCTAGAGCCGCCTCGTTGATGTAGGTGGCCGAATCACGGAGATTGCCAATCAACTCCGCCTGATCGGCCGGACAGTCGGATTCAAAAGAAGCCTCTAATGAATCCGCCCAGCGCTCCATCGCTCTGGCAACCCAGCAAATGGCCATAGCCGGCCGTGCTGCCCCCCCTGCAAGGGAATAAGCGGACTTCAGGCAGATTTCTACCTTGCGGTCCGTAGCATCCTTAAGGGAGGACATGGATGGCATCGGCAATGTGGCACTACGGACAAGACGGGTCACGTGAGAATCCACCTGTGGAGGGGATTCCCACTTAGCAAAATAATTATCCGCGAACGGATAAGCCACCGCCAGGCGTCTCTGCGGCTGGTATCTTTTGCCAGGTTGTTTCCACGCCTCCTCTAAATGGTCCACCAACTGACCCGAAAGAGGAAAGACTGTGGCATCGCCCTTCACATCTTTGAAAAAGGCATACTTAGATTTAGCCGCTGGGGGAACTTCGTCCTCAATCACCAAGGCTGTGCGGACCGCCCGAATAAGTCCAGGAATATATACTTTGGACTTAGCATCAGCGTCCTTAGTATGGAGAGGTTCCTGATCGTAAGGATCTAGAATCTCCCCATCATCAGACGTCCCTTCGTCATCCTCATAAGGAGCGGACAGAGACGCCACCGGCCTTTTATGAGACCGCATCACAGACTCCCCTTGCAACACATCCGACAAGTGCTGTACAGAACTTGTCAGGGAGTTAACCCACGCTGGCTCCTGAGAACCCGGGAGCGGGGAAATAGGGAGACTGTGGGGTACCACCAATTGTCGTGGGAACCCCTGCATGGGTGACGACACCACAGACTGCTGGGACAAACCCATCGGAGTAAACGCGGGCTGCGGAGCTAACTGGCCCACTAAAGCTGTTAACGCCTGAGCGAAACAAGCCCAGGGCGGCTCCTGTACCGGTGCTGTAACCGTAATAGGCCGCGCCATGGACAAACACTGCCGGCAAAGGCCCTCCGCGCTACCCTCCCCCTCCGCTAACGGTACTTTGCACGTGGTACACTGTAGCCGGAGGGGAAAATCACTTTCAGACATGATGGCACCACGTATGTGACCTCTCTCACCAATTAAGTATTAAATAGGCGAGAGACCACCCTGCAGCACCGCACCGCAAGGGCTTTAGCAGAAAGAACAGGGACAGTAATAAAGCTGACAGTTTAGAGAAGAAAAGATTACAGGCAGCAGACCTAGCACAGTCACATACAATGCAGAAAAATAACAATTCCTGCACTAACAGCGCTGATCACTCAACTACACAGACACAGGGCCTGGTAGGACACAGCGCTGCATACACAGACCTGACCACAGCGGAGGAGAGGTATGCGGGGGGACCCAGACCACGATGCTTCCGTCCAGCGCTTCCAGCAGCGTTCACCATGCGTTCTGGAGAAGATGGCCGCCGAGGAGCAGAGAGGAGGCTGGCCTGGGGGAGGAGCGCTGCCACAGGACCAGTCGGCAGCATGCAGAGAGGGCTGTGTGCAGCGGGGGAGGCGCCGGCTGTGAGACAGGGAAGGCGCGCTCCCCTGGCATGCATTTAACCCCTGGGACGCCGCAGCGCTACCGCTCTGCTGCGGTCCGCTGTCCCAGGGGGTAGTGGAAGCGCAGGTTGGTCGCCTGGCTCCACGCTGCAGCCAGTCCCCAGGGAGCCCCCTGCCTGGGGACTTAGGACCATGTGATCAGCGGGGACCCACCGCGGGACCCCGCTGCTTACCTCTGTCCCCCTTGAATCCGGCCATGGTCCGGAGCATCTGGGGTCACCGCTAGCTGTGACCCCAGACGCCCACCAGCATCCCCGGATCAGTACCGGCGTTCTGGTACCGGCGGGGTGTAGGGAAGACAGCATGGACGTCAGGACTGACTGTCCATGCTGTTCATCCAGATGTGCAGCCACAGCTGCATGAAGAATAAGCTTCAGGGGCTCTTCTAGCCCCCACTCCAACAGGTGCACCCGACTCCGGCCGGGCACCAAACTAAACTGAGGTGCCTTGGCCCGGGGGCGGGGTATAGGAGGGGGACCTAGTGCATCCTGGGAGGCTGAAAGCTTAACTCTTTGGTGCCCTGCGACTGACGTCACACCTATACCCCAAGGTATCCTGTGGATACCCTATGGACCCTGAAGTAGAAAGATATCCGAATTTAAGAGTACCGCCCCAGAATTCGGTTTCTCAGCACAAGGGTGGATGCATCTTTAAGGTAAGAACACAAATCATTAACTTAAAGTGCATCTGGCGCTGGCAAGCCGAATTCCTCCTTGTGGGAAAGGGGATGCTGATGTGAACCTGGGACAAAGGTAAAAATGTGTTTTACATAAGTCCTATTGTGATTTTTATGTAAAGAGATTGTGTACTTAAATTGCGTGGTTATGTTCAAGTGTAAGCAACCGAGTCTTTAAGTTACGTATATACTGCATTTATGGTTTGCCACTAAATTCAAACGTTTATATTTGTTCTGCTATAGTATACTGAAGGAAATTGTTAGCAGTTTCTGGGAATAAGTTACCAGCAATATTACATTTCTGTACAGGAAAAAGTGTGTATGTGAATTAAGAAAAGTGTGTTGACGATATTGTTAATAGTGGAGATCACGCCGCTTTAAAAATGTGGGATACCTATGTGAGGTATTGAGCTGAATGCCCAGGTAAGAGGCATTCAGGTTTTTGAAATATACAAGATACTGTAGGGATTAGAAGCATTTTTGTTGTGTTGTGAGGTTAGATTAGCTTGAAAGTATATTTCAGAAGCGCAAGTGGTTAAGGCAAGAGTTTTAATCGACAACAATCATCAAAGCTTGCGGTAAATAGTACCAACGAAAGCAGGTGATTGGCCCGGCTCTGAGAGTCAAGAAATTGTAACTGAGTGACTGTATCAGTCTTTAACAGGGTGTGTCAGGGACCACGCTGGAAAGGCACCTTGAATGTGGCTTGGTGTGCTCCCAGTTGTGAAGAGTGGAGGACACGTCGCTTAAGTAACGTGAGCCCGCAGACCGTGGTCTGTTTGCATACGGCAGGAATATTTTCCACTATAGAGCAAAGCAGACGCGGCAGGTGCAGATTGTGACCGATGTGCAGGTCAAATTAGAGCCATTTGGGTCAGCAGGGTATATTATGCATAAAAAAAAAAAGCATGGTGTGAATGCAATACTGTTCTGTGATAAGTGGATGAAACTGACTGCAAAATGTGTGAAACCATTTCCTACTGTTGGTAGCTTTGACCCAGAAATATTGAGCTCAGTTAAAGATAGGATTTGTATGTTAATATTGCTGAAGTTGCAACTTAAACATAATGGGCCAGATGTAATAGGGTGAGAGTTTAGAAAATGTGAGAGTTTAGCAGTAAAACTCTCACACTAATACATTGATTGAGTTGTATTTTCAATACAGGAAACACCTGGATGGGAGTTTAAATCTTGACAGTTTTTTGAGTCTGAAAAACATACAAGTTTGCCTGTTCTGTGACTATTACATTGGCTGAGTTTAAAAATGAGAAAGTTTTGTCTCACATTTTCTAAACTCTCACCCTATTACATTTGGCCCAAAATGTGTTTGAATTTGTGGCTACATGAGGGCAGTATATGGTGCGAAAATAAAACACACAAACTGGAATTAAACAGACGCAGTTGGTTACAATAGTTGCAAGTGCACCACGTCCGCCTTATGCAGATGATGGCCCATGTACTGCTGATAAGAAAGTTAAATGTAATTTGTATGCGGTGTTGGAAAAAGAAAAATATGATGATTTTGAAGAAGACAATGAACCTGCTTTAATCTCTGCTGTTTCTCATGTCATTCAGTTACAGGAGGGCCCACAAAGGAGGGGAGGGGTAGTTTCTGCTCCAGTGGCTATTGTTGAGGATCATGAGGTGCTCTCAGATGCTAATAAGCCCAGGAACATGTATGTTACTGAAACAGTAGTCCCTGCAATTAGCATAAACAATAGTGGATCTGCAGGACTACACCCTGTACACACAATAGCTGTTCCTAATGTGTCCTAAAGGATCAATGATAGCCCAAGTATCTTTCCACAAGTCTGAAGGGACGGTTTTAATTATTTTTATCAAGTTATGTATCCATCCTTATTTATATGGATGAGTTATTGTTATGATCATTATTGTCTTTTTTGCCTAATGTTAAAACAATTATTGTTTTATCTCTTGCAAGCAGGACACAAGGATAAACTACAGTCATGTCAGTCAAAGGAGAAATATTTGGGACGTCTGACCCAGGGGATGAAACACTCGACACTGGACAGGATATAGGAAAAAAACACAGTATAAGGGCATGATCTAATGTTATATGCACACTATGCAGTATCTCATAAAATACAAAGGGTGGAGAGTGACGAGGATTTAGCAGTTACACAGATATGCATGAATGCATGGAACATTTATATCAGATTGACTTTACGTGACAACCCTTTAGAAAATATGGACTAATATGACTTTTTTTTCCCCCTTTTAAAGATGGCCGCTGCTATTATATATATGAAGTTGGGGTCCTATGACAAACAACTAGAACACCACACAAAGGACTACTGACAACCATACAACTGCCACTGGCAGTAACAGATATAAAATGTCTAAACACTTGTATATACTGTATAGGGATTACATTTATTAAGACAAATCGACTTAATTCAAGTAGTATAATGTGTAAATTGGAAATGTGTGTTTGTTTGGATGAATTTGTTAAAATTGGGTTATAGAAAGATAAGTTGAGTGAGGTGATGACTGAGACAGGTTAAGTATGGCAAGAAGCATTGCCACTAGTATTACAAAAGTATCAGAACCACCCCTAGCCCAACACTTAATCTGTCACCATTGGATATATTTTATTTTTGTTGGACAGACAACCTTGAACTGTGATAATGAAATGACTGTCAGGTACACAATGGGTGTGAGAAAGCAAACAAGATAACAGATGAGGAGTTTAAAGCTTTTGGCTCTGATCATGTTGGGCACTAACTCATGTCAGCATTCCTGGAAAAGAATGTAATGGTTAAGAAATTTCTTGAATTCTGGTTGCTTAACAGAACATTGAGAAGGACCGTAACAGGTGTTGATGACCACTACTACGACAATGAGAGTTGCTGAAAGAGACACCTGGATCCATTCCGCTGATTGCAAGAGCGGATCCGAACAAAAGGAGAATAAAGAACAAGAAGAGGAAGAAGTGCTTTCACAACTTGAGATTCTTTTCCCAACAACTTAAACTTGCATGAGGAAAATGCAACTGAACCAAAGATGAAGAATAACCATTATAGCATGAACATTTTCCGGTCTCTTCTGTGTACTTTCTTTTGTTTTTGTTCTTTTTAACTGGAACCATTTTTGATCCAACATCAAAGTGGAACGTCCTGGAGGTGGGTCTGATAAAGATGTCATGGGAAAATACATGGAGAGGTACCCAAAATCAGGCCATTACCTAACTCAACTTATAAGGAAAAAGCTCATAAATCAGGAAAATATTAGTAAACAAAGTGTACAACATGTTTGGTTTTGGGAGAATGGGAGACTACAACAGAGGATACCAGAGGAACAGGAATAATCTAAGTATTGATGCAGAAGGTAAAATGCTGTCAGCAGATCCCTATCTAGTAACCAATAGGTATATTGTGTATAATTTTTGGATAATCAAGGTCTTATATTTGCCTGGAGTATATTATGAGTGGTTGTGCCTTTCCCCAAACTCTGAAGCAGTGTGGTTAAAGAGAAGGTATCACTGAATGCGATTACATATGTCTCATAAAAGGTACATTAATACAGATAATTCAATTTAAAACTAATCCAACACCAATTGGTTCTGAATTACACAGTGACTGGTGGATATTGTACTACCTTAGAGACAAAATTTGGGACATAATGTTGTACATACATCACAAATGAACTAGATGGTCCTAAAGAGGTGATAGATCATAAAATGGATGAGGTATTACAAATGAAATGGGATTTTAGGAGGGCTCATAATGCTTCATTGGCCCAGGTGGGAGAAGACATAGCAGGCTGTTCTCTTGGTTGGATCCTGCAAAATGGTTTTCAGGAATTAGCATGCGGGTAAAAGGAGTAATGTCTACCATGGGAAGACTTCTGATGTTAATATTGGCAATCATACTGATTATATATATTTTTTCAAAACTAGATCTCTCTTTATAAGGTGTGTTAGAAATATGTTCAAGGGCAACAACCACCAAACTAATCACCCTGGTATAGAAATGGATGTTAGGGTTCCAATAAAGTATTACAACACAGAACTGGACAATCTACAATATGATCCTACATTGGAATTGTGAAAAGAGTGATAGTTTATTGACTAGCAAAGGGTGGACTGTTAAAGCTAGATATCTTGGATGAAGGCATTTTATATAGATTACAAATAATGATCAATGTTCTTCCTTTAAAGATACTTTAAAGTATATTTATAATTTTACATAACTGTATATTGATGTTTAGTCTTATTTTAATCAGCATTTAATATATATTGTTTTATATATAAATACTGCATCTCTGCTGTAAATATAAATGTAATATTATAGATGTAATGTTCTAAGATCCCTTTGTTTGCAGTTAAGCAACGTAATGTGCTGCCACTGAAACTCTATATTTCCCCCTCACCCATGATACTGTAAAACAAAGGAAATCCAGCATGGGATAGTCATCGGCGGGGCCATCAGGCTTTATGAAGATCTGGCTGTACACACAAAGAAGGTCCTGACCTATCCAATATCGAGTATACACAGACCCTGCCTGTACCCAATGATTTTATTCCCTAACGACTATTTGAATGTGAACCTATAAATTGTACTGCAGTGACCATTGGAAGTCAGTGCATTATGAATTGAAGCCTTGTGTTGGTGCCAACCGCGCATGTGTGTTGTAAGGGGTAGTACTCTTTTTATTTCTTTGTGCAAATAAATCTTTTGGACTTTGGAACTCCAAGTAAGCTGAGCGGACTTCACAATTATTTTACTTTAATACACTAAGTTCCTAGGCCGACCACTGCGTCTATGGTCCTCAATGTTGCCAGTTTCTTTGTGCTTCTACAAAAGAGCTTGAACAGCACATTTTGAACCCCAGTCTGCTTTAAAATCTTTGCCTGGGAGAGACCTTGCTGATGCAGTGTTACTACCTTGTGTCTTTTTGCTGTGCTCAGTCTTGCCATGGTGTATGACCTGTGACATGAAACTGTCTTCCACAACCTCACCTTTGTAGCAGAGTTTGGGTGTTCCTCACCCAGTTTTAAGCCTCGCACATAGCTGTTCCTGTTTCTGTTAATGACTGTTTCAACCTACATATGAAAATTATGATCATTATCACCTGTTTGGGATTATTGGTTAATCATACACCTGACTATAATCCTACAAAATCCCTAACTTTGTGCAAGTGTACCTAGAAAACTGATGCCGTTTAGTAGGCAAAGGGTAGTCACACAAAATATTGATTTGATTTAGATTCATCTTCTGTTCATTCACTTTACATATTGTTACTTGATAAAAATAAACTATTAACACTACTATTTTTGAAAGCATTCACTTTGCAGCATTTTTTCCACAACTGCCTAAACCTTTTGCACAGTATTGTATATCTATAATAATAATAAAAAAATAAAAAAAAGACAGCTGCAAGTCACAAAGTGTGAGCAACTGAATGGCCCACCAAAGACACCAACAATGCAACGAACCAGAAGAACAAGTGAAACTGCGCTCATGAAAATAAAAAGTAGTATAATATATATATATATATATATATATATATATAGTGTTCACTCTAGCTCCGGCGCGAGGCAGGGCGTCGAAGCTAGAGAAGGCACGTTCGCGCGCGCCAAAGCGTCCGAGAAGGGGGCGTGGTAATCAAAAAGGGGGCGTGTCTATAAGACGCATCCCCTTTTCGTCACTCTTGGGGGCGTGCCCGGCACTTACGGACACGCCGTGCAGCCCCAAGCCCTGCAGACAGGGAGAATAGATGCCGGGCGCACCACATTTCTTCACCAGCGGGACACTGCGACCCACGGGTGAAGACAGTTCCCGCAGGCTGTTAGGGCATGGCACCTTTTGCCTTCCAGAAAGAGGGCAGGGCGCCGCGCCCCGCTAAAAAGCCTAGCGGGAACGCTATATATATCCACCACACATACACAGGTTGAGTCTCCCATATCCAAAATGCTTGGGACCAGGGGTATTTTGGATATCAGATTTTTCCGTATTTTGGAATATTTGGATACCATAATGAAATATCCTGTGAATGGGACCCAAATCTAAAAACACAGAGTGCATCTATGTTTTATATACACCTTATACACACAGCCTTCAGGTAATTTTATACAATATTTTCAATAATTTTTGGCTCAAAGTTTGTGTACATACATGAAATTCATTTAGGTTTCATATACACCTTATACACAAAGCCTGAAGTTATACAATATTTTTTATAATTTTGTGCCTTAAACCAAGTTTGTGTACATTGAACTATCAAAAAGCAAAGGTTTCAATATCTCAGTCATGCAAAAAAGAAAATTCCGTATTTCGGAATATTTGGATATGGGAGACTCAACGTGTGTGTGGGCGCATATATATATATATATATATATATATATATCACATATCTCTCGATAACAATGTTAATGTAATATGGCGTAAAATATACAAAACATAGCAATATAAATATTAAAATCAAGAGCACAATACAACACCCTCCCAGATGTGAATAAACTTAGCATTAAACAAAGTTTACTGGGAATGATGCTGAAGTTATGTATAGCGGCAAGGAAAATTAAGAATTGGATTAAAACAGTACTTTATAAGGAACGGATAGTCCCGATATAAATAAATTGTATATAATCTGGATTTACATATGGGGGTTCAATTTACCAGAAGTGTCTCCATCAGAGTAGTAATTAGAATCCAGATGTCTGGTACTGACGGGTGTCCCACTTACTGTGTATAAACGCTAGCATGCAGGTCTAGATATTCCAATAGTAACGCCTTGTACCAAATCTCCAGGGACCAGCAGTGAAATGAATCAAGTCCCAATAGAGTGCTCTCCAAATTAAGGAGGTATTGGAATTAGCAGCAACGTACCCAATGCACAGTACTGAAGCGTTTTACATCTAACAAAGAAGGCTTCACTAAAGAGACTTGTGGCTCTATTTATTAACACAAAAAGGGTGTTTTCACAGCGTTTTCACATTATTTTAGGATCACCTACAGTTACTAAAGGGCAATTGGAGTAGAATTCGTAAAATTCTACCCCTGCGGTCGCAGGGGGCGGGGCTTATCGACGGGGGTGAGGCTTGGCGACAGGGGGGTAGCAGCGGCGGCCGGGGCATGCACGGGGCACTTGTCACGGTATTTTTCGTGAAAATACCGTGATAAAACTCCGGAGGGGATTCGCAGGGACAGAGCTTTATCACAAGCTCTGTCCCTGCAAGGGATTTGTAGTAATATTGCCTGTAGTAATATTGCCCTGTGATATCGCCTGAATTTGCAATGCGAATTCGGTCGGTAATATCACACTACAATCTGTATTACAAATGCAGTTTGTATTAAACAGAGCCCTTGATAACAAAGGAGTCTTTGATAAAGCCTCCATTGTTAGAGTGCACTGAGTATGTTGCTGCTAATTCACACCATCGAAACTTGCACCAGCCCTTTTTTCATAAAAGTATGGCCTCTTATGTAAGCGGTTCAGCGTATGCGCACAAACCACTTTTACGGACATGCCTGCAACTCTATAATATGCCCATGAAACAGATAATCTCTGTACATGCACTAAGCCATCTCCCAGTCACCACCCAGTAATGTCAAGAACTTTTCAAAGACATTTCAGATCCCATGCTTCTCAATCACAACAGGGCCTTTGTGCTTACTGTGTGTAACAGAAGCACCATAACAATTTTTAGGATTTTTTATTTTTTTTTGGTACCTGTACATTCACAAAAGCAAAACAAATTGCTCAACTACGTGAAAATCAGCATTGCATGTGGCTCTGTATCAGGACCAATAAGTGCATGAATTAAAGTTTTTGCAGTGTCTTGTGTGAGATGTGTGCATGTTTCTTAGATGTATGTAAAAGATTGAATAGAGGAGCAAAAGTCAGTTGTGAGTTAAATATGACACCTAGGCAGTGAGCTTGAGGGGTAATGTTTATTGTTGTTGTTTAAAAAAAAAATAAAAAAAAAAAATAGAGATGTCAGGTCCGTAATTACTTTTGGCTGGTGGGAGTTTTACTAACACTGTTTCTGAGTTTGAGGTGGTGAGATCACATCCAAGAAGAAATGGCAGAAAGACATTGAGCAACGCGGGTCAACACAGATGGTGAGCTATATGGAGAGAATATATATATTTGGGTATCATCCACATACAGATGATATTGAAATCTGAAATAGCCTTATGATACTCCAGTTGAAAAGGACGTGGAGACTGTGGCAAAGCGTCAAGTATGCTGTTCTGTAAGCATCAATCCCTTAAACCACGGGCTAGACTTGTCACATCTCACTGGCACACTCACTCCTGACTGCTTGCTACATCTTACACTGTAAAGTGAAAAAGTCACACTTCTACCCCTTTCAGATCGCAATTTGTGGGTCGCACATGGGATTTGTACAAGAGTCCATCCCGAGCGCGACCCACTTGAGACCCCTTTCAGGCTGGCAAATCGACCTGGCAATAATACCGGGTCGATGACGCCATCGGCGTCACGTGATGATCTCCTCTCTAAGCGCTGGCTCAGCTCCAAGCACCGGCTCAGCTCCAAGCACCGGCTCCCCCTATGCAGTGAACGGGACCCGGTCGCCTCGACCTGGGTTACTTGTTCAAACCGCACTGCGAGGCGGGTTGAACTCATGTTCAACCCTGCTCGTTACCCAGGTTGAAATACCGGGTCGCTTGACCCGGGATATTTAAACCTGGCCCATTCACACTGTGCAGTAACCCGGGTTGCAGCGTGCTCATGTGCAGTAACCCGGGTTATTTGATGGCAGTGAGAAAGGGGTATTCGTAACAATGTAAACAAATATTTAATAAAGATTGAGTTCCCTTCCAATTTGAATGTGCAAAAGAGATACATTTTCTGTGTTTTATTAATGGACAGCCATTTGCCCCAACAGTCCAATAATGGCCCCTTTGCTTTTCATTTTCGTAAATGATACATTAGTACAAATCACAAATACATAATTAGTACCTTTGATGCCACAAAAACAGTCCTTTATTTTGCCATTGTGTCCTGTTACAAAATATCTAGACAGATTACTTTTGGTATTAGATTCATATGTTTCCTTATACAGAGTAATGCTGGGCATACACGGCCAGATAAAATGACTGTCAGACCGACAGACATAATATCTGGCAGCCTGTCAGCCCGCAGATGTCCGCGGCATACACTGAGAGATATCTCACAGTGTATTAGCCCCGACATCTGCGCTCCGCCTCTAGGGGAGGAGACATTTCCCTTTTCCTTCCATGGGAAGGAACACAGGCAATGTCTGTCTGTCGGCCGTGGCTGGGCATACACTGCCCGATGTGGCTGGCATTTTAACTCACAAATATCGCATTGGACGGGCATGCTGGTCGATGTGGCATGCCCGACCGAGCGATATTTAACCCTCGGTCGCCCACACACACGCTGCAATTATCAGGGCGATCCGTGGATATTGGGCGGATCGCCCTCATAATGGTAGCATGTATGCCCAGCTTTAGGAGGTGGTCAACGTTACTGCTTAGCAAAAGATTAAATAGATAACATTACAATTGCAGCAATTAATAAAATGTCTAATTGTGTCATTTGTAAATGTTACATTAGATTAATAAGTTTTGGTACATTGAACTCAGTTCACTTTTTGTATATCCTGCAGCTGTATGAAACAGTGAGGGAATTTCTAAATAGAGATAGTTTAATAAAGCTTCTAATACAAAGTTAAACATGCTAGAATTATGCATATCTTAACGTTGAATTTCTATTACATTTTTGTCAGTTGCGACGTCTTTGGCAAAATCAACGCAAATATCTTTCATGTAGCAATCCAAGAGTCTTTATGCAAGCAAAACAGAACCCCTACTGTGACCTAAAGCTTTGTGCATATCCTTTGCACTGAGCAGTTAGCACTGTGCCTCACATTCCTGATGCCATGGGTTCAATAAAAACCAGGATACTATATGTGTGGTGATTTTATTTTCTCCTTGTGTTTGAATGAGCTTCCTCCCATGCACAATAAACATATTGGTACATAATTGGCTTCTCATGCTAAAGATACCTATTTACTGTGTGTGTATCTGTTGTATATAGATTAAACTGGAACAATGACATTTGAATTATTAAATGTTCTCTGTAATAATTTGGTACATCTATATAAAGAGCAAGAAAGTGTGTCGGTCTGTGTGTTTTGTCCTTATTAACACTACCACCCCACATGTGAAGCTGCATTGCCAGAAACAGGACCCAGCACCCGGTCAGCGTCGCTAGCTTGATGATGTCATCACGCACACTCCAACAACCAGCATGTGGCGTTAGTGCCCATCACCATAGAAACCCGATATACACAAAGCTATAGACTGTAGTACAATAAAAAAATAAAAAAAAACACAGAACCACATCAGGAAATGCAACATTGAAAAGTGTAAAACGGAACTAGCCAAAAACACAGATATTCAAATATATAAAAGCATTATTTATATAATAAGTGAGAAAGCCTGTCTGTCCTTTATGCACAGCCAGAGTTTTGGACCTAGCGCCAGCAAATTTGGCAGGGTGGTGTATTTTGACCAGGATTAGGTTTTTAGGTTTGAACTTTGTCAGGGTCACACACTGTCACTAACACCACCTTGTGTGAGTGACTGGGTGCAGGGGGAGCGGCGGGCCACAGAGGCAGCTCCGACACCATAGCAGCTGCACCCCTTACACCCACGGTAGTTACACCACTGTTTGCATGCATGTTAGCAAACAGTGGGGTCCTTCTCAGGATCAATGGAATGGGGTAACAGGCGAGGACAATGTAAACAAATAAAGGCTGCAGGTGTATTTCAGGGTCCAGTCTTCAACCCAGGCAACGCTGGGTATCCCAGCTAGTTATAAATAAAGCATTATAAGATTACTATGTTGGGTCTGCTTTGCAAATGTAATCAAATTACAAGCAGTTCTATCAGAGATTTGTCTGGGTCTTCCAGATCTTGGCTTGACTTCAGAACGTCACCATAAATATGATATTTTAACGGCAGAAATTTTAAGCAGGACGTATTTGCATATTTTCTTAAAGTCATCTCCTGCTTTGTAGTAGTCAGTTATCTACAAGCCCTCTGCATAGAGGAGTCCATGGTTGTTGAGTGGAAGCATAAGAATTGGGGGGTAGAGAATTCAGTGAACTGTGGGATGTCTTTAACTACTACAAGTTATTATAACTTCACAAGTCTCCTGTAAGACATGGCAGCAATGAAATGAAAATAAATGAACATCTTGACCTAGGATTTAATTTAAAGAACATTTACTAGAAATAATGGGATTGACATAGAGTTGCCCATAAGTATGCCCCACATTGAAACATATACTGTGTACAGTTTGTTACCTGTAGAAATCACAGTCATTGAAGAACTTAAGATGTTAACACAATCTTTTATTATCTGAGATTTGCCAAGGTCTCCATCAGAGATGTCTGGAGGGAGAGTTGAATGTAATGTCATGATTTCTTTCTGAAAAAAAAGAAAAAAAAAAAAAAAGTTCACAGTACACCTAATACTACACCTCGTAACTTAAAGCTCCTCTTCATTCTCTGTGTAGATTTCACTAAGCTTCTCCCTACTCTAGCCGGGGCCCTCCATGCTGCAATATATTCCTGGGGACCCTCTGGTTCATTTCCCAGTCCCAACTGAGAATGTAAAGAAAGATTGTGACTTTTGGTTTTTCCTTCCAATCACTACACACACCCACTTTACAGTGGCATAAAGAATTAATATGCCAGCTCTGGAATGCAGAAAAACAGCTGCTAGGAGCAGCCTCCAGGGCACTGGCTAGGGTATAGAGAAGCTAAGTAAAACTGAGTAGGTGGTAGTGTAGCTTAAATTATTAAACAAAGTAAGATAAAGGCAATATTGCTCATATGTAATGAAACCAACATTGTTTAAAAAAAAAAAGTGTTTCATGCCAGCTAGAATTTAATTCTGCCCTTGGCAAAGAAAAATTAAAAGAGGAATATTTATAAAAAATACTTGGATTTTTTTGCACGAGTAGTTGGCAACACCACACAAGCCATGTGTTGCTAGTTCCATAAGGGGAATAGAAACCTTATTTCTCCAGACATGTTCTCTATCGGAGTGGGAATGTTATGGTATGTTATCGTAAATAATGTGTAATTTCATAGCATAAACAGTTCACTAACAATAGCCTGCACTAAGCACAATTTATGGCTCTTTTTTCTCATTTTATTTTAATAAAACAAAATACATCATCAGAGAATAGGTCACACAATTTAATAAAACATCTCATTTTATTGATTAATGCCTGTTATAGTACATCTTTCCCTTTCTTTTGTTCTAGGTATACCCATTAAGAAATCTTGTATTTACTATCGCTTATTAAATGGGCTTATGTAGAGTTGGATGCAAACAAATAGGGCCATAGACTGCATCTAAAAAAAATAAAAAGAAAGTAGTTTATAAAGCATAGAGTAAGCATTAAGTGTATCCTGTAGTAAACAGCCAGAACCATCACAATCAAGTTGATTATTACTGTTGTCTGAAAGTTGTTTTATTTAGCAAATATACGAACAGCACTGCCACTGATGGCAGCAACAATCAGGGGGATGAAAAGCAAGCCGTCCCCAAAAATGCTTATACCAGTTTTACACACTCCTGTGTGGAAATAAAACTAGTGAAAAGGTATATTTAAGCATATTTTACATGGCATTTTGGTATGCTGGTGCTTGTAGCACTACAATTCCCAGCATAACCATGGCTGCCAGAGTATGCTGGAATTTGTAGAATTTGTAGAACTAGAAATGCTGTATGCCTTGGCATTAAGGTCTCCCCGAGAAGTGTAGTGCACCTTGTTTTGTGGTTTTCTTTACAGCTTATACATCAGGCCATGCTGGTGCTTGTAACTCTACAAGGACCAACATTCTTTGGTAGCCAGGGGTATATGCTGGAACTTGCAGTATTACACACAACATCATATCCAAGCACTTTAAGGCTGTCAGGGAATGAGGAGTCTTGTAAGTCACAATGTAAAAATGCTTAAATATGCTTTTTCCTAGAATACCACACACGTATCGCACAAAGATGTTGGAATGAGCCCTAGAGGACCACAAATTAAGCAACAAGTTCGATGGCGGTGGAATCCACTGCCCATGACTGGTGGTTTTGACTTTCAAACTGACAATTTACTAATCAGTGGTGTGGAAGGTGATTTGTAAGCTGATGCATGATGGATTTCAAATGGCCAAACCACTGGATGAAAAACAGCTCCTGATAGGCTTGTCGTCTAGAACATTGGTGGACTCCTTATCCATTAACCCATTCATAAAATGTTTTTTTTTTTATAAACACCTAACACTGGATAAAGATAGAAGAAAAAGAAAGGTAAATTATGTGCTACAGAACATTTTGGGGATCAAACTAAGCAATAAAACACTTTGAAAAAACTGAAGACAATATTCATATTTTATATTAGGGGGCCATATTTTTTATTATAGATATATAATGCAGCATATATATTAGTTAAATAGTCGCGGCCACTATACTGTGTACTTATTTTAACCATTCTGCATGGAGAGAGGAGCGAGAGGATTTTTTTTCCTATGAGGATTTGAAGGCAAGATAACTCAAACTGGCAGTGGTTCCATCCACCTCACCTGTTCCAGCCACCTTTTTTGTTTGGCAGGTTTTTCCAGAGTTTGTGCCACGCTCCAGCCCTTAAACACTTTCTCACTTCTCTAATGCCTGTACAGACTAGCACAGAGGTATGCTTACACTGCACATTGCTCCCGGCTGGTGCTGAGGTCTGTCTACGCTGCTCCTGCCCCGTCCACTGTGTCCTGTCACTAAGCATGGAGATGGCTCTCCGCAGCTCCTTGCTCACAGCGTGTCTTCCCAGTTTGATGAGACACAGGAACTATGCCAGAGTTCCCTCCTAAACAAGAGTATTGGCACAGTCATATTGGACTGTCACCTGACGCTCTTCCTCCAGTCAGAGCGCTGCTCCCAGCACAGCTGATCACAGCATCCAATCCCTGGGAATCCTCCCCTATAGATTCCATTTTCTGAATGGCCTCTGGCCCTGATTCAGAGCCGGACGCTCTGACAAAGCGCTCGCTCTGAATCAGAGTCAGTATTTTTTTATTTTATTTTTTAGAACAGCCTCCTGGCCGCTTGCATAGCTGTGGGTGACCACCCACAGCTGTAGCAAGTGGCCAGGAAGATGGTCGCGATGGTCAAGACCATCACGACCATCGGGCTTGCGATGAGACCCTTGTGGTAGGGTCTCTTTGCCGCAAGCCCCAGAGAGCTTTCGGCTCAAACAGAGCCGAAAGCTCTCCCACTGGGGCCGTCCCCAGACGGTAGGTGTTCTCATGGGAATGCCTCCGTCTGGGCAGCCACCTCCCCGGCCCGCCCACCAAAGGGGGCGTGCTGTCACTCAACATCGACAGCACGCCCCCTTTGGTGCGAGACCCGGAGCGACGGCTTGCCAGTCGCTATCCGGGTCTTGCGCATGCGCACGGCGGAGCCGGCTCCGTCTTGCGTATGCGCTCTGGGCCACCATCGACCCGGTTGCGAGCGCTCAGCGCTTGCGCCCGGGTCTGAATTAGGCCCTCTGTTGCCAATACAACGTCGATGCTGCTGAAGTTACAGCTCTATGCTGAGCTCCCAGGTACTCTGTATCTGAATGGTCCCAGTCCGTTATTTTCCAGTTTCAAGTTTGGTTATTGAGTCTCCTATTCCATCTAACATTCCAGTCTGTTTTTACCATAGAGACTAGTTAACATTAACCTATACCAGTTCCAGCCGATACCTCCAACCATCGGACCCATCTGATACTTCCATCATCGGTTCCAAACCAACCCAGTACTGCAATTCATCAATATTGGTCTCAAACCAATCCATCTCTAAAACCAGCATCATCGGTCCCAGTCCATTTCTGCCCATCTCTTCCGTATTATGGCCCTCATTCAGCGCCGCTCGCTAGCGGCAGTACGCTCGTTCTGAGCGATGTCCGCACATCTGCGCATGCGTACGCTTTTTAGTACGCATGCGCGAACCAGTCAGTGCGGCCGAAAATCGTTTGTACGCTATATAGCGAGTGCCTGCTATTTTGAGTGACAGAATGAGGCGTATGTGGGTGGTAACAGGGGAAGGTGCTTGAAAACGGGGGAGTGGAATTCGAACGCAGGCATGCTTAAAGGTCAAAACGGGCGTTTTAAGGGAGTGCATAATTAATACAGCAGCGTCATTGACCACGTCACTTGGTTTTTTTTAACTCAGAACTGCTCGCAAAATAGCGGTTGAAAAAACCAACCACAAGAATAGCGAGCAGTTCATACGCTGTACGATGTGTACTCGATTAACCTAATAAATAGCGGACATGACGTATGGTGCGAGCGGCCAGGGGGCGTTTTTATCAAATAAACGAGCGCATGTTTTGCTCGCTCGTTCAGACTTAGAGGTGTGAACAGACTGCAATTTGCGAACGGATCATTTGAATAGCCACCCCTTGTTTTTGAACGAACGACCGCAAATAGCGAACGGCTCTGAATCAGGCCCTATATATCCATTTTACTGTACTGTCCTCACCTTCGGGCCCATCATCCTCTACAGTTTATATTAGTCCTCTTCAGCCTCTCATGCCTATGCCAACCAACTCCTAACCTCAGTTGTGACAGTTTGTACTTTTCTTTACCTTATTTACCTTCCACCAACCATGAACAAATTTCTATTGTCATTAATTCTATAATGATTATAACCCACAGGTTCTCAAACTCGGTCTTCAGGACCCCAAACAGTACATCTTTTCCAGGTCTCCTCAGAGAATCGCAAGTGAAATAATTAGCTCCACCTGTGGATCTTTTAAAATGTGTTAGTGAGTAATGAATACACCTGTGCACCTGCTGGGTGACCTGGAAAACGTGACCTGTTTGGGGTCCTGAGGACAGAGGGCCTGATTCAGACCCGCTCGCGAGCGGGTCTATGTTGGCCAAGTGCGCATGCGCACAAGGGAGCCGGCTCCGTCATGCGCATGCGCGAGACCCGCATAGCAATGGGCAAGCCGTCGCTATGGGTCTCGCTACAAAGGGGGCATGCTGTCTATGTTGAGTGACAGCACGCCCCCTTTGGTGGGCGTGCCAGGGGCGTTGCTGCCCAGACGTAGGCGTTCCCATGGGAACGCCTACCGTCTGTGGCCGGCCCCACTGACATCACAAGTGATGTCAGTGGGAGTGCTTTTGGCTCTGATAGAGCCAAAAGCACTCCAGGGTTTGCGGCAACGAGACCCTACCCACACAAGGGTCTCGTCGCAAGCCCAATGGTCTTGACCATCGCGACCATCTTCTTGGCCGCTCGCTATAGCTGTGGGTGGTCACCCACAGCTATGCGATCGGCCAGGGGGCCGCTCTAAAAAACCAGAGGGCCGGCCCTGATTCAGAGCGAGCGCTCCGTCAGAGCGTCCGGCTCTGAATCAGGGCCAGAGTTTGAGAACCTCTCTTACAACCAATTCTTAATTGTCCTTCCTCTGAAAGGTTTTTCTCCTCTCAATATTGCAACCAAATTTAATCACACCTCCCATTGCTACATAACTGCTCTCTCCACTGCATCTGACTGAGGAAGCGACAGTGAAACGCGCGTCTCAGACCCGCGAATCCGGCTGTGTACAGGCGGGATTCGTCATGGCAGCATACTGACAGGCTCTTCTAGTGGCAGATTTTCTATACTACACACCGGCTCCCTGGAGGTGAGCGCTCAGGTACTTTTCATACTACACTTTCTTTAGCGCACTGAGTGGCTTCATTTAACAGAGACAAGTTTGTGACCCTGCAATACCTTTAGGGCAACAGAGCTCCACTTGTCCTGTACTAGCCATAGTGCAGCTACATTCATACTCTTTCTTCCTATCACTGCATATGCGATCTGGGTTTCCCACCACTCACCACTACCTTTGGTATATGACTGGCAGCAGCACAGATCGCAAACCTATGCTGTGTTATTTCATTACGATAACTATTGTCTCTATGAGTACTCTCATTGGGGTGCGCCTATTAGAGGTTCCTGCAATGTTTACACCAGGACCTTCTTTTTAACGCAGTCCAACAGCAGATACTCATTGTACTTATTCCCTACCCTGGGAGTACCTTTATAGTACGCTCACATGCCATTCAATGGTTATACAACGGCATGCAGCAGCTGCTATTTTGTAAACTCCACATAAAGGAGTAGCTTTACTTTTTCCTATAACCTTACTGTCTACAAGTACCTGGGTGGCATCACAGGCGACCTACGTGTGATCTGCCTCTCATTACAACCTGTGATTTACTTATATTCATTTTGATATTTGCAGGGTCAGCTATTATTTCATCTGACCCCCTTATCATTGTATTTCTCTGATTACTGTTCAGTGTTATTGTGCTGTGATATCTCACGTAACCTATACTGAATATTGTATGGTTATTATCACATTCTTTTCTAGAAGATTTCCTTGTATGCTTCTGCCGTAATTCTGATTAGCCATTGTGCTATGACGACATTATGAGGTCATTGAACTAGTATATGTTTTATATAGGTCTCAATATTGTATGAGACAGAGAATTATAGACCTATTTGTAATATTTCACTTAGTTTCACATAATTGTGATAAGTATTGTATTATATGTTGTCTTATGTTCTATGTATGTTCGTGTTCTGCTTGTGATAATTTATAGCTGTTATTCCAACAGTAATGCCAATAAGTAACAGGCTCAGACTTGTTTTTGGTATTTTAAAATATATCTAATAAAAGTTATTTTTTATATATTATTCTTATTATAACCTTTACATTCGAGTGCCCCCAACAAGAGAGTTTTCTTCTTCTCCCCCATACTACGTTTATCTATACTCTCATGGGGAGCACCTCCACACTTTACAATATTTTTGCTTGACACCTATACTAGGGTTTGATATTTATAATTGTGGATTTTCATTATTCTTTTGACTAATTATATCCAATATATTATATCCTGTGCTCAAACTATATCCCCCTATTCCCCCCTTCCCTGGTCATTTATGCTCTCCCCTATTTCGTAATATGTAACTTTCCCGATCAAATTGTAAAACCTATCCCTTACTTACAGAGCCCACCATTATACCTATTCTCATTACATTAGCTGCACTCCCAACAAGAATATCCTACATGCCTTAAATCTCAATATAGACTACATTATCTTTTCCCTGCTGCAGCTTTTCCATGGAACTACCTCTCTCAAATAATCAGTCGCGATTGACATGCAACTTCTCCACTGGAACACTTCTCCATGCTTGATACATAAACCCCACAGACCGCTACATCCATCACTGCAGGGAGTCCGGAGCAGGAACAGGAAGAAATCTGTTCTGCACATGTGACTATGGGGCCTATTTATCATACCTAAACTTTCTGTGGAGGTAATTAGGTTTAGAACTCGCATGAAGTTCTACCTAATTATCGGAGGAATTCGTTATTCCTCCTCTCCATAAGTATCTATTCCGAAAAGCTGTCATTTTTGCGATGACAGCTTTTCGGGAAGTAGATACTTTTCCCTCTCTACACTATCTTACCGCAGCTGGAAACAGTGCTGCGCATGCGCCGTTACATCTGTGAAACTAGCGCATGCGCAGCACTTCCTATAGCTGCGGTCATTTTCTGTGTAGCCCCCCCCGTCCAGCACTTACCTGCCCGCGCAGCAGCCTCCGGCTTCGTCTGCTATGCTGACATTGTGTTCTCCCAGCAGTACAGTACTGTTTAGAAAAAAAACAAACTTTTTTTTTTTCTAAACTTTATTGTGTACTGCTGGGAGAACACAATGTCAGCATAGCAGACGAAGCCAGAGGACAGTCCAGAGCGCCGGAGGGAGACGCAGGGGGACCTGCCCAGCTGGAAGCAGATGTTACCTACTATACGCCACCTCACAGTGGCGTATCGTAACACCATCAAATTCCAAAAATACATAATTTTCGGAATTTGATGACTACCATAATGTTCATATCCCCTTACTAATGTATGGGGAATGTGGAACTTAATGCAGGGGGACTTAGCAAGGAGATATCAGTGATACCTCCTGTGCTAAGTGTGTTCATGAATACTAAAATAATGTTCATGAAGGAAAATGTCCTTAAAAACGTTGTTTTAGGCCCCTATGAATGGATTTCAGAGGTTCCATTGAAGCTACTGACAAGCCATAAAAAGCTGATCTAAAGTAAACACATTACCTTAGGGGCTAAATGTATCTAATAAATATTGATTCACCTAGGTTGAATTTTATCCAAGAAGAATAAGGATGTTTGTGTGAAATGTATTGACACATTGTTATTCACTATTCCTTTAGGTATAACATAATTGCTAGTTTCTTTTGTTCCCCATTTCATAAACCTAGGAAATATCAGACGAATACCAACAACATAACTAACAGAATAAAGAAGACCATCCAGGGAGGGACATTTGTTACAGCACTGTTTGCTATTTTCCACATCATTTTATGTCTGAGTACATTGCTGCCAGGTTAGTACTAAGTGAAGCCTCCACATTTGTTTTTTCCTTACCTGTATGACACTGTTTCACAAAAGGGTGTTAGAGTACTGAGGGTTACACTTGATAGACAGTAATCTCTCTTGCAATCTAAATAACTATATAACGTAATGTACCGTACTTAAAGAGTGTACATTTTCCATCTATTGCCATCTGCTGCATATCCAAATCAATTTACTGAGTGGACAATGGGAATCCCAGTGTGGTAACAGCTGGAGAGCTGCATATCACTGAAGTACATGCCTTCACAAACCAATAAAGGCACATTTTTCACAAGGGTCAAACCAGCACCAACTTTGTTTTCTAGTGAATACCAATATAGATGTAATAGAGCTTTAATCACCTTTCTTCCTGGCTTTAACCCCTTCTGTCTTGTTGTAAGGTTATCTGTATTTAGCACATTTCTTATCAGTGTGGAGGCGGTGGTTTTTGGACGCTTGCCTTTCCTTGGGGAAGTGGAAGCCTGTTCAGGGGGCTTATCACGCATGGGTTTCCTGCCCCTTTGTGCCAGCACGGGCATCTGGGAACACTGCATGGAACGTCTGATACTCTTCACAGGTGATGATGAGACGCCAGTGTTCTTTGAAACAGAAACTGCAAAAGATTCAAAAACATAACATACAATTAGCACAGGAATAAGACATTTAGAAGTCCATATTTTTTTTGTAAAGTGTTACTTTCTTTAGTTTTAAACCATTTACTCAGGGCACCAAACAGAAAAGTATGAAAATCAAAAACATATTTCTGTTTCAAAAACAGACCATGGCTCAAGGTAGCACTAAGGTGATAATTTTGAATTATTATAGGCGGGTGGCTGGAACTGCAAAACAGTAAGTGATTCAGGGTCACAGTGTCTGCCAATCAGATTACACATGTTGTGTTTTTACTTATTGAATACGTCACAAAAATAGAAAGAGCTATGTAACAGATTTACCCTAATGACAAAAAAATACCAGTATTAAACATACAGGTATTCACTGTTCATTTTATATTTTATTCAGGATAAAATGTAAGAAAAAAAAATCAACATCTAGTCATACGACAATAAATGTAAAGATGGGTAAGAGTGGGGACACCAAGCATATTGAAAACAAGGACTCTCACATAGGCATATTGTAATTAACACATGTGGTAATATGCGGTAATTAACCAAACAACATCACAGAATACTGTATACACAAACAAAAATATCCTGCATTAAACATCACTTACAGGGGTATTCAATATGGGAGCGATAACATTGTTTTTGCGTTAATATCGCACTTATGACGTCATTATCGCAGGTTTTAGTTTTACACCGTATTCAATTTCAAAGACTTATCGCAGTTTTGAAAAGTCTTAAAAAACGGGGATAACTTTTCACCATTGAATAGGTGTCGAAAAAAAGTGCAGAATTGGGGTTTAGGGGTGCAGGCTTAAAAAAAAATAGCCTGCACCCTTGGGAATGACATTTAAAAAAGAACTGTGTCAAAAAAAGTTTAAAAAAAAATAGGGACACCCCAAAAAATTAATTTAAAAATTGGGGTGAAAAAAAAAAAAAAAGGGAAAAAATTGGTTAAAAATAGGGAAATAGGTTCAGGGCTATTCTGCAAGTATGCGGCAGGTGTTTTCTAGAATAGATTTATAGCGGCAGGTGCACAAATGCAGAATTTTTAAAAACTTACTTTAGGGACATCAAAATATGCTAGTACCCATTTTCATGTACCCCAAATTTGATGGGACCACTTAAAAAAAAAAACCTAAGTGCTCTTCTGCATCACTTCTTCAATGTCGGGAAAAAACACCTGCTGCAGCTATTTAAATCCCTGACTTTCAATTACAGGCTAAAACGGGGGTACCCATAGTGTACCCCCATGTTTTTACAACTTTAGGGGGGTCTTACAATTTTTTAAGGAAAAATTTGTAACTTTACGCAAATCCAACTTCGGAGGCTCCCGTTTTCGTTAATTTTATATTGAATACGGGGATAAGCGGGCGCGCGCCCGATACTTTAACGCAGGTAAAAACTCCGATATGAAACGTTAACTTCGACAGTGAAGTTAACGTTTCATATTGAATACCCCTCTTAGTATCTCCTGTGTCTGAAAATTCTTTTATATCTTTTAAATTTTTTATGTTTCGCTTGCATTTTGAAGTATTCACTACTTATCATTTGAGTATTATAGGAAATAATAAGTTTTGGTATAAAATATCATAAGAATCATAATACTCTACGAAGACTAATTATAGTCTAAATGTATTCCATTTGTTTTTATTGGTAGGCAATTTAAGTGATATGAAGTGGCAAATTATTTATCCAATAAAGTTTATAGTTTTTAATTATTGTGTGTGTACACCCTTGAATAGCCATCTTTCTCTTTCCCTTTGTTCTTTAAACATCACAGAATAGTCATTTCCCATTATAAAATGGACAGAAATTGTTGCATATAAATTATGACTGACAAGACTCCAACATGAGCCTTTGAAAGAAAAGCTAGCTGGAATGAATCATGAGCAATGTTGTGTAAGGTGAAGTGATCATGAAACTCCAATAGAAAAACATTATCATCAAACAACTACCTTTCAGTGGAGGTGGCATAGTCAGAATCATTCTTCACCATGTTCTTGACAAACAGATGACTGCACAAGTGCTGCCAACCCAAAGAACAAACTGGTTCTGTAATTTTGTGGGACACATTGTTTTGGCATGATTTCTTCTCTCACAAAACCAGTCTATGCTAATTGCTAATTCATGTTACTAATACCCCTTTTACACCGGAGCTAAAACCCGGGTTATTGCAGTGTTAACCTGGGCAGCTCCCTGGTGTAAAAGGGGAGAGAGTTGGACCGCCGAGTCGAGTGACCCGGCAATCCAACTCAGGTAAATAGCAGGGATTAACACGGGCGTAGCGCGTGAAACCCTGCTGTGAGAACAGCGCACTCTGGGTCACGATGACCTGGAGTGCGCTGCAAGCTGGCCGATTGGTCCGGCTTCAGTGGCGCTTGGAGATGACGTCATCTCCAAGCGTCCACTTTCACGCCGGGAAAGCCGGGTCTATGCAGACCCGACTCCGGTGTGAGCGACGCCGACTCGGGAATAACCCGAGTCGGCGCCGGCTAAATTCCAGGTCTGATCCGGATAGGAACTCTGTTCCAACTCCGGGTCAGACCCGGAATTTTGGTGGAAAAGGGGTATAAGTGATCACCTTCCCCCAAGCTACTGCATTTCTTTCTGTATTCAAACTAGGGATGTGCGCCGGACCATTTTTGCCGGATTTGGATCTAATTCATCGTCCGGCTTTGGATTTGGATTTGCCAAACTGCGGTAACTGGCTTTGGATTTGGATTTTTTACAAAAATTTACAAAAAAAAAGCTAAAAATCACAAATTGGGCTTTTATTTTCTTCCTAGAGTATTATTAACCTCAATAACATTAATTCCCAGTCATTTACAGTCAATTTAGACCACCTCACAGCTTATAGTATTGTTTTCATCATTATTGGCCAAAGGTTGCAGTGAGCTGGCTGGTTACTAAGTGTCAGAGCAGCGGCGCAGTGCCACAGACACCACAGTTTACAGCACATCTAATAAACATTGCCACACAGCAGTGGCAGAAATGAAAGGTAGTGCAAGAAGGAATTGTCCTTGGGCCCTCCCACCCACCCAGTGGGGTACGGCCCAAGGAGTCATAGTACTTCTATACAGTGGGCTACGGCCCAAGTAGTCACAGTACTTGTATACACAGTGGCCTTATGCCCAAGCAGTCACAGAGCTTGTACACACAGTGGGCTTATGCCAAGTCATGGAGTTTGTATACACAGTGGCCTTATGCCCAAGCTGTCACGGAGCTTGTATACACAGTGGCCTTATGCCCAAGCTGTCAGAGTTTGTATACACAGTGGGCTTAGGCCCAGTCACAGAGCTTGCATACACTCAGTGGGTTTATGCCCAGTCACGGAGCTTGTATACACAGAGTGGGCTTAGCCCAGTCACGGAGCTTGTATATACACACAGTGGGCTTATAGTCACAGAGTTTGTATACACAGCGGGCTTATGCCCAAACAGTCACGGAGTTTGTTTACACAGTGGGCTTAGCCCAGTCACTGAGCTTGTATACACACAGTGGGCTTAGCCCAGTCACGGAGCTTGTACACAAACTACAGTAGGTCTCTCCTCTCTGACGAAATGGTGGCGAGTCCAGGGCACCCCCCCCCCCTCATAGCCATTTCTTCACCTTGTATTTGCTTTAACATGTTAACCAGCAGTGACAGCACATGGTTATACAGTCAGGTGCATAAATATTGGGACATTGACAGAATTTTCATATTTTGGCCTCTATTCACCACCACAATGGCTTTGAAATGAAACAAACAAGATGTGCTTTAACTGCAGACTTTCAGATTTAATTTGAGGGTAATTACATCCAAATCAGGTGAAGGGTGTAGGAATTACAACGGTTTCTATATGTGGCTCCCACTTTTTAAGGGACCAAAAGTAATGGGACTATCAACTCAAAAGCTATTTCATGGACAGGTGTGGGCTATTCCCTCGTTATTTCATTATCAATTAAGCAGGTAAAAGGTCTGGAGTTGATTCTAGGTGTGACATTTGCATTTGGAATCAGTTGCTGTCGACTGTCAATATGAGATCCAAAGATCTGTCACTATTAGTGAAGCAAGCCATCATTAGGCTGAAAAATCAAAACAAACCCATCAGAGATAGCAAAAACATTAGGTGTGGCCAAATCAACTGTTTGGAACATTCTTAAAAAGAAAGAACGCATCGGAGAGCTCAGCAACACCAAAAGACCCGGAAGACCACGGAAAACAACTACGGTGGATGACAGAAGAATTATTTCCCTGGTGAAGAAACACCCCTTCACAACAGTTGGCCAAATCAAGAACACTCTCCAGGAGGTAGGTGTATATGTGTGAAAGTCAACAATCAAGAGAAGACTTCACAAGAGTGAATATAGAGGGTTCACCACAAGATGTAAACCATTGGTGAGCCTCAAAAACAGGAAGACTAGTTTAGAGTTTGCCAAACAACATCTAAAAAAGCCAGTACAGTTCTGGAACAACATCCTATGGACAGATGAGACAAAGATCAACTTGTACCAGGGTGATGGGAAGAGAAGAGTATGGACAAGGAAATGAACTGCTCATGACCCAAAACATACCACCTCATCAGTGAAGCATGGTGGTGGTAGTGTCATGGCATGGGCATGTATAGCTGCCAATGGAACTGGTTCCCTTGTATTTATTGATGATGTGACTGCTGACAAAAGCACCAGAATGAATTCTGAAGTGTTTCGGGCAATATTATATGCTCATATTCAGTCAAATGCTTCAGAACTCATTGGACGGCGCTTCACAGTGCAGATGGACCAATGACCTGAAGCATACTGCAAAAGCAACCAAAGAGATTTTTAAGGCTAAATAGTGGAATGTTATGCAATGGCCAAGTCAATCCCCTGACCTGAATCCGATTGAGCATGCATTTCACTTGATGAAGACAAAACTGAAGGGAAAATGCCCCAAGAACAAGCAGGAACTGAAGACATTTGCAGTAGAGGCCTGGCAGAGCATCACCAGGGATGAAACCCAGCGTCTGGTGTTGTCTATGTGTTCCAGACTTCAAGCTGTAATTGCCTGCAAAGGATTTGCAACAAAGTATTAAAAAGTGAAAATTAGATTTAGGATTGTTTAGTTTGTCCCATTACTTTTGGCCCCTTAAAAAGTGGGAGGCACATATAGAAACCATTGTAATTCCTACACCGTTCACCTGATTTGGATGTAATTACCCTCAAATTAAATCTGAAAGTCTGCAGTTAAAGCACATCTTGTTTGTTTCATTTCAAAGCCATTGTGGTGCTGAATAGAGGCCAAAATATGAAAATTCTGTCAATGTCCCAATATTTATGCACCTGACTGTATATCAGTGACATATGTAACACATGATCCAACACTAGGAGGCCTTAAGGGAGAGAGAACCTGGGAAGCTGGGAAACCCAGTGCTGCCAACAGCGGGAGTGAAGGTGTTGGAGAGCAGTATCACAACTTGCTGTGAGCAGGAAGGGATTTTACTCTTAGCTCTCTCAGGATCTAAGAGGTCTATTTACCAAGCCTTGGATGGAGATAAAGTGAACAGAGATAAAGTACCAACCAACCAGCTCCAGACTGTCTTTTTCAAACACATGGTTAATTTACTAAGCCTTGGATGGAGATAAAGTGAATGGAGATAAAGACCCACCCAATCAGCTCCTAACTGCCATGTTACAGGCTGTGTTTGAAAAATGACAGGTAAGAGCTGATTGGTTGGGACTAAGCAGGGGTCAATGGGTTCTATTCATGTATATTTGCGATATTGAATTGTTACTTAGACAACCTATATATCGCATTTAAATGATACGATATATAGGTTGTCTAAATACTGTAGCAATTCATGTATACCTATCCTGCGATGCGATCTGGTATCCAGCGATGTATTCCCCTGCGGTCCTCTTCATTTGGTAATGCTCTCCTATTCTGCATATGCGCTGGGTCTTCTAACTTCAGTGCTGCGTCTGGTGCTGTGCGAGGGAAGGGGGGCTGTCAGGACAGGAGACCGGAGGCAGGGAATAGGAGCAGAACTTGGTCACCTTAGCGGCGGCAGGGGATAAGAGCAGAGCTTTGTGGGGGGCACTTGGGCAACAAGCAGTAAGAGGACAGAGGAGGTGACCAGGCATATTGCCCTGGGCTCCTCCGATTGGCTTCTGCCAGTTAAGGGGGCGGGGAGAGCAGGGAGAAGGCAGGGAGACAGCTATCTCTTCCCTGCTCTTCTCCCCTCAGGAGGCACATTATGCCATCCAGAGATGGAGAAAACATTTTTACTATCGAAATGGAAAGCTGAGCTATTCGGGCTTCTATGAATTGCTCTCCCCATACTACTGTATGGGGAAGCGATGTGTACACTTAGCAGGGGCACCGCTGGAGAAATCTCCACGGCAACCCCTTCTATGAATAGGAGGAAGCAGTGATAAGCCCTGTTATCACTGTTAAAGGGCTTTTCACTGCTACCTAAAAGACCCCTATGTATTAAGCCTTGGGGGTAAATTTACTTAAGTGAGAGTTGCCCATAGCAACGTTGCCCATAGCAACCGATCAGATTCTACTTAACATTTAACTAGCACCTTCTAGAAGATATTAGCTAGAATCTGATTGCTATGGGCAACATCTCCACTTCTAAAAACTCTTACTTTTTAGTAAATTTACCCCCTGGAGAGAGAAAGTGGATAAAGTACCAACCATTCAGCTCCTGTAACTTTACAGACTGTTTGAAAAATGACAGTTAGGAGCAGATTGGTTGGTACTTCATCTCCATCCACTTTATCGCTCTCCAAGGCTCAGTGCATAGACCCCTGAAACACTAAACTGCTGAATACTTATGTTGTGAAGTACTGTAGATAGAGGGCAGCAGCAGCTGGTGGGTAGGTGAGGAAGCCTCCCAACTGCCGCTGTAGAAGTGAAAAAAAATATTTCCCTTTCCTTCCCCACAGCCAGGGGAGCGGGTGGCCGCGGCTTGTGTGAATCGCGCATGACACCTGTACGTGAGTCACGTGCACAGCCATGAGCGCACAATTACCTGTACGCCCAAGCCTGCCCCATGCAGATTTTACTTCAGAGCTGAAGATGGAAGACAGTTTCTATGTCTGCCACAGATACTTTGCATGTGTTCCCATCTGTATATAAATAGGGTAAGGGGGAAAAAGGGGGAGAGGGATTCTTGCACAGGAACTAAATCTGCTGTATGCAATAACCAATATAAACAGTTATATAATTCATAAAGCATCCACTAGGAATAAGTGAAGCTCAGAGGTGCACCCAGAGTAATATATGCTTAAAAAAAACAAAAAGGAAACTTAAGCAAAGGAACACACTCCGAAAAGTATGAGTAAAAATGTAATAAAATATACATTTTGATAAAAAATAAAGTTAAAAATAGAGGCTTTGTATACTAGACATGCGATCTGAACGCAACTAGGTACAAATAAAATAATTATCAAAATTGTGTAGTTTGTTTCCAAAATCTGGTCCCAAACTGCTTTCCGCACAGATGCAATGTCGTTTCCATGGACAGATCTCGTCCTTTCATATGCCTTTCCTTCCCCCGGCCTTACTGTTGAGGGTTCTTCTTCACAAGATCAGAGCAAACCGGGTACCCAGAATTATTCTGGTATACCCAGCCTGGGACTAAAGAATTTGGGTACACCTAGTCGATTACCTGCACAAAGGGCCTAATTCAGCAAGGATCGCAACTGCTAAAGCATACGCAGACAGTCGATTGTTGCGTACTGCACATGCAGTGCGGGAATGATTCACTGTGATTGGGACTGCAATCGCAGAATCGCAGTAAGTACACAGACCCACCGCAGTTGGATTAACAGGAAGCACCGTTTGAGGTGATGACAGGGGGGGCGGAGAAACGCAGGCGTGCAGTGCATTTGAACGCCGTTGCAGGGGCATGCATAAATTAGCCACTGCGATGACTTATGCAGCTTGAGCTCTCACTGCATGTAGCAAAGTTAGCAATCTAGTGGTAGGGTCATTAGACGTGCCTTAAATGTGTGAGTGGCTCCGATGTAGTTCGATGCTAACAATGTTTTGGCTGGATTGCAAGGTATTACGGATGTGCGAGAGGAGAAGTGGGCTTCTACATGTTGTCCGGGCAAGTGCTTTGCAATTATTAGCATACTTTCACAGCAGAACTGCGTGCGCGATTGCAGCCACGATAGCATTAGCGATCCTTCCTGAATCAAGCCCAAAGGCCCCAAACTTCCTCTAGGACTGTCCAAAGACTGCTTCCAGAAGACCCAAGACCTCCTTCAGCCGTTAACCAACTCAAATCTTTCATCCACTTCCACTGCTCTTATTAATGCCTCTCTAAGGCCAGAACGAGATCTAGAGATCATCAAGGAATTTATTTCCTGGCAAACCACACACCCTACCTCACGCCCATCCCCTGCTGTCAGCTCGGCAAGAGATTTGTAGGAAGCAGGGTTGGCTTCTGCCACCATACGCTCGTATGGCTCTTTATCAGGAGCCCTTACACTCCTGATTCCCAGACTTTGAGAATAAGATGTACCTTAGTTTGCTTAAAGGCATTTTCTTATCTAGGCAATTATGTCCACGCTACTCTGCTACCTGGGACATTGAACTCTTTCTTGGTTTTTTTTTGGCTACTACTGTATGTCTTCTACATCTGATATTTCCTGTTTGTCCAGGAAGCTGGCATTACTTCCAGCCTTGGCTTTTGCAGCAAGAGATGCCAAACTTTCCTCGACAGACATCTCAGACTCCAGGATGACTCAGACCCCAGTCGGTTTCCACAATATACTCAGGGGACACACAAACAACAGTTCTATTCAAAACTCATTAGTAGAGCCCGCTACCCCGGCTGTGGAGAAGAGAAGTGAAACTTTTTTCACTTTACCTTCACAAGTGGCAGTCAGGAAGCTTGCTCACCTACCCAACAGCTGTTGCTAGGTGGCAATCCAATTCCCTAGAACTAAAAAAAAAAAACAGGACTGCAAGGACTTCTTAAAAGCACCAGCATTCTTAACAGCAATTACATTTTGTGGCGTATTTATGAAGTCGAAATTGCAGGAATTCCCCACAAAATCATTAAGGATTTAAGAACCTTCAGAACAAGTCTAAAGCTGGGTACACATTAGCCGATGTGTACCCAGCGCCATATCGCCGGCAACGGAATTCGACATGTGGAAAGTGCTTACATATTTACTGATGCCGGGTACGACGGGGGGGGGGGGGGGGGATGTGCCATGCTGCATTCTGCAGCATGACATAGTCAGCAACTCCCCCATTGGCCCTACTGCGGTATAGCCGATGAGCAATATCACTAACGACCTGCGGGAGCGCGCATATAGTGGGTACACTCTAAACGATGTACCTGATATGTCGCTCCGATCCGCGGGATTGGACGACATATCGTCTAGTGTGTACCCACCTTAACCCAGGCAATATCGGAGATATATCCTGCATAAGACTAACGATGCAGACCGCAATCCCCATTACGGTCAATAGGGACAGCAGTGTAGCCCAATTTACCGAGCTGCAAAAAGCTTGGCCCCATTAACCATCATCAGATGGCATTGGCCAATTTGTTACTATGGAGGCATTATCACGAGCGGAGGATCTTTTAATTCCCTTACTGACAGTCTCCACGCACCTCTCTAGCTGGTTTTGTAATTTGTCACACATGCGCAGTGTCGGAAGATGCAGTAACGTGATAGTGATACCCATCACTTTACTAACCACCTCCTCATCAGCAGAGGCTCCTATAAGCCGCTGTGCTGGCAAATGTTTTTTGATACATATGAACAAAAAAATTATTTCCTATGACAGAGATATGCAACTACGAAAAATTACAGTCAATGGTAATATTTTGTAAAAAAACAAGATAAATAGGCCCCTATATACTGCAATGAGTAGCTCTATCAAAGTTTTTTTTTTTTTTTAAAAACATTTCCCAGCTCTTAGGAATCAGTAGCACTGCTGATCTCTAGTAAAACATTTCTGCCAATTTATTTGATGCTTTGTGGTGTTATGGTGCATACACACGATCAGATTTTTCCTTCAGATATGAACGATAACGATTTAAAAATCGTTCAGTCGTTCATATCTGAAGGAAAATCTTTCATATCTGACATGCCTGAACGATGGACGATCAACGATGCGCGTTCCCGTTTGTCAGATAACGATATCTGACATCTGATGGGTTTGCAGCCAGACTTGGACGATTCCATTCATTTTAATGCAGTCAAAAATCGTTCAATCGTTCAAAACTTTGGTAAAATCGTTCAAATCGTTTAATCGTTCATCTGACAAATCTGACAAGTCTGACAAATCTGACCGTGTGTACGCTCCATTAAAAGGGTTTTTAGGGGCCGGATTCAATTAGCTGCAAACATTTCCGTGCAAGGAAAAGCGCTAGTAGCATTCAATTAGAAACCCTCTTCCTCGCCGGTAAATCCGTGGCTAACTCCACGATAAGTGCCTGGAGTTGTGTGTTTTAACGCATTTTCAGCACCCATGATGAGGGCACTTACCATGGATTTCTGTTCGAGCATCCCTCAGGTTAAGTGCAGCCTGCGGGTTACAACTGAATAGCCCTGGCCACTGCATTAGCCCAGTTAATTACCGCTGCTGAATCCGGCCCTAAACCTTAAACTTCTGCTAAATTAATGTGCTAGTGGCCTTGGAAAGAAAAAAAAAAAAAAACTAAAAACTTGACTTATTTTTTTTCTTAGATCCCACTGCATTCTGTCACTGTTTGGTGTTCCCAGCTGCCTGTACATGTTAGGGATGCAATGCAACAGAGTCTTTACAGATTGAATGTCATTTATCATAACAAACACATACTTTATGTTAGCAGCATGTAACTGGCTATCACACTACAGTTCCAACAAATGCCAACCAAGCTCCAGCATAGAAGCTGTGTTCAATACAGGCAGTAACACACAGCACCGTGACAAAATAAGGAAGGGGGACTTGCTGGGGGCAGTTGGCACGTAATTAACCTTAACTAATGTTCAAAAAAAGCCATCAACAATGCTCAGATCTATGTTTCTGGCAGGATCCCTTTAAAGATGTAAGCCATTTTGCAACAAACTATTTTAAACCATAACATCTTAGAACAGAGGTTCCCAAAGTCCGCCATTACAGTCCACATTTTAAGGATATCCAATGTTGAGCACAGGTGATTTAATTAGTACCTCAGTCAATTTGATTTAACCATCTGGACTGAAGCATGGATATCCTTAAAACCTGGACTGTAATGGCGGACTTTGGGAACCTCTGTCTTAGAAATTTTACAACACACAATAATTCAATATGGTTCTTTCATTAATATAATAATAATAATAATATAAATTAATATTAAAATCATGTAATCAGTGTAATTACCATCAGTAGATTAGACCTCAACGTGTATGAGCCACCACAATTTTAACAAAGATTGTGCCCTGGATGCTTTCTTTCATGGAGTATTTCAATTTTGTGAAGTCGAGGTCATCATACACTTTTGAATTTCTTAATACTGCACATACAACTTATTTGTACTTATCTTGTAAATTCATTATAAATGCTGTAAATTTATGTGATTTTTTTATGTATTGGTTTTTTTTTGTATTTGCGTTCAAATGAGAAACAATAAAAGGCCAGCTTTGTCTTTGCAATACAGACCCATTTTGTCTGCCACAGACAAAAACAGAAAACAAGAAAACTGCATGCTTGGACAAAATATATGTAGATGTAACCATGAATTTAAGGCATAAAGTGTCAATCAAAATATAACCTCCCTTGTGGAATTCTACAATAACAGCTCCAGTTACACGAATGGAAGTAAAAGTGCTACAATTATGTATAAAAATTGTCAATTACACATGTCATCTATTTGTACATAAACACGAGGACCATACAACTAGGCTGATCGATATTTGTTTTAAAAGGATCTAAAATATACATTTTCAATTAGAAAAAACAAAAACATTTAATGGCTCATTATTTATGTGATAACCTGAAATGAGTTTATTGTTTATATCAGCATAAATCCTAACAAGCACATTGTCCATCAGCAAATGAGTTCTACCATGCAAACACTTTATAAGCACAGAACGTTATCAAAAATGATGAAGCAGTCTCTTAAAGAACAGAAGTGTGAGCTGCATAATAACTTTGTTTTTGCTACTTAAAGAACAAATACAATAAGGCAGCAGCAGGGGTAGTAGAAGGCTGTGTTTTAGTTCCTACCTTGCAGCTCTGCACATTAGCAGGACCGTCCTAAGTGTCAGCTCTGCAACCAGGACCAAACCAGAGACAAGTCCTCCTCTTACACACAAAGCCCCCTGCTGCCGGGTGCAGCCCCCAGAGGTGCCAGCAAATGGCCTCTCAGAGATTTGCATGTGGTACTTGTGTTGGGGAGGGGTGAGAGGAGAAAGCCGGCAGTGGGGGAGGGAAGGAGAGAATGGAAGGAAGAGAGACAGCAGTCACCGACTCACATTGATGATGACTGCCGGCTGCTGCTGCTGCTAGTTGTAGTGACAGCGATGGGCAGTCACCTGCTGCTGCCGCCCCGGCTGCCCTGCTGAGAGGGAGAGGAGCAAAGGTTGTGCTGGGTCAGCGGAGACGATGAGGGAGGGGGGAGAGCCAGGCCGAGCACACAGCAGTAGCAGCCAGCACTGCTTTCATATATGGAGGGGAAGAAGAGTCTCCAGAGAGAACTTGTTAGGAAAAAAAAATAGAAATGAAACTTTTATTACGCGGGACTCATCCCTGACCTCTAGCTCAGCACCATTTGGAATCAGAGTATTTGTTGAGGATACCATGTGCTAGTTTAAATGATGGAGAAAACGTGCTTTTCGGGAAATAAAAAGCATTAACATAAATACAATGAATGAATGATGTGATTAGCAGGGCTGATCATAATTCACTATAACAGTACAACAAATGGCTTTAGTAGGTCCTCAGTATGTATGTTGCTAGCCAATATGTATACAGTCCTGTCCTACACAATTGTAACAAACTTGTCCTTGCTTTATTATTCCTACCAGGGAAGAAGACTGTTTTTGTCTAAACCGCTAAGTACTGTAGTACTTCTAAACAGAAACAAAACTTGCTATTGTAAACCCATTTTAAAATTACAGAAGGGGTCATTATATCTCACTATAACAACAAAGATATATACAGTAAAAATAAATACTTTCATATTATGCAGCAATGTTTCTAAACCATGTCCTTGTCCTGCCTTGTTTTGTACTGTACAGCTGGGTACACACTAACACGATGTCGGCACGATATGTAGTTTCCGGCCAAATCGGGACGACATATCGCTGGCATCGCTCAATGTGTGCAGCCAATATGCGAGCTCCTGCGGCCACTTGCGACATCTTCCGGTCAGCCGTGCCGCACATCCAACCGGACAATATCGCAGGTTGCCCCATTGCAGTTAATGAAGGAAAGAACGAGGTATCGTTCCGCTGTTCATTACTTTGTTCTGATGTGTACCCAGGATCCTATAGCTTAAGTCACTGTTTTCTTGTTTGCTCTTTTATGTACTTTGTAAGGCGCAGCGGAACCCTTGTGGCGCAAAATGTTTCTTAAACTAGTAAACATTACATGATGGGTTTTTTTTCAATGGGGGCGATTCAAATAAGCTCGATGCTGAATAGCCATGCACATGTTGCATGGCTGCCCGATCTGCATCAATGTTACCAATGTTTACAGTGGTGCGTGACATCAAACGGACATGAGGGAGGCAACAGTGGGCGTCGCTTTGCTCGGGTAAGCTTTGGAAACACATGCAAATTTTCTCAGCGGATCGGACAACATATCAGGGCACATCAGCCAGTGTGTACCCGCTACGACGCTGATTTTGCACGCTCCCACGCGTAGTCAGCGGCATCACCCGTCTGACCTGCATGCAGGTCCGACGGGCAATATCAGTGTGGGCCATGCTGCCGAATGCAGCATGTCTCCAGTCGTCGCTGCAGGCATCAGCAAGTGTGTATGCATCTGCCGATGCTGGCACCACCGTCGGGTTCCGCCGCTCACAATATCGCCCTATATACACAGTTTAGTGCAGGGGTCAGGGAACTTTTTTACCTCTTACCCCAAAATATATTTAGATACGTCGACGTTATCCCCTTGATTTGAAAGGAACGAAATCATATAGTAGTGCCCCCATAGTTATGCCCCTGTAGTAGTGCCCCCATATAATGCCCCTGTAGTAGTGCCCCCATATAATGCCCCTGTAGTAGTGCCCCCATATAGTGCCCACATATAATGCCCCTGCAGTGCCTTACTTTAATCCCGCTCCTGCATCCGCCGCCATCCTGTCCACCCGGTTGCTCCTCGGAACTATGGGAGAGACGTCATGACGTCTCTCCCATAGTGCGCATGAAGAGAGCCGGAAGCTGGAGTTCAGACGAGAACTCCAGCCTCCGGCTAACGCGGCGCTGCAGGGAAGGAGCCGGGCGCCCGCTGGTAATAACATCTCAGCCGGCTTCCGGCTTAGAGCCTCCTTGCGGCACAGCCGGGCATGCATATGAATCATTCTATATTATAGAATGATTCATATGCATGCCCGACTGTCCGTCCATTACCTCCAGGAATTTCATTTTTACCCCATGTGGGGTAATTTACCCCTGTTCCCCGACCACTGGTTTAGTGTGTACCCAGCTTTAGAGACTGGGAGCAAGATCTTGTAAATCAGATATTCAACCTTCAGTTCATAGGATTAGATAAAGTTACTATAATTTCTACAGGGATAACAGATAAATAGCCTCACCTGATATTGATGATATGATATGTGCCCCATTTCTCCCACCTTAAAAGTCCAATTTCTGTTAGTCCAGATTATGCACAGGTTAATCTTCAAAATTATGATTTTCAATCTATAAAGAGGTCCAATGCTACACCCTTCTTATAGCTCCTCGCTCATATACAAGTGCTCCCCCTAGTGCAATCATTGCTCTGCTCAGGACATAATAGTACTTTTCTCTGTCTTGCAGATCACTTCTTCTCATTTTGACTTTGAGTACTTCTCTCATGCTGTACCTACTCCAGAGCTGGAACACCTGCTAAGCAGTGTAAGCCCCTGCCTAGGCCACAATGGGCCCTGACAGACACACTGCTGATTGGATCATACTTGGAGCACTTGTCTGTGGACGACAGCACTAACAAAAAGGGGAGAATGTTGCCACTGCTGAGCAACCTGGGGACTGGCTTATCCAACAGTGCCAGTCACCAAAGTGTTGTCCCGTGGATCAACGATCCAGCCCTCCCCTCCCATTCCCACACCTTCTCTCCATCTGAATGAGCTGATTCAAAGAAATCTCCACAACATTCAAGTGTTAGGGCAGATATTAAAGATATGAGAGCAGGTGTGTGGTGGTGAATTTATATTATGTGGTGGTAATTAACTGTAGGTGCTGGTGGGGGTATCAATGTTTTGTGGTGGATCTTGTAAATGTGTGAACTATGTAATGCGTGGTTGATGGAGCGATTATATATAAATTGCAGTGGCTATTATAGCAATGTTTCATCTCAATTAAATGTGGGGTTATTAATGGCAGGACTCACTGGGAGATAAGTCTATTGATTAAACCAGAGGTTCCCAAACTATACCATTACAGTCCAGGTTTTAAGGATATGCATGCTTGAGCACAGGTGACTCAATTAGTACCTCGGTCAATTAAATGTAACCATCTGGACTCAAGCATGGATATTCATAAAACCTGGACTGTAATGGCGGAGTTTTGGAAACTCTGGATTAAACTGTTGTTTACCTATCTGTGGGTGGAATAGGAGTGTGATGGCTGACTGAATGGGAAAATGAGGGACAGCAGGTAATTAACTTCTGTCTAAGTGCCAGAGTGGCTGTCAGTTGGATGGAGGAAATGATTGTGTGTGTCCATTTCTGGAGGACTACATCTATATAGATTTATATTTTTCATGATGTTGAATGTGAGGAGGAACATGAAGACAATGTTGAAAGCATGTGTAAGTTAAGTATTGTCAATACAGTTGAAAAGTGCTAAGGAATGTCACAAGAAAGGCATCTGGACATGGATGGATCAGAGGGTGGTGGGGGAACGAAACCAGGTCCAGGACTCCATGGGATCTTATTTTGGCTCTTATCTTTCGTCCCCACTACACCAGTTGCACATAGTTGCCATGGTAGATTCACTAAGGCTTCTAAAACAGACAAGTATCAACCAATCAGATTCCATTATTTTCTAGGATACAATATAGAAATGATTGTTATAATCTGATTGGTTGCTATGGGCAATACCGCGACAACCAGGCCTTTAAACACCCCCTAAAAAAACCTGTTTAAGCAAGTATATAATGTAATAAAGATAGTAAATAGCTTTTCATACCTGATGTTTTAATTATTTTCTTACTTAAAACTACAGACTGCTTTAGAGCACTCACAGTGAATCACTTAACAATTTAATATTGTAATCTTTTTGGAGCAGAGTTATCATTCCTATGCCAGCCATACACGGTGCGATGGCACCGTGTGAGGCGACAGGGGATCCGACGTCCAACATATCGTGCAGTCCGCACACATTGCGATTGGGTGGCCGACCTCCCAATATGCCGACTCCCCCTTCCCTCACCCGCATAGCAATGCATGGGATCGCACATCGCATCCCCTGATCAACTGATCCTGCAGTAAGATAAGGGGGTGTGCTGTGCAACCCCACTGGAGCGCGCTTTGTCAGATATCATGGCCATACACGGTGCGATATAGCAGCCAAATCGTACCAATCAGTAGGAATGGCTGCTTTATCGCACCGTGTATGGGGGCCTTTATTGTGTCTCCGTGTTGTGTAAGTGTTAGAACTATATAATACACAACAGAAGCATAAATTCCTATAGATATGTGTGAAAATGAGGTCATTACTTCCATGTTCATTAGGAAAAATGGTGCACTACATTGCACCCTCTTCTATACATTATTAAGGGTATTAGAAGTCACCTTGCAAATCTAGGTGTTACATCGGACTTGAGCTTTGTGCTTAGTTTATATGCTTAAGGAATCTTCTGTAACATATTACATTTTTCTAATTTACAGCCGGGGCTCTATCATAACCTATCATTTTTATAATATCCTTCATATTCCAATCAATCTTTACAATAAAGGGAGAGATGTCAGTGCTTTATAAATCCATAATAATAAAGTGGAGTTAAATGGTCCTTAAACTAGTGAAGCGGCTATAGCTCCTCCACATCAGTGCTACACTGGGAGTGTAACACTTGGCTAAGATGTACAAGATGCCACCCCAGCCTGCTAATGTAAGCAGCAATGGATGGGCGCCCAGCGTCCAGAAGGAGGTTAGGCTTAGGTTGTCCCCAGGGCTTGTGCCGACACTGTTTACATGTAACTCTTTTTCCTGAAAGCATAAAACCTGAATCCTGTGCACTAGACCGCATAGCAAAAATGAGAGATATGGTAAGAACTTACCCTTATTATCTCTCTCTCTTCGAAGTCCATTGGGTCCACAGGGTTGACCTTGGGGCATAGGTTGGGAACCAAATCCGGGCACCACGCAGTTAAAAGCCTTCAGCTCCCAGGATGCACTGGGTCCACTCTCCCTATAACCCCGCCCCCCAGCCAGAGGCACCTCAGTTTGTAAGTAGCCAAAGGCCGGAGGAGGAAAGAGAGAGAGAGAGAAGACTGGAACACTCAAGAAACATACTCACAGAGAAGTAGACGGGAAACCGGTGACCAGTAACACAGCCCATATGAAGCCAGGTGCGCCAGGGCGGGTGCCCTGTGTTCCCTATGGACTTCGAAGAATGAGAGATAACAAGGGTAAGTTCTTACCATATCTCTCATTCTCTTCTTCAGGGTCCATAGGGGGTCCACAGGGTTGACCTTGGGGATGTTCCAAAGCAGTCCTTATAAGGGTGGGGACGCTCCTGTAATGAGAGGAGAATCAGTGGCCCAAAGGAAGCATCCTGAGAGGCAAAGGAATCCAATGCATAGAACCTTAGAAAGGTGGACAGAAGACCACGTGGCCACCTTGCAAGGCAGAACAGCCGAGACGCCACAGCGAGCCACCCACAGCGCGAGTAGAATAAGAATCAACAAAAACAGAAAGGCCTTCCTATGTGTAGGCCCCTGAGATAGACATACGAAGCCATCTAGCCAATGTCTATTTATCGTCCGGCCATCCTTTCCTGTAAAATCCATAGAGCACAAATAAGGAGTCTGATTTCCTGAAGGAACTTCAATGGACCAAGTAAATCCGGAGAGGCCGGACCACAGTCAATGAGGCCACCCCAGCCGAGAGGACTGGAGACTGAAATGTCGGTACAATAAGTTCCTGAATAACATGTTTAGAAACACAGGGCAAGTGCGACTCACAACCCTATCTTGGTGAAATATCCAGAAGAGGGAGTCACATGAGAACGCTCCCAATTCCGACACTCTGCTGGCAGATGCAAACGCCATAAGAAAGAGAGTCTAAGTCATAAACCAGGTAAGGGCTATCAAACTAGTGGTTCAAATGGAGGCCCCAGGAGGGCACGAACAACCACTGCCAAATCCCAAGGAGCCCCTAGGGGGGATAAAGGGAGGTAGAAAGGTAGAATTCAGAAAACACCCTGAAGGAGGGTCTGGATACCCGAGAGTGGAGCAATTCCACATCCGAACCATACTGACAGTGCAGAGACCCGCACTTTCAGGAAGGCCAGGCGGAGGGCTAGACCCAAGCCAGCTGGAAGGAATGCCAGAACTTCTGGAAATCCTAAACACCTGAGGATCATAGCTACAGGTACAATACCATAAGAATTATGTATGTCGCATTATGTGGTAGATCCCAGCAAAAGCTGGCCTACGCGCTCTAAACATCCCAATGATGACAGAGCCAGAGAAGCCTTAGGACCACAGTAGGGACGCAGTCAAAGACAAATGATCCAAGTCTAGGGAAAGGCAAGGACCCTGAGACAACAGGTCCAGATATTGAGGCAGCAGGAACGGAGTGTCGATGGAGAGAATCCGAAAATCTAAGTACCAGTGACATCTGGGTCAATCTGGAGCCACCAGCAGAACAGTACCTCTGTCTTGATTGAATTTCCGAAGACCTCGAGGAAGAATGGAGACCGGAGAAAACAGGTACACAAAGTGGAAGGTCCACTTCACTGACAACGCGTCACCGAAGGATGCTTCAGTACCTCTAGTTCAGGACTCTAACACCGGCAGTGTGTGACAGAGTCAGGAGGCCATGAGGACTACCTCTGGGAGGCCCACTCTGCTCACTAGGAGTTGAAACCTCTCTTGGAGAAGAGACCTGGGATGCATGTCGTGACGGCTGGGGAAGTCTGCTTCCCAATGGAGCACTCCCGGAATGAACACTGCAGAGATGGCCAGGAGGAGACCCTTGGTCTATGTCAGAATGTGTGACATTTCTGTCATTGCTGCCCAACTACGAGTGTCTCCTAGATGTAAGCCACTGTTGTGACATCGTCGGACTGAACCTGTACAAGGTTTACCGTGCAGTATGTGCTAGGCCAGAGCTAGGGCCCAAGTGCGGACCGGTCACTGAGCCCCAGAGACTGGCGTCCGTTGTAAGGATTCCTCTAAATGAGATGGCCACAGCCACCCAGACAGAGACAGACTCACCTCCGGAGAGAGCATCATCGTCTGAACAGTGATCCGATGGAGAAACCCGTTCCATCTGGAGAGGATCAGTTTTTGCAAAGGCCTGGAATGGAACTGAGCATATTCCACCCTTCCGAAGGTAGACACCCTGGATTCCAGAACTAGCAGTACAGAGTGTAATGACACTCGTCGACTGTGGAGACATCCGCGCACTCGTAGTTGAAGAGTGGAGATCTTGTCTGACGTCAGAAGGATTCTCCGATTCTGAGAATCCAGCAAGGCTCCCAGATGAATCATACCCTGCGAGGGATTCCAGGAGGACTTTTTCAGAGTTGATTAACCATTTGTGCTTGTAAAGGAAAACAATGGTTAACTTGAAATGGCTTTAAAGTACCTTGGTGATCCTGCTAAGAGCAGGAGGCCGTCCAGATACTGGAGCAGTCAGATACCCTGAACAGGTGGGCTGTCATAAAAGCTATAAATCTGGTAAATCCCGGTGGGGCTGTGGACAGTCCAAAGGGCAGAGCCTGAATATTGGAAGTGTTGCTGTGGCACAGCAAACCTGAGATAACGCTGATGAAAGGGCTCTATAGGTACCTGTAGGTATGTGTCCTGAATATTCAGCGATACCATAAAGTCCCCAGGTTCCACAGCTTGGATGATGGAGCGTAGGGGTTTCCTCCTGAGCTTAGGCACCTTTAGGAATTGGTTCAGGGAATTGAGATAGAGGATAGGCCAATGAGGACCATTCGGCCTCTGCACCAGAAAGAAAGTAGAATAACTAGTCCCTCGCTGAGATAGTGGAGCTGGCATAATTACCCCTGCTTACTGCAAGGACTGTATAGCTTTCTGGATTTGTAAGGCCTGGTTCGGGTCTGAAGAAGGGCCTGTGTAGCAAAACATGTTGGGAGGCCATCTAAGCAATGGAAGTGCGTACCCGTGAGAGACTTCAACTCTTACCCAAGCATCCGTGGTGACTTGACAGCAGCACTGGGCGAACTGAAAAAGTCAGTATCTCACTCTGGGATCCCGTCAGGCTGAAGGTTTATCCTTCGGTTTAGAAGCAGGACATCTGGATGTCCAGGTCTGCTCGGTACCGGGTATGGCGGTCCTCATGGAGGCCGACAGCCTAGGAAAAGACTGGCCTTTAGGCTGTCCCTGAGGACAAAAAGACTTAAGAGATTTAGTACGAGGCCTTGTAGTGGGAGTAGCTGAAGGCGGAAATTTAGCCATTCGTGATATTTCCAACGTTGATACAACCTTGTCAAGGTTAGGATCTAACAAGATCTTCCCAATATAGGGTATCCATTTTAAGGTCTATCTTCGAGTCCACCTCTGCCTTCCAAGAGCGCAGACATAGGGTATGGCGGCGGATACAGTCACAACTGAAACCCTGAATGTGAGGAGACTGTCATCCAATATAGTTACTCCAACATATGAAACTGCATTTTTATGTGAGCAAGAAAAGACATCTGATCCCCAGAAGTTTCTGAGGGGAAACAGCTCTACAAATGCATCAGCCCAGGACTCAATAATATTAGCCAACCGTGCGAAAGCCATGGTTGGACGGGCAACAGTCTCTGAAAGCGAGTATATTGATTTCAGGCAAAGTTACCACCTACAGATCCACAGAATCTGTCCGGGCAGGAACGGGAGGCATAGTAGCGCTCTTAAACAGACGAGTAACATGAAAATCCACCTCAGGAGGTGATTCCTATTATTTGTAATGACCCTCAGGGAATGGGAAACATGAGGCCAAACGCTTTTGTGATGCCTGTTTTGTGGTGATAGCCAGACTCCCGCCATGTGATCCACCCGCTGGTCAGAGAAGGGGAACACAGCCGAAGATAATGTTGAAACTGATTTGATTTAGGTGCAGGTTCGACATCCTCTATAACTAGGATGGACTTGACCGCCAGCACCAAAGCAGGGATAATAATACTTGAATTAGGCTCCACCTCGTGTGAGAGGGAAGGAGTCCGATACATTATCCAGTTCACCCTTGGCTGACGATCTATGTTAGCAGTGTAGACTGGGAAGTAACCACAGGGCGTTTATTACGCCATTTTGTGTTTCATAGAAATGACATCCACCCAGGGTGGCTGTTGTGATAACCCCTGCAAGGGAAATTACAGACTGTAGTGGTACCTGAGGGAATTGCATGTAATGTGAAAAACCCCAGTAGGGAGCGATAGTCTGTGTCACAGGAGTAAACCGCAAGAAACCCTGAGATGAAAGGGCAGCATGTTGAAGTAACCCCAAGACCGCCAGGCGATCCGCAATAAAGTCCAGAATCTTGAGAAAGAAACCCCCCAAGGAGGGCCTGTAAGGGGCCCAGCACCTGACGGCGCCGTATACATAACCCTTTCTGAGTGAAAACATACCTGCAGTCCGCTGCCGATCATTAAATCTCTGGTGGTCTAGTGGACACGCGGGTTATGGGGGGGCCCGCCGTCACAGCGTCTCCGGTCTGTCCCCAGAGACCAGAGGCATCGGATTGCACTGTCCCCGTCGATCCGGCAGCAGACCTTGGCGCCCACAGAGTCCGACTAGTACAGACTCTGGGGTCCCCAGATCTGTACTGGCGTCTCGGCGCCGGTGGGGTGGGGGAGCGGCAGCTTGGACGTCCTATGGTCAGTCCGACACTGCCGCTCTGAAGAGTCTAAAAGGAAATAAAAAACTTTAAACTCATAAAATAAAAAGTAGCTTAGGGGCTGCCCCGCCTGCGTTAACGGTGACCAGACTCCGGCCAGGCACCAATTTAAAACTGAGGTGCCTCTGGCTTGGGGGTGGAGTTATAGGGAGAGTGAACTCAGTGCATCCTGGGAGCTGAAAGCTTTAACTGCGTGGTGCCCGGATTTGGTTCCCAACCTATACCCCAAGGTCAACTCTGTGGACCCCCTATGGACCCTGAATAAGAAAGGCTTTGAGTTTAGTTGATAAAATCTTAAAAACAAGACCCTTATAATGATCAGGTGATTATTAATGTGGGCTATCAGGAAAATGAGAGCGTTAAACTTCAGTACAGCAGATGAACCAATCAACTGCATTGCATACAGTCATTCACTGATTTATGACTACAAATCTAAAAGATCACATTTTTTGCCTTTAAAAAAAATAAATAAATAATTAGTGTTGCTTTTGCTTACTAAATCCCTATAGCACTATTCACATTTGTTGTACATGTAAAGATGTACAAGCCTGAGGCTCCAGGCTTTTCTCTACTGCCTCATACACGCCAAAGAGGAAATTGTATTGTTTTACCTTGATTGTAATCGAACCAACACTTGTCTGAAATAACAATAACAATTCCCATCACTACCTGACAGATAAACTCTTAAAACAGGCAGTCTACAGTCAGAATGTGGGGATGGAATAAGGTTTCCTTTACATGCCAGGTTATTGTCTGCGTGACACAGCTCAACACTAATAATGGTGATTGCTGTGGAGAATGGTTTCAGGGGGTGTTAACTAAAACAGCCATGAGAAAGCTGCTTTGGGTCAACCAAGCTAATTTTCAGAACATCTGTCTTTTCTCAAGTGCTCAGCAGAAAAGTTTGTTTTGAACTAATGGACCTTGAGCCTTGCATTCCAAAAAAGAAGACTTGATTGCTAGTTAAACTCACTAAGGCCACAACACAATAGTAAAATAGAAAAAAGAAAAACTATTAAGGGGCCTATGTATCAAAGCTTGTTGAGAGATAAAATTGTGAGATATAAATCACCAACCAATCAGCTTCTAACTTACATTTTATAGGCTGTGTTTGAAAAATGACAGTTAGGAGCTGATTGGTTAATACTTTTTCTCTCACAATTTTATCTAATCAAGCTTTGATACAAAAGCCCCTAAGACTGCACAAATACAGACAAGGGTTTATGCTCAGTGCACAGACAAGACTTCCCCAATCCAAATTTGCAAAATCAAATTGCTAGCAGAATGAAACCTATTTTTTTTTTAATTATTATTTCCATAGTTTCATTCTTAATATTGCACTGATTCTGTACTTATGAGGCGTGATAAAAACACAGATATTAGAACTGTATGATATTTTCAAAAAATACAAAAACACTCCTACACAAAGGGAAAAACAAATATTAGATATTATATTTATAAAATCCATCACAACTAGGTCAGGGCCTCAAGATTGGCAGAGTGAAGACATGATACAAATAACTGAACTAAATCAGGAGGAGGATATAGTATATCTGTGAGCTTGACTTCTGTTGTTGGTACATCATGTGCGGGAATTCTGAAGGATGAGACTGTAAAATAGACTATCGAAAATAATTTGATAAAACAGTGTCAGCATTGTCTCATGAAGGATTGGTCACGCCTATCAAATATGACATTTCTTTAAGAGTGGGGAAAGTGTAAACTGGACTTTGGTTGAACAGTTCATGTGATATTTGGATTGTATAAAAGTGTTCCGTACTGTGGGACATAACAGGCTGCTACAAAGGATTGAGGATGCTCAATACTGGGAGAAAAAGATAGCTGCCACAGCTACTGTATATGTATAGAGCCATATCCTTTCTAATCTTTTTCTAAAATGATGATGTAATTAGCCTTGAAAGTATGGTCTGCATTTGCTGAGGACATTAAGCTACGTAGAGTTAATAACACAAGGCAGGAGAACAACTTGTTATACAAAGATTTAGACAAATTGTGTTAAGTGGCAGATGATTTCTAATGAAATTCAGTATGGTGCTATGCAAGAAAGTCAACCCATCTTGGTTGCACTTCGTACAACAGTCAGAACTTTCGCAGCCCATAGTTGCCTGAAACACAGGGAGATGGTAAATCGCACGTTATTAATTTAACCCGTAAGCTGAGTACACACTGTACGATATATCGTACAATCTTTGTACTTTCGATCAATCTGCACGACCATTGTATAGTGTGTACACCCAATCCGTAGTTTAAATGCATCGTTCATCTCATCATCCCATCTGATGTGCTGCACATCAGATGAGACGATGCAATACACAATGTGGTGTGGACATCGTGTAGTGTGTATGCACAACCACACATAGGGCTTGATTCAGAGGCGCTCGCAAAAAGCGAGTGCTCGCTCTGAATCAGGGCGGGCGCTAGTTTTTTTAGTTGCGGTCTCCTGGCCGCTTGCATAGCTGTGTGTGACCACAAGACCATCGCGACCGTCGGGCATGCGACGAGACACTTGTGGTAGGTTATCGTGGCCGCAAGCCCCAGAGAGCTTCTGGCTCTAATAGAGCCAGAAGCTCTCTCACTGAGATCACTGGTGATGTCAGTGGGGCCACCCCTACAAACGGCAGGCGTTCGCTTGGGAACGCCTCAGTTTGTGAAGCCACCCCCCCGGCCACGCCTACAAAACGGGGCGAGCTGTCGATCAACATCGACAGCCCCGCATTTTGCAGTGAGCCACGGAGCGAGTACTTTTTGCGCTCGCTCCAGGGCTCGCGCACGCTGCGCGTGCACACTGGGCCACCATCGACCCGCTTGGGAGTGCTATGCGCTTGCGAGCCGGTCTGAATCAGGCCCATAGTGTACAGGAGAAACGATTAATTGGATACAGAAAATTGCATACTGTGTACACTCGATATCGTGTGCTCTTTGATTAGTGAAATTGGAATGTGTCATATAGTTCAAGTGTGTACCTAGCTTTAAAGTAGCTCCTTTTTTAGGGTTGGAGCTAAATGATTCTGTTGCAAATAGTATTGGGGCAACATTTGGGCTGCATGGTGGCACAGTGATTAGATTCCCCTCCCTGCTGGAGTGTCAGCAGTACATCAGGCAGGGAGAGAGGAGACTGCTGCTACTCAAATGCCATTGAGCAACAACAGTCTTCTCACTCCCTGCAAGTGTTACGGAAGGATGGGCGATTGTACTGATCAACCCATCCCTCCTCCGGATCTGTTCTTGGCGGCCCTGGCTAACTCATACACTTGGGGCCATTGGTTTGATTCCAACCAGGGCACTTTGCACATTGCGCATGTTCCATATTTGAGCAGATTTCCTACAGTTTGCTCCCTTAGTCCAAAAAACATGCTTGTAGGGTAACAGACTTTGGACGGCTAGTCTAATAGGGCAGGGACTGATGTAAGAGAGTTCGTATTCATTGTACAGCACTGTGAAATGGTTAGTGCCACATAAATAAAAGACAACAGTTGACAGAATTGCTGAGTAACACACAATGCCAAGCAGCAGCTGCAAAGAGAAATACAATACTGGTATTTCCCTAAATGGGGATAAGTACACAAGATGTGAACATATCTACACTCTATAGTGTAAGGGAGTGGAGGGTGTAAGTTACATAGATGTTTAAAAAAATAGGTTTATTTACTTTGGGGGGGGGAGGGAGCACTTAAGTAGGGGGGTAATTAATATGTAAAAATATACTCAAGGTTGATGCAAATCTGTGTCTATGGACCTTAAAGAGGACAGCTATGAATGAAAGGAGTTTTCACCTTGAGAAGGAGTTCTTTACCTTAAGGATGATTAAACAACGGAATTCCTTATAGTATCACATGAGGTGGTGATGGTAAATTCACTAACCAATTTAAAAATGCATTGTGTAGGAAATATTCCCATTAAATGAGGTCTGCCCGACAGCGGACTAGTGAAGTGTGTGTACTAGTAGTGTATTGCCCAGGCCTTGTTACACATTTTGCTGGTTATGAATAAAATAAATGTAACCTTTATTTTCCATTTGTAGGATAGCAGTTATTGCTTGCTTTAAAATGTTTTACTACACACTAGGCATAGTTTTTAAAATATTAATTTGGGTTTTTAGTAACAAGAGTAAAGGCGCACATCCACTAGCAGATGAGGTAACGACAGTACGATTACGACATCCCCTGCAGTGCCTATACTGAACGATTTGTCGCTCAGTGTAGGCACCCTCCATCATCCCTGAACATGGCCAATCAGTCATTATCGGCGGATTGACCGGCACGTTCAGCCGATGATTGATGCCGGAAACGACCAGCTGTCTTTTTCGCCATTATAGTGCATGATTAATGAGCGATTACGACATCGTAATCATGCAATCACTCAATAATATCTGATAGTGGATATGCGGCTTAACGATCTGTAATATGTGTCTGCCAAACATAGTAATATCAGAAATATGGGCCGATATTACAATGTATATGGCCCCAAAATAATCAGATACCGGATGATAATCTGACTAAAAGCCACCAATTATTACTGGGCGTGTTAGTAATGTGGTTGGAATATAACCTATATTTCTTCTGTGTGCTCTGACTACATTAACAGGCTTCAGGAACACCACAAGTGATTCTGTTTAACTTGCCTGCCCATCATGTTGCTCAGTCCTATTGGCCAGTATTATACCTGTGTCTTCAAGATCTAGTCAACCCCATGTAGTGACAGGAGTACTTTTGTTTTGATTGTAAAATACAAATCTAACACAGATACAAACAACCCTGCTATGTTTCTGCACCACTATTATTTGGTATTTTTTAGACAAAACGCAGAGGGCCTGATTCAGAGCCGCTCGTAAGCGGCCGCTCGTTCGCTCCGAGCGATGTTCCCACATCTGTGCATGCGTATGGGTCGTAATGCGCATGCGCCAACCAGTCAGTGCGGTCGGAAATCGAGCACTCGCAAAATAGCGAGTGCCTGCTAATTTGAGTGACAGGATGAGGCGTTTGTGGGTGGTAACAGGGGAAGGTGCATGAAAACGGGGAGTGGAGATCAGAATGCAGGCGTGCCAAACGGTCAAAATGGGCGGTTTAAGGGTGTGCATAATTAACAAAGCAGTGTCATCGACCACGTCACTTGGTTCTCTTAGCCTGAACAGTTCGCATGATTGCGGTAGGAAAATCCTACCACAAGCACTGCGAGCAGTTCAGACGCCTTTCGATGTACTCGATTAATCTAATAAATAGCGGAGATGACGTAGGATGCGAACGGCCAGGGGACGTCTTTACAAAATAGCGAGCACATGTTTCGTTCGCTCGCTCACACATAGAGGCGTCAACAGACCGCAAAGAGCGAGCTCTCAATTTAAATAGCCGTCCCCTTTTTCTGAACGAGCGAGCGCAAATAGCATCCGGCTCTGAGTCAGGCCCAGAATCCAAATAGTTTATACAATACCAGGAGTATCCAGGAGTGCACATGCAGGAGGTAATGTAATAAATACCAGTGTTCATGTAAATTCCTTGTTTTCCATAGAATAAGATTATTTGATTTATTAAAAACAGTCCAGGGATTGTGTGTTCATTTCATACTGTCTATGGATGTGCAGAATGTACCATTCTATGTTTTTTTAACCTGCACCAGTTTACAGATATAACTGAAATGATAAATATACTGTAGTTATTATTAGACACTTTCATCTATGCTGCCATCTAGTGGTGACTTTGTATATCTTTACCACATTTTAGAACAACTTTTCAATGAATTTACTCTGCATTGTACATCAATTATCCTGACCATTTTTGGTTATGACAAAATAGTGATAAAGCAATACAAAAGCAAACAACTTTTTGCATGTTAAACAGTGAAACAATAACACACCTGCATTTATAAACTATTCAATTGCAACTGCAATTAATTTTGCAAGCTAATTTTTGAGCCCCTTTTTGTGCTCACAATTATAATGAAAACATGGCAACAAGTTTTACTGGACATTTACATGTCCTATAGATATGTTTTTGGCACACATAAAAGGGTAGCCCAGTATGTTATTTACAGTGGTGTAACTTGGGTATTTGGCACCCAAGGCAAGATGAAGAATGGCATCCCCCCAAAATGTGTGTGCACGCACCAAAAAAGTGGGCATAGCCACATGCCACAAAGGGTGTGGTAACTGAAAAATTTGGGTGTGTCAGCATGACACGCCACCGTATCTCGTCACTCTGGGAACATTCGTTTCCATTCCATATGCACCTTAATGCCCCAAGTAGTAGTGCCCCTTATGCAATGCCCACTGTAGTAGTGACCTTTATGTAATGCCCTCAGTAGCAATGCCCCTTATACAGAGCACCCAGTAGTGTCCCTTATACAGGGAACAACCGGTGGCCCGTCACTTTCTTGACTATAACCATACACTGGTAAGTATTGCACATTGTTAAATGCATAATCAGCACAGATGAATAAAGCCCAGTACTAACAAGCCAGAGCTCATTAGGCAAGTAATTGCCTGAGGTGTAACACTGAACATTGTTATACAAAATAACACAAGTGTCCAAACAGAAAGACCATCAGTGGTAAACATGAGTTTAGCCACACTATTATATCAGCGGCATAAAATGTTGATGACGTGCACAATTTCATAGCAGCATATAAATCCACAATGATATGAATATAGGATCCCACAGAATCTTCTAGTCAATATATCATACCGAGATGGTTTGTTAAATGCATAATCAGCACAGATGAATAAACAGTCTCGGTATGATGTATGTAATAGGAGATTCTGTGGGATTCTATATAGCTGTGGACCCACATACTGCTATGAAATTGTGTACTTTATTAATATTTTATGCTGCGGATATAACATACCGCTGACCGAATTGTTTTGCTGCTATAAATCAGTTAGAATCATTCTATGCCGTAATACTTTATATATGTTCCAACTTTTTATAATATGTTTGTATAATTGTAGATACAATGATTTTTTTGTATATTATCTTGTTTGACAGCTGTGTTCAAGTTTGTTATTGTTGCAGAGTGATGGATTTGTATGCTCACTGGGTGTGCGCCAGTCGGAGTAATGTGAGGACGTCATCGTCCACCTCCGCCTTGCACTGGCGGGGAAGTTGGTACGCCAGGATATGCACTCAGTACAACAGTCAGAACAGTCACTGCCCATCACTATTTATAACCTGAAACGATAATGAGCATACCACTCGCTACATGTCTGATTCCAGTGCACTTGCCACTCCCAGATTTGGGGTGCAAAGTGGCCTGTGACCATATTGCTCAAATAAATAAAAACAGAAAACCCAGCACTCACCATTGTTAAATCACTCACAATAATACATAAATAATGGGGTTTTGGTTCATGGACTGACAATGGTGAGTGCTGGGTTTTCTGTTCATAATATTAAAAAAATATATATATATATATATATATATATATATATATATATATATATATATTAGTACACACAGATATGTACATACTAGCTGGTGTACATGGTTTCACCCGGGTAGACCTTAGATATTTACTGTTTCCATTTCTATCTTACCACTCCAGTAACACATTAATCCTTCACCTCTATAGTAATGCATCCCCTCCATTACGGCTATAGTAAGACATTAGCCTCCCTCACTAACACATTCCACTCCCTCACCACTGTAGTAAACATATTTCCCTCCTTCGTCTATGTTGTAACACATTCGACATTCCCCTCTCTCTGTGTAGTAATACAATCCCTCCCTCACACCTGTAGTAATACATTACCCTCACTCACCCCTGTAGTAACACATTCTGCTCCCTCGCCCATGTTGTAAAGGCGGGTATCCACTACCCGATTAAAATGAGCAATTGAACAATATAGTTATCTTTCATTAATTGTTCGCAAATCTGCCAAGAAAATGTCGAAAACGACCAGTGATGTGCGCTGGTCATTTCTCATATCTATAATTGCCCGAACATGCTGGTCAATCTGCCGATAACGACAGATTGGCCATGTTCGGGGATGAGGGAGGGTGCCTACACTGAATGACTGATCGTTCAGAGCAGGCACAGCACAGACTGTGAAACGACTGCACGATTACGACATTGTTTTACAGTCTGCTAGTGGATGTGCCCCTTAACATATTCCCTTCCTTCACCCCGTAGTAACACATTTGACATTACCCTCCCTCACCTGGGCAGTAACACATTCCCTTCCCTTACTATTCAAATAGGGGAGCCACACCAACTGCCAGTGATGTTTGGCAGCACTTGAGATGACAGTTGGTGTTTGAAACCTGAACTGTGCTACATATAGGATGAGACAGTCAGAACATTGTACAGGGGGAGGAAACATTTATCCCTTTTCACCCCCTTAGGAGTCAAATTTCAAAAAAATAGAAGGCATATACTCCCCGAATTTGATAACAGTTTACATAAATACATTATATATATATATATATATATAAATTTTATATACAAAGACGAAGGTGGCACTCAGATATAAAATGCCAACACACAGCTGGTTTAAAATAGAATCAATTTTAAACCAGCTGAATGATAATAAACAGAAATTTGACAGGCCCAAACAGCGGCCCCTGACACCTGTGGTGCCCTGTGCGCGGCCGCACTACCCTTGCCACAGCCCTGCCATTTAATTGCCACAAATAAAGTAGTTCAGTCATAATGATGTCAATGTTTCGATTCAGATTTTTTCAAGACAGGTTTTAAAATAGCAACCTTTCAACTGGAGCTTAATTAGACATCTTATTCACGTCTGCAAAAGTCCTCTCATCATGGTACATAAGCTCATGGGTAATAAACACCGAAGCAGAGGCGTCGGCGCAGTCCGGCCAACTACTTGACGTGTGGAGTGTGTGTGTGAGCTACCAGTAGATTGCGATCAAGTGTGTGTGATACCCACACACACACATTGTATATATATGTATATACATATATGTATGTGTATATATATATATATATATATATATATATACATACATACACATACATATATGTATATACATATATATACAAACACACACTGTATGGATAAAAGTATTTGGCCACTTCTGTTAATTATTGAGTTGAGGGGTTTCAAATCAGTTCCATTGCCACAGGTGTATAAAATCAAGCACCTAGCCATGCAGTGTCCATTTGCAAACATTTGTGGTACAAAATGGGTCATTCTGAAGTCTCAGTGACCTACAGCGTGGTACTGTGATAGGATGCCACCTTTGCAATAAGATGCTTTGGGAAATTTTATCCCTGCTGGATATTCCACAGTCAACTATATGATATTATTAGAAAGTGGAAGCGTTTAGGAAGAATAGCAACTCAGCCACAAAGCAGAAGACTACGTAAAATCACAAAGCGGGGTCAACGAGTGTTAAAGCACATGGTGTGTAAAAGTTGCCAACCTTCTGCTGATTCCATAGCTGAAGAGTTCCAAACTTCCACTGGCATTAAGGTAAGCACAAAACTGTGCGGCAGGACCCTAATGGAATGCGTTTGCATGGGTGAGCAGCTGCATGCAAGCCTCACATCACCAAGTCCAATGCCAAGCGTTGGATGGAGTGGTGTAAAGCACACCAACACTGGACTATGGAGTAGTGGAAACATTTTCTGTGGAATGACGAATCGCGCTTCTCTGTTTGGCAGTTAGATGGGCGAGCCTGGGTTTGGCGGATGCCGGGAGAAAGCTACCTGCCTGACTGCATTGTGCCAACTGTGATGTTTGGTGGAGGAGGGATAATGGTATGGGGCTATGTTTCAGGGTTTGGGCTAGGCCCCTTATCTCCAGTTAAGGGCAATCTTAATGTTTCAGCATGCCAAAACATTTTGGACAATGCTATGCTTCCAACTTTGTGGCAACAGTTTGGGGAAGGCCCTTTTCTATTCCAACATGACTGTGCCCCAGTGCACAAAGCAAGGACTACATAGACATGGTTTGATGAGTTCACTGTGGAAGAACTTGACTGGCCCGCACAGAACCCTGACCTCAACCCCATCGAGCACCTTTGGGATGAACAGAAACGGAGATTGCCAGCCAGGCCTGCTCATCCAACATCAGTGCCTGACCTCATAAATGCTCTACAGAATGAATGGGCACAAATTCCCTCAGAAACACTCCAAAATCTTGTGGAATGCCTTCGAAGAGTGGAAGTAGTTATAGCTGCAAAAGGGGGGACCAACTCCATATTAAAGTATATGCATTGGAATACAATGTCATTACAACCAATGTTCGTAAATTGTCAGGTGTTCGAATACTTTGCCCATATAGTGTGTGTGTGTATACTGTACATATATATATTATGATAATTTGCAACATTTTCAGAAAAATAAAATACTACTCAACCTGTTGCTGTATATAATCTTATATGCAGAGATAATGATGTATACAGAGCAGCTGTGAATGGTTTGTTTCTATGGGGGTAATTTAATTCAGTGCAACGTTGAATAGCGCCAGGAATAAGTTCCCGAAGCAATTCAATTGTCCCCATTGCGCCCTGCACTTAAGCCGGGAGATGCAGGTTACGGTGCCTAATGCTGGGTGTTTAGTCATGGTAACCTACATTCTCCAACTGAAGTGCTGGCTGCGATGCTGTTAGCGCACACGCTAAGACTGAAACCAGCATTGCGGCACTAGTTTAGTGGGATTTCTGCTCGCACCTCTGGAGGGTGTGAGCAGAAAGCATCTAGTTGCATGTTCACAGTGGGGCCAATTCAATAGCTAGGGGGAACTCATTTCTGGTGCTATTAACATCACACTGAATTGAATTGCTCCCTATGAGTCCTCAGAATAGTCACAGTGGGAGCTGGGGTGTAGCTTGCTCTAATCATGTAAAATTAGCCCATTTAAAATATTACTGTAAATTAGGAAGGTTTTTGAACAAAATAAAAAATAAATGACAAGTGATCTAGGAAACACAAGATCATAGATATAGGAATGAGCAAATTCAAACTCGGTCACAAATCACTGGGGTAAGTGCAGTACTACTATGAAGGGTTGGGTATGGGATCCCGGCGGTCAGAATGACAACAGCGGCATCCCGATAGTCAGAATTCCGACACAATCAGGCAAGTACCCTAACCTTCCCCCATACCCACATTTCCAGCAGCCTGACCCTAACTTTCCCCCCTCCAAAGACTAAGCCTAACGTTCCCCCCCCAATCCTAACCCTCCCCCCCAACCCTAACCCGGGATTCCGCCACCAGTATTCTGACCACCAGGATGCCAACTACAACCCACTATGAAGAGGGCCACATATCTATTGTTTAGGCCATATACTGCGAGAACAATCATTTATCATTCTACAGACGTTGGAGGCCACAAGAAGTGCTTCAGGGGGTTTCATCTGGCATGACTTGAGGAGCCATTTTATTTAGTTATTACACAGAAGTGGGGTTGCAGAAGGGACAGACTACTGCTGTTTATTAAATAGATATATCGAACCTCTGCAGCTGGCACTGAGAAATTACTATAATTTTAAAGTGAAAAACCCTAATATCTACCAGTGCATATGCTGCATAGAAATGAACCAAAAATCTAGAACATAACCCAATAGTGATCACGGATTGTTTAATATGGAAAGCCTTACAAGGGCAACACACAGTCTAAAAGGGTCAGATATTTCAAAATCTGCACATACCTCAATTGTAGAGGGCTAATCTCTGGATCCCACATGTGCAAATGTATCTGAATCTCCTACAACAGCTGCTCATATGCATTATTCTGCCTGCTGAAAGGCATCTGAACACACTGTAAAGCTTCAGCTATGCCAAAACGAAATGTGTTGTACTATTCTACAGATCAGATTTCTCTGTATGAGAAACAAAAATATGAACTTCGTAAAAAAGTAAAAGGCACTGGGCCTCATTTACAGCTTTGTGTGTGTATGATCCTCATCTTGTATCACTAATGTGCACAATAAATATACAGTAAATGCATTTTCATGTGACTGTAATGAAATTAGCAGGGACAGAGCCATAGACGCACATGTCAAGTCGGTGCTAATGATGAATTTTAATAAAAATTAAAGAAAAAAGAAAAAAAAGCTTTTTGGAACTACAAGTGCCAGCATGCCCTTTTGGAAAACAAAACAAAAACTCAAAACAGAAAATGTAGACAAAAATCCTTTAATTGAAATAAATACTTTCCCAATCCCTAGTTCACCATTGTTCTACAGGGCCAATGCAGTATGTGTGTGAACGACATCTTTCATAGACATATCTTCTGTACACACAAGCAAATGCACTATGCTATATGTCATTGGTCGGGTCATTGATTGTGTACCAAGCACAAGGATTATTTACTAAGTGCAAATAAGTAATATACAAGACATATGATTTCAGTATCTAGTTTACATTTACAAGATCTAATTACAGTTTACTGCTAATGTCTGTGTGCAAGTAGTAATGTCACTACCATGATGCACTTTAGATAATACAGTATATTCATTATGTACAGTAATAGTAATTTCTTACCACTATTTCCAGGTGGCTGTAAGGAATCTCCAGTTATACTGCACCACTCAACCGGAAAGATGTCACGAGAGTCATATTTGCACCAATAGTCAAATGCTCCTCTCCATCCATCAAATGTAATAAAGATTTCTTCTCCTTTCACATCGCCAACTGTAGCTGGGCAGATTAGAAAAGGATTCTTCTTGTCCACAGCTTCCAGCTTCAATCCAGTTTTAAAAAAATTCTGAGATGGCTTTTGAGGTTCCTGGTTGATGATAATGATAAATTATTAATAAATTATGATCTTACACTCCCTACTTCTTTCGTCTTGTTCTGTACCACAAACACTATTAACGGATCGCCAAATAGATTTTGTGAATGGCCGCCATTCGGTCAATGGTATGCACACACCAATAGTGGTGGTAGCCGACTCCTTCCATCAAGCTATTAAGCCTAGGTGCACACAAAGCTTTTGATATTGTACACTGGTAATTTCTGACAGAAATAGTGTCCCACTAGGCTGTTTTAGTGGAGCGCCACACTCTGCCCGATTTTAAAGGGGCAAAATGTGCCCTGCCCTCTTAGCGGCACCCCTCTAAAAAGCCTTCCTTGTGCCTTCCTCACCCGCGGGCGGCAAAAAGGTTGCGGTGACAGATCACTGCAGGGTGAATAGATGCCATGCGCATGGCAGCTATTCACCGTGAGGGGAGAGCTTGGGGGAAGCCCAGCACTTACGGATATTAACAGTACCAAACAATGCAGGACAAGGACATGGTTTATACACTATGCTGCATTAGCGATTATTATGCTGCCCATCCACTAGCAGACCTCAAAACGACTGCACTATTATGACATTGGAATCGTGCAGTTGTTTGTCAGTCTGTGATGTGTCTACACTGAACGAGCAGTCGTTCAGCGCAGGCTCATCAATAATCTGCAAACATGCTAAACCTGACGTTATCGTCAGGATGTCCAGCATGTTTGCCCGATGATAGATGTCTAAATGACCAGCACACATTGCTGGTCGCTTTAGACATTTTTGCAAACGATTTATGAACGATTAAGATATAGTTATCGTTCAATCGCTCAACTTAATCGTCTAGTGGATGGGCACCTTAACACTTAAGCAGCAGGGCGTCAGCAACAGGTGCAGTTGTGGGAATTTAGGAGTAAGTGATAGTGTAGTTAAGGGAAGGAGAGACACATGATGGAAGAGGGCCTCGCTCATGAGAGCTTACATTCTAAAGGGGAGGGGCCGACAGACAGGGGTGACACAGATGGGGTAGTCAGTGATGAATGATCAGTGGGTTATAATGGAGCTGAAAGGCTTTAATGAAGAAGTGGGTTTTGAGAGCCTGTTAGAAGGTTAGAGGGGAGGCGGAGAGTCGGATAGAAAGACAGAGAATTCCAGATATAGGAAGCAGCACAAAATCTTGGAGATAGAAGTTGCAGTTGTGGAGAAAAGTGGGCAGGCAGGTGTGTGAAGGGAGAGGAGGTCAGAGATATAAATGGGAGAGGGATTTGTAAGAGTGTGAGAAGCTTAAATTGGGTTCTGAAGGGGAGTGGGAGCCAGTGTAGGGCTTGTAGTGTGGAGAGGCAGATGTAGACCGTTTGGAGAGAAAGAGGAGCCGAGCAGCAGCATTGAGGACAGATTAGAGTGAAGAGAGGTGGAAGTCAGGGAGGCCAGATAGGAGGAGGTTACAGTAGTCGAATCTGGAGATGACAAGTGAGTGGATGAGGGCCTTGGTAGCATCCAGGGTCTGATCCTGGAAATAATTTAAAAATGTAAACGGCAGGACTGAGAAAAATACTGAATGTGTGGTTTGAAGGAGAGAGAGGAGTCAAGGATAACTCCAAGACAGCGCACTTGGGGACTAGAGGAGATAGTTGTGCCGTTAATAGATAATTAAATAGTAGAAAGTGATGGTTTGAGGGAGGGTGAGAAGACTATCAGCTCAGTCTTAGACATGTTACGTTTAAGAAAGCCCTGGGACAGGAAGTGATAGAGAGACAGTTGGAGATGCGAGTGAGATGAGAGGGGGAGAGGTCAGGGGAGGAAAGGCAGATCTTTAGGATGATCTCATCAGCTCTTTTGACATCCAATATCATTCTATGCGGATGATACTCAGAAGTTGTATGGAGGGATAATGGGAGGGGGTGCAAGAACAGAACAATGTGGACACCTACCGTTAGTGGAAGTGGGAGGGAAAAGGAAGGAACAGTCAGAGAGGTAGTAGGATAGCCATTAGAGGGCAGTATCATGTAGAACAAAGGGAGTGAAGGATTTGCATGAGGAGAGGGTAGTCCACAGTGTCAAAAGCAGCAGAGAGGTCAAGGAGAATGAGCATAGAGTAGTGGCCCTTGGATTTGGCAACAAGGAGGGCTTCCCTGACTTTCATGAGGGCAGTTTCGGTGGAGTGGAGAGGACGGAACAAAGACTGAAATGAGTCAATGTGATGAAAGAAAGGTGGTAAGGCATTGGTAAACAATACGCTCAAGGAGTTTGGAGGCAAAAGGGAGGAGAGAGTTTGGTCGGTAGTTGGAGAGAGTGTTAGGATCATGGGTAGGTTTTTTTTTTTTTTTTTTTAAGGATGGGAGAGGCAAGTGCATGTTTGAATGCAGAAGGGACAGTGCCTGATGAGAGGGAATAATATAGGAGGTCGACATGATAACAGGAAGAAGGAGAGAGGTAGCGGAGGACTGGTTGAGGGCCATGACTTCCTCTACAGAAACAAGGGGGGAAAAGATGTCAGTTAGTAAGATGGCTGGGGAGGGGTGGTCTGGGAAAGGAAGGGGTGGAGTGCTGAAAGGCTGGTGGGATGCGATGTCCTGACATATGGAGTCAAATTTAGATGAAAAGGAGGTGGCAAATTCAAGAGAAGGGGATGCAAGGAGAGGGTGGGCAGATGGGTAGGTATGGATTCAATAAAAAATCTCATTGTTTGCGAATAGCATTCTATTATACATTTCTAACCCAAAAATCTAACTATGCCTGATAATGCCAAGGATCAAGGAATTTGGTTAAGTTTTAGGATTTAAAGTAGATTTAACCAGTTTGCTGCAGAGCCTATTTGGCAATTTTTGGCCTGGTCACTTTGCAACATTATAATCTGTAATTTATACAGTACAATTTTTCAGATGGCTTGATTTCCAGAAAGTAGCATTAATTTGAATGTTTCTCTTTACATGGCCAAACAAATGTTTTTTTCAATTGCAATTGTGAACTTAAATCAAATGTGTATATACGAGGGCTGATTGAAAAGTAATGAAATGGCCTCCGTTTTTCTGTCCCAAAGGTAGCTGTGGCCAGGGGCGGATTGGGCCACCGGGACATCGGGAAAGTTCCCGCTGGGCCGGTCCAATGCACCCCTCTGCAGGGCCGGTTGACAATGGCAGTTGTGGCAGAAAGCATATACACGGGCCGCTAGGCTCATCTTCCGCTCAGGCTCAGACGCGGCCCGGGCAGGGCAGTAGAAAGGGAGGTGCAGCCTGTGACGTCGCTCAGGGTGTGATTCCCTGTGGGCGGCACTGCTGCTGCTCCTCCAGACCATGAGAGTGCTGCCCCCAGTCCCCCACAGTGGCACAATCATGGTACTGTCTTGGTGCTGGTGAGCCTGCCGTTATAGATAATGCACGCACGGTGCACCCTATCGTGTCCGACTCCCCCCTCTTACTTTGGCATCAGGCGCCGGCGGCAGTTTACATGGTAACTGAGACGTGATGTCACAGCGTTACGACGTCTCATCCCCGAAAGAGCGCATGAAGAGAGGAGCACGTCTTCCGCCCGGCTTGAAACAAGTGTAGAAGTCTGCTGGAGGCTGGCCAAGAATAATGGTGGCACTTATGCAAGTAATCACAAGCAGAAGGCAACCATTGGCAGCTGCAGGACAATGTTCTTCCGTGAAGGTAAGTTATTTATCTTTTTATATATACATTACATCAGATTTCTTACTACTTTTACACTACATTATACACTAAAGATAGGTAGCCTGTGACTTTCCAGGAGTTGTTAACTACATGTCAGCAGGACATTTTGGGACTTCTAGTAGCACAATGTGTGAAAGAAGCACAGGTTGGCATAATGTGTTTGAAGAGGGCACATGCAGGCTTACTGCATGTAGACAGAGCACAAGCTCACATAATATTTGTGCAGGGGAAGAGGCTAGTATAATGTGTAGGAAAGGGGTATACACTGACATACACTGTGTTTAGGGGGCATAAATTGAAAGAAGGGTCACTTACATAATATGAATAATATTTAGCAGTAATTATATGCTGGTCTGTGGTATGGTACAATGCTTGCTGCCAACATGCTATTTTACTATGTTACCTGACAAACTGAGTAAACATATTTGCTGGCTAAATACTTTTTCCCCTACAGTAGCTCATAAGTTTTGGATTAATCTGCACTACACTATGCACAACCGCCTATACGATATTATACACTCTGCTCAAAACCAGAAATAGGCAACGTGTAACTGTACTGTTGTTGTCCAGCGTGTCATACACTATACATTTTACTACACTACCGCGCAGAGCCCCGTCACCTCAAATATGAGGTGTTAATGTGGTAATATGACCTCAGAACTTAGCAGAATGTTATCTAACAAATACATTTTTATTCCTAGTTATGGCTAATAAGTGTTTTATTGAGGATAGTTCCATGAACATTTAGGTCTTATATTATAAACAGAAATCTGGAATGACTAGTCTCTGCTCAGTATACATACAGTATAATGTACTCCCTTCTATAAAATTTGAGAGAGCTCTGTACAAAGTAATGTATCATATTTCTTTTTCACAGTAGTAGGTGCATTCTTTTTGTAATACACCATTCTAGTTTGAAAAACAACATCATACATGTACAGCAGCACATTCAAACATACATTGCTGTACTATAGACTGACATTGACAGTCGCACTGCATTTAGGAGCAATCTAAATGCCGCTTTCTCCAGATATTTTTTGCGTCCAACTCAGAATTAGGCCCTATGAGGAGGTAACCGCCTCCCGCAACAGACCCCACCCCCATTAGGGCTGCTTCCATAAATTTCCCGGGCTGGTTCTCCATCCCAATCCGCCCCTGGCTGTGGCAACGCTATGCTGGTTACTGTGAAGCTCATACATGGATGTGTCTGAATCTGCATAGTCTTCTTTGTTTGGTCAAAGCGAGTGGAAGATCTTCATACGTTTCGTCATGGTGGATGAGGAAGACGTGTCCGAGAGATTACGTCAGAGATGTGCGATTGACTTTTGTGTTAAACTTGGAAAAAGCGGAAATGAAACTCGTGAAATGTTACGGCAGCATACAGTGGAGAAACAATTAGCAGCGCTGCAGTATTTCAGTGGTGAAAGCACTTCAAAGAGGGTAATACGTAAGTGACTGATGAAGCGCATTCTGGGAGACCATCCACCGTGGTTACAGATGTCAACATTGCCAAAGCTGTGGAGATATTGCAAAATGACAGGTTAAATTTACGCAAAGTTTTGGATTCACTTGGCATCTCACTCGAATGGATTCAGCATATTGTGACAATGAAACTGAAAATGCATCGCATGCCAGGTGGGTATACCCAGAGATCTTTCATAAGAGCATATGCAAGTTGAATCGTGCAAGAACACTGTTCAACTGTTGGAGAAGATACCAGATTTCCTGACATCGATTGTGACATGTGACGAATCGTGGATTCGTCATTATGATCCGGAATCCAAACAATCCAGTGTATGGAAACATGCGAATTCACCTCTGCCCAAAAAATTCCATGCGATTCCTTCAGCGTGTAAAGTCATGCTTCTGCTGTTCTTTGATGCTCCCCGTGAACAGACAATTAATGTGACTACTATGCAAACATCCTGAAAACCCATTTGCTTGGAGCCATGAGGAAGAAAAGACAACATTTGCTGAAGAAACAGTGGTTTTTGCTCCAAGACAATGCCCAACCACATGTTGCTGCTGTTGCATTGGCAGCACTGACAAATTAATGAGACAGTGGGCTCTCCACCGTGATCTCCTGACTACCACATCCTAAGACCATAGGACCGGTTCCAGTGCAGTGACCTACCTTCTCCTGCTGCCCAGGGCTCCGGTGATCCGTATTGCAGGTGCCAGTGTCAGACGCGAGGGGGCTAGGTTCCGTCTGTTGGGTCTCTGTCGGGAGCGTGGCTGAATACACGGCGCCGCCAGGGACGGGCCTTCAGCACTGGTACAGGGCGGGAGTAGTGTCCTCGGCTGTCTCATCTTACCTCCTCGTGAAATCCTCTGCCGCGACCCTGTCCTTTGGTGCTACACGTCCTGCCTCTAGTGCCTGGCTTTCGCGGGTGTTGGCGGCCATTGCTGAAGGGAAATTACACTTGTGCTCTCTTCTTCCTGAAGGCCACCTGCTGATGGTTCACAGTATTGCCTGCTCTATAGTCTTGTATCTGCTACAATGGGCAAATAAGGACATGCTGCTGCAGCAGCAGCCAAGTTGGAGCACTATTCCAGATCCTCCACTCCCCAACTACCTTCTAGTGGTGACTCCCGGGGACCCCCTTAACCGCCTCAGGATACTCAGCTGTCTCCCCTGGAATCCCAATCCCATGCTTCCTCCTCCTCATCATCACCAGAGGTCACCCTTCAACAGGTTCTGGAGTTAGTCAATACAAGTGAGCAGAAGTTAATAAAATAGGGAATGTACAGGCTAACTTATCCTTTCTATTTCAGGATCTGCAACGTGTCCGCGAGATATAGAGATATATTGCTGATATAGAGGGTCGGCTGAGAGGAAATAACTTTCGTTTTGTTGGCTTACCAGAAAAGGAAGAGGGGTCATCTCCTGAGGTCTTCTTGGAAAAATGGCTTGTGGAAACGTACGGTCGTGACTCATTCTCAGCTCAATTCGCGGTGGAAAGGGCTCATCGAGCCATTGCCTCCTGGGGCCCCTCCGCGCACCTTCATAGCAAAATTCTTGCACTATTTTGACTGGGACTCTGTTCTCCAACTGGCAAGGGTGAAGGGCCCACTGGAATGTAATGGAGTGAAAGTCTCTGCGTTTCCGGGTTTCGCTGCTGAATTTCAGAGAGACAGGGCTAAATTCATCCCTATTAAAAGGCATCTTTATGATCTGAACATACAGTATGCCATGTTGTTTCCATTGAAATTGAGAGTTGTGGCGGATGGAGAGTCAAAATTTTTTGTTTCCCCTCGCGAAGCTGCAGCATGGTTGGACCATAGGGTGCCTGGTGCCAGACAATTGGCTCCTGATTGATTCTTCTATTTTTGGCCACACGTAGTTAAGTCACTGCTTTTTCCCATATGCAACATTACTTGCTGTACTGAAGGCGCATAATTTCATGTATTTGTACCTATTAGTGCGATGCTAACTGTTGTATTGATGTGAGAGCACTGCAGCAGGTTTTTTTTATTTTATTCTCCTTTATGTCTATGTTTGCATTTATATTTCAGACGGTAATGCACTAGAAAATCGAAAGTATATATATGTTTAAGTTCTATTGGTCCTATATATGCTGGAGAGCTTCATTGTTTTGGTGGGTTTTGTTTTCTTTTTGCTTCGCCACTTGGCTGGACTCCACGGTATAGTGGGTAGTTAATGCTAGGTTGTATTTTGGGATTAGGTATGCCAATATTTGGGGTGGTATACAGGGTGGGGGGAGGTTGTTGGGGTTATGTATGGTTATGTTATACATGGATTTTTTTTTTGCTTGCACTGTACTGGTCATTGTGTGATATTCCCATTTTATATGGAGGGTCTGCTTTGGGCCTGATGTTCTTCCTGTCACCTACACTCGTTATTTACGTAAATGTTGAATTTGCTGACCTGGAATGTAAGTGGCGATAATGACAAGATTAAACGGTCGCTAGTTCTTAAAATTCTTAAACAATACGGGCCGGATATTGCTTTCTTGACTGAGACCCATTTGGTGGGTGGCAGAGTGCTTTCTTTAAAACGTCCGTGGTTAGGTTGGGGATAACATGCCTCCCACACTACATCCTCTAGGGGGTTATCAATACTCATAAATAAAAATGTACCATTTGTATTAAACAGAGTCCAAACTGACACTTATGGGAGGTATGTGTTTTTAGACTGTATAATTCACTCCACTCCGCTCTTCTTGTTGGCAGTTTATGTCTCTCCTCCATTTAACTATGATGTATTAAAGTTAGCAACTGGATTTATTGCTGATTCTCCTAACACTCATGTTATATGTCTGGGGGACTTCAAAAACATTATAAATGGATATTTGGACAGATGGCGGCAGACACCTGGTACTCAGTGGACAGCAAATACTAGCTTTGCCAGGTTCATTGAAGGGTTAGGATGGGTAGATGCCTGGCGCAAAAAGTACCCTGAGGTGCGCCAGTTTTCCTGTTTCTCCACCTCATTTAATTCCTTCTCTAGGATTGATATGGCACTGGTCTCGCCCGACTTACTCTCTACGATTACCAAAATTGAATATATGACAAGGGGGTGTCAGACCACTCCCCGTTGGTAATGGGATTGGATTTAGGTCGGCTCAAGAGGACAGAGATTCTGGAAGTTGCATCCCTCTTGGCTGACGCAGATGGGAGCAGGGTCTGAGCTTGAGGCTTTATGGACAGGATATTTTGGTGATAACTCTGTTTCTGCTAGACCAGATGTGGTTTGGGATTCATTTAAAGCATTCTTGAGGCGCACTTTGTTGAAAAGGGTGGGCAAAATTAAAAAAATATTAGAGAGACAAGGAAGTCAAGTTGGAATGCACTTGTAAAAACTTTGAACTCCAGCTTTTACAAACTGGGCTTGACGCCTCTCGTACTAATTGGTTGGCTGCTCAGGAAGCATGGACTGCCCACTTATTAGATAGAACTAATCGCCAGCTTCAATTCCGAGCTAATTCCCAATATGTACATGCTGATAGACAGGGTAGTTACCTTGCAAGACTGGCCCAATCTGCTCGACCCACTAATACCATTTCAGAGATTGTCGGGGGGGGGGGGGTCTGTGGCTACATCCATCTCTGATATAGCAGGTGTCTTTCTATCATTCTATAAAGATGTTTATAGGTCCCATTTGTCGAGTGATTTGATAGCTATACGAGCATATATTTAGTCGACTGTGCTGATGCGCCTATCTCCAGAGGCCAGGACGCAAGGTACGCTGCTGCGTTGGCGCTACCCTGCAGACTCTACAGTGTAGAGGGCACTTGCGTGCCGCAAATTGACAAGCATCACTTTACAGTAAGTCATCATCACTCAATTCGTCCCTCGCCCCGGACAGAAAGACTCCTCCGATAGGCGCACAGCTGTGCCGCTGTTCCATGGAGGCTTGGAACTGACTACTCTGACTCCGGGAAGCATGTGCTGACTGGGAGGTAGAGCCAAGGCGACGCACTGCACATGTCATTCAGAGGAGCCGCACTTCAGGGTTCTAGTGCCCTTAACAAATAATGAGACTCTGCCACCAGCTACAGTGCATCAGGAAGCAGCTTCACAGAGGACTGCACACGGTGACCAGGTAAGGCATTCTCTGCACACTCCACAACTACATGAAGTATTTCCCTCTGCCATCTCCCCCTATTCCTACTCTTTCCCCCAGTTCCCCCTATTCTTCCTCTCTCCCCCAGTTCCCCCTATTCCTCCTCTCTCACCCAGATCCCCCAATTCCTCCTCTCTCTCCCAGTTCCCCCTATTCCTACTCTCTCTCCCTAATTCTCCTATGTTGGATCTCTCTCTCGATCTCAATTTTTTTTTACATGATCTTCCCTGCTATGTACTAAATGTAATTTGCAGGGACAGCGGTAGCACTAACCGGTTTCCCTGCAAGTTACATGCCTGACGGCTGTGGGAATGTCTCCATCGGCTCAGAGTGGTTTGTGCCATTTTCAGATTGCGTAAACCAAAAGTGACCAAACTCTGAAAAGCTACACTTTTTTTGAATTTGATACATACGTGTCAGACTGCAGTCCCCATTGACATTGAAGGGGACTGTGGTTGCAGTGGTAGTTAGCCTTTTCCAGGAGATTTCTGTGAAATTTCCTGCATTAGGCTATTAGTACATACCCGTGATACATAAAATTATGCAGAAATTGTAGTTTATGCATAACTTAATAATTAGGCCTCATAGTTCATATTTATCTGTGTAATGTTTATTCCACTAGGGGGAACCAAAATCGATAAATTGCTTACCAAAAAAATTAGCCTCGGGCCGGCCCTGCCAGAGGCTAGAGCCTTTCTCAATGCCTCACTAACTTTGGAGGAGGTAGATGGGGCCATTAGTTCTTTTCCCAGGGGTAAAGCGCTGGGTACGGACAGCATCCCAGTCGAGGTCTATAAAAAGCATGCCAGTGTATTTGTCCCTAAATTATTAGAGCTTTATAATAATTTGTTTGAACTGAACACCCTCCCACCATCTATGTCAGAAGCACTAATTATAGTTTTGTTAAAACCAGATAAAGACCCCAGGTTAGCAGACTCTTATCGTCCTATGTCTTTAATACCTATGGATGTGAAAATTCTGGCTAAAATCCTGTCTCTAAGACAGAAGTGATAACCTGGTTCAGTGATCCACTCTGATCAGACCGGCTTCATGCCGGCGAAGTCCACTTCTATAAATGTGAGGAGTTTGTTTACTCAAGTCCAGGCCTCTCATGGGGACGAGTCCTCCTCAGTTATTGTGTCTTTGGTTGCAGCCAAAACTTTTGATTCAGTGGAGTGGCCGTTCCAATGGGAGTTCATTAACTGTATGGGATTTGGCCCTGTTTATTTACGGTGTGTTTAGCTGCTATACTACAGGCCTGTCGCTAGGATCTCTGTGAATGGGTTTATCTCCTCACCCTTCCTATTAGAGAGGGGTACGAGGCAGGGTTTCCCACTGTCCCTGGCGCTCTTTGCATTGGCAATTGAGCCCCTTGCTTGTATTCTGAGGTCTCATCCCAAAATTGTGGGTCTTCAATTAGACACTAGAACAGACACTGTGGCTTTGTACGCCGATGATTTACTTTTATTTTTTAATGATTATATAGCGGCCATGCCTACAGCTCTTCAGGTTATTAATGAATTTGGCGTTTACTCTGGGTTAAAAAATAATTGGAATAAATCCTTTATCCTCCCTCTTAGAGGACAACCTCCATTGTCCTCTCCCATTTCTCTCCCACTGAGATGGGTATCCCAGTTTAAATATTTGGGTATTTGCATTACTAATTCCCCACAGGATTATATCAAGCTTAAATTGGACCCTCTTATTGTTTATTTAAAAGACAAAATTAAAATTTGGAATAAATTGCCCCTAAGGGTTACAGGCAGGATTAACCCGATCAAGATGATAGTACAACCTAAATTCTTATATATACTTTTACAGTCTCCAGTGTTTATTCCTGCCTCTTTTTTTTGCAAATTGAATAGTATGCTATCCTCCCTGATATGGGTGAATAGACACCCTCGTGTCAGATTAAAACTGTTGATGAGACCTAGATCCGCTGGTGGGCTGGCGCTCCCTAATTTTCGACTATATTACTATGCGGCACAGCTAATGCATGCGAGTGCTGGCTTCATGATGGTCCTCCTACTGCCCTGCGCTCACTGCTGGTGTCTCAGGATTCCCCTGGTCATACGCCCTTACAGGCCTTGTTGAGTGATAGAGTTAATAGACCCCTTCCACAGATAATAATACAGGCTGTTCAGATTTGGAGGGCAGCCTCCGTTATTACGCAGTTTACTGGGCTGGATCCCGATATTCCTTTGTGGAAGTCTAGGGCATTGCCCGAATTGAGATCACATCAAATTAGACAGGTTTGGGGCCCTAGGGGTATCCATTCTCTGGAACATTTATATGATAACTCTACACTTAAACCCTTTTCTCAACTGCAGGAGGAGTTTTCTCTGCCTAGATCCTATTTTTACAGATTTCTGCAACTTAAGGTGGGTACACACTATACAGATAAATCTGCAGATCGAGTGATCTGCAGATGTAGCTGCAGATGATGGTTGTTCGTACACACTGAACACCCATCATCTGTGCCTGCACGCAGTTCCCGGCGACCAGGGGGCGTGTCCCGGCAGACATATCTGTTCATCGGCTGTGCAGCACAGCCAATGCGATATGTCGGTGAACGCCGACATTCACCGACATATCGCGGGTACACACTGCCCGACGGGCAACAGATACATTGGCCGATCAATTGATCGCCCAATGTATCTGTCAGTGTGTACCCAGCTTTAGACATGTGGACGTGCTCAGTTTAGTAATGGTCCTCCTATTATAAAGTCCTCTCCTCTGAATATAGCACTTATCTCACTGGGCCCCCGCAGGTCTTTGTCCTGTATTTATTCATACCGTTCATCTTATTACCATGAACCCAAATTACCTTGTCTTAAGGGTAAATAGGAGGCGGATGTGGGTTCCATAGATGATAGAAGCTGGGATATAGCTCTGAGTGTTTCCCGTAACTCCACAGCCTCCGTCAAATTTCAGCAAATTCAGCTTTATATTTTACATAGAGTTTACTTAACCCCAATTAGGCTGGTGAAGTTTGGTGGCCATACTTCTAATGTTTGCCCAAAATGTCAAACAGATGTTGGTACTTTTTGGCATTTACTGTGGGATTGCCCCATACTTCAAATCTTTTGGAGAAAGGTCATAAATGTTATATCCAATACTTGGATACCTGCTCCTCTTCTCACGCCGGTGGTGTGTTGTCTGGGGGTCTTGGAGGATGCCGTTCTTGATAATTATGCTAGACAATATGCCATTAATATGTGCACTTTGGCTAAGGTTAGCGTTGCCCGGACCCGGTTGGCCTCTCAGGGACCAGATTATTGTGCAAGACGCACCACAGTTCGGCATGAGAAATACCTTTATCTAACTCGAAAGGCAGAGTTCAAGTTTGACCACATCTGGAGTAGATGGCAGAATTCCATATATGCTCTTCCTGATGTGTAAATGTTTGTTGTGGCGTTATCTTGGATTTAGCTGTATGTTATTATTTATTTCAAATATATTTGTCACACTGAGCAATTTTTGTTCAATGTTTATGTATGGTATCGGTGCAGGCTTGGGGGAAGCTCCTCTTCTCCCTCTTATTATTTATTTTTTGTTAGTGGTCAATATAATGTGTATTGTTCATTGAGTGACATGTTTGGTACTAATGTGTATAAATGTCCTAATTGCTCCATAATTGATAGTATATTTTTGTGTTTAGGACTGAACTAAAGTTTATATGTTTACGTATATATGTGCAGAATTCTTATACAGATGGGATTCTTTCTACTAGCAAATTATCGTATAGATGTATGTGTACGGCTACGAATACGTAATACAATATGTTGTGTCCATATATTTGTCATGTTAATTTATCAGGACTATGTTTTCTTTTTGTTTTATTGTTGATAATTTGAAATTTCAATAAAAACTACTCAATTTAAAAAAAATTAATTAATGAGACAGCCCTGGAACACTCTCCATATAGCCCAGACTTCGCGTTCTGTGATTTCTGGACATTCTCAACCCTGAAATAACAACTGCACTGAAAAAAGTTATCAACAGATGATGAAGTGAAAAATGCCACAGCTGCAACACTAAAAGTGATGTCACAAAACAGTCTTTGAATCATTGTTGAAATGCTGCAAAAAAAATTATTGAATGTGAAGGACGTTACTTTGAAAGAAAAGTGCCCAGATCCTGTGGAGTTATCGGATCTCATTAATTTTCATTCAGCCCTACACACACACACACACACACACACACACACACACATATATATATATATATATATATATATATATATATATATCATCTTATTGATTCAGTTAATGTATCTCTGAAAGTCTCTACCAGGTTTCAAAAAAATGTTGGGATTTGTTTTTCATTTTGGAGAGAGGAGAGTTCCCTGTATCCACGTGTGATAAATTTGTTTTTCCACTCTTTTGGAGATTCTGATCTCTTTTTGTAAGGCATCTAATATAACCCATTCAGGAGTAAAAAGTAGGTAATTAACTACTTTCTTGGTGACAAATTTCCACAACTATAATGGGGATCTGCATGGTACACTGTTTTCCAGAATATTCCCTACACATGGGATTCATTAAGAGCTTTTTTCCTTGGTACATTTAACTCCTACCTTTTTAAAGCATGAGGCTGGTGCCATTTCAGCTCCATTCAGTGTTCTTAAAAGAAACATTGGCCACGAAGAGGCATTCATCCTGAAACCTGGGGAAGTTGAAGAAAAACCATGTCACTATGATAATCATGTATAGCGCCATTGTTAGTATCTGATCTTATTCCGTAAACTGTGCATATTAACTTTTTTGGAGTGGAAAATTTAAAATACAACTAAATTATTCTATATTATCATCGTATTAGGGCAGTAATCCTGAATCCTGCAAACAGGGAGATGGGAGGTGTGGGCTGAATGCTCTTCTCCTGGGAATGTGGAGCTTGGCTGAGATATCATCTTGCTTAACACTGACATGAACTAAAAGGATAACATGGAGGAGCAGAAGCCTGCATTTTCACATGTAAGAAACTTCATGCCAGTGATAAGCACTCCGTGTGGTTAACCCATGGGGGTAATAAAAACATGAATGAGTATCAGTGTTTTAAGCAGACCCCCAACCATTCGTGCCCTAGGTAAATGTTTAGGTTCAGCAATGGTAGTGCCAGCCCTGCCTGCAGAGTACAAACTGCCATTATAATCATGGACTACACTGTATTAGGACCATAAACCAGTAATTATATTGAAAATAATAATGAGTTGTGTAGTACACAATATATTGCAGTAAAAAAAAATAATAATACATTATCTAGACCCCTATGTCCTTACCCAATGGTGGCTGCAGCATATCTCCTCTTTTTTCACATGTGCCAATGGGTTGGATGTCAGACGAGTCTACCAACCTCCAAAAGTCATTTTTGTCATCGCTGCCGTCCAGTCGTAGGCGTAAACGGGCTCCAGAGGTTCCAATCACAGCGGCTATACAAACAGATGTAATGTTTCGAGGGTCATGAGCTTCCAGTTTCATCCCAATCTTAAAATCATTGCTTGATGGAGTCCTAGGCTACAAAACAAACAATAAGTACAAACTGTAGGATAGTATGAATAATAATAATAATAATTATATATGTACACACACACACACACACACATATATAGAGAAAGTGAAAATGATGGGCGGCACTCCAGGTCTTTGATGAGTAAAAAAAAAAAAAAAGAGTTATGGTATAGCATACCTTTGTTAACTCTTTTTCTTCGAGGTACATGTTGTCCACAGCCAATACGTTGGGTATGAATCCCGGTCACCAAACGAGCTCTCTGGCTCCCAGGATGCACCGGGTCCCTCCTCATATACCCCACCCCCTCCCTCAGGTAGCCAATTCGTTACCAAGCTCAAGCAGGTGAAGACAAAAACAAAGGGTAAGAAAGAAGAAACCCATACTCATGAGTCCAGACTCTCAAGAGAAACATTTTACGGAAACCCCCGCCCCCGGAACTACAGGTGCGTCTGGGTGGGTGTCCTGTGGACCCCATGGACCTCGAAGAAAAAGAGTTAACAAAAGGTATGTTATACCATAACTCTTATTTTCTTCTTCGGGGTCCATAGCCAATAAGTTGGGGATATCCCAAAGCACTAACCCTACGGGCGGGGACGCTCCTGACTCTCGGAAGAGAGGAGAATCCTACGCCCGAAGGAGGCATCCTGAGAGGCAAATGTGTCAAAGGCATAAAATTTTACAAAGGTATGGATGGAAGACCATATGGCTGCCCTGCATAATTGCTCAGCAGAAGCACCCCGACGGGCCGCCCACGACGGACCTACCGCCCTAGTAGAATGTGCCGAATTACTGAATCCGGCACCCGCATGCCAGTCTGTGTATAAGCCAATGAAATTGCCATGCGAATCCACCTGGCCAGTGTCTGTTTATTGGCTGGCCAGCCACGCTTATGACAACCATAAAGCACAAAAAGTGAATCAGACTTCCTCCATTTGCTAGTGCATGTCACATAAATTCTCAATGCACGGACCACATCCAGGGAAGCCTCTCCTGTCTAGAGACTAGAACCCTGAAACGCTGGAACTACTATTTCTTCATTAATATGAAATTTAGACACTACTTTCGGAAGGTAACCCTCCCTAGTACGTAGTACTGCTCTATCTTGATGAAACACCAAGAACGGGGCACGGAAGGAAAGTGCAGCTAAATCCGAGCAAGAAGAAACACTGACTTTGCTGTTAGCCACTTGATGTCTATTGAATTTAAAGACTCGAACGGAGGAGCCTGTAAAACCCCCAGAACTAGAGTCAAATCCCACGGAACAACCGGGGGAACGAAGGGAGGCTGAATCCTCAACACCCCGTGAAAAAAGGCCCTTATATCACCGTTTGAAGAAAATCAAGCACTCTGGAGATCAGAAATTTCTCTGGGTCATATCTTTTCAGTTCACACCACTGAAAGAAAGTATGCCAAATTCTATAGTATATGCGAGCGGAGGATGGTTTCCATGCCTTCAGCATCATCCGTATAACGGACTCGGAAAACCCCTTCTTCCTCAAGATGGCCTCCTCAAGAGCCATGCCGTCAAAGTTAGCAGATGAAGATCCGGGTACCAGCAAGGACCCTGTAGCAACAGATCCGGTCTCAATGGCAGAGGCCATGGAGTGTCTACGGAGAGAGACTGTAGATCTGTGAACCAGTGATGCCTCGGCCATGCCGGAGCTATTAATATCACGGTACTGCCCTCTTGTTTGATCTTTCTGACGATTCTGGGAAGAAGAGCAAACGGCGGGAACAGATATACCAGCTTGTAATGCCACTTTACTACCAGTGCGTCTACAAACTCGGCTCTTGGATCTCTGGTCCAGGATCCGTACCAGAGAAGCTTGTTGTTCCTTCTTGATGCCATAAGATCTATTTTCTGGTAGACCCCACCTGTCCACAAGGTTCCGAAAAACCTGTGGATGTAGGGCCCACTCTCCTGCATTTATCTCCTGCCAACTGAGAAAGTTGGCCTCCCAAATCAGGACTCCCGGAATGAACACGGCAGATATCGTGGGAAGATGACCCTCTGCCCACACCAGGATTTTTGATACCTCTGCCAAGGCAGCCCGACTCCTTGTGCCCCCCTGATGATTTAGGTAGGCAACTGCGGTGCGATTGTCCGACTGTATCTGCACCAGCCTGTCCTTTAGGATTTCCCGAGCCTGAACTAAAGCTTTGAATATAGCTCCTAGCTCCAGGATGTTTATCGGTAGCCGGCTTTCCACCACTGACCACTTTCCTTGGAAAGCGTGTGACCCCCATCAAAGTGGCGTCGGTTTTGAGCAATGTCCAATCCGACACCCAAAAGGGGCGACCCTGCCTGAGATGCTTTGTCTGCATCCACCAGGACAGGGACAAACGCACCTCTGGAGAGAAATGCAGCAACTGAGACCTGATCGTGTGGTAATCCTTGTTCCAGCGAGACAGAATTAATTGCTGCAGTAGTCTGGAGTGGAATTGAGCGTATTCCACCATACTGAAAGTGGACACCATCGACCCCAGGACCTGCATGGCCACTAGAACAGATATCTGTCTGTTGCGGAGCAATCTGCGTATTCGCGATTGTAAGGCAAGAATCTTCTCCTCCGGCAGATATATTTTCTGCACCACGGAGTCCAATCTTGCTCCCAAGTGACACATCTGTTGTACCGGACAGGGTGACTACTTTTTCCAGTTTATGTCCCAGCCGTGACTGTACAGACATGACAGTGTCAGCCCCAAATGATCCTGTAACTGCTGCGGGGACTGCCCTAGCAACAGGAGATCGTCCAAGTAAGGCAAGATTCTGACGCCTTGGCGTCTGAGGCATGCCATCATCACCGCCATCACCTTGGTGAACACCCGAGGGGCTGTGGACAAGCCAAAAGGTAGGGCCTGGAACTGAAAATGTTCTCCCCCTACCACAAGACGAAGAAATTTTTGATGGGCCTGCGTGATTGGTATGTGGAGGTAGGCATCCTGTATATCCAAGGATACCATATAGTCCCCCTGCTCCATTGCCAACACAATCGATCGCAACGTTTCCATCGGAAGCCTGGGGCTCTAATAAATTTGTTGAGCTCTCTCAGATTCAGAATGGGCCAGTATGACCCATTCGGTTTTTGAACCAAGAACAGATTGGAGTAAAACCCCTCCCGTAACAGATTCCCTGGCACCTGAACCACCACCTCCGATGCTAGTAACGCCAGAATTGCTTTTTGAAGGGCCAAAGCCCTTTCTGAACCCTCCTGTGGGTTTATACAAAAAAATCTCTGAGGAGGACTCCTCCAAAACGTCAAGGCGTACCCTCGGGAAATGACTCCTCGAAGCCAGGAATCCTCCGTCGTGAGGTGCCAGGCCTCTGAGAACAGAAACAGTCGGCCCCCCACCCTGGGATCCCCCAGAGGGAGGCCCATCCCATCAGGCCACTGGTTTATCCTGGACTCTAGAACCTGGATGCCTGTTCTGCCAGGGCTTCCTGGGTCCCGCTTTTTTAGGTGGAAGTCTCGCCGAGGGCTGACCCTTGGCCTTGCCCGGTGGCCGAAACCCCCAAAAGGACGCCCGTCTAAGTTTAGACGAGGCTGCTGATGGCAGACCTGCAGTCTTTGAGGCTGCCATGGAGGCCACAATTTTATCCAATTATGGACCAAAAAGAACTCCCCCTGTGAATGGAAAGAATTCTAGGGCCTTCTTGAACCCGGCATCCGCCTTCCAATCCTTTAACCAGAGAATCCTACGTGCCACCAGGGATTCCGCTTAAACCCTAGAGGAAAGGATCCCTGCGTCCAAGGCTGCGTCTCCCAGATAAGACGCACCTTCTCTATTAAAGGAGATCATGTCCAGCTGATCCTTAGAGGCATCTGGTAAGGACTCTGCTAGAGTTTTAACCCACTCCTCTATAGCTCCTGCTACCCATGCAGTAGCCATAGCTGGACGGGTGGCTGTTCCCACCAACGAGAAGATTGATTTGAGGCAACTCTCCAGTCTCCTATCTGTGGCTTACTTCAGCGAAGCCGCTGGGATTAGCAGAGTGGTACGCTTAATCAGCTGAGCCACATGTGCATTAACCGATGGTGGATTCTCCCACCTAGCACAGTCCTCCGCTGGAAAAGGATATAGAAGCGCCACTCTTTTGGAAGGATGGCTTTTCTTATCCGGACAGACCCACGCTTTACCCATAAGTTCTGATAAATGCTCAGACTTTGGGAATTCTGCCTTGACCACTTTCTGGCGTTTGAACAGGGGTGCCTTCCTAAGCGGAGGATCCCTTGCTCGATATTTAACACAGATTTCACAGCCCTACTCAAAAAGGGGACATCGGCTACTGGGAAATGATCATCACCCTCCTCGGAGCTAGACTCCTGAGAAGAGTCCTGTGCCTGCTCCTCCTCGGAGGCGGCGCTGGAGTACTCACCCATGTGAGAAGGTAAATGACGCCTAGATTTAGGCTGTTTTGGTTTGACAGCCTGAGGAGGCTGAAAAACCCCCGAGGATGATGCCATAACCTTACCAGCACCAGGCTCCATCCAAGGCGGCCACATCATGGGCATAGGATGCATCTGCTGAGGCAAACCCCAAACCATTGGTGCTGGGGCAGCCAGCCGCTCCGCCACCTGAGCCATAACCTGAGAAAATGATGCCCAAGGCAGACTTAATTGGTGTGGTGGCTGTCTAAAACAGTTCCCACAAAGCCCATTTTGTAGAAAGTCCTGTGGGGATAAGCCTGCCTTGCAGGCTATACAGGATATCAGCAACGGGGCTCCCGCCACCTGACCCTCAGACTCCTTAGACATGTCAACTATGCCAAGGTTCTGAGAGTATATGTGCTGACTTTCTACTCTCAACCCACACACCTGCAGTAAAAGATAAGGGGAAAGACAGTGACAGTTTATAGGAATTACAGTTCTTTTACATGAGAAACAGTATCCACAGACAACAATCACGTGTCATGCATAAACACTTCTGCGAGTCATACGCATATAAGCTTTTGCTACCATAATCAGTGCTAGGCTTAGTAGGATAGAGCACCGTAAAACCTGAACAGCAGTAGGAAAGGTATACAGGGAGACTGCCCAGCGTCCTGAAGGAGCAGCTTTCTGACAGCAACTGATATACACACTGGCTGCCCTATATGGAGGCTGGGAGGAGCAACCCACCCCGCTGCGCCAGAAGACTGGACAACCTCGTGGATTGGGGGAGGGGCCGCCGGGGAAGCGGACCTCCCCTATGCTGCTTGGACCTGCCCGGTAAACAGTAAGGAAACATCGCATCCCGGCGGTCTAGTGTAGACGACAGGCTGTTCTGCCCATGACTGCAGCCAACCTCCGGCCAGTCTCACCACCGGAGGCCAGACCGCCAGCGCCCGCCGCGACCACCCGCTTACCTGCCATCCCCTTTGATCCAGATGCGGTCCAGGGCATAAGAGCCCCTGCCGAAGCCCTAGCCTTGGACCTGCCAAGGCTAGCGGTGCGACGCCGGAAAAGGAAGTTGTAGCGGGTGGCTGGTGCGTCTCCAATCAGACGCGAGGCTGCTTCCAGGACAGCTCAGACCACTCGCCTAGATGAGAGTAAAACTCTCTTCTTTTTTTTTTTGTACTCGACTGCTGGACTGCTCCTGCAGTCCCACTGTCTATGTGGTGTACACACCAAACAGGAAGAACTGGCTACCTGAGGCAGGTGGTGGGGTATATGAGGAGGGACCCGATGCATCCTGGGAGCAGAGAGCTCGTTTGTATTAACTGTTTGGTGACCGGGATTCATACCCAACGTATTGGCTGTGGACCCCATGGACCCCGAAGAAGAAAAAAGATTTTACCCCATGTCACAATGTACAAACATTTCAGCGCCCAATCCAGCTCTTTTGTCAAGGTAACAAAAGAGCCGGATGGGGCTCTGAAACGTTGGTGTATCTATAATTTTCTCTATTGCTGGCTACTAGAGAAGGCACTGGGGCAAATCACTATGAATGTATGGGGATCCTACAGAATCATCATCATTATATACACTCACACACACTGTGGACAGCGGCACTCAGGTAAACAAAGGCAGTCACAATCAGGTAAGTTTGCTCAAATGTTTCAGGGAGATATCTACTACTCCATCTTCAGGGTACAATTTACCCTGAAGATGGAGTAGTAAATATCTCTTCGAAACGTTGGAGCAAACTTACCTGATTGTATCTGCCTTTGTTTACCTGAGTGCCGCTGTCCACGTTGTGGGCAACGGGGACTTTCTTGTTAATAATTGGAGTGCATATATATTATATATATATATATATATATATATATATATATATATATATATATATATTAGGGATGTGCAGGCTCGGATAGGTTCGAGTTTGCACGTGGAGTTCGGATTTTTCCCTCCAAAAAAACGGAACTCAGAACGAGGCAAAACGTCATCTTACATGGACGAACATCATCATTCCTGGACAAAAGACCAGGAATGATGATGTTCGTCCATGTAAGATGACGTTTTGCCTTGTTCTGAGTTCCGTTTTTTTGGAGGGAAAAATCCGAACTCCACGTGCAAACTCGAACCTATCCGAGCCTGCACATCCCTAATATATATATATATATATATATATATATATATATATATATATAAAGTAGCATGGGCCCGGCACTCAAATTCCAAACACAATGTGGGTGCCTTCCGGGAAGATATCAAAAAATAAAGTCATAAAGAGGCGGCGGCACTCAGCAAAAACAAGCTCAATAAAGAAGGGTTAAATAAACCTCTGTATTCACTTCAACGTTTCAATCACCAAGATTTTCATCAGGAAGTACAAAAAATACATACAACACTTACCTATATACACAAGAAACACCACGAGTGCAGCTGATCGCGTCCATCAGGATCACCATCTGACATCATCGCTACGCACTGTACAGCGGGCGGACGTCTGACGTCTCCATCACAATAGAGACCAGAGTAAACGTACTAAATACTACGTTCCTTCACCAACACAAATAAAACATACAAACAAGACTGAGCAAAACAATGAAAAACAGTGGGTATAATAAGATATATATGTATAAATGCAGACAGGAACAATAAAATATGAGATATGGTAAGAACTTACCCTTGTTATCTCTATTTCTACGAAGTCCATAGGGTTCCACAGGATACCTTGGGGTATAGGTGATGACGTCAGTCTTCAGGCACCACAGAGTTAAAGTTTTCAGCCTCCCAGGATGCATCTGGGTCCCTCTCCTATACCCCGCCCCCGGGCCAAGGCATCTCAGTTACGTCACAAGCCATAGGCCGGAGGAGGAGAAGAAAGAGAGAGAAGAAAAAAAAAAAAAATCTGGACACTCACAAGAATCACATTCTCACCATAGGGAGACGGAAAAAACGGTGACCAGAATAAAGCCCATCTGCAGTACAGGTGCGACAGGGCGGGAGTCCTGTGGAACCCTATGGACTTCGTAGAAATAGAGATAACAAGGGTAAGTTCTTACCATATCTCATATTTTCTACTTCAGGGTCCATAGGGTATCCACAGGATACCTTGGGGATGTCCCAAAGCAGTATCCTTTAAGGGTGGGGACGCTCCTGTGCTGAGAGGAGAATCCGCCGCCCGAAGGAAGCATCCTGAGAGGCAAAGATGTCAAAAGCGTAATACCTCACAAAGGTATTGACAGAAGACTACGTAGCAGCCTTGCAGATCTGAACTGCAGAGGCACCACGTCTAGCTGCAAACGAAGGACCCACAGACCTAGTGGAATGAGCCCTCACCAAGGAGGGAACTGGAAGACCTTCATGAAGATAAGCTTCTGAAATTGCCATACGAATCCAGCCTGCCAAAGTCTACTTTGAAGCAGGCCAACCCTTTTTACGGAAGCCATAGAGGACAAACAAGGCATCCGACTTCCTAAAAGAAGAAGTGCGGTCAACATAAATTCTCAATGCCCGCACAACATCCCAAGTGGCGTCACCCACTGAAAGTCCAGGTGAATTGAAAGCCGGCACAACAATTTCTTCATTGATGTGAAAACTGGATACCACTTCTGGAAGGAATCCCGGACGAGTGCGAAGCACCGCCCTATTCCTATGAAAATTCAGAAAAGGGGGTCTACAAGAGAGAACCCCTAAATCCGACATCCGTCTGGCCGAGGCAATGGCCAGAAGGAATATGGTTTCAGCTGTAAGCCATTTAAAGTCCACTGAGTCCAGTGGTTCAAACGGCGGTCCCTAGAGAACTCTCAGGACCACAGCCCAATTCCAAGGCGCCACCGGTGGAACAAAAGGTGGCTGAATGCGAAGAACACCTCGCATAAAGGTGTGCACATCAGAGAGCGCAGCAATCCTACGATGAAACCAGACTGACAGGGCAGACACCTGCACTTTCAGAGAAGCCAGGCGAAGCCCATGATCCAGTCCAGCCTGTAGGAAAGCCAACACCCTAGACAGGCGGAACTCCCTAAGGGAATAACCTCTAGGTCTACATCACCGGAAGAAAGTATGCCACACACGATGGTAGATTCTTGCCGAGGAAGGTTTACAAGCTCTTAGTATGGTTTGCACCACAGAGCTAGAAAAACCCTCTGGACCTTAGCATGACCGTTTCAACAGCCACACCGAGTCAGGTCCGGGTGAAGACAAGGACCCTATGACAGCAGATTCGGTCGTAATGGTAACCTCAGAGGAACGTCTACTGACAGACTCTGGAGGTCGGAGAACCAGTGCCGTCTGGGCCACTCGGAAGCTATCAACAGTAGCGTACCTCCTTCTTGATTTGAATTTCCGTAATACCCGCGGAAGAAGGGAAAACGGAGGGAAAAGGTAGGCAAACTGGAACATCTACTAGACGGACAGGGCATACACCAGAGACGCCTTTTCGTCTCATGTTCGAGACCCGTACACCGGCAACTTGTTGTTGTGCCGGGACGCCATGAGGTCTATCTCTGGAAGACCCCACTTGTCCACCAGACTCCGAAAGACGTCCTGGTATAAAGACCACTCTCCCGGTTCCTCCTTGCTGGTTTAAATAGGCCACCGTGGTGGCGTTGTCCGATGGGACCTGCACAGGGTGACCCTGGAGAACCTGCTGTGCCCGCTGGAGAGCTCTTGACACCGCATGGAGCTCCAGAATGTTTATTGGAAGCTCCGCTACCGCCCGAGTCCACCTGCCCTGAAACAAGTGTGGACCCGTGACAGCTCCCCAGCACCGGAGACTGGGGTCCGTTGTTAACAGGACCCAGTTCGCCACCCAGAACGGGCGTCTGCAAACACCAGATTAGAGACAGGCGAACATCCGGAGTGAGCCCCATCGTCTGGGACTTGAGACACTGAGGCAATCCATTCCATCTGGACCGGATCAATAGCAGCAGAGGTTTGGAGTGAAATTGGGCGTACTCCACCATGTCGAATACCGACACCATTGAGCCCAATAATCTCTTTGCCAAGTGTGTCGACACTCGACGACACTGCAGACAACTGCGCACCCTCAACTACAAAGCAAGGATCTTTTCCTCCGTCACAAAGATCCACTGCTGCCTGGCTCCAATAAGGCCCCGAGGTGCAGGATCCTCTGAGACGGGGTGAGAGTGGACCTCTGCCAGTTTGTCAACCAGCCGTGACGTTGCAGTACCGCAATCGTCAGATCCAGATGGTGTAAAAGAAACTCTGGAGACCCCGCTATCAACAGGAGGTCGTCCAGATAAGGCAACAGTCGGACTCCCTGCGTCCGCAGGAGAGCCGCCATGACCTTGGTGAATACCCGTGGAGCAGTCACCAGGCCAAAAGGCAGTGCCCGGAACTGGAAATGTTCGTTGCAGATTGCCAATCTGAGGAACTGCTGATGGCGCAAAAAATTAGGGACATGCAGGTAAGCGTCCTGGATGTCCAATGACACCATGTAGTCCCCAGAATAATGGACCGCAGGGTCTCCATCCGAAACAGAGGCACCCTCAAGGACTTGCTGAGGGCCTTTAGGTTTAGTATTGAACGGTAAGAGCCATTGGGTTTCTGCACCAAAAATAGAATGGAATAGAAACCCAGGCCCCTCTGGGAAATTGGAACATGCACTGCGACCAGCACCGGGCGAACTGAAGCAGGCGCCCCCCACTTTGGGGTCCCCCAAAAAGAGGCCTGGACCGTCAGGCCGCAGGTTTGTTATCTGACCTAGGAGCCGGACATCTGGAACTCCAGACCTGATTCTTGGGCTTGGACAATTTCTTGGCCCCAGCCTGCCGTGGACAGGACTGTACTTTAGGCCTACCTTGGGCCCTGTGAGGCCAAAAGGACGACCCACCAGCACTAGAAAGAATCGTAGCAGACAGAAGACATGCAGATTTTGCTGCTGCCAACGTAACTACAATTTTGTCCAGATCTGGACCAGACCTTCTAATCCCTTTTTGTAATCCGCGTCCGCTTTCCAAGAACGCAACCATAAGGTGCGACGAGCAGCCACGGCTGCAGAGGAGATCCTAGAGGTGAGCATACAAATATCTAAGGCCGCTTCATTAATGTAAGTGGCCGAGTCTCGGAGATTGCCCACCAACTCGGTCTGTTCAGCCGAACATTCAGAGTCCAAAGACGCCTCCAAATTATCCGCCCAGCGCTCCATAGCTCTGGCTACCCAACACACGGCCAGAGCCGGTCTGGATGCTTCCCTGCAAGGGAATAAACGGCTTTGAGGCAGATCTCCACCTTGCGGTCAGTGACATCCTTCAAGGATGACATCGAAGGCATAGGCAATGTGGCACTTTTGACTAGGCGTGTGACATGTGAATCCACTTGCGTAGGGGATTCCCGCTTAGAAAAATAATTGACCGCAAACGGATAAGCCACGGCTAAGCGTCTCTGGGGCTGAAACCGTTTACCTGGATTTTTCCACGCCTCCTCTAAATGATCCACTAATTGATCAGAAAGAGGGAACACCGTAGCCTCACCCTTAATATCCTTAAAAAGGCATATATGAATGTGGCCACCAAAGGATCAATATCCTCAATAACTAAAGCCGAGCGGACCGCTCGAATAAGACCAGGGATATACACCTTGGACTTAGCGTCCGGCTCTTTGGTACGGAGAGGTTCTTGGTCAGATAGATCCAGAATCTCCCCATGATCTGACGTCTCATCGTCATCCCCATAAGGAGCAGATAAAGACGCCACCGGCCGTTATGAGGCCGCAACACAGACTCCCCCTGTAAAACATCGGACAAATGCTGAACCGATGTAGTTAAGAGTATTAACCCACGCAGGCTCCGGAGAAACCTGGGAAGGGACAGGGAGACTGTGGGGTACCATCAATTGTCTCGGGAACTCCTGCATAGGTGACGACACCACTGACTGCTGGGACAAACCCGTCTGGGTAAACGCAGGTGGCGGAGCTAGCTGGCCCACAAGGGTTGTAAGCGCCTTAGCGAAACAAGCCCAGGGAGGTTCCTGTACCGGGACCGTGACCATAATCGGCCGTGACAGTGCCAGGCACTGGGGGCATAACCCCTCCGCGTTACCCTCCCCCTCCGCTATTGGTACCTTACATTTAGTACACATGAGCTGGAGAGGAAAATCAGTCTCAGACATGATGGTAAGTATGTGACACTCACACCTATACGTATTGGTATAGTGTGAATAACACCCTGCACACCGCGCACCGCAAGGGCTTTGAGCAGAGCAAGATCAGGGACAGTAATAAAGCTGACAGTAGAAAGTGAAAGTACAGACAGCAGGCTAGCAGTTCAGTCACATACAATGCAGAAGAAACAAATCCCTGCACTATTAGCGCTGATTCTCAACTACTCAGACCCTCAGGCTGGTAGGACTCAGCGCTGCATACACTGACCTGTGACAAACAGAGGAGAGGTATGCTGGGGGACCCAGACCGCAATGCCACCGCTCACAGGCTTCCAGCAGTGTTCACCATGCTTTAAAGATGGCCACCGAGGAGCAGAAGATGAAGGAGGCCGGCCTGGGGAGGACAGCTGACACACTGTGGCCAATCAGGCAGAGCAGAGAGGCTGTGTGCAGCAGGGGAGGCGCCGGCTGTGAGACAGGGAAAGCGCGCTCCCCTGGCATGCATTTAACCCCTGGGACGCCGCAGCGCATGCCGCTCAGCAGCGGCCTGCTGTCCCAGGGGGTAGTGGAAGCGCAGGTTGGTCGCCTGGCTCCACGCTGCAGCCAGTCCCCAGGGAGCCCCCTACCTGGGGACTCAGGACCATATGACCAGCGGGGACCCACCGCGGGACCCCGCTGCTTACCTGCATCCCCTTGGATCCGGCCATGGTCCAAAACATCTGGGGACACCGCTAGCCGTGACCCCAGATGTCTACCAGCATCCCCGGATCAGTACCGGCGTTCTGGTACCGGCGGGGTGTAGGGGAGACGGCATGGACGTCAGTACTGACTGTCCATGCTGTACTCCCAGATGTGCAGCCAGCGCTGCCTTTAAAAGAAACTTCAGGGGCTCTTCATAGCCCCCCTCTGCACAGTGCCTCCGACTCCGGCCAGGCACCGACGAAACTGAGATGCCTTGGCCCGGGGGTGGGGTATAGGAGAGGGACCCAGATGCATCCTGGGAGGCTGAAAACTTTAACTCTGTGGTGCCTGAAGACTGACGTCATCACCTATACCCAAGGTATCCTGTGGATACCCTATGGACCCTGAAGTAGAAATATAGGATGCGCAATATCATGAGAGCAACAATGTTAAAGAACGATAGGGCAACAGACTAGATCAAAACATACAGGACCTGAACAGGTCCATAGCAGAATTTAGTTAAAGCATGCTAACGACAATGTTTCATTGAGCCCATTAGGTTGCAGAGTATTAAGGCGGTGTATTCACCTTGCCTCAATCTGCAACAAGCGCCTGGCTCTATCACCCCCTCTCACACTCACGGGCACATGATCGATCATTTTGTAGCACAAAGTCGCCAAACTGTGTCGATAGTTTTTAAAGTGGCGTGCTACTGGCTGATCAATGTCACCACCATTTAGGGCTTGGCGAATAGCCGATCTATGTAGTGCCATCCTCTCTCGCAGCTGGCGGGTGGTTTTGCCAATGTACAAGAGGCTACAGTGACACCTGATAAAATACACGACATACTGGCTGGTGCAAGTGAGTACAAAATTAATCTTGTAGCGGTGACCTGTATGCGGGTGTACAAAACTGTCACCTGTCTCCAGAAAACCACAGGTGGTACAACCTAGGCATTTATAGTTGCCAGGTTTCTTGGTCATAAAATGTGATTTACTGGGATTCTCAAAATTGGTAATGTCATTATGTACAAGCCAATCTCGAATGTTCTTACCACGTTTATAACATGGTAATAAGGTGGTATTATGTAATGTAGGAAGATTAGTATGAGTGTGAGAGGGGGTGATAGAGCCAGGTGCTTGTTGCAGATTGAGGCAAGGTGAATACACCGCCTTAATACTCTGCAACCTAATGGGCTCAATGAAACATTGTCGTTAGCATGCTTTAACTAAATTCTGCTATGGACCTGTTCAGGTCCTGTATGTTTTGATCTAGTCTGTTGCCCTATCGTTCTTTAACATTGTTGCTCTCATGATATTGCGCATCCTATATTTATTGTTCCTGTCTGCATTTATACATATATCTCTTATTATACCCACTGTTTTTCATTGTTTTGCTCAGTCTTGCTGGTATGTTTTATTTGTGTTGGTGAAGGCACGTAGTATTTAGTATGTTTACTCTGGTCTCTATAGTGATGGAGACGTCAGACGTCGCGCCCGCTGTACAGTGCGTAGCGTTGACGTCAGGTGGTGATCCTGATGGACGCGATCAGCTGCACTCGTGGTGTTTCTTGTGTATATAGGTAAGTGTTGTATGTATTTTTTGTACTTCCTGATGAAAATGTTGGTGATTGAAACGTTGAAGTGAATACAGAGGCTTGTTTTTGCTGAGTGTCGCCGCCTCTTTATGACTTTATTTTTTGATATCTTCGCGGAAGGCACCAGCATTGTGTTTGGAATTTGAGTGCCGGGCCCATGCTAATATTAATATAAATATATATATATATATATAAAAATATATATATATATATATATATATATATATAAAAATATACACTATATACACATATATAGTGTTGGGTATGATATCCCGGCTGTTGGCATGCCGCTGGTCAGAATACCGACAGCAGCATCCCGACAGCCAGAATCCCAATACCCATAAAAGCTAACAGTGAGTAGTTTCCCTTACCCTAACCCACCCTCTCCGATGCCTGAACCTAACCTCACCCTCCCTGCACCATAAACCTAACACCCCCTCCCCAGTGCATAAACCTAACCTCCTCCCCTAGTGGCTAAACCTAACCCCCCCTCCCCGCACCCTAAACCTAACACCCCCTCCCCAGTGCCTAAACCTAACATCCTACCCTAGTGCCTAAACCTAACCACCCCCTCCCCGCACCCTAATCCTAACCCTCCCTCCCCAGTGCCTAAACCTAACCCTCCCCCTAGTGCCTAACCCTGACCTTCCCCCTCCCCGCACCCTAATCCTAACCCTCCCTCCCCAGGGCCTAACGCTAAGCTCCTCCTCTAGTGCCTAAGCCTAACCTCACCTTCCCCGCAACCTAAACCTAACACCCCCTCCCCAGTGCCTAAACCTAACCTACTACCCTAGTGCCTAAACCTAACCTCCCCCTCCCCGCACCCCAATTCTAACCCTCCCTACCCAGTGCCTAAACCTAACCTCCCCCTCCCCGCACCCTAATACTCCCTCCCCGGGGCCTAACCCTAACCCTCCCCCTAGTGCCTAACTCTCACACTGCACACAAATACTTACCTTTGGGATGCCGGGATCCTGACCTATTGGGTTTTCAGCGCCAGTATTAAGACCGTCGGCATCCCGCACGCCAGGGTGCCGACTACATCCCCATATACAGTATGTATAAAAAATATTATATATATACACACACACACACATACATATATACATACTCACACACACGTACTTACATACATACATACATACACACACACACACACATACATGGATGGATAGATAGATAAAAATCAGGAGGCATTCAAGTCGCTTTCAAATAAGTTTAAAATGGTCCTTTATTAGGTTTCCAACGTTTTGAGAGTCACCCTGTTATTACGGACAAGCAATGCATACATATACACACATATACATGCATATACACACACATATACAGTGTGTGTGTGTGTGTATGTATATATACATCTATATATACATACACACACATACATACAAGCAAATACACACACATATATGCTGTATATATATATATATATATATATATATATAATATATACACACACGCACACACAAATACATACAGTACACATACACACACATATACAGTAATATTTGTATATATATATATATATATATTTATATATATACATACATACATATACATACACACACACAGACACACACACACACACACATATATTACACACACACACATACACAACTACACACATACATAGGTGCCAGACTTTACACACCAACCTGTGGGAAGGTACTTTGGTTGTGCATGCATGCTGCTTTTTTTCTTATGGCTGGTGGTGGCAGCAGCTCAGCCTCTGCGCTCCACCCGCAGGGCTGACGTTTCTCATCATGTCTATGCCCAGAACTCAGTTGCCGAGTGAGGCAGGTACGGGCACTGGGGGATGACCAGGGGACCAGAGCTTCTAGGGAACACACAGGGACGCTTTAGCACTACATGGGCGCGGGGCTTCATCGGCATGGGGGCGGGGCTTCGGATTGCATGCAGAGACTATTTGGCTGGCCATGGGACGGAGCTTCAGACGGTCTGGGGTGGAGCTTCGGAAGGCCGATGTGGGGAGGGGGGACGGTGAATGATCGGTGCTCCGGATCCTTCAAGTGCAGTGCAGACAGTCTTGACAGGTAATTTTTTTTTTTTTTCCTGTCAACACTGTCTGCACTGCAGGGGATGCTGCTGGCCTATTTTCAAGGTGGGCCTGGAGCTGTAGCTCCACCCGCCCCATTATTAATCCGGCCCTGATTCCAACCAACTAGTTGGATGTTTGGAGGAAAGTTGGTCTCGTGTATGGCCAGCTTTAGGGTGCCTTGAGGACTGAGTTTGGGAACCTCTGGGCTGTACAGATGACCAGACCCCTTAATTTGTTAGATAGTAGCACATGTTAGTGTGACACAGGTGCCGGTGATTAGAGACATGCTATTTAAACCTATTCAGGTTTAAGACATGCTGCTCACTTCATTTTTGGAATATCATCTGCCATGATTAAGATCCTAAACTTTAGCTGTTATCTGAACATATTACTATATGTTATTTATGGAAAAATAAACTTTTGGATGCACATAAGTGTACGTATACATGTACAGGTTGAGTCTCCCATATCCAAAATGCTTGGGATCAGGGGTATTTTGGATAACGGAATATTCCGTATTTTGGAATATTTGCATATCATAATGAAATATCTTGGGACCCTTAGGGCCAAATGTAATAGGGTGAGAGTTTAGAAAATGTGAGATAGCAGTAAACGCTCACATTGGTCAAGTTTTATCTTCAAAATGGGAAACATCTGGATGAAATCGTGAGTTTTTTTGAGTCTGAAAAACATGCAAGTTTGCTTTTTTGCTTTGTTTTTGGACTCTATTACAATGGCAGAGTTTAAAAAGTGTGAGAAAACTCACTTTTCTAAACTCTCACCCTATTACATTTGGCCCTTAGTATGTTAGATTGCAGCAAATGTTAGTGTGACACAGATGCCAGTGATCATGATTAGAGACATGCTTCTTAAACCTGTTCAGGATGATTATGTCATAATGATAGCGCCCAGGAATCACCAACATGTTTCATTTCTCAGGGGGTGGGGAAGGCTCAGGGCAGGCTGTTTTAGTGGGGCACCCCTAAAAGGGCAGGGCACATTTTGCCCTTTCAAAATCTGGCAGGGCGCGGCGCCTCTCTAAAACAGCCTAGCGGGAACACATACATACATTTTTTTCAATTTTAGGGTTAGCACGTACTGAAGGGTTAGGCACTAGGAGGGACAGATAGGGTGAATATTAGGGTTAGAAAAAAAAAAAAAGTGTTGAACATTTCCATGTCGACCTTTACAACCTCTGTGTCATGTCGACATTCTCGCAAGTCTATCTTTTGTATCGTATCTCACCCAGGTCAAACACATTTCTTCATCAGATTTCATTTTTCACAGCTCCACTTAAGTAACATTTCTTCAGATAGATAGGGGATATATTTATGGTAACACATTACATTTTGGGCCCCACTTACAATTTAGAGCAAATTCAAAATAAACTGCAAATTTGCACCTGGACAAACCATGTTGTGATGCAAGTGGCGAAAATAAAATTTTATTTGGAAAGCAGAGACAATACTGGCAGCTTTTGCATGTACCACACAAATATTGGGCAGCTTCCAGTTTATACTGTAATTTAGATTTTACCTTGAGGCCCGCATACACGGTGCGATATAGCAGCCAATCCAACGGATTGGTATGATATCGCTGCTATATCGTACCGTGTGTGGGCATGATATCGGCCAGTGCGCCCTTCCGTGGGGTCGTACATCGCTCCTCCAGATCTTACTGCATGTTCACTTGATCTGGGGATGCGATGTACGATCCCATGCAGCACTATGCGGGTGGGGGGTGCTGGCATATCGACAGTCGGCCACTAGATCGCTCCGAGTGTGGGGACCGCCCGATAGGTCGGCCGTCGGATCGCAAGTCGCATCACAAGGTGCATATCGCACAGTGTATGGGGCCTTAAGACATCTCTGAAGTTTCGCACATGTAATATGAATGGGCTTAAATGGCACAAATACCAAATAGTTATGCACACCGATATCATAAAACAGACAAAGGGCCAAAACGCCCAGTGCATATTTAGAAGCCAATGGATATTTAAAATCATAAAATAAAAACATGTTATTGATATGTTTTTGTTACTACTACCAGAGTGGCAAGTATTCTTTCTGACCCCTATTTTACAGCTACCTGCAGATTACATAATTATGTACAGACCAAAATAAGGCAGAGGGCCCTGCTTACAAAAGCATGCATTTAAGTCATAAATAACGCCAACCTCAAAACAAATTCAGTCCTAAAACAGTAAAACATATGTACCCTTAATATTTTGGTTCTGCTGCAGATATCTCACAACATGGAAAATATTCTGAAACGTACAACACAAGTAGTATAGCGTACCTGTCTAAAATAATGTGCAGGAGCAGCAACTGAACCAGTCTCTTTCAAGTATTCATTCCAGTTAAACTGTTCTGTAGAATAAAATCACAGACAGATTACCATATATTTAATACAATGGATTATGCACTGCAAAACACTGATGTGGTTGTAAAACCACACACAATATACTTAAAGTGACACTGACACATGCACAAGGTGTGGCAGAATTTTAAGGAAACTAAATTTTTCAGAAGAACATGCCATTTCTCATATGTGCAAGGATCTACTTACCATTTCACAGCATTTATAGTTTATAAGCACAGCTGGGATTATAAAGGTCACTTCATTCAGCACTGTGATGCGGTTGTGATAGGCAAGGGGATAGACTACCACCAGATCTTAATTTGGTGTACAGGTAATATGTTAATGGTACTGTTAAAAATGTACAATTTGGACTGTGTTTAATAAATCTCTTTCACAAATTATAAAGCGGTGTCTGTGGTCTGTCGCTCTTGTAAATTCCTGGTCAGACTCATCACTGTCTTCATCATATTACAGTGTCACAGCATATTGTAAAGTAGTATAGCAAAACAGTAGCTGAAATTACGACAGCTTGATATTGATTATTTATACCACAATTAACATTACAACTGACACAAAAAAAAAACAACTTTTGCTCGCTGGTTAAAAAACGTTTTGATCGCTGTAGGAAAATTGTCCTGTTGCATGCAGTAAACAGATTGTACAAACTTCTAAAGTGGTGCCTGTGGACAGTGGGCCGGATTCAGATTTGGGAATAAAGCAAGAAAGAGCAATTAATTCTGGGTACACCTCAGACGATGTTTACCCAGCCCGGCGTTGCAGGCGACGGGACCTGGCATGCTGCAAGTGCATACACACTTGCTGATGCCGGGTCAACGGTGGATGGGGATGGGGATGTGCCGTGCTGCAGCATTGTTAGCGACATCCCCCTTTGGCCCTGCAGTAGGGCCAACGGGGGATTCCGCTAATGACCCGCGGGAGCATGCATATCATGGGTACACATCAGACTATGTACCCGATATGTCGCTCCAATCCGCAGAGTCAGATGACATAGTCTAGTGCAGTGGTTCTCAAACTGGGTCCTCAGGACTCCACACAGGTCACATTTTCCAGGTCACCCAGCATGTGCACGTGTATTCATTATTCACTGACACACTTTAAAGGATCGCTTGTGATTCTGTGATGAGACACAAAAAACATGCCCTATTTGGGGTCCTGAAAGCAGAGTTTGAGAACCTGTGGTCTAGTGTGTACCCAGCTGTGCATCTTGGTAAAACCGGATTCAAGTCAATAGATCTACATGAAGAAGGTCGACAATGTCTAGATAGACAACAGATGTTAGACAGGCAATAGGTCAACAGGGACAAAAGGTCGACACATGAAATGTCGACATGGCTGAAGGTAGGCACAAAAATGGTCAACACAAAACAAATGGTCAACTTTTTCTTTTTTTTTTTTAAAGGGTTAGGCACTAACCAGAGGGACGGCTAGGGTTAGGCACATACTCGGATGGTTAGGGTTAAGCACCAGGAGAGAATGTTAGGGTTATGGTGAAGATTAGGCTTAGAAAACAAAAAATATATATGGTAACCATTTGTGAAGACATTTTGACTCTGAACCTTTTGTACCCAGTCAACCTTCATCCATGTCGACCTATTGCCTGTCTAACATCTGTTGTCTATCTAGACATTGGCAACTTTTTTCTTTTAGATATTTTTTACCAAACCCAGTAAAACCATACTACTCTGCAGGTCGGGCATATTTAAAACGTGCAGAGAGAATAAGATTTGGGAGGGGCATGTCCAAACTGAAATTTAAATTGCAGTGTAAAAATAAAGTTGCCCAGTATTTGTGGGATACATGCAAATGTAGCCAGTATTTACCACACATGCAAAAATATTTTTATGTACTTGCCCCCCTTACATTGCAACATGGTTTGTCCAGGTACACAGTTAATTGCTCTATCTTACTCTATTCCCAAATCTTAATAAGGGCCTAGTGGCAATTTCATATTGCTGCTCAGATACACTCCTTAGTTTCGAACAACATACTGCAATTGAGAACTGACCAACCAAGACAGCACAGATATGGTTTCTGCTGTAATTCATTCAATGAGCTCTTGATTTAGTTTATCATAGAAATGACTATGCTGGATATACTGTGGATGGGGACCCAAGCTCAGAGGCTACGAAAATAGCAGTATTTGGTGAAAACATAAGACATTTAACTTACTGGTGTCAGCAACATCATCATTTGAAAGTGTATAGGTTTACAACTGAACACATACATATGCACAGAACTAATGCAAGGTTCGGATTCTGAAGGATGATGTTAATCAAGAAACATAGGGGCAGACAGAATTTACTTACATTTAGATAAATATACAAAAACAAAATGTTGCTAAAAGTGCTAAATGGGACTGGCCTTTCAATATGCTTAGTTGTGCAGTTTCATAAGCAAATAAAAGCTATCAATAACTAACTAGTGGACATTGCAGGCTGCTGAACATCTTAAGGTCCCCATACATCAGCAATTGATTGCAGCAATCGTGCAATTTGCAATCGATTGTGTATAAAAATCTTACCCTTTTTCAATCGATTGCAGAATTGTCACAATCGATTGAAAAAGGGAAAGATTTTTATACACAATCAATTGCAAATTGCACGATTGCTGCAATCAATTGCTGATGTATGGGGGCCTTTAGGTAATGGCAAATTAACAGGACTTATGCCAGCTGTTCACACCCTTATGTGGAATGAGTGAAGAATGTGTTGAGCATCTGCAGACATCAAAGGCAAAATTGGTAGGGGCACGGGTAAAAATAACTTTACCACTTGCCCATTCTGTGGCGCGGTCGCTTCCCCCCCCAAAACAGACGCAGCTAAAATAAAAAAATAAGAGGAAATTAGAGGGACACAACTACTCCCAAGCTGCACTCTGTCACCCGAACCCAGGCTCATGGCAACTCTGAGGCTGCAGAGACAATACAACCACAGCTGGTGGGACTGCCGCTTACCTGCTGATAATGGGGAGAAATGTATTGAGTGGCAGGCTTTCATTATCTGCAATTTTGCTAGTCGTTTTAAAAATGGCAAGTTGGAAAAACTTGGTCTTTGGACGTAGAAAACTGCAGCATATTAAATATTGTAGAACAGTTTTAAAAACTGAATTCATGCTCATTCACCAAATGTATAATTTGTTAGGAATATCAATACAGAAATACTGAGAATATTTTATATATATATATATATATATATATATATATATACACATACACACACACACACACACATAAATACATACATACATACATACATATACACACACATTTTTTTAAATTATTTGATCTTATTTTATTTTTTTTTGAGCTTAGTGAGTGCATTGCAACAATGGACAATTGCACCTTATGTGCATATAAAGTGTAAGGAGACTACTTTGAATCACAATGAACAGTAACAAAACAATAAAATCTTTGTAGGCAGTAAAACAAGCTTGCAGGGCTGACACGGTCACTAAGAGATACCTAAACTATTGAATGAGTAACTATTACACTTTTTTTTTTTTTTTTTAACCCACGGCGTCCATACACTGAGCGGCAGCTGCTGACATGAAGGTACAGCCGCTAGCATCTACTTACCCGAGAAGCTGCTGCTCTTCCATGTCAGTGATATCCTGGGAACACGATGATGTTACAGCCCAGCTCCACGCTTCCAGTATGGCAGAGGAGCAATAGATAGCTGTCTCCCATGTTCAATACAATGTGAGAAGCTAGTGTGGGGAGTGTATGTGTTGGACATTGCAGCAACTATACCTGTAAGAAATTTGCTTGGGAGTTACCTTTTATCCTCTTAGTCTTCATATCGGATGATGCTCTTTGACTAAGCTGTCTGGGATGCAGGGGTTTTATGTTTTTATTTCCCTTTCGTGGATTTCTGAGGAACAACAGAATAGTACAAATAAAATTTTACATTAAAGAACACATTAAAAAGGTATTTTCACTTTCAAATTAGATTTTGTGACATTTACTAAATGTATTGCTGCATCTTTCCGTCTTCCTTCTGTGCTTTTCAACAGTGTACTTACATCTGTGCTCTCTGTGTTGTACCTATATCCAGGAAGCTTGTGTGTGTGTTGTATACCAAAGTACCACAAAATATAGAACTCTACCCACTCCTATAAAGACAGGCTGGAAAACCATAAAGGAGCTAGAAAGATAAAGCACTATATTTAGGAAAAGCGACAAGAAGGCACAATAAAGCCATAAACTTGAAAAACCACTTTAAAAAAAAAAGTGAAAACAATTTATTTATATATCTCACTCTGTGGTTAATAAAAGCATCACACTTATAATTCCCCATGTCAGTATTTGCAGGGATTATAGCCCCTTCTTATGGAGTTTTAAACCAAGCTACAAACTTTAAATGTATATGTAAACGCTCACACTAGTCATATACTAGCCAGATGTTTCATAGCATACCAATTTGCTGAGAGTGCTCTGCTCACATATCACAATGAACAAATATGTAAGGTTGCCAGGTTCATTAATTCAGAAGCAATCGTCTAAGCACTATGCCCTCGCAGGACAAGACCCATTGTAACCGTCTCTATGTTAATTCACACACAAACATTCTGAATTTAGTGAAGAGGGCGAGGTAAGTACTTAGTGAACACAGGCACGCATTTTGCTTAGACCAGGCTATGTGAAAGCAAAATCTAAGTAAAACGCTTAACATTTCTTCACTGCCATCGCGCCCCCCTCCTGCTCCGTTCTCATCCATATCCCCTGCATCTGCACCATGTGAATCCTTTACTGCAGCCATCTGGAGTAGTGGGGATGTATTCTATTAATCCCTTCACATTTCACGCCAGGGCATCTATTACCGCAGTGCTGTGATGACCCCCACATATGTCCCGGCAAGACAGGATTCCCCTAATGACCACTGTGCCTTCTAGCGGTTACAGTGTCTGGTTTTGCTTACAGCTTTGATATAAGATCAAATATATGCAAACTTTCTGGTTTTCCGGGATATCTACCCTGTAACTCTGTCCAGACGCAGAGAAAAAAAACACATTACAATGATTCTGACAGACAATAACGTTAAACATACTGTAGGTAGGCTTCTTTTTTAACCTTCAACTCTACTCCAATGGCAAGGTTCTGGCTCCCAAAACAACTGATGAAACCCTACAATTGTTTAATGGTTTGAATCACCAAGGTCATTATGTTACCCCACTGGGACCATCTTTTGTTGATGCCATTAATTCTCTTCTACAGAGAGCTCTGGGACATTCCTGGTGAGCAGTTGCCCTTAGCTCTACCTCAGCAGTGAAAGTACGCAAATCCGCGATTGCGGGGCAAGACATTAGCACGCCCACTATGTCTTGTGTGCGATAGCGGCGTGTATGCAGACACCCACCAGTTTGTCTTAAGATGCCCACTTATGCACGTCATCTCCAGGATGTGTATGCAACCATCGGTAACATCGAGTACCATCATAAGCGAACGCAGCACTAGTGGTTGACCATACCCTACCGCAAGCACTGCGAGCGCTTGAGTGTAAAATTCAGCCAAGTGACGTGTACTATGATGCTGCGTCTTAATTATGCACGCCTCTGAAACGGTGATAAAACGCTCAGACACGCCTGCATTCGCACAACCACTCCCCCGTTTCCATCGACCAACCTCTGTCACCACCAACAAACTACTTGTCCTGTTTGTCTAGCTAGCGAGCTGGCTATGCACAGCGAGCGAACGGTTCCCGATCGCATGGACTAGTTCACGCACTGCGATGCGTACGCAAGCGCAGAATGCAAACATCAGCAGGCTGCGTGCGAACGCAGCCTAGCGAACGGGTCTGAATCAGGCCCTCTGCTCCTTTGGCCTCACATGGTATGCACCACTTTTACACCACAGTGCCGGGTCTGATCTGAGATGGAACACGGGCCTTCATTCAGAGCCGCTCGCAAAAGCAAGCACTCGCTCTGAATGAGGGCAGAGGCTTTTATTTGGAAAGCCGGCCTCCTGGCCGCTCACTAAGCTGTGGGTGACCACCCACAGCTTTAGCAAGTGACCAGGTTATGGTCGCGATGGTCGAGACCATCGCGACCATCGGGGTTTGCGACGAGACCCTTGGGGTAGGGTCTCATCTACCACAAGCCCCAGGTAGCTTCCTGCTTTAACAGAGCAGGAAGCTCCCTACTGACATCATTGGGGAGGTCAGTAGGGCCGCCTACAAACGGCAGGCTTTCTTCAGGAACACCTCCGTTTGTCTGGCCACCCCCCCACCCCGCCTACAAAATGGGGCGAGCTGTCGATCAACATCGACAGCCGCCCCGTTTGTAGTGAGCCCCAGAGCAAGTGAATTTGTCACTCGCTCCGGGGCTTGCGAGCGCTACGCGTGCGCAGGTCCTCACCATCGACCAGCTTGTGAGTGGGTCTGCATGAGGGCCACTGTTCCAACCCGGATCAGATCCGGCACAAAACCCTTTCATATTGCGGCGCCGACTCAGAATATTCCTGAGTCGGCGCCATTCACACTGGAGCTGGGTCTGCATTGACCTGGTTCTTCCGGCGTTGCAGTGGACGCTTGGAGAGGATTTAATCTCCAAACATCACTAAAGCTGGCCTACCAGTTGGCATGCAGCACAATCCGGGTCATCGTGACCCGAACCACGCAGTTTACATGCAGGGTGGCACGGGAACAACCCGTGGCCAACCCTGCAAACTACCCGAGCTGGATCCCCGGGTCTCTGGACCCGGGTGGATCCATTTACACTGACAAAAATCCTCGGTTGATGCGCGTTCACGTGCATAAACCCGGATTTTTATGTAGGTGTAAAAGGGGTATACGTGTCCGTATTCCTTAATAAAGAGCCCCCTAGTGGCTTGAAATGCGTCGACTGTTTGTCGAGGGTTCTAACAGGATCCGCAGTATGTCTATTGATATCCTGGGGAAGCCATAGTGGATCTTGAGCCATATGGACTTTAAACATTTGACGATTTTTATCTGCTTTTCTATGAATAAAAAGGCAAAATGCTTGGAAAGCTTTTTCTAGACTTTAATACACATGCACACAACAAATCAGTCTATTGTACGGCAGAGGCATTATGAGAATGTATTATTAGGTAAACGTTACACACGCTCTCACTGTATTTAACAAAGGTTTTTTTGTAGACTTGCTTTTAAGTGTCAGATGGTTGTGGATCAGGGGGATTTCTGCTTGTAATCATGTGATTTTGATGTTTCACATCAAACTGATCACTCCTTTGAAGCCACTCCTGAGTTAGTTATTCATATTAAAGCACCCACGTGTTTGCGATTCTTTACACTTACTAGCATATGTCCTTTAACCAATTCCTTACCAGGTAGACACTGTGTTGCTTTAAACTAGGGATGTGCAGGCTCGGTTCTACTCGGTTCCGTTCGGTTCTTTTTACCGGATCTTATTGGGTTTCAGCTGTCACGAGTTTTGGATAGCCAATAAGATTCGGTAAAAAGAACCGAACGGAACCGAGTAGAACCGAGCCTGCACATCCCTACTTTAAACAATGATGCACAGGATTTTCAAAAATTCACACTTAGATTTTTTTAAGTGACTACAGCTGGAATGAATAGGAAACATTTTTATTGTTTTTAATTGAAGCTTTTACATCAAAACAAACATCACAGTTGGTAAATATACCACATATGCAAGGAGGAAAGAGTACAGCAGTTATAATAACTCAAAGTTTGACCAACAAATAAGATACTCATAACAGCAATGTACATGAATAGAAATCCACGTAATGAACATGAGGAAAAACAAAAGATTTAAAAAATGTTCAGTATACATACATACATACAGTGATGCAATGCTTCCAACACCTCAATTCTCCAATTTTCAAAACTAGAAATGGGAAGAATGTGAGCCACTACTTTACTGCAGCCCATGTATGGAATATAAACTGTGTTTTTCTACAGTATAACAAAAATTACGAAAACAAATGAGTCATAGACAGACACATAAAATAAGAACAAAAGTAAAATGGGCTGCTATTGCTACCGTGTACCCTTAAAAACTTTACTATAACTCTGTACCAACATGAGAATAGGACTAAGGGTCTGATTCAGCTCGGATCGCAGGTGGTCAGTTGTTAATACGCACGCAATCGGACGATTGCTGCATACTGTGCATGCATCGCAGTGTGTGCGAACCGGCCACTGCGATCGCAGTCACTTCGGAGACCCATCACTGAGTGATTGACAGGAAGTGCCATTTGTAGGTGATGACGGGTTCGGGGGAAACGCAGGCATGCCAGTGCATTTGAACGCCGTTGCTTGGCCGTGCATAAATTATCCACTGCAATGCCCTACGCAGCCTTAGGCCACATAGCGTGCGTGGAAGTTAGCAATTTCTGAGTAAGGTCAGAGCTTGTGCAAGTGTGCGTGAGGCTACGATGGTACTCCATTGTACCGATGATTTCGCATTCTTGCTAAACATTACAGATGTGTGTAAGGTAAAGTAGGCGTCCTCATGTAGTGCTGCAGCAGCATAGCGGTCACAATGAATTAGCATACTATCGCAGTTGAACTGTGCGCATAAATTGCAGCTGCGATCGCAATACCCATCCTTGATGAATCAGGCCCGAAGTCCACATTTTCACGTAATATAGGGTTCTAAAAAAAAATAGGAAACACGAGTGGGGAACAAACTAACTCAAAACATGGCAATAAAAATATTAATTATAAATTGCCATAGGCAGAATTGTAAGTATAGGTGCACGCTCTACTGTAAAGAGGGCGATACGGCAAAAATAAGTAACACCTAGGAGGCCCTAAAACAGAGATGGTATATACTCAAAAGGTAATGTTAGTCGCAAGGTAAACAGTAGTAGCAGTTAGGTAAATTGGGGAATAGACCAAAAGCAGAATTTAGTAAAATCAAGGTTTATAGATTGAAACTGTTGCACCAGGAAGGGCTAGGAGATAATACGAGAACGGGACTAATAGTCCACAAGGACAAATAATACGGGGTTGTGAAAGATATACAACAGGGGAGGGGGACAAACAAACAAAAAGGTCAATACCGATAAGCATACTAATTATCATTTGCCATAGTCAAACTAGTGAGCATAGCTGAGCAAACTAATGTAAAGACAACGATAGGGCAAAAATAAATAACACATTGTTTAACTAACAGCACCTAGGAGGAGACCTTGAAACAGAAATGGTATATACACAACGGAAGGTATATTGAGTCGCCAGGTGGACAATGGTAGCATTTGTACATTAAAAATGAGAAAGTAGAGACCAATAAAACAGGACATTCCGCTGGGATGAAAATGGGAAGCGTACCTTGGTGATGCTCCCATTCCATAACCTAGGTTCTGAATTTGAGGCAGAATTAGGGACAGCAGCCTCATGAAGAGGCAATAGACTAAGATTTGAAGCTAGTAGAGGTCAGAATAATAATCCCAGATTTGCTCAGTAACTGAATTGGGTTGGCCAGACAGGGGTCTTGTTCATTCAAAGGGACCAGGTTGGCGTCTAAACGAGACATGCTGTTAAACCTGTTGTCTATGTGGGGATTCAGGATCTTCAGAAACTATCGCCAACTCAGAAACTATCGCCAACTCAGCGTCAGACACTAAAGACATGGCCTCTACCACTAGTGAAGCACAAAGGGGAGGAGGCGAGGCAGAGCACCCTACCAATTGGGAAATCCTGTATGTGAACATAGTACAATATACAGTGTACCTTGAATGACACTACAGGGAAGAGAATAGGTACAACCAACATAGCAGGTGTTCAATTGACATCGTAGGTGCGTCGGCCAGTGTGTACCAGTGATAAGTCTGAACTAGGTAATTCACAGACATATCATGCCGGTTGTGCTGCACAGCCGATGCCCAATATTTCTGCAACCGCCTGTACACTTGCTGCACGGGCCAGAGGTGATTGACAGCTCAACCAGCCCAGTTGTGACATCAGTCACGACATATCGGGCAGTCTGTATGCAGAATATATATTCTGCACAGACTGCAGATATATCTGCAGATCAATCGATCTGCAGTTATAATCGCTGAGGTCTTTACCCACCTTAATATAAAAAGAATCACAATTATATTAAATATATGGAAACAGTCTAACCAAGAAGTTAAACAGTCAAATTCAACAAGTTAAACGGACACGCGGTTAAACAATAATAGAGTGAACAGGAGAGCAAGAGTATTCTATTGCATGGATTAGAAATACAGAAATGACTATGCAAGTCATACACAAATAACAATCAAATACATTGTAAAAAAAAACATTCAAAGTAGAGTACCAGCAGCACGACAAATATGGAGTAAGGTAAAGGAATCAAAAAGGCAGATAGTGCTGCTGGAATGTATGAAAGAACATATCACAAGACGTGAGTCACAGTCGAAGTAATGCAGGTCAAATTCCAACAGCACAATAAGGAAGATCACAGGTAATAACTCAAATATACACAAGCTCAATTAGGTGAGCACTGAAATGTTGTGGAAGCAGCAATGTAAATAATAAGTAGAGGGCTTCCTGTTAGAGGGGGAATGTAGACTCTAAGAACAGTGGAATCAGGAATGTACCATCCCAGTCGCTACCAAAGAGCAGACACAATCTTTGGGAGGAGCAGCTGAGATGGAAGTAGTAAAGTAGGCTGAAGAAGCTGTCTACAGATAGGCACCTCACAACATTATCGAAGAGCTGGAGTCACCAGCATCTGCATACCCAGTAGCAAAATAACGGGAAGCAGAAAAAATATAGGCGGAAGACACAGCACAGCAAAGTTAACATTCAGCACCCCAGCAGCAAGGGTGCTCAGTAGAGTCACCAGGGAGACAAAGCCACTCCAGGTAAGGCAGTCTGGAAGCAGTAGTGCAGCTTGTTGGCGAGATGAGCGCTGAACACCGGGAGCCTCTCGGTTGCAGAGCTGTACTGTACCACAGGCCAGACAGGAACTCCCTTAGTCATGCCAGCTACTACCAAGATGCGGGCAATCAGGAAGGAAGCGAGGTTATCAGCCAAAGGAAGAAGGTATCCTAAAGGAGAGCAGTCACTGGAACAGCTAAAGTTAAACAGAGTTAAAGCTCCCAATTCACGCCCATACAATATGGAGGGAGGACATGCAGGCCCTTCTGTGTAGGCCAGACTCTGCAAGAATATATGTAGTAAGCTGGGACAAATCTTCACACCATGCCCAGAGAACGATACAGTAGCCATAGTAGGCGTTCAATGGTACAGAATACAGTGGAAACGAGCAGACTAATAAGTTTGGAGCTTAAGTCCCGGAGCACAGTTAAAATACGTCCACTCTAGGTGCCCCGCCTAATGGAAGTGGTGAATAGGAAATATGTATAATAAAGTGGAGAAGTAATGCTTGCGTTGTTGGCTGAAAAACACTGTTCTTCAGCACATTCATAACCCTTGTTTGCTGGAATAACACATTGTTTCTTATAAAACAAAGGGCGTCAAAACTTTTTTTCTTGGAGTGCCGTATTAAGGAAATAACTTTATATGGAGGGCCACAATTTTCTCTCACACAGTCTCCTACCAATTAGCTAAGGGTTCTTTGCTGAGTAAATCTTATTCTAAGGAACCAGGTCAGAGGGCTGCATTGGAGCAAGTAGCGGGCCATGATTGGCCTGTGTTCCATAGTTTGAACCTCTTGTTGTGAACTCATACACCAAGACTACAGCACAATGACTACTACAGTGGTAGCCAGAGACAAAGGGCTCAGTGGCCTTGGTAACAAATTTGATAAACAGTCAAAACCAGGGAAAATAACTTGGTAGGAAGAACCTGTTGGGTAAAAAACGGAGTAATACATTGCCATAAATTTTGAGATTTGGTGCCGACATTACAAGTTTTACAGAATTATTTACAGCCATTATTGTAATGTCAGAGATTTGACCTGTATATTATTTAAAAGCGCACACATGCAACAAATACCACAATCTAATAGGTAAAACATCATAAAATATGTATAAAAATCAAGCATTACAGAGAGGATAATAAACCCTTGGAAAAGCAAAAAAGTTACCCTCCCTCATTTGGGTATACAGTTGTATACTAGTAGTAGTAGTAGTAGTAGTAGAGTAAAGTAATACAAATTTACTTTAGTACTATTGGCCGGATTCAGCAAGGAACGCACGCTAGCAGACGCACACACCCAGCCGCTGCGAGACTATGCTAATCAAAGCATACGCACAGAGGGCCTGATTCAGACCCGCTCGCAAGCGGGTCGATGGTCCCCCACTGCGCATGCTCACGCCAGAGCCGGCTCCGGCTGGCAGAGCCAGCTCCGGCGTGCGCATGCGCGAGACCCGGCCAGCGATGAGCGCCCCATCGCTAGGGGTCTCGCACCAAAGCAGGGCAGCTGTCGATTGTGATTGACAGCTTGCCCCGTTTTGGAGGCGGGCAGGGAGGGTGGCTGGCCAAACGGAGGCGTTGCCCTATGTTGGCAGCAGACATCACGTTTTTATTACTCCCAGTGGGGGTGCTACTGCCCAAGTTTTTCCATTGATGTATTTTAAATTGGCCCACTGGCAGAAATACCATTTAAAATAATACTATGCAATAAAGTGTATAGAATGTAAGCGCTCACAAGTAGGGCCCTCTTCCCTCAGGTGACTTTACTTCCCATACTTATACTATCATAAACTTCATACTTCCACAGCACCTAACCCTTGGTTTCTGTCACCATGCTTCTTATTTTAGTGTTCCGTCCACTGATGCAGCGTTGTTTATAAACCATGTACTTGTCATTGTCTTTTACTGTAGGTCACAGTGTTCTTGTTTTTGCTTATTTGTTTATGTACTTTGTTAGGCACTGCAGAACCCTTGTGGCGCCATATAAATAAAGGAGAATAATAATAATAATTATGAGATTAGAGAGGTACAAACTGTACTAAACATCAGCCATTGGGCCTGATTCAGGTTGGTTCGCAAGGCTGCGTTCGTACGCACCCCGCTCGCTGCGAAAATATGCTAATGAATGCAATCGCACGACAACCGCAACACTATACCCAGACGCCCATCACTGTATAAAGCCTGCCCACTTCCCAAGACAGCGAAAACATTTATACCATCGTAACCATCTGCACATTTGTAGTTGACCCGACCCTACCACAGAAACGGCTAAACTTCCTGTCGCCATCTAGATTTCTGCCAGCGTATGCTTTAGCAGGGGCTTAATTATACACACGCCCCTGTAACGGCGTTTAAATGCACAGGCATGCCTGCGTTTCTCTGACTACCCCCGTCAAACGGTCACTTCCTGTCAATCACTGTGTGAAGACTCTGCGTGCTCACTATGATTGCTTCCCAATAGCTGTGGCCAGATCGCACACAGTGTCTTATATGCATGCGCAGAATGCAAACATCAGGTGGCTGCGTGTGAATGCAGCCTTGCGAACCAACCTGAATCAGGTCCATTCACCACTAGCGGTGTAAAACACACAAACATCTTCAATTAGTCATTTCCTGGTAATAGGCCTTGGTCAATCACAGGGCAGGGGCGTATTTATAATGGGTGCAGGGTGTGCATACCCTGAACCCATAAAACTTACCTCTCCGGAGTCCCACGTCGGCTCTGGTGTCTCTGCCTGTAAAAACGTCTGGAAAACGGCCGTCGTGGCCATTTTCACCGTCGTTTTCGCAAGTGCAAATGGCCGCCATGGCCATTTTCAAGGTAACCTGTACATGCGCTATAGACTCTTGGCACACTCTAGTACCCAGAGTCTATAAGTGCGCAGCTGGACGGAGATGAGGGGGGCAGTGTCAGAGACTGCACACGGGCCCCCTCCTCTCTAGAAACGCCCCTGTCACAGAGTGAAAACATAAAAAGCCTGGTTGTTTGGAGTTGAGACAACAGCGCTTGTGAAGTTGTCATACAAACAATATGCTATACAGCACTGTGTAAGAACAGGTGGCCAAAGAAAATATTGGTAAGCTAAACACATACCCAGTATTTGGAACTACTAACAATGTACTTTTAAACCAAAATGTCCCTGAATTACTGCGTATGTGGATACAACTTGACCAAACAACCCTGAACAGATGTATTTATTAACAGTTATTTATATAGTTCACACAGTGCTTTACAGAGTATTAGACATTCACTCTCTGTCCCAGTGGAGCTTGCTGTTTATATTGCCTACTATGTATACACACTCACACACATTCATCCATGCTAGGGCTAATTTTCAGAAGCCAAATAACCTACCAGTATTGTTTTTTTTGGGAGGTTGGGAGGAAACCGAAGTAGTCAGAAGAAACTGCCGCAAACAGTGGGAGAACATATGAACCCCACACAGGCTGACCCTGAACCCATTACTCCAGACCTGTAATCACTGCACCAATGTCCTACCCATTGTCAAATATGCCAAAAATCCAGTCAGTCAATAACTGCAACCTAGTCATTTGTGCGGTCATTGGGTGGTAATCTCAAGCACCTGAGTCTGTGCAATTTATCTCTTGGTAATACAGGACACAGCTTGGGTACGAGATCCCAGCGCTCAGGATCCCTGCGGTTAAAATCCCAGTGCCGGCATCCCGACAGGGTTAGGTTACATACACCAACATATAAGTATCCTAACCCTGCCCCTAAACCATCCCCCCCCCGCAGCCTAAACCTAACCTTTCCCCCACAGCAGCATAGCCCTAACCCTCCTCTGCCCCCGTTACTTACCGTCGGGATGCCGGCGCTGGGATTCTGAGCGCCGGCATCCCCAGACAGCCGGGATATAAGCTACATCCCCAGGACACACATCCATACATATACTTATAAGGTAATTGAAGATAACTGAAATCTATATGCAGATCTTTGGTTTGGCAAACTGCAACAATAAGTATTTTTCTTAAAATCACCACAATAAATAGCGATAAAAAAAAAGAAAGGAATCAGCCTCTTTGGTGCATAGTTCTACAAAGGATACATCAAACCCAGACCACAACCTGACCATTTGCTTATGTACTAAGATATCAGTGTTAACAGTGGCACATTGCTAGGTAGAGTTTTGGGGGTATATTTACTAAAGTGTAGGTTTTTAGAAATTGAGTTGTTGCCCATAGCAACCAATCAGATACTGCTTATCATTTAGCGAACACCTTCTAGAAGAGAATAGCTAGAATAAGCTTAGTTGCTATAGGTAAGAACTCCACTTCTAAAAACCCGCACTTTAGAATATATACCTCTTGTAGAGGTACAGACCATGGTTGTTATATTAGGAAAAAAGCTGTGGAAATTCAGAAATTCAGCTCACAGGAACCTATAATTATAGATCCAACTGACTGCAATTCACAATGTGTATGAGGCAAAAAACACTGCTAATCCCTATCGCAGTCAGTCAGGATGAATGGTAAATGCCTCAATGGGTACAAAAGTTGTGGATAAATATTTGTGGTGGAAAAGTCCCCATTCAGCAGTTGCTACACTGTGTATTATTTTTGAATTATTTTTAGAATTAAATTTATATTAAATCTATAGGCTTACTTAACTATCCAACTGACTTTGTGTAATTATTTTATCAGCACTGCTCTGCTTGTTGTTTATGTTAGTTTTGTAAAATGCAGAGATCCAGGTAGCAGCTTGTGTGATTAAATCTCTGAATACTATAGCGATTATATGATCACCATTGGGTACATTTTTCAAAATCTCATTTCAACTGTGCGTATGCAGGGCCCCATTGCAGAGTTACATTAAAGTACAAGTAATTACATTCATATTGCGTGCACTAACTAAATGAGGATATACAGAAGAGTTTGGCACTTAGAGAGTGTGGGGAACCATTCACAAGAAAAAAAAAAAACACAGCATTTTGGAATGAGCCAAATACAATACAGTGACTTCAGTGGGATCAAGCTTTTAGACCAGTAGTTCTGCCGTGACACGCCTACTCTGATGCTGCAAAAACCCAGGGATGGATGGGACTTTGGCCCTGATTCAGAGCCGCTCGCTCTGAATCAGGGCCGGTTTTTTTTTTTTTTTTTTTTTTAATAACGGCCTCCTGGTCGCTCGCATAGCTGTGGGTGACCACCCACAGCTATAGAGAGCTGCCATGACGATGGTCGCGATGGTCAAGACCATCGCGACCATTGGGCTTGCGACGAGACCCTTGTGGTAGGGTTTTGTGGCCGCAAGCCCCAGAGAGCTTTCGGCTCAAACAGAGCCGAAAGCTCTCCCACTGACAATAGGCGTTCTCATGGGAACGCATCCGTCTGGGCAACCACCCCACTGGCCTGCCCACCAAAGGGGAATCTGTCGCTCCGGGTCTCGCACCAAAGGGGGCGTGCTGTCGATGTTGAGTGACAGCACGCCCCCTTTGGTGCGAGACCCGGAGCGACAGATTGCCCGTCGCTATCCGGGTCTCGCGCGTGCACACAACAGAGCCGGCTCTGTCGTGCGCATGCGCTCTGGGCCACCATCGACCCGGTTGCGAGCGCTTCTTTGGAAGGCAGTGCTATCGGGGGGGGGGGGGGTTCTTGGGAAGAGAGGGCCATGGGGGGGATCTTTGTCTTGGGAAGAGTTATATATTGAGGCTGTGTATGTATTGGGGAGAGAAGATGAATATTGGGGAGAGAGTAAAGCGAGGGACCTGTTTGCTGGGCAAAGTGAGTGCTACGGGGGTCTTTGTATTGGGAACATCGTGATGATATCATCATCAGCCTTTATTTACATGGTGCTACAAGGGTTCCGCAGCGCCTTACAAAGTACATAAACAGATAAGCACACAAGAAAAGTGTAATTAACAGTACAAACAATGTAGGACAAGGACATGGTTTAAAAACATTTCCACATAAGCGATCATAACACTTAAATAAGCAGCAGGGCATCAGTAATCAAGTGTTAGGTGCAGTTGTGCAGAGTTAGGAGTAAATGATAGTATAAGTAAAAGAAGATATGGGGTCTTTGTCTTGGGAAGAGTGAGTGATATGGGGGCTGTGTATTGGGGAGTGTGAGTGAAGAGAGGGAGCTGTATATTGGGGAAAGAAGAGATGGAGCTATGTTTTGGGGAGAAAGTGATATACGGGCAGTGTATAGGGGAGACAGTGAAAAGAGGGGAGCTGCGTGCTGAACAAAGGGCGTGATATGGGGGCAGTGTATGGAAAGAGTGAAGAGAGGGGACTGTGTATTGGGGAGAGTGGGTGAAGAGAGGGAGCTATGTATTGAGACGTGTGAATGATATGGAGATCTTTGGGGAGAGTGGGTGAAAAAAAGGGGCAGGGTGCATGAGTGATATGGGGCAATGTATTGGAGAGAATGAATGAAGAGGGGACTGTGTATTTGGGGAAAGAGCTTCAAGAGAGAAAATTGCACAGTTAAGATTCTTGACCTGGGAATAACAAACACTGAAGTGCAAAAAGTTATGGGATAGATGCCTAGTATCATGTAGGACCCCCTCTAGCCTGGCAAAGTGCAGCTACTCTACTTGGTATCAATTCCACAAGAGAACGGAAAATCTCTGGAGAGATGTTGACCCATGCAGTCTGGATAGCTTCCCACAGCTCCCTGATATTTGTAGGTGCAAGATCTTGGGTGCGAATGGACCTCTCCACCACGTCCCATAAATGTCGGGTGAACGTGGTGGCCACACCACTCGTCACAACTCTCCAGAATGTTCCTGGAACCAATTTAGGACAACTTGGCACCAATGACACGGTGCACTGTCCTGCTGGACTAGTCCATCGTTGTGGGAGTACACGAAGTCCATGCAGTGCTGCAAATGGTCATCAAGCAATGCAACTTAGCTGTTACCGGTCAATGTCGTGTTCAGGCAGACCCAACCCATGCCACGTGACGCACCCAAACCCTACCATCAGCCGGAAACAACTGGAACAGTGACTCATTGTACTACATGTTGTCAGTCCTCCAGGGACCAGTTAGCGATGTCACAAGCCCAGGTGAGGTGCTGTGACCAGTGTCTTAGTGTTAACAGGGGCATTCTTGTGGGTCTTATGTTTCCATATCAGATGGAAGCTAAAGAATGCTGCACTGACCTGCTGGATAACCATTTGGTACCTCCTGCATTGAATATGAATATAATTTCAGGAACTGTCGCTTGTCTGTAACCATGGACAATTCTGGGCAGACGCCGCTGGTAACTATTATTAAAGCACCTGTGGTCAGTCACTGCGTTGTCCATGGTGGGTGGTAATGCTTTCCGTGAGGTATTCCCGGTACTCGTGACACCATAGTTCGAAGAATGTTGAATGACCGCAAAACTTCAGAAATGGAATGTCCCATCTGTTGGGCACTTACCATCATGCCCTGTTTGAACTCTGATAATTCACGTTGCCTTGCCATGAGCAACCTAGCTAGTATTCATGTTCAAACGGACTCCCAAAATGTCAGATTATAAATAATGCAGGTCTGCACATTTCCAAGATGTCACAGTACAGTGACGCCACCTACCATACTGCTACCCATGACTTCTGGCACTTCAGTGCACTAGTTATTCTATATGTTTAAGGGTTAATCCATCTCAAGTGGTTTTCTGCTTGACCATTTTTTTAAATTAATTTGTCATTTATCACCCTTACGTGCCAACAGTTAAAAACCAAATATTTTTCTCAACATTTTTATAGTAGCTTAGTATCATATGGAGCATCAAGTGCGAGTTCACTACCTCTTCACAACAAGCACCTGCTGCCTGCATAACCAGGACATGCAACACTGAACTCCTTGTTTGATCATTGCAAAGACATGATCTCACTTGCTACTATTTGTGCTGCCTCTTTTTTCACAAAAAACTACATTCTTATTTGTACCAATGCAAAGTAACCTCTAAACCTTGCATATTATTTATTTATTTATTAGCAGTTTCTTATATAGCGCAGCATATTCCGTTGCGCTTTACAATTGTAAGCATTAATAGAACAAAACTGGATAATAACAGACAGATATATAGGTAGGAAGGCCCTGCTCGCAAGCTTACAATCTATAGGGAATATACGGTCTGATTTACCATTGCTTTTGCCTAGCCTCACAACTTTGAATTTCTTTTTTATTACTCATTTTCAAAACACTTTAAATCACATGTATTCCCCTCAATAAAAAACAAAACAAAAAAAAACACTACTTGTTCATCAAGCACACGCATTCACCAAGTGTTCTTTTACCAGCATTTTTGAAAAACCTTCAAACACTGTCGTTCTCACACATACACTATACTTACCTCATCCACACCGTGACCATGTTTTCTTCAATCCAATTCTCACTTTACTCAGTGCGTACCTTGGACCTCATTCAGAGCCGGACGCTATTTGCACTCGCTCGTTCAGAAAAAAGGGGTGGCTATTCAAATGAACCGTTCGCTCTTGGCGGTCTGTTCACGCCTCTAGGTCTGAACGAGCGAACAAAACATGTGGTCGTTTTTTGGAAAACTACGCCCCCTGGCCGCTCGCATCCTACGTTATGTCCGCTATTTATTGGATTAATCGAGTACATCGACCAGCGTATGAACTGCTCGCTATTCTTGTGGTTGGTTTTTCCTACCGCAATCTTGCGAGCAGTTCTGACTAAAAAATAACCCAGTGACGTGGTCAATGACGCTGCTGTATTAATTATGCACACCCTTAAAACGCTCGTTTTGACCTTTAAGCACGCCTACGTTCTGATCTCCACTCCCTGTTTTCAAGCACCTTCCCCTGTTACCACCCACAAACGCCTCCTCCTGTCACTCAAAATAGCAGGCATTCGCTATTTAGCGAACAAACGATTTTCGGCCGCACTGACTGGTTCGCGCATGTGTATTACGATCCGTACGCATGCGCACTTGTGCAAACATCGCTCGGAACAAACGAGCGGCCGCTTACGAGCGGCTCTGAATCAGGCCCCTAATCCTTTATTCTGCCCCGTTCCCACCTCTATCCTTCCCCCCTGGTCTCCTCCCCTTCTCTCCCCTCTTCTGTCTGTATGCTTCCCTCCTCCTCTCCCATTACTCCTCTTTCATTCTTTTCTCCCCCACACTGGTCCTACTACCCAACCACTAAGCTGATCACCCACCCTCCTCTCCCTATCACTTCACCACACCTTCATCACACTAATCTCCCTCCCTTTCCTACAAACGCATCCCACCTCTCTCACCTATTGATCACTTCCTTCCACTCCTGCCTCCATGATCTCATCTGTGCTGCTCCCTACCTCTGGAACGCTCTCCTTCTCCCTATCAGACTCTCCACCTCTCTACAAATCTTCAAACGGGCTCTCAAGACTCACTACTTCAAAGCCTTCCAGCTCTCATCCTAACCTGCTGCTTAAATGCTTCTTCCTCACTGTCTACCCTGTGTCACCCCTGTCTGTCTCCCCCCCTATAGAATGTAAGCTCTCACGAGCAGGGCCCTCTTCCCTTATGTGCTTTTCCTTCCCTCACTCATACAATCATCTACTCAAAACTCTCCACAAGGGCACTTTACACTTGGTAGGTGACACCCTGCTGTTTTTTTGAATGTTATGATCGCTGCAGCAATGTTTCTAAAAAAAAAGGTTCTTTTTCTGTATTGTCTTGTAATGTAAGTTGCTGTTTTACGAGTTTGCTCATTTGTTAATGTACTTTGTGAGGCGCTGAGGAACCCTTGTGGCGCCATAAAAAGGATGATAATAATAATATAGACTTTGACTTGTGCCCAAAATATATTTTTTTTCTATGTTGTTAACCAGAGATATTTAGGCCTAAAATGCTGAAAAAATATATAATTTTCAAAGCCTGATAAAAAAAAAACTGGTGCAAATCTCAAACTTCAGCTTTTATTTAAAAAAAGTACATAATGTAACTTCCAATAAAAAAAAAAAAAAAAAAAAACAGAGATCTTTCCAATCTGATATAGTGGCACCCTGAAAAGTTATAATTTCACAAATATTTGTTGCGATTGAGCTCCCTTTTTCAGTTATTAAACTGTGAAAAAAATATTGTGTGACCAAAACTGTAGCCCAGACTTTGCTTTGCTGAAAACAATTTTGCACTAATACTCTATGACCTCCCAGTCCTGAGATATCAATATTTGCCTTAACACCTACAAACATGAAAATCACTGTAATGATTTAAAGATGGCTGCCATCTCTAAAAGGGAGAGTGCAAAATAAAAATGTGTTTTTTGAACTATTGGCATATAGCAGTGGTTCCCAACCACAGTCCTCAAGGCACACTAACTGTCCAGGTTTTAGGGATAGCCATACTTGAGCACAAGTGATTTAATTAGTACCTCAGTTATATTGATTTAACCAGCTGTGCACAATCATGGATATCACTAAATCCAGGACTGTTAGTGTGCTTTGAGGACAGAGGTTGGTAATCACTGACATATAGAGATGATAACTGACAAATAATTACCTTTTGTCAAGCAACCTGCGTTGGACCCCTTCATCAGGATTGACCCTTAATTAACATACAGAGAAAGATCTAGTTTATCAGCTACAGTGAATTGCACATATTTTGCTAGATACAAAAGCAAAGTTGACATTAGTTAGCATTACTACACTATCTTTATTGAGTTTGTATGTTCTCTCTGTACTTGTGTGGGTTTACTCCCACATGCCAAAAGCAAAATATTAAGTTAATGGGCATTTGACAACGGTCATACGGTGTATGTGTAACCTTGTGATAGTGTCACGCCTGAACAGGCGTGGGAGGCTGAAGTGGAGTCTAGGAAGGCGTGAGTGAATCTGGGTGGCTTGTGCCAGGACTTCCTCATACAATGAGGGAAGATAGGAGGTAGTGGAACTGTGGTAGGTGATGAGCCCGAAGGCGAGGACAGTAGAGGACAACTTTATTAGACTGGAAATTGGATTGGAACTGAAGACGTAGAATTGGATAGGAACTGATATAGTAGAATCAATGATATGGAATTGATGAAGCAGAATTGGATTGGAACCGATGTTTGGAGACAGTCGGACTGGAACAGATGTTAGTGAATTGAGGTACTGGATCGGTTTGAAACAGATGTTAGTGAATTGAAGTACTGGATCGGCTGGAACCGATGATAGTCAATATCGGCTGGGACCGATGATAGTCAATATCGGCTGGGATCGATGGAGGTAGTTATGAACAAGTCTCTGTGGTAAAACCAGACTGAAGTACTAGATGGAATTGGAGACTTGATAACCAGACTTGGAACTGGAATGATATGAAACCGTTCAGATACAGAGTACCTGGGAGCTCGGCCCAGAGCTGTAATCTCAGCAGAAGTGATGTTGTACTGGCAATGTGGGTCAGTCAGAAAATAATTTATAGGGGTGGATCCCCAGGGATTGGATGCTGCGATCCGCTGGTCTGGGAGCAGCACTCTGAGTGGTGGAGAGTCAGGTTACTGAATCCAACATAGCGGCGCCCATACTGAGCTTTGGAGGGAACTGGTGTGCAGCCTGAGTGCTAGCACGCTGAGTAAACACACAGAGCACAGAGCAGGAACAGTGTGGATGGACCTCATAGCCAGCTGGATGCGATGTGCAGTGCAGGCAGACCTCTGTGTCATCCGCGATTGATGTGTGGTCACAGGACGAGTGGACTTGAGTGCTAGCTGGAACAAACACAGCAGAGGTAAAAATAGGAGAATATGGGAAAAATTTCTGAGGATTGTGACAGATAGATTGTAAGTTCCACTGATGTGAAGGACTGAAATATTCTCTGTCTAGTGCTGTGTAATGTAAGCACTATATAAATAACTTACATAAAGAAAAACATTTTCCTGCTATTAAAAGGTGTTTTTGAAAAGTTCAAACACCTTTCTGCTATCAGTCTTGCCTTTCAATCCATCCTTATGTACTATGTTTTGAAGTAAATGGGAGCACATGTAACCATGTTCAGAGCAGCATTTTGAGTAGTAGCCTCTCTGTATCTCAGGAGACTAGTGTGCTGGTTTTCTGTGGGGCAATGACCACTCTACTTGTACCATGTTGGCATAACCACATGTGAGAAGGGAAATACCATGAGGTGAGCAGAGGAATGCATGCAAAGGAAAGGCATTCAAAGATATATACAGGAAACAAAACAGCCAAAACAACAACTTTTACATATACATTTGTGCAAATAATACATAATTAAATTTTAGGTGTTGTGGTGCTTTATATTAACAAGGGAAAGCATAAGCAACTTTTTATTGCCAATAAGGTCTAGTGAGATTTTGTTAATTGCTGCCATAAAAGAAAAGATAAAAAGAAGAATTAAAGAGCTTTTATAAAATGTAAAGGCCCAATAAACACATACACACAACATTCTCCATTCAATGACACAGACTGCTCTGTACTGCTGAAGCATGCTTGAGGACATTTAGTGAAATGGAAGGGCACAGTGAAACATTTCGACACTTTCACACACACTTTAATCTTCAAACTACACTCGAAAATGTCAAGGCATTTAACTGAAATAAGAAATTATGAAATTAATTTCTGTTTTCAATACAGACTATGGGGTCTATTTACTAAGCAGTGTTAGGAGACAGAGTGAAAAGTGATAAGAAAGTGATAAGGTGCCAGCCAATCAGCTCCCAACTGTCATTTTTCAAACACAGCCTGTGAGATGACAGTTGGGAGCTGATTGGCTGGCACATTATCACTTTTCACTCTGTCTCCTAACACTGCTTAGTAAATAGACCCCTGAACCACACTAATCCTTTTGTTGAGGTCTTGAAGGATGCCAAAGTAGTACTGATTGGTAGTGATCAAGGTAACAAATTCAGTTTGAGAAAGAAAACACAATTGAACAAACAAAGGCAAGGGCCAAGTAGTGATTGCTACTTGTGTACTACATAGGTATACCAACATTATACATGCATGTATCAGTTTGTTTATATGTTTTCGTTAGCTTTTATCTTTGGTTTTTCATCATGTGCTATACCTATTAACGATAACATAGAGGATGCACTCGTATGGGATAGGTAGTACATTACCACCAGACCACTGTACAAAGTAACGGGCAACAATCACAAAGGGCACCACTAATCTCCTCTTGTAAATATGCACATGTGCTTATAACTTCCAGTTGTCAGCAATGTGGCTTCAGGATTACATTTCAAACAGCTTAGTAAACTTATAATGCCACATGAGAGATCTGGTTCCCAGCTGCCCTGCCTAAACACTCACCTTTATCTGCCTCCATTTATATATGGGACATTACAAGCACAATGTGGAGAAATTGTTACTGAATGTAATTCCTCAGCATGCACATATTTAGCTAGTTAACTGCAGCATAACTCAGTTTTCTGCACAGCAGAAGAATCCCTATGCAAGGAATTGAGTTGGGTTTGCATAATAGTACAAGAAATGTGTTAGAATGTTAATGGTATTGAAATTAAATGAACTGTTGCTATTTGTTGCAATCTTATTACTAGGTAACAAGTAATAAATCTACAAATGACATTAGAGATGTTCTTTACCGAATATATTGTTACCATTATGTAGAATTTGGTAGTGCAACTAACAAACAAACACAATGCAGTGAGTATACATCCATTCATTCACAATTACTATGACTGGTTGTTTGCCAGTGATAGTTTATTTGTATACAGTTTGCATGAGTCATGGTAGGAGTAAGGACACATGAAGCATACACTTAAATATTCTTACAATGTCTATAGCCTAATCCTAATTTAATGATGGATACAGTGGAACAAGTGCTATAACCGACAATTTCACTACGCATAAAAATCGATTTGGAAATATAGTAATATTCCTAGAAATGTGGGACAGCTTCTGTATAGAGGTCACATACACACATTATTGGTATCATATGTGGGCCTTATTACACGTTCTGTAATGGAAGACTTGCGTATTTAACAAAAGAAACCAAAAAGTTACAAAGGAAGGGAAGAAAGGACATGTCAAGTAAGAAGTATCTGTCACCTGTGTGTGATTTTTATTTGTTTGCACATTTTATGACACAGCTTTCATAAAATCTCCCAACATTACAAACACCAAAGTTTCAAATATTAATATATGTGAAGCGATCTGCTATGTACAGAATGCCATTTCATTCGAAGAGGTCTTTGTAATAGTATTTACCATAAAACTGAAATGTACACACTGTTTAGTATTGATTTAAAATAAATTGTTTATGTAAATTAGATACAATCGTGATGTATAGACTGAATTAAAAAATATTCATTGCTGCGTAATATATATGAGCTATATAAATTAATATTTAAATTGGCACACCTTAAAACCATTATTCAGGACATGTTTTATTACTTTAGTGCAAATTAGATGCAAAACTTTTTACACCGCAGTTTCATCACACAAAGAGTCAAGAGAAATGTAAAATAGACAAGATAAAAAGAAATTTATTTTTATTATTTAAGCATTTGCTTAAAGAAGACAAAGCCTTCATTTTAGATGAAACTTGCACTAATACACTTTATTACCTAGCAGTTAAAGGAATGGGTGGTCACAGCCAAGTATACACATACAATAAATCTAGAGTCCATTAAGTTCAATTTGTAAACCAAGCAATAAATCTGCAGCATTTACAAAGTTTAATATAATGAAAAAAGAGATCACGTTACAGGTCTTCGCACACAATAACTCCTGTAACATTGTAATATAATCTGTATTTGCGTGCATTTATGAGAAGAATATGCAATATGTTTAAATTAAAATCCATTTGCTTTCAAAAATACTGTATGCAACTGAGAAACCAGGACCCTTTTATAAAGACTATTGTCAGACAGGGTACAAGTGAAGCATGAAAGCATCATTCTCACATCTCACTTACCTGGACAGACAAAATTTGCTGGTGCCACACAGTCTGATAATTGCCCATCACCCTGGCAAGTGCAATGGATTGCTCATCACAGTGTAATTTTACTGTAACAGGAGTATCATTTTCAAATATGTAGCAGATGAAGAAAGTCCAGGCTAAGTAGAACAGACAAGATAAAACAAAAGTGAAGAGGGTCCAAATGAATGCAGGGATTCCACTCTGCTTCCACTCGGTGCAATCAGCACCATCATGCATAAAATGTATCCTCCTGGGAACCCTAGTGACTTCCTAGATTCCAGAGTAGGTAATGTGCAAGGAATCGCATGTGCAGATGAAAGAGTGTCTGGCTCCTCCTCTTCAACCCATCTGTGTTTTACTGCTTTCTGTTGATTGCAGTCTGAGATACCATAAATTTAATTTACAAGTCTGAATGGGACCGGCTACAATAGTAGCAGTTTGGCAGGAAGAATCATGAGCTGGCCACACGCACTGCAATATCGTAGTAGATCGCAGGCAGGCATACTTCCTGATATTATACTATACGGCCCCAAAATCCACAGTGATATCAGATTAACATTGAACATAGCCAAAAACGTATATACAGAAAATGAAGAGCTGTAACTTGGCTGTGCAAGAGGAGCAAGGTCCCAAAGCACATAGGTGTAGGGTAGTGTCCAGAAAAAAATTGTATTTTAGGACAGTTTGGTTACAGTTGAAGGCTAGGGGTCCTTCAACTTTATGGGTCTGTAAAGATGACCACCATTGCAATGCTTGTGCACTGTGCAGTTATCTTCTTACCACACCAACAGTGCACGAGAAAGATTAGAACGAATAAGCCAAGAGCTGGACGGCTTATCTAGTCAGATTGGACTACTTGTGTGGGGCATAAAAGAATCTTAATCTTGTTGCCCAACTCTTGGATCAAGCAGCAGGAAAAGCCCATGTGTGGGCACTATTCATTATAGCTTCTCCTGATACAGAACTAATGAGATTTGTATGTATTGGAGAGACTATTTTTTATTGCTTCTGGAGGATGAAACCTATTAGTTGATCTGGTATGTAAAGGCATCTTGTGTCATTCCTCACTTAGGGCCGTATTCAATTAGCCGCAAAAAGTGCTGTTTGGAGAAAAGTTCTCCCTGATTTGCAATTTTCGTCTGATTTCACAGTATTTCCATATTCAATTCCACGGAGTTTCCACCTAGGCAAAAATTCCATAGGCAAAAACAGGCGAAAAAGTTTCTCCAGCAAAAGGCAGGAGAAAAGAAGTGCAAAATCCATATTTTGGGGTATAAATGTGGGGACTTGGTTCAGAACCGTGGGATTTAAAGACTGTCTTCCCGGACTGGGCCTTGGACCTGTATCACTTGGCGCAGACGCCCGCAGGAGGAGACTTGGTTTAATATAGTTCCTCCGCATGAGAGGAAGCAGTGAACTAATAGGGAATTTGAGTACTGCTAGAAGTGGTGTGGTAGCTTGGAAGCCACTTGGAAAGACTGGATAGCCTTGTGTGGACGTTAGGAGCTGAGAAGCTACGTGGAGCGGCCGGATAGCCGTGGGTAGACGTTGGTAGCTGGGTGGCTACGTGGAGCGGCCGGATAGCCGCGGGTACATGTTGGTAGCTGGGTGGCTATGGGGAGCGGCCGGATAGCCGCGGGTAGACGTTGGTAGCTGGGTGGCTACGTGGAGCGGCCGGATAGCCGCGGGTAGACGTTGGTAGCTGGGTGGCTACGTGGAGCGGCCGGATAGCCGCGGGTAGACGTTGGTAGCTGGGTGGCTACGTGGAGCGGCCGGATAGCCGCGGGTAGACGTTGGTAGCTGGGTGGCTACGTGGAGCGGCCGGATAGCCGCGGGTAGACGTTGGTAGCTGGGTGGCTACGTGGAGCGGCCGGATAGCCGCGGGTAGACGTTGGTAGCTGGGTGGCTACGTGGAGCGGCCGGATAGCCGTGGGTAGACGTTGGTAGCTGGGTGGCTACGTGGAGCGGCTGGATAGCCGTGGGTAGACGTCGGTAGGTGGGAAGCTACGTGGAGCGACTGGAGCACAGTGGGAAAGCTCACTAGGAAACTAGTTGCACTGGCAACTTGTGTCAGCATTGGGGAACCTTATATAGTGGACGCTGGGAGCTGACAGGCTGAGAGAGAAGGAGAAGACTCCTCATTGGTGGTAGCGTGTCACATGAGCAATCCAAGATGGCCGCGCCCATGGACCGGAGGACAGCGCTTCTCAGAAGAAGTCAGCGGGGACCAGCGACCAGCAGGAGCCAGCGTGGGAGCAGCAGAGCAGCGGGACCTTCCAGAGGACAGCGGAGACCGGCCAGAGAGAGAGGGAAGCAGCGCACAGCGCGGGAGCCAGAAGACAACGCGGGTCAGCACCCGCAAAGGTAGGTGACGGGGTCTGATTCTGGGGTCTCCAGGGCGGCGTGTGACACCTTTGGGCACCCCCCATTCCCCCCCCCCCAATGATTAATAGGGCAAAAAAATAAATAAATTTTTTTTTACTTCATTCACCCCGAAAAAGAAGAAAAAGTGTTGGAAAAAGTGGGGGGCCTGGTACTTTGAAGGGCTATATGGTTGGGACAGGTGTTTTTGGGATTGCACAAGTCTGCAGCAGGTGTATTTTTGAGATTTAAATCTTCATTTTAGAGACATCAAAATATACTAGTACCCATTTTCAGGTAACCCAAATTTAACCTCTGCACTTATTTTTCAGAAAAAACATTAATTCTATAATTTTTCCCACACATATGCAAATATGCATACGACAGCCCTTTGCAACAAAATAAGATCACTAAATATTTTTATTAGGGCTACTACTACAATTCTATATTGCTTCCCAGGGTCATTGAAGCTTTTCATGGGGTACAGACTGATTTCCCCATAAAAAAGATGTCCTTTTCGCTAGTTTCGCTTTGTAAAACATTCGCCTATCCGCGTTTTCCCGTTTTTTATAATTGTATAGGGCGAAAAGCGGGGACGTGCATGGAGAAAACAATGCACGAAACAGGCGAATGAGGCGAATTCAATCTGCTTTTCGCCAGACGGCACTTTTCGCGGCTAATTGAACTTGGCCCTAAATATGTAAAAGTTTCCAAATGAATAAAGGAATTTAGATGTTTAAATGTCACCATATAGTGTGTACTTTGATTAACAAAATGGCAGAACAGTGCTGTTATACAGAGCTGAAAGCAAAGTCAGAGTGGATGCCTGAATGTTTTGATTCTGCCTTCAGAAGAAATGACAACCTTGGTATCAAGTAAAATGACACTAGGTTGTATATTTACTAAAGTTTGGGTTTGTAGAAGTGGAGATGTTACCCATAGCAACCAGTCAGATTCTACTTATTTATCTAGCACTTTATAGAAGATATTAGCTAGTATCTGATTGGTTGCTATGGTCAACATCTCCACTTTTAAAACCCACACTTTAGTAAATATACCGCTAGGGGAGGGGAGGGGAACTCATGATCTTGGCAAGAGGAGATTTAGGAGGAGGGTTGATAGGCTTTAATGAAAAGGTGTGTTTTTTGAGTGCACTTCTGAAATTGGCGAGACTTTTCCAAAGTCTAACTTGACGAGGAGGGAGACCAAGTGGGTGAAGTCTTGGAGGCAGGTGCGAGAGGAGGTAACCCGGTAGAGGTGAGGTAGTGTTCAATGGAAGAGCAGAGAGGGCATGGACAAAAAGTAGGTTTGAAATGTAGTAGGGGAAGGAAGTTTTTAAGGATTTGCAAGCATGAGGAGTATGAACTGGACTCTAAGGGCAATAGAGAGCCAATAAATCAAGTTGCAAAGGCAGGAGGCAGGAGGCAGAAAATAAGGGTTGAAAAAACATAAATGAGACTAGCAGCACCATTCAGGATAGACTCAAGAGGTGAAAGGTGGGAATATGGAAGGCCAGAGAGGTTACAATAGTAGAGTCAGGAGATGATGAGTACATGTAAGGGCCTGATTATAGAAAAGTTGTTGAGGTGGAAACGGTAGGATTCAGATATGAGAGGGGTGAAAGAGAGGAAGGAGTTAATAATGGGTGACAACAGGAAGAAAGAGGTTATAAACAGAAAGGGAGACTAATGCTGGGCATACACTTTACACTATACAATTATCTGTCCAATCTGGCTGGTTGGAATTTTATTTATTTATTACCAGTTATTTATATAGCACACACATATTCCGTAACGCTTTACAGAGAAGATCTGGCCATTCACATCAGTCCCTGCTCCAGTGAATCTTTATTCCCTACCACATGTACACGCATACACATACACACTAGGGTTAATTTTTGGTGGGAGCCAATTAACTTACCAGTATATTTTTGGAGTGTGGGAGGAAACCAGAGTACCCGGAGGAAACCCACGCAAGCACAGGGAGAATATACAAACTCCGCACAGTTAGGGCCGTGGTGGGATGAAAATCTGGTAATGTATGGGAGTAAATGACAATCAAAAAATTGTTCACAAACACTGGAAAACAGACAAAAATGGGCATTCAGCCAATTTGGTTATATAAAACAAATTTAACCAATTTGAACAATCATTTTTGTCTGTTTTCCAGTGTTTAAAACCATATAAATCGATTGGCATTTGCTCAAATACATTACCAGATTTTCATTACAAACAGCCAGATTGGACAGATATCTGACAGATAATTGTATAGTGGATACCCTGCATAAGGAAGATGAGGGGAAAATAATGAGTTATGTTTTGGTCATGTTTAATTTGAGAAACCGCTGAGGCTTTGAGGATGACATGGCAGAGAGGAATAGGTCTATGGTTGGTAGGCAACCAGGTGGATACTTGACACATTTGCATACCAGAGAACGCAAAATACACACTATAGTATGTTTTTACGAGCTACAGACAGTTAGGGACTCGGTTTTAAAAACTGAGTGGGTCCTACAGGACGCGCTGTACGTGTAGCCAATCGCGGCGTCTCATCAACCAATTGCAGCGTCTGATCAACCAATCGCAGCAGCAATGTCGCTGGTGCCGGGCACCTCCAGCAGCCTGCGCTCCATTCCCGACTCCTTTAGCCAGGGAGGTGGACACTGCACAGGACAGGAGGGAGCTGTGGGAGGTAACAGTGATGCAGCCTAGGGCACCCAGCAGGAGGGAGTAAACACTGCCCCAACTGCTATCTACCCTTACCCCCTCTACATATAGTACTACCCAGCTGCTATCCGGATGTGGATTGAAAGATCTACAGTAAAAAGGTAGACAATGTCTAGATAGACACAAGAGGTTATACAGCCAATAGGTCGACAGGGACAAAAGGTTGACACACTAAAGGTCAACATGTAAGAAGGTTGACAGGTACAAATGGTCGACAGAGTCAAAAGGTCGACATTTTTTATTTATTTTGAGGTTTACTAACCCTAATCTTCACCCTAACGCTCCCTCTGGTCCCTAACTGTCGGGGTAGGTGCCTGACCCTAATCGTCCCTTCTAGTGCCTAACCCTAACCCTCTGGTAAGTGCCTAACTCTCCCTCCTGGTGCCTAACCCTAACCGTCGGGGTGGGTGCCTAACCCTAACCCTCTGGTAAGTGCCTAACAAAAACAAAAAAGAATCATGTGTCAACCATTTTTGCATCGACCATTTTCATGTCGACCTTTTGATCCTGTCGACCATTTGTACCCGTCGACTTTTAGTGTGTTGACCTTTTGTCCCTGTCGACCTACTGACCATCTAACATCTGGTGTCTATCTAGAAATTGTGTACCTTTTTACTGTAGATCTTTAGACCAGATCCCTGCTATCCTGATCCCCTCCCTACCCCAGCACTGCTTGCCCCTAACCCTCTCCTTGCCACCCAGTACTCTGTAGCACCCAGTACTCTGTAGCTGCCATCTACCCTTACCCCCTCCCTACTTCCAGTACTGCATGCCCCTAACTTTTTTTGCCCCCAGTACTGCCCCTGCTGCGCTCTACCCTTGCCCCCTCCCTACTCCCAGTACTGCCTGACACTAATCTCTTCCTAACCCCAGCTGCTAGCTACACTTGCCCCCCTCCCTACCCCTAACTCCCTCCTTGCCCCCCAGTACTGCACCAGCTATCTACCCTGGCCCCCTCCCTAACCCCAGTTCTGCCTGTCACTAACCCCCTTCTTGCCCCCTAGTACTGTGCCAGCTGCTATCTACACTTGCGCCCTCCCTACCCCCCTCCTTGCCTCCCAGCATTGACGCATCTTCTTACCCCCTTCCTACCCCCAGCACTGCCTGCCCTTACTCCCCTCTACCCCAACCTCTCCCTGCCTTTACCTCCAGCTCTACCCCAACTCCTGTTTGCCCTTAACCCCCTCTACCCAACTGCTACCTGCTCCCAGCACTGTCCTAACTGCTGCTTGCCCTCACCACCCATATGTGATGGGCAGGGCAGTTTCTAGGGGCGGGCAACCCGTGCAATCACACGGGGCGTGCCGCCTCCGACCCATGCTGTAGAAACAGTATGAGAACTTCCAGGCGCCCACTGAGATTCAGTTACCAGCGGGCGCCCAGAGCCCGGACCCATCCCCGCAGAGCAGCCGGAGACTGGAGGCTGGAGCTCACGCACTATGGGAGAAGGGGGGGGCGCATTTTGACTGCTCGCAACTTTTTCCCTCAACGCAATCACTGTAGACAAAGATTTACTAGGTAACAATTATCCAATTCCAACTTCACCTGTTAGCTGTCTCCCATTATATTTTGACTCCATCTTTTCTCCTTCATTGCACTGGTCTTTCTCCTGTAGTCATTAACAAGCAGTGGGAGACAAATAACCAGGGGACGCAGAAGAATTATGCGGGGACGCAGTTGGGGGTTGAAGTACACGGAGTACTGCGCAAGTTAGAGTAGCATATTTTGCATACTGCAATGCTGAGAAAGCAAATGCACTATGGTTGACCAGCACGCAATTTGAACGCATATCTCTGTGACCGGACAAGTGAAACAGAGGAAGGAAGAGGCCTTTAAACAAGCCCAAGTACAGTATAGTCTGTTATGTTAGAATAATTGTCTCAGTCTGTCATTTGCACAGGGGCTTCTTAGAATTAGCAGTCTTGTGTTGTCCATGTTTATTTTGTCTCTATGGATTGCAAAGTTGAAAAAAGATGAATTCTCGCAGGCGTGTTTCTTTTAAATAAATGTTATTTTCCCATCAGTGTCCTTAGTTTATCTACAAGTGAACAACAGGTCCCAAGCAGCCCCTGAATGCTGCCACTAGTATACCGATACCTGTAGTACCACAAGCACCAGCATGCCAAAACACGATAAGCATGTAAGGATGACAGGACTTGCTGAGACCTGTAGTTCACCAGCAGAGACCACTTTAAATCGTACTTCGTATCATAACATCATGCTTTACTCAAACACACACATTCATTTCTACATGCTAAAATTTGAATTTAGGAGCCAAACTGATATTTTGGGGGTTTTACACAAGCATTTCACTCCTACAGATTTAAGTGAATACACTAAAATGATAATGGCTATTTGTCTAATTGCCAGATTTGCTCTTTAAATTAACTATATTCTATTTTGTATATATTTGTATTTTTTTCTAATACAAATATTAATATAATAAAATCCATGTTGCAGGAACTTTCCTACTTTTTATTAAAGGATTACCAAGTGTGGCAGTAGAGTTTCGGCTACCTACACTGTCATTATTTTTGTCTTTTTCCCATAATCCATTTATATCCTCACAAAACCCTCTTATCATTTTCAGGTGTGATAATCCTCTCACATAACAAAGTGGAAGCATTAGGGGACTTAAATATTCTGGACCCTGCCAAGCAAATATACTTCCAAATTCTCATCTATGCTTAGATTTATGGTAAGCAGTCGGGAAGCCGTCGTAATCCCGACCGCCGGCTTCCCAACTGTCTAATACCGGCAAGTGTTTAATGACAGGCGTTAGGGTTAGGCACCCCCCGGGGGACTTAGGTTTAGGCTGCGGGGAAGCGGGGGGAGGTTAGGGTTAGGGTTAGAATAGGGTTAGTGAATACTTACCTTTGGACGATCGGGATTCTCACCCCTGCCGGGCTGCCGCAGTCGGGATTTGAACCGCCAGCCATGCGGACGGCTGTGAATCATTCCGATTCCAGATTTATAACCCTAAACAAGTTTTAATACATTTCAATTCCTCAACCGTCCCACAACAATCCTACAATCTGTGTCTAACATCTTTCTTCCTACTTCATGGACATATGGTATGCATGACTACCAACCTGCTCAATTTCTTTCCGGCACCACCTGGCACATTTGTTTCATGTATTCCCACAATAAAGATTAAGGGCCTGAATACTCGGAGATCTGTATGAGGTCTCCTCTAACAAGTCGGATGCATTTTGGCCTTTTCTTTTCGTACGTGACATGGACATTTGTGGATGTCAATTGAACTTAGTCAAGGAAGAAAATAGTCTAGTGAGAGTGTCATGGGAGTGTTGTGTGCATGTAGCCGAAGTTGTGTCTTTCTCTTATAGTATTGGGTAGGTGTAAGGGCAGATACTAATGATAATGCTCTCACTAATGGAAAAAGTAGGGTTGTGCGATGGGTAAGCATAAAGACATGTTTAGTTGCATTAGCATTCTGTTTTGAAAACTGGCCACATTCCAAATGTGGCCCCATTCGGACCTCGGTGAGACTCAGAACCAGGTCCTAAGTGTCTACACTCTTATCTTCCTACTCTACTACCGGTCTTCTTGATCCTATATGCTCACAAATCGGTTGATCCGGTGTCCCGTGCTTATTTCAACATCAACTAAAATCAATCATCTTTTCTCTTCTCTACTGGTAAAGCACCCAGTAATTACTGCTATTCTGAAAAAAAATATGCAATTTTGAACCAAATTCTCTCTCAAATGACTGCCCCATCTCTTAATTCCTTGCCCATCAAACCTCTTGAGAGGCTTGCCTAAAATATAGCTCACACACATTCCTGCCTTGCATAGCCTATTGTAACCACTTCAATCTGGTCTTTTTGTCCAACACTCTACAAAGCTGCACCGACTAAGGTGGCCAATGATTTCATAACTGTTCATTTAAAAGGCCAGTACATCCAATTCACCTGGCTCTCCCAGCTGCATTCAATACTTCTCATACAAACACTACAGAAGCATAACTAGGGTTTAGATCGCCCAGGGCAAATACAAAAATGGTGCTGCTCTTTAAAACTACTGCAAACAAATGACCAGCACCACCTCTATCATGACATCATAAGAATATACAACCTTCTCTAAGCCTTCATTCCAAAGTCCAGCCCTTCCAAAAACCTTTCAATGTTCCTAGAACCTTCATCCCTACATCATTTCTGTACCACATCTTTATTTCCATTCCTTTTGCTTGACATATAATGTAACCCTACATGCTTGAAACTAATAACTTCCTCCAACCTCTCCACTCCAAACAAACTCAACTGGTGTTGGTATCTTTTCTGCTGCGCACCATCACCTGACTCTCACCTACAATTACATATAGCTGCACATAAATGTAACGTGGGATAAATGTGATTGACATACATGAAAAGTGGAATTTATGCATCATTTCATCATAAAAAAGAGCACCACCAAAACTTAAAATGGCAATAATTTTAAATGCAAAACACTTCCGGTTTTGGAATTTAAATTGGAAATAGCATTAAATGCAAAACTAGAACAGCCAAGCAGTGGCTTTGAAAAGACACCCCTTGTAAATATATCCCAAGAAGTTTGCACTGTCCAGTGTCTGCATGTATGCAATATAGTAGCCTCAGTCACCACATCAATGGTATCTGTGGCAGAGACTATGCAGCCATTTCCTCCTGATATCCACCAAGAAGCTTATATCAATGCTGTTCATGCTGACAGAATGAAAATAAATTCCTCTCCATGCTGTACTATTTCCTTGACGTTTCTATTTTTTTATGCACGAGACCGACGGCCGTGCTCTACAGGAGAATTCTTACAGGAAGAAATAACTCAACTATCACATTACGGTTTTATATGAAATAACTGATTATCTGATAAGCTTGTGATACTATTAAATATTTATCTGCTAAGGTATTTGCAATTACTTTATATAAAACAGTTTTAGGTTTAGTATAAAAACATAACTTAACTAGGCTTAATGTCTCTTATGCAGCAATAGCTTTTGAGTAATGTAAAAATTATACAGGACATAAATGTAACAATCTCAAAAAGATCCAGCTACTTCTAATTCCTGTGAATGTAACAGGCCACATACATCAGGCGACCGTTTCCATCAATCAGACAGGAACCGCAGATGGGCGGCCATCGATGATCACTGATCCACCCAGGGAATCAGGGAAATTCCTCATGTTAAAAATCTCTGATTTGCCAATCCCGTTCATATTTTGGTCGGGATTGTCAAATCAGGGAAATCCAACATGTTGGATTTCAGAAACCCCGGCGTCAGGGGATCAGGTAACTAGCGACAACCCTACGCTGATGTATGGGAGTCTTATATTTGTTAACCTTCTTCATCAATTCTGAGCCAACTTCTGCATGGAAGAGCCAAGACCACCCAAACCCATTTAATAGTCTCTATCTAATTAAATCCGATTACATTTATAAAGGGAGTGAGTACTAAAGACATGGAGAAAAATCAGGACCACAGTGCACTTGTTATATATTTAGAAAAGTACCTCAATTACATGGATATAATTAGTAAACCCAGTGTGTCAAAACCACAGAATTTGAAAAAATATGACATTAGATACATTTTATTTATGCATAGAAATAACCAAGTTATCATGTATTCATTAGCCTACTTTCTGCAAATGCATGCAATCAACAAGAACCTCCTTCAATAACTGTAAGGGTTACGCTAGCATGAATGAACAAATTGTTGCACAAATCTCACCAGCCCTAATCAGAAAAAATGTGTCAATAGTAGGACATTTCTTAAGTGCCTTCTGATTACAATGAAGGAGTCACTTCAACAGAGCACAAGAAAAAAAAAGTAATGTAAAACTTGTGGCATTATGTGTAACTATAGACATCTGTGGCATGCATAATAGTAATTGCAGCAGTGCCGTGATTATTAACTATCACCAACTATTACATTTTTATTTAAAGTTTCAGCGCTATATATATCAACTTGTAGGGACAGCGATAGCGAGAATCACTGTCCCGGCGAGTTACATCCGTGGCATATTGGAGGGGTCTTTCAAATTTTTTCTGAAGAAAGCCCTAAAAAAACTGAGACTGGCATGAGCACAGTCAGGGGCATATCTATAATGGGTGTAGGGTCCCAGGTCCAGGAAGGCCCACACCGCACACCCTACACCCATATTATTTAAAACTTACCTCTCCAAGGTCCCGTGTCAGGTCTCTCAGCGCTGATCAAAATGTGGAAAATGGTGACCGTAACCTTTTTTCTGGCATTTGCGCATGCGCTGAGGATAGCACCAGGAAAATGGCGGCAGCGTAATTTGCTTGGTGATCTGCGCAGTAGACTCTAGGCACTCGCTAGTGCCCAGAGTCTACTGATGATGCGGTGGCCGGTCAAACGCATCAGAGGCTGCCGGGGTGAGAGGAGGGGGCCCCGGTCGAGGAATGCACACGGGCCCCCTCCTCTCTTGAGACCATCCTGAGCACAGTGTCAGTATCCTAAGCCAGACTGAGGTGTTGCCCATAGCAACCAATCAGATTCTAGCTATTCATATTCTAGAAGGTGCTAGATAAATAATTTATCTAGCACCTTCTAGAATATGAATAGCTAGAATCTGATTGGATGCTATGGGCAACACCTCCACTTCTATAAACCCCCTAGTCTCTTCCACTTCTGTAGACTCAGACATCACTAGATATACTCTGTTAGAAAGAGTAACATACAGCAATACGAATGAGTCTATTAAAGCTGCCTTGTTAGGATATATCTGCTGCTTCAAACTCCTTTCTACTGTATTTTCAGGTTTATTTGTTATAGCTTGTAATGCTTGGTACACAATATATTTTTCTGTGCAAAGTCCAGTTAAGGCACCCAGAAGCCGAGCAAGCTGTAGTTAGGACACCCAAGCTTGCACCTCAGGAGGCATTTAAAACAATCGAATTACCCCCAAAGAAGAGAAAAAAAAATATTGAAAATTATAAAAATAAAATAATTAAACGTTTAAGACTAAGCAGGCCAGGATTTTGGCCCAAAAATGTCAGGTTTTGAATCACAGGATTTCTGTGATTACATACGCAGTTCAGCAAGGCAGCACTGAGCACTCGGCTCAGACAAACTGCTCCTACTCCGGGCATGCTATGCGGCTGAGCGGATGTGCTCACGCTGCGTAGCCCAACACTAGCCCACCCCCTTTAACAGCCGCACCCGCCCGCTTAAGCAGAGGTGATAGAGTGAGTGTCGCTGTATTAAACAGTCTGAGGCTGACAGTGACTTGTTGAAGCGAGGGGGACTCTGTCACTAGTCGGCTCACTGCACCACTGACTGCCTGGGCTGACCCAGCCTGCACTCTCTATGCTGAGTTAATCAAATTTTTTTCATAGTGTAAGGCTGGGCCATGATGATGATGTAGGTTATTTTATTCCTGTGGTGTGAGGGCTTGGCTGGCTGGGGATGCAATTAAACTAATTTTATTCCTGTGGGTGGCTGGGGCCAGGGCCATGAAAGCTTTATTTTTTTCCTGTGGGCCTGTGCTTCTGGACCATGAATTTATGCCCAGGAATAATATTTTCATTGATCAACTCAATCCCGGGATTGAGATTTTCTTCAATCCCAAAAAGCAGGATTTAAAAAAAATGAGACGGGATTGGCTTCCCTACTTAAAAGACTGACCAGGAGCTGCTTACGCCTGTGTCACTGATCCACTGATCTCTGCACACAGCAGCGAGGTAATACAGCCAAACCGATCAGAGGCAAGAGAGAGAGGGGTCTATTCATGCAGCAATGAAAAACTCTGTTTCACGAATCATTTCACAAAACATATTCTGAAGTGATTCATATTCAAGAAGGAGTGTACCGTGGAGAAGTCTAAGATTTCTCCAGCAGTGCCCATGATTAGTGTTAGAGTTGCTAGGGGAGAGCGATTCAGAGAATAACAGAAACATCATGTTTCTGTTTCATCTCTCCATTTAATTTCACCATCTTCTGGAGATGGCGAAATGATCTGAAGCTCACCTCGGTAGGGGAGAGGAGCAGTGAAGATCACTGCTCCTTCTCCGTCCCCTTGTGTCTAGCATCCACCCTATGATGTGGATGGACGCTGGAGCACAAGGCACAGTGGGAAGAACAGCTCTTCAGGATCCCGGATGGCTCATTTATCAAAGGGAGTCGCCAGACAGGTATTACTGAATTGGTGGTTGGTGAGGAAGATAGCGCTAAAGTGGACTGGATGATGTAATTGATAAAGCAAAGAATACTTAACCGAAAAAGATGGTCGATTGGAAGTTTTATCCTCATTGCTCTGGTAACTCACTCGGTAGAAATGTGGGCGATTCCGTGAATATGTGGAAAGCAGGTTGTTAATACCAATGTGTAGTACAGTAAAAAATATTCAACCAAAAGCAGACATTAACACACGCGTTCTAAATGGCATGCCGACCTCTCAAGAGGAGACGGAATGTTATTAAAATAGTTCTTTTTCTTAAAAAGAAGGTATCTGGAGAGTTTTTTCAGACTCTCTTTAAGATGGTGGTATCAAGGACTCATACCTTACTTACACTCATATAGAACGATATCTTTTAAAACAGCCGTATAACAGAACTTTCCTTAATAGTTATAAAATTTTGAAGGATGGAATAGAACATTCGTACCTAATTTACACTATAATTGTGTAAAAAAACATGTATAATGGTATCTTATCTGCAGCACAGTCTGGTTTTCATAAATGGTCCTAGAGAGATTTTCTTTGAAAAGTGTGGTACAGAATTCGTACCTTACTTACACAGCTTAAGCGTATACAGCATATATGAAGGTATCTTTTAATTAAAAAAATGGTGTGGATGCGTACCGATACTCAACAGGTTTGGTGTGGGGACTCCCATCATGGTTTCTTTGTGGCATATATGTGAAGTCAGTCCAATCTCAATTTTTTAATAACACAACTTCTTTTTAACACATATATAAAATGGAGTTTAAACACAATAAAAAGAAGAAAATAAAGCAGTGCCAGGTCCTCCACCCGGAGACAAGATTCGACCCTAGTAGCAACAAATAGCCGGGCAGGTCCAGTTCCTGTAAAGACAGATCTGAAAAAAAGGGTTGTACCTTCTGGGCAGCAGGTCCAGGATTCCACCTTTCAATGCCTCCTCAGGCTCGACACGTTTTGAGAGGGGTCCTCTCTTTATCAAGGCATAGAGGGATGGGCTCCCTGTGCCCTTTTTATAGCACAGATATAATAAGTAAAATGGCAGCACTTCCGTTCTGGTCCGCGGACCAGAAGTGCAGGATGCGGTGATGATAACAGCTTAGGAGCCTAATAGGGCATAGAGTTTCACTAGTGGTGCACTGTAGTATAAAGTGTGTTGCTCCTTCTTCAATAATATGGTAGTTGGTGGTCAGGGTGAGGAGAAAAGATTGCGATATATAGTGAGTTTTTCCGGTAGCCATTTTCTACTATACACGGAAAGAGCCCAGAGTGCAGTGTGCGCTTGCTCATTTTGCAGGCTCCAGCTGTAAAGGTAAGTGGGGGAGGAGAGAGTAGGTCTGATGGGCATGACTGTTTCTGGTATCTATATATATTTTTTTATATCAGACTGTCTAGCTAGCGACTGCTCTTCAATTCTCCACAGTGTGCTTCTGGAATGGTCATGAAGACACAGGAAAATGAGCGAAGCTTGCTTACCACAGTAAGTGGTAATGTGCGCAGACAGACATTGCAGATAAATGAATTTGGGTGCAATGGTCTGTTACATTGCATACTGAAGACTGATAAGGTCCACAAATGCTTTAAAATTCAAAATGTTAAGTTTAAAGGTGTATTTTCAAAATTTAAATCTAAGTGACGTTCTAGTTTTAAATTATTTATTCTAGTTTTTGAAAAACTAAGCTAAAAGTGGGTTGAGATTTATCTGACTGCTAAGTTCACACAAAACTTTTTTTTAGAATACTCATATCAAAGATTATGTGGCTTTCCTGTGAATGTTACTGAATGCAGGGCGATTTTAGGTATACCCACCCTACATGAGCAAGTCTAGCTGACATGCATCACTAATACCCCTTTTTCCACTGCTGCTAAAACCCGGGTTATTGCAATGTCAACTCCGGGTCGAGGCTCAGTGGAAAAGGCTCCTTGGAAAAAAATCCTGCGTTGACTAACCCGGCATTCCTTCTCGGGTCTCAAGCAGGGTTTTGTGCGGGTAAGACCCAGGTAAGGTTCAGTGGAAACCGGTATCCCTGGTCATCCGACTCGGATACCCTTCACAGCATAAGGAGAGGCGCATTTCCCGGCGCTTGGAAATGATGTAATCTCCAAGTGCCGGCAGAGGTAAGCCCCAGCAATAGTCCGGGTTCAGCCGGCGGTGTAACTGGGGTTCAAGCCCGTGTTCAGTGTCCCAGGCTCGACCCAGGATTTTGGTGGAAAGGTGGTATGAGCTACAATGTACTGCCCCAGTATCCAATCCTCATCACAGGAAAGAAAGTAGGTGAGATTTACCCGAGGGCAATTCCATAGACAGTGAAACCAAACTAACAAAAAATAACTTTGCTAAATCACTGCTTTTTCAAGGTAACTTTGGACTAATAAACATCAGTGTTTCCTATACTGGTGAAGAGATATGTGGTAACACTAGTATTTCTGTAAATGCTAATCCTGAAGATAGCTACCATTGGAAACAAATGCACGTGAATAGCAGTATTTCAAGAGGAAGTTTAAAAGGTTTGTTATGACTCAAAAATAATATACAGTTTTGTACACATACTGTAGAACATTTACTACTAATATATATATATATATATATATATATATATATATATATATATATAAAATAATTAACTGTGCAACTTAAGTACATGCTACATTAGACAACGAAACTGCACATGCCCCTTTTTGGGTCACACTGGATGTCCCACTGTGTCACCAAAAAATTGTTTGTTTGTTTTTTTGTACGATAAACAAATATTTAGATTAATATATTATTAAACCACTTGGTCTGCTTACCCTGCACATGATAAATCAGAGCCCAGACCGGTCTAATTTCCCATTTCATCACATATACTGAAAAATAATGTTCATTTAAAAAAAAAATTGCAACAATTACTAACTTTTATTTTTTACTTTTATTTTACTAGAATCAACTTTAACTAATATATGATAAAAGAAAAAAAGTAGACACATCCACCACATCAGTAGTCTAGGAGGACATGTTGGTGGCAATACTACTCCCAGAAAACATGGCCACCGACCAGTCACACTACAGATATGTCCTTTCTTACTGTTGCTTCAGTTGTGCCACATAGACCCTGTCTGAGTGCCAGGTCCCGTGTGACTCAGCTGCGCCAAGCGTCTTTTTTGCTCAAAAAGTGTATTATTCACATAATTAAAACACATAGGGGGCGATTCAAATGTTGGGCCACCCATTTTTTATAAGACGCCCAACGGAGCAATTCAATTGTTGCTTCGTCAGGGCGCGATAGCCACCGGCATTACTGCTCGCACCCTCAGGAGGGTGCAAGCAGAAATGTGCGAGAAATCCCCTGGTTAGGGCGCACTAACTGCAGTTAGCGCACCCTAACCAGAACTTTAGACGGATTTTACACAGCTAAACCCAGGGCGATAATTAATGAGAGCCCAGAACAATTGAATTGCAACATTAGGCGCTCATTATCACGCCATAAAAAAAAACATTTGAGGCAATTCAAATGTATTTTGGGCGCCCAAATGTAATGGGTGCCTGAGAGCGTAATTTAATTATTGCTCCGTACGGGTGTCAGTGCCGCATGTGGGGATTAGCCATGTATAGTAACTAACCCCATATAAAGTCCTGCTTTAGGTGCCTTATCACACCTTTCTGCTCACCACCCTGGGAGGCTGCGAGCAGAAATGTGTGCAGCTCCGTCAGGCGCCCAAAAGAAATAACCACGACTAACACAATTAAATCGCCTCCATAGAGACAAAGCTACATTGCTAGAGTACACTGATCAACGGGGTTTACAACGAATTTAAAATAAATAAAATGGGTTCCGATGCGAGCAGCCGCAGCTTTTCCTCACTCCGTTGTGTTTCATCTGCAACTTTGTACGTGTGTAAAACCAATTCCTGTGCAGTAAAAGTCACAACCCAGCGTCTCTAGTACACGGAGAGCGACTTTTCCAGCCATCTGCGACGCAAATAACACGCTAGACGTCTTGCGTGGTATGGCTGCCCACTGAGTGAGGACACATCTGTATCATTTTGTTACCCTGATTTTCAGTTCATATGATTAGACATTAAGCTGAGTGATAAAATAGGCAGCGTGTGAGTAGAGAGGCACCGCTGATCTACCCAACACTGGCCACCAACCTGTCACCTAACCACCCCCGGGCAGAGCTGGGATGTGTGCTCGCTCCTACATCATGCACCGAGGAGACAGAGCCTGAGTGTCCCGGTGGGGTGCGGGAGGAATGCGGCGGGACAGGGGGTGGAGGAGTGTGCACTCACCTCAGTAGCCACGCTTAGTCCAACAACAGGGGGAGGGTGCTCTCCGAGCCACCGCGATCACGGAGTAGCCTTCCAGCTGCCTCTTTCTCTGATGCTCACGGGCTGCCGGTGTCCATCCGTCTTCCGCCGCCGTCACCGGTTCCCCGGGTCTCCCCTCAGCCACCATGTTAACATGCAGCGCGCACCCGGCCGCCGTTCGTGTTCATGAGATGTAGGAGGAGGCGCCCGCCCGGGGGTCTCAGTTCCGTACACACGCGGCGGCTATATCAATGAATGCAGCCAATTCATTCCCCTCTATACTGCTACAGTGCTGCTGCACACTCACTACTGCCTCCATCACGCCTGTGGTCATGTCACGGTACATGGAATACACCATACACGTCACCGTGACAGACAGTGCTGGTAGTAACTTAGCAGGCTATATGAGTAATTATCCCAATAATAAAGGCCATTCGCTGTAACCAACTATTTTAGCTATCTACGGTTTCTGTTTATTTCATGCATGTTTATTATTTATTACACTATCCTTTACATTGTTATTTTTAAATGGTATTTGTCAAATGTATGCATTGTGTGTGATCTAGGGGTCTTTGTACTAAGCCTTGGCAATAAAGTACCAACCAATCAGCTCCTGTAATTTTTTCAAACACAGCCTGTAAACTGACAGGAGTTGATTGGTTGGCACTTTATCTCTCTCCAAGGCCTCATTACAGTACATAGACCCCATTGTCAGGGTTGGGATAGAAATAGTTCCAATACCTGAGAGGGGGATTTTTGACCTTTTGGCCAAGCATAACAAAAATGCACTTATCATGGGCATGAGGTGGGGTCACTGATGGCTGCCTTACTTGGAGATATTCATCACTATCATCTTCACCATCTCTTTCTCATACAACATAGTCATCATCATTGTCAGATACACAATTATCGCCATCATCTTCTGCGGATTAACAACATTTTCTAAATTTCCATCCTCTAGTCCTAAAGCTTCCTCAATACTACTCATCCTCACGTTTTCAGATGATTTAGAAATTGTGGGAGGATGCTGCTCAGAATGGGATGTAATCGGGAAGCCGGCTGACATTATACCAACAGCCGGCTTCCCGACTGTCATATCCCGGCGAGGGTGAAATGCCCAGCATCTAGATGTAGACGCCGCTCATTTCACCGACGCCGGGAGACCGGCGCCCGGCATCCCGATCGAAGGGATGCCGGGCGCCGCAAGTGGACAGCAGCAGGGGAGGGAGGGTTAGGTTTAGGGCTCCTGGGGGGGGCTTAGGGTTAGGCACCCCCCGGGAGGTTAGGGTTAGGCTAGGGGGAGGGTTAGGCACCCCCCAGGGGGACTTAGGTTTAGGCACTTAGAGGGGGGATTAGGGTTAGGAACTTGGGGTGGAGGTTAGGGTTAGGCACCCCTAAGGGAGGGTTAGGGGGGTAGGTTAGTTAATACTTACCTAGGAACGATCAGGATTTCCAGCGCTGTCGGGCTGCCGCTTCCGGGTTTTTCATACCGATTCCCTCAGAACTTATCACAATCTGTCTGACACACACACATGCTGCTCATGGACACCCTTGGACGCTCCTCTGAATTCTTCTGTGAACACTCATTTTCAGGGCTGCCATCAGCAATTGAGGGTTCCCCCATGTTTCTGCAGCCATGCAATGTCTCTCCAGTTCCAGCCATCTTCCCTTCTGAGTCCCCAAGCAACCTCCCATTCTGTGTCCCCAGCCAGCCCCCCTTCTATCTCTCCAGAACCAGCCCTCTCCCTTAACTTCTTCTTGATGGTGTGGTTCCTCTCTTTCAGCAGCGCGGTGTGACGCCATGACGTAACATGCCTTCTAGGCAAACTCGACCTGAAGAAGGTCGAGTCGGCCTAGAAGGCACTTGTCGCTTCAATCGGTCCCAGAGGTTCTCAATGGGGTTAAGATCTGGACTCTGAGCTGGCAAGTCCATCCGGGTTACCAAATTTTTTATATACCAGACCAGTGTCACCCAGGAAACATGACAGGTGGCATTGTCATCCTGATTAAAAAAAAAAATAGTTGTTTCCGTAGAACTGCCACAATGTAGGGAGCACAGTTATCGAGAACAGCACTATACTTCTCGTTTTATACCTTCATGAACACGTGTCTGCTACAGGAGCATACCATTTTGCTTGCGCAGGGGTGTCCAAACACTTTTGTCTACATAGTGTATTTATATACCAACCCAACTCTGTTAAACAGAATTTATGCCTCTTTATGACTTGAATGTAGAACAAGAAACTGGCACCTGGGCTTAGTAAAATACACTGATTATTGGGACATAAGTCTCATCAGTTCTGGCTGGCTCAGGAACTGTACTGCTATTCTGTTAAGTTTGCTTTCTGGACTGAAATGCACTTTATTTTCATTGTATTTTTTTGAGCAAGTCAGTGATTTTTTTTCATACTGTTAAAAAAAACCGGTGGTGCTGTTTCTAAGAGGATAAACAACCACATCTCAATACAGCATCCAATCCATGCATTTCCTGTCTCCTTCCCAACCTCCTGGTGTTCAGCTCTGTGAAGCTTATGCTCAGGCAGGGGTTTAAAGACTCCTTGCTCACCTGGAAAAATAACCTGCCCTGGAGGCTTATGCTACATGAGCACACATATCATGGAATGGGTGGTTGCATGGGAAGACAATCTGCTCTTCACAATGAGCCATGCATATAACACACAAAGGTAGCCTGTGCTCCAGCCCTTCAGCATGTGGACCGATGAATGCACTTTCCACTTCCACATCCTGTAGAGCAAGATGGCCAAACTATGTGGATGCACCTACAGGACATCTATGGCATGTCATGCTTAAGATCATACAGCTTGTCATGGGAGAGGGCGATGATGAACTAACTGTGCTAGGGGAGAATGATTGCCCCCTCTGAAATACACATCTAATTAAGACTTGTATTCATCTGGTTATCGGGATTCATTTGTGTGTCCATCAGTAGCCCTAACACTCAGCATACATGGTCCTCATAGGAGTAATTCAAATTCCTCTTTCCATACTCAAGCTGCCTACTAGATCAGCTGGACCCTATTTAGTTCCCTGATCTGCTACTGACTCATCCATGGCCCTACTCCTATTTAGCTTCCTATTAGGCGCATGCTACAAATAGTATTTTGAGTCAACATTCAGCACTGTCACTAATTCAAAATCAGTTATTAGCTGTATCTAGAGACGATTTGCAAAAATTGGATGTAATGATTTCTCCCATATAAGCTATGCCATGTGCATGATGAAACTGCAGCAATATCTAGTATTTCATTCTTTATTTTAATTAAGTAATCAAAGAAGGCACTGTCCCCACTAACGGTTATAAAGTTTATGGTTTTCCGAAGAGGAAACACATTGCAGGAAAACCACAGACAACCCAACAATTACTGTCCATGCTCAGTGAGAGGAATTTGCGTTCCTTATTCATATCATTACTGGGCAGTTTTAAGATAACTTTGGAGCTTTATACTACGAAAAAATGTAGACAAAATTTTGGGGAGTCACCCAGAAAGGTGGGTGGTCATCTCGCATCCTATCCACTTTCTAATAAAGTGGGCAGGGTGGGAAGAATAATCCTGCAAATCATGGGGTCCAGGCGGAGGTGGCGGGGCCATTGTAAGAGAATCCCCAAGGAGGCTTCAGTGTTTGTCAGTCTAAACAATAATATTGGTGGGTACACCCTGTGCAAGTTAAGGCCAACTATTTTTCTTCCAGCAGACTCCCTTCTGTATCTTTGTTGAAAATACCTGGATCCAAAAGGAACTCTCTGAATTATCATCAAATATAAATGAAACCAACAAGATACTCACTAAATTTTTAAAGAAAATACATAGACCCAACAGGATCCCTCTGGATTCTAGTTGAAAAATACCTTATGCAACTGGATCCCCCCTGAATTCTCAACAAAATAAATGTATCCAACTCAATCACTACTGACTTCTAGCAGAAAAATAAGATTTTACTCACCATAAAATCTCTTTCTTGGACTCAACCTGGGGGATGCCATTACTTCTGGGTTATGCATAGTGAGGTGTGGAGTGGGGAACTAACTAATTAAGACTGGCTCCCACCCCCTATAAAACCCCTCCCCTTTCACTAAAACCTCTGTCTATATTTAACTAAGCTGGATAAAGACCCACGGAAGAACTGAGAAAACCAGAAACCAACAGGTAACTGGTAAAAAAAATAAACAAGGGAAGGATCCCGGCATCCCCCAGATGGAGCCAAAGGAAGAGACTTTACAGTGAGTAAAAATCATATTTCCTTTTTCATCCATCTGGGGGATGCCATTACTTCTGGGATATACCAAAGCAAGCCAATTAGGGGGGGAGGGGGGGTGCCGGAACAGACCGTTCAAAGAATTTGTCGCCAAACACTGGCTCCACATGTATGGAAGTGGTAAAATTTTGTAAAAGTGTGTACAGATAACCAGGTAGCTGCTTTGCACAGCTGCTCAACCGAGGCTCCATGCAGCACAGCACAAGAAGCCCCGACAGCACGAGTCGAGTGGGCCCGAATTGAGGCCGAAACTTTCACATTTGAAGACAATTATGCCTGCTGAATGGCAGAAGTGACCCATCTAGCGATGGATCCTTTAGAGGCTGGCCAGCCCCTTTTTGACGCATCAACCAACACCAGCAAAAAATCCATACACATCAAAGATGCAGTACGCTCCAAGTAAATGCGTAACGCACGTACCACATCCAACAATGCTAATTACGAAGCTTCACTAGTAACTGAATCCTGGCGAAAAGCCGGAAGGACAATATCCTGGTTAATGTGGAAGCCCATACCACCTTCTGAAGAAAGGAAGGTTTAATGCATAACACTATCCCTATCCTCATGAAAAATGAGAAGCGGAGAGAAAGAGCCGCTAACTCAGATACCCTTATGGCCGAGGCAATGGCCAAAAGAAAAACAACCTTTAAAGTGAGATATCGCAATTCTACAGGTTCCAAAAGGCTCAAATGGTGCCTTTTGAAGTGCCTCCAAAACTAAATTCAAGTCCCAAGGAGGAACCAGTGGCACATAAGGAGGCTGTATGCGAAGAATCCCCTGCAAGAAGATTTGAACTTCAGGAATGGAAGCCAATTTCCTCTGAAACAGGATCGATAGGGCTGAAATTTGTCCCTTAAGAAAGGACAATCTAAAGGTGCTCATCCACTAGCAGACATGGAAACAATTGAATATTTAAGATCGTAATCGTGCAGTCATTTGTCAGTCTGTGATGAGCCTACACTGAATGAGCAGTCGTTCAGTGCAGGCTCATCAATCATCTGCAAACATGCTGAACCTGGCGATATAGTCAGATTGTCCAGCATGTTTGCACGATGAGAGATGTCTAAACAAACAGCGGGCACGCGCATCGCTGGTCGTTTGAAAAAAATTCTTAAACGATTTGCAAACGATTTATGAACGATTACGATATCGTTCAATCGCTCACATAAATCGTCTAGTGGATGGGCACCTTAAAATCATTAACCAACCCCTCTTGTAGAAAAGACAAGAGAAGAGACACTTGGAACCTTTCAGGTTTGAACTTGTGTCGTTCACACCAAGAAATATATATCTTCCATATCCGATGAGAACTCTGGGAATTGACTGGTTTGCAAGCCTGTATCATGGTTTTCACAACAGATCTTAAAAACCCTGTGTACCAATGACAGCGCAGCCAGGCTGGAGTCACCAGAATGACTGGCTGTGCCACTGATTGAATCTGCTGAATTACCTTTGGTAACATGACCAGAGGAGGAAAGATGTATCGCAGCCAGAACACCCAAGGTGCTGTCATGGCATCCACCAGAGATGCCTGAGGATCCCGGGACCGAGATCCGGACCTTGGAAGTTTCTTGTTGAGACGAGAAGCCATTAGATCTATGTCTGGAGATCCCCATCTGGAAATTATTTCCGCAAACACCTCCTGGTGTACGTCCCATTCCCCTGGATGCACACTGTGCAGACTTAAGAAGTTCGCCTCCCAGTTGTCCACCCCTGGAATGTAAATTGGCGAAATAGCTAGAACCCAATTTTCTGCCCAAAGAAGGATGTGAGAAACCTCCCTTTCTATGTGAGAAACCTCCCTCATTGCTCACCAGCTGCGTGTGCCACCCTGCTTGACTATATAAGCATCTGCCGTGACATTGTTTGATTGGATTCGCACTGGTAGGCTCCTTAGATGGAATGGAGCCTGAACCAATTAATCGCCCTTAACTCCAGTATATTGATGGAAAGAGAAGCTTCCTGGGTGGCCCAAAGACTCTGTAGGTGCCTGTCTAGAACCACCGCCCACCAGCCTGTTAGGCTGGCATCTGTGGTGACAATGGTCCAATTACTGACAATTGGCAACCCCTGTCCAGATTTACATCCTGTAGCCACCATAGAAGTGACTGACGGGTCTGCAGAGATAATCTGAACATCTGCCTGTTTAATTGCGGGTCTGGTTTCACCCACTGATGAGCAATTGGTTTTGCAGTGGTCAGGCATGAAATCTGGCGAAAGGAACGGCTTCGAATGAAACCACCATTTTTCCCAGTAGCTGCATAGCCCTTGAGGACAGATATGAGGTATCTGTAAAATGCGTCGGAGAAGACCCAAAAATACCATACTCTGAGATGGATTTAAATTTGATTTGGGAAAACTGATGATCCAGCCGAATCTCTGGAGCATGCCTATGGTAATCTGAAGATGTTGTTGTAATAGGGCTATTGAAAGTGCCCTTAGCAACAAATCGTCCAGCCAACACATTGACCCCCCCCCAAACTCCTGAGTAGGGAGATCGTGTGACCCATAATCTTTAGAAAGACTCTGGGAGCGGTGGACAACCGAATGGCAGAGCCTGGAACTGAAAATGACGGTGCCTCACTGATGACCCCTCCATATAGGAATATGGAAGCAAGCATCCTTGATATCTATGGAGGGCAGAAATGCCCCTTCCGCCAAGGAACAAATGACTGACATTACGGACTCCATCTTGAATTTTTCCAAGCGGAGATAAAGATTTAACCCCTTAAGGTTGAGAATGGGACTTAACGACCCATCTGGTTTGTCTACCAAGAAAAGACTTCCAAATCTAAAATGTAACCCCTGTTTACTAGTTGACATTCATATTCTGGGAAACTTGGATTAAATCCAACCCAGATTTTTGGATAAGTGGCCTCCCACCAGAGGACGGATCCCAGTCCCTTGACAGTCATGTGGATTGACCTGCTAATTTAGCAGCATGGCGACGGGCGCCAGGGACAGCATGTCCCCTGAAGGCACCTCTACGAGGACCCCTAGGTATACCCCGGAAGGCCTGAAAGCTTCCTCTGGCTTGAGTCTGAAAGGGGATTTTGGTTTTGCTGTTGTTACGGGGAGGTATGGACTTTTTCCTCCCGAGACATAATTTTAGTTAATTCTGGACCAAACAGAAAACCACCTTCAAAAGGCAATGGGGGAGATGTAAGAAGCCCTGAAGCGGTATCCGCGCACGTTATGTGCGCTGATACCGCTTCTACCCAATGTATGATCGGGAGGTTGAGCGGTAAATTACAGAGGCGCTATGCTCCCCTGTCATTATCGGCGCTGCTATCTACAAGATAGCAGCGCAGATAGCCCAGGCCATGTATGAAGGGTCAGATCGCCTGACCGTTCGGCCCGCTGTAGCTGTCGCTATCGACAGCTACAGCATGGCGCTGCCCTATCGCCACAGCGGCTGCCGGCTCTAAGCGGGGATATCGCGATACTTGCAAGATCCCGCGCATGCTCAGTGGAGCCGGCCTAGACAGAGAGCTCATTAGCACTAGGCTGTTGCGCTGCGGTCTCTAGCGGGTAGCGCCAGAGGGGGGAGTTATTGCTCCGGCCAATGAGATGTTTATACATCTCATCGGTAGTGCCTCAGGAAGCGATATAGCGACACGTTAAGTGCCGCTATAATACATCTACCCCAATGCCTCTAAAGCATGCTTGGACTCTATGTTTGCCTTTCATTTTTTAAGTCAGAGAACGTCTGGCGGAAATGGCCAAAGCAGAAATAGGAGACTGTACATGTTTGTATATTCTCCCTGTGCTTGCATGGGTTTCCTCCGGTTTCCTCCCACACGCCAAAAATATACTGGTAGGTAAATTGGCCCCAAACAAAAATAATTAACCCTATGTGTGTCTGTGTGTGAGTATGTGGTAGGGAATATAAATTATAAGCTCCATTGGGGCAGGGACTGATGTGCATGGCCAAATATTCTGTGTAAAGCGCTGCGGAATGTGTTCGCTATATAAATAACTGGTAATAAATAAATGTAAAGTATCTATTAAAGCATCACATATATAGGTCAGAGCTTCCAAAATCTGATCAGCTAAAGAACAAGCTTCAGACAAATCCCCTGTTTGAAACAGAGTAATCATCTAGTTCATTCAGGAGCTGGTAGCCATTTATCACTCAGGCACTGGCCAGAATCAGGCGCAGCGAGACTCCTGACAAAGTGAATATGAATTTAAGTACAGCCTCATTATATCCATAGGATCTTTAGGAGTTACAGGCTGTGTTGTGGGAATAACAGTATTCCTGACCAACCTAGCAATAGGAGCATCCACCATGGGTGGAATTTTCCAAAGCTTGGTATCCTCTTCTGAAAAAGGACTAAGGGCCTGATTCAGAGCCGTTCGCTATTTGCGGTCGTTCGTTCAAAAACAAGGGGTGGCTATTCAAATGATCCCTTCGCAAATTGCAGTCTGCTCCCACCTCTAAGTCTGAACGAGCGAGCAAAACATACGCTCGTTTATTTGATAAAAACGCCCCCTGGCCGCTCGCACCATACGTCATGTCCGCTATTTAATAGATTAATCGAGTACATCGAACAGCGTATGAACTGCTCGCTATTCTTGTGGTTGGTTTTTTCAACCGCTATTTTGCGAGCAGTTCTGAGTTAAAAAAAACCAAGTGACGTGGTCAATGACGCTGCTGTATTAATTATGCACTCCCTTAAAATGCCCGTTTTGACCTTTAAGCACGCCTGCGTTCGAATTCCACTCCCCCGTTTTCAAGCACCTTCCCCTGTTACCACCCACATACGCCTCATTCTGTCACTCAAAATAGCAGGCACTCGCTATATAGCGTACAAACTATTTTCGGCCGCACTGACTGGTTCGCGCATGCGTACTAAAAACCGTACGCATGCGCAGATGTGCGAACATCACTCGGAACGAGCGTACGGCCGCTATCTGAATGAGGGCCTAAGATACTTACATTTTTTCGGAATATGAAATTTGGAATCGGGTTTTAACCAGGCTTTTTTTTAATATTTCCTCAAAATGTGAAAATTCTGGGAAAAGAGATCAGTTTCTTTCTTTAAACGTAAGAAGAAACATGTAACTAGTTACTGGAATAGCTGTTTCCTGTAGATGCAAAGTCTTCCTGACCGCATCAACATACAAACTCCTGAATCAGAATGGGAGTCACCCTCCCAGTCATAATCCAGTTCCCCTTCTTCCTGGGAAGAGGTAGCTGAAGCATCTTCTCCAGGAAAATCCACTGAGGAATTGCCTGAACGACTCTTAGCAGCTGTGGCCCTGCTGACGTTACCATCTGAGCGAGACACTGTCCCATAACCTGGGCCCAACTGGGCTCTACCGAGGAATCAGACAAAGAAGGAGTTTGAGCACAAGGTAACAATTTGCCTGAGTGTGACGTAATTCACCTATGGCCTCAGCCAAAGACCTGGCCCAATCAGGCATCGCCGACTGTTCAGCTAAACATCCCAGTAATGAATCCCCCTGCGAACAACCAGCACAGAGCGACCCGGAGTCCATACCTTTTGGCAATTTTTTTAATCACATTTTGTACGAGTATAAAAAGTGACTGATCCCTGTTTTTTTGGAACCAGTGTCTGGCTTCTCCATACTAAGGGGGGTATTCAGTTTGGATGTGAAAAGTCAGAATCGGTGATAAATTATCGCCGATGACGTCATTTTCGCATGTTTCAATTATCCCCGTATTCAATTTCAAAGACTTTTCGCAGGTTCGAAAAGTATTTAAAAAAAAAAATGGGGATAAGTTTTCACCATGTTTTTCATGGCGAAAAAGTGCAGTATTGGGGTTTAGGGGTGCAGGCTTAAAAAAAAATAAAATTAGCCTGCACCCCTGGTAATGACATTTAAAAATGAACTGTCAAAAAAAAAAAAAAAAAAAAATCGGGACACCCAAAATTAACTTTAATTTTGGGGTTTAAGAAAAAAAAGTGTTTGAAAAAATTAAAATAGCGGAATAGCCTCAGGGGGGGTCCCCATGTATGCAGCAGGTGTTTTCTAGAATGCAGGTGCTAGCGGCAGGTGCATTGTTTGCAAAATTATTAAAAATAATTTTAGGGACTTCAAAAAATGCTTACCCCCATTTTCATGTACCAAAATTTGATGGGACCACTTAAAAAAACTAAAAAAAACAACCTAAGTGCGCTTCTGCATCACTTCTTCAATGTCGGGAAAAAACACCTTGCGCGGCTATTTAAAAACCTGACTTTCTTCTGCAGGCAAAAACGGGGGTACCCATAGTGATCCCAGAAGGCTGGACATCTTTAGGGGGTGGGGGGTCCTACAATTATTTCCCGAAAATTCCCGTTTTTTTTTGCCGATCCCAATTCACGGGGTCCCGTTTTCGCTGGTTTTAAATTGAATACGGGGATAAAGCGGGCACGCGCCCGATACTTTATCCCAGGAAAAGCTCCAATGTTGAGCGAAAAGTCCAGCATGGACTTTTTGCTCCAATATCGAATATGGCTCTATGAGAGAAAAACAAATTTAATCAAAACAGCTACCTAAATTCCTCTGGAAAAAGTGTAGCACTGTTTGAATAGACAATAATTTGTTTTTGTTTTCAGAATAACAACCACTGCTTCTGAAATTACAGCAATAGTGAAGAGGCTAAATAAGACTCTAAGGGGCATATGTATCAAGCTGTTTTTTACATACAATTCTGCAGAAATTAATTTTATGTATCGATCCTATGTACTAATAGCACAGTGCAAGAGATTATCAATAGGGACTATGTTCTGACCCCTATGTACAAAACTCCCAAAAATTTTAAGATTTTCTGCGTTTAACCCTGGTAGTTCACACCATCTTCAGATGTTCTAAACTACTGTTTGCCTGTTGGGGCTCCAGGTGCAGGAGAGAGATCTTTCGATCTCTCCCCCTGGAGCCCCCCGGCCAGTACAGGAAGCAGACGCTGTGCGCATGCACAGTGTCAGCTTCCCCCGGAAAAGTCTTTCACTTTAAAGAGTTCTCCGAAATGCCGGTGATATAACTCGCGGTTACCGCAACGGCTGTCACAGCGAGTTCCCGGTAGTACATAGGAATTAAAAATATCCCCGGCAAGTTGGAACTTTAATGATCGCAGCAGTGCAGCGATAATTAATATATAGACCCCTAATTCACCTGTTTAAATGCAAAAAAAACGCAGACATCTTGAAGTCCACTTTCACTTGCAAAAAAACCAAAGGCAAACAAAAAATCTTTAGTACAACCATGTATGTTATGCTGCATACACACGGTCAGATTTTGTTTGATATGAATGATAACGATTGTAAAAATAGTTCATATCTTTGACATGTAGGGCATGCATCGACGAACGATGCATCAGATAACGATCTCCGACATCGAATGTTTGCAGATTGACGATTTAATTCATTTTAATACTGTCAGAAATTGTTAATCGTCTCTCCATGGTACACTACCCCAGGGAGTATCACTGACTGCTCTGCATCCCAGCTGATACATACCCCCACCATCTTATATATACCCTGCCCCGAATTCCAGTCCCCCTACTGAGATTCACCACTCTGCAACAAGCTATATACGTAAGGGGCATTGTGACCCCCAATCTTATTAATAAATAATTCCCTTTTTTCACCTTCACCCACTGTGTCAGTTTTACGTACCACACCAAGTGTAGCGCCGACCTCTAATCCACAATTGTTTATTCTACATATAAAATCTATCAAGCTTACCTTCTTGCCAGCGTCCCCCTCAGATGTGTGTCTGGTATGGAGAGAGACCCAGGGACTGTGTAGTTTGGCGACTCTCCCAGGGGCCGTCTTTAGCGTGGGATACAGGGGTCACACAAACCTCTATTCTAACTCCCACTCTGCTAGTCCTTGGCGCCAGGAACTTGGCACCCAAACCAAACAGAAAAATAAAGAAATTAAACCTACGGTAACTAAAAGCTAGAACCTAGTTAGTGCCTTACTCCAAGGCACTAAAAACAAGACTGAGGTTCTAGTGGAAGGGAAGGGGTTATTATAGGGGGTGGGAGCCAGTCTTAATTAGTTAGTGCCCAACTCCACACCTCACTATGAATAACCAAGAAGTAATGGCATCCCCCAGATTGATGAAAAAGGAACCTGAATCCAACTGTATCTCGCCTTAATTATTGTTGAAATTACCTGAATCCAACTGAATCCCTGATGAATGCTCAACAAAAAAAATATTGGGATCCAACTAGATCCCTTCTGAACTCGTGTAGAATATTCATGGATCCAACAGGAACCACTTAAATTCTTGTTAAAAATACCTGAACTCAACTGGAGCCCTTCTGAATTTTCAACATAAATAAATGGATCCAACACGATCAACACTGACTTCTTGCAGAAAATTCCTATATGCAATTGGCCCCCCTATTCCTGTTGAAAATACCTGGATCCAACAGGATCCCTACTGAAAACTTAACAAATCTAAATAGATCCAATGGGATCCCACAAAATACTTTAAGAAAAAAATAGGCTCCAACAGAATCCCCCCTGAAAAATCCTGGATCCAACAAGATCCCCCCTGAAAGATTGCAGAAAATAAATGGATCCAAGAGAATTACCATTGAATTCTTATGGACCCGAATGGATCCCGCTGAATTCTCACCAAAAATATCTGGATCCAACTGAAATTGCACAGAATTCTTGTAGAAAATACTTGGATAGAACTAGATCCCCTCAGAATTATTTTTGAAAATATGAGATATGGTAAGACCTTACCTTTGTTATCTCTATTTCTACGAAGTCCATAGGGTTCCACAGGATACCTTGGGGTATAGGTGATGACGTCAGGCATCGGGCACCATAGAGTTAAAGCTTTCAGCCTCCCAGGATGCACTAGGGTCCCCCTCCTATACCCCGCCCCCGAGCCAAGGCATCTCAGTTACGTACCAAGCCATAGGCCGGAGGAGAAGGAAGAGAGAGAAAAAACATCTGGACACACACAAGAATCACATTCTCACCAGAGGGAGACGGAAAAACCGGTGACCAGAGCAAAGCCCATCTGCAGTACAGGTGCGACAGGGCGGGAGTCCTGTGGAACCCTATGGAATTCGTAGAAATAGAGATAACAAAGGTAAGGTCTTACCATATCTCATATTTTCTTCAGGGTCTATAGGGTATCCACAGGATACCTTGGGGCTGTCCCAAAGCAGTATCCTTTAAGGGTGAGGACGCTCCTGTGCTGAAAGGAGAATCCGCCGCCCGAAGGAAGCATCCTGAGAAGCAAAGGTGTCAAACGCGTAATACCTCACAAAGGTATGAACCGAGGACCATGTGGCAGCCTTGCAGATCTGGACTGCAGAGGCACCACGTCGAGCAGCCCACGAAGGACCCACAGACCTAGTGGAATGAGCCCTCACAGAGGAAGGAACCGGAAGGCCTTCATGAAGATAAGCTTCTGAAATGGCCATACGAATCCAGCCTGCCAAAGTCTGCTTTGAAGCAGGCCAACCCTTTTTACGGAAGCCATAGAGGACAAACAAGGCGTCCGACTTCCTAAACGAAGAAGTGCGGTCAACATAAATCCTCAAGGCCCGCACAACGTTCAAAGTGACCTCACCCACTGAAAGATCAGGTGAGTTAAAAGCCGGCACAACGATTTCCTCGTTGATGTGGAAACTCGAAACAACTTTAGGAAGGAAACCAGGACGAGTGCGCAGCACCGCCCTGTTCCTATGAAAAATCAGAAAAGGGGATCTACAGGAGAGAGCCCCTAAATCAGAAACACGTCTGGCCGAAGCAATGGTCAGAAGGAAAATTGTTTTAGCTGTCAGCCATTTGAGGTCCACTGAGCCCAGTGGTTCAAACGGCGGTCCCTGGAGAGCTCTCAGGATCACAGCTAAATCCCAAGGCGCCACCGGTGGAACAAAAGGTGGCTGAATTCTGAGAACACCTTGCATAAAGGTGCGCACATCAGGGATTGCAGCAATCCTACGATGGAACCAGACGGACAGGGCAGACACCTGCACCTTCAGAGACGCAAGGCGAAGCCCATGGTCCAGTCCCGCCTGCAGGAAGGCTAACACTCTAGACAGACGGAACTCCCGAGGGGCATAACCTCTCGGTCGACACCACTGGAAGAACGTATGCCACACTCGATGGTATATACTTGCAGAGGATGGTTTCCGAGCCCGTAGCATTGTTTGCACTACAGAGCTGGAAAACCCCCTGGACCTTAACATGGCAGTCTCTGTGACAGGAGGTCCGGTCGTAACAGCAACCGCAGAGGAATGTCCACGGACAGTCCCTGGAGGTCTGCGAACCAGTGCCTCCGGGGCCACGCGGGAGCTATCAACAGGAGCGTCCCTCCTTCCTGTTTGAATTTCCGGACTACCCGTGGAAGAAGGGAAACCGGAGAAAACAGATAAGCAAACCGGAACGTCCACTGGACGGACAGAGCATCCACCAGAGACGCCTTTTCGTCTCTTGTGCGAGACCCGTACACCGGCAACTTGTTGTTGTGCCGTGACGCCATGAGGTCGATCTCTGGAAGACCCCACCTGTCCACCAGAAGTTGAAAGACGTCCTGGTGCAGAGACCATTCCCCCGGATGAACGTCCTGGTGACTGAGAAAGTCCGCCTCCCAGTTTAGGACTCCCGGGATGAAGACTGCTGATATGGCTGGAAGATTGCGTTCCGCCCAAACCAGGATCCGGGACACCTCCACGAGAGCCGCCCAACTTCGGGTTCCTCCGTGCCGATTTATGTAGGCCACGGTGGTAGCGTTGTCCGACTGGACCTGCACTGGGTGACCTTGGAGGACCCGATGTGCCTGCTGAAGAGCATTGAAAACCGCTCGGAGTTCCAAGATGTTTATTGGAAGCTCTGTTTCCGCCCGAGTCCACCTGCCCTGGAACAAGTGTGGACCCGCGACTGCTCCCCAGCCCCGAAGACTGGCGTCCATTGTCAACAGGACCCAATTCGCCACCCAGAACGGACGACCCTTGTTGAGATGGGTCGTCTGCAACCACCAGGTTAGAGACAGGCGAACCTCCGGAGTGAGCACCATTGTCTGTGATTTTAGAGTCTGAGGCAGTCCATTCCATTTGGACAGGATCAACTGCTGCAGAGGTCTGGAGTAAAACTGGGCATATTCCACCATGTCGAAAACAGACACCATGGAGTCCAGTAACCTCATCACCGAGTGTAGACACACGGCGACTCTGCAGACAACTGCGCACCCTCGACTGCAAGACCGAGATCTTTTCCCCCGTCACAAAGATCCTTTGCTGTCCGGAGTCCAATAAGGCTCCGAGGTGCAGAATCCTCTGGGATGGGATCAGGGTGGACTTCTGCCAGTTTATCAACCAGCCGTGCCATTGCAGTACCGCAATGGTCAGGTCCAAATGACGTAGAAGGAGCTCTGGAGATCCTGCCACCAACAGAAGGTCGTCCAAGTACGGTAACATGCGGACTCCCTGCAGCTGCAGAGAAGCCGCCATAACCGCCATCGCCTTGGTGAATACACGTGGTGCTGTCGCCAGCCCAAAAGGTAACGCCCGGAACTGAAAGTGGTCGTTGCGGATTGCAAACCTGAGAAACTGTTGATGGCGTAAAAGAATAGGGACATGCAGGTAAGCGTCCTGTATGTCCAACGACACCATGTAATCCCCAGGTTTCAGCGCCAGAATGATGAACCGTAGGGTCTCCATCCGAAACCTCGGCACCCGCAAAGACTTGAGTGCTTTGAGGTTGAGGATCGGACGATACGACCCATTGGGTTTCTGCACCAAAAACAGATTGGAATAGAAACCCTGGCCCCTCTGGGAGAATGGAACAGGCACTATAACTCCAGCCTGGAGCATAGTGTGCAAGACTTTCCGCAGTTCCACTGCTTTGTTCCGGTCTGATGGAAGACCCGTGGTGAAGAATCGGGACGGGGGCCTGTGCCGAAAGGAGAGGGCATACCTGTGAGAAACCACCTCGTGAACCCAAGTGTTTGCCGTGGTAACCGACCAACACTGGGCGAACTGCAGCAGGCGGCCTCCCACTTTGGGATCCCCCAAAGGGAGGCCCAGACCGTCAGGCCGCAGGCTTGTCATCCGGCTTAGGGGCCGGACGTCTGGTACTCCAGGCCTGTTTCCGGGGCTTGGCCAATTTTTTTGGGCCAGCCTGTCTGGGAAAGGACTGAGTCTTAGGCCTACCCTGGGCCCTGTAAGGCCGACCTACCAGAACTGGAAGGGACGGCAGCAGAACGAAGACATGCCGACTCGGCTGCCGCCAGTGTGGCTACGATTTTGTCCAGATCCGGACCAAATAGGACTTCTCTATTAAACGGCAAAGCTTCCAAGCCCTTCTTGGAATCAGCGTCCGCCTTCCAAGATCGCAACCATAAGGTGCGTCAAGCAGCTACCGCAGCCGAAGAAATCCGAGACGCCAGGGTACTGACATCCAAGGCCGCTTCATTGATATAAGTGGCCGAATCCCGGATATTGCCTATCAACTCGGTCTGTTCAGCCGAACAGTCGGAATCGAGAGAGGTCTCCAAAGTATCAGCCCAGCGCTCCATAGCTCTGGCTACCCAACAAATGGCCATAGCCGGCCTAGCTGCCCCCCCGCAAGGGAATAAACGGACTTTAGGCAGATCTCTACCTTACGGTCCGTAGCATCCTTCAAGGAAGACATGGAGGGCATGGGCAACGTAGCACTACGGACCAGGCATGTCACATGAGAATCCACCTGTGGAGGTGACTCCCACTTAGAAAAATAATTATCCGCAAACGGATAAGCCACCGCCAAGCGCCTCTGAGGCTGATACCGTTTGACAGGCTGTTTCCACGCCTCCTCTAAATGGTCCACTAACTGACCCGAAAGAGAAAACACTGTGGCGTCACCCTTAATATCCTTAAAAAAGGCATATTTAGACTTGGACACCGAAGGATCTTCATCCTCAATCACTAAAACTGTGCGGACTGCCCGAATAAGTCCAGGAATATATACCTTGGACCTAGCGTCCGCCTCTTTAGTATGGAGAGGTTCCTGGTCAGAAAGATCCAGAATCTCCCCATCATCGGACGTCCCGTCGTCATCCTCATAAGGAGCAGACAGAGACGCCATCGGCCGCAACACAGACTCCCCTTGTAACACGTCCGACAAGTGCTGTACAGAACTTGTCAGCGAATTAACCCACGCAGGCTCCTGAGAGACTTGGGGAGGGGTAATTAGGGAGACTGTGGGGTACCATCAATTGTCTCGGGAAAACCTGCATGGGTGACGACACCACTGACTGCTGTGACAATCCCATCTGTGAGAGCGCAGGCTGCGGAGCTAACTGGCCCACCAGGGTTGTAAGTGCTTTGGCGAAACAAGCCCAGGGCGGCTCCTGTACCCGGGCCGTGACAGTAATTGGCTGCGCCAATAAATAACACTGACGACATAGCCCCTCCGCGCTACCCTCCCCCTCCGCTATCGGTACCTTACATGTAGTACACCGAAGCTGGAGAGGAAAGTCACTTTCAGACATGATGGTAAGTATGTGACTCCTCACATAGCGTGAGACCACCCTGCAATCACCGCACCGCAAGGGCTTTAGCAGAAAAAGATCAGGGACAGTGAAAAGGCTGACAGTAGAAATGAAAGTACAGGCAGCAGCGCGCTAGCAGAAGTCACATACAATGCAAAGAAAATTAATTCCTGCACTATCAGTGCTGTTACTCAACTACGCAGACAAGGAGCCTGGTAGGACACAGCGCTGCATACACTGACCTGAACCTTAACAGAGGAGAGGTATGCCGGGGGACCCAGACCGCGATGCCACCTTTCCAGGCTTCCAGCCTGGAAAGGTGGTGCACTCTATGGTGCCCGATGCCTGACGTCATCACCTATACCCCAAGGTATCCTGTGGATACCCTATGGACCCTGAAGTAGAAAATACCTGATTCCCACTTAATTTTAAAAAATATACATGGATCAAACAGTATAGCCCCCGAATTCTTGCCGAAAATTCCTGTAGAATTACAAAAATACCTGGATCCTTAATGAATTCTTGTTGAAAATAGTGTGATCCAACTGGAAGCAGCAGTGAAGAGGGAAAGAAATGTAGGGAAAAGTAGTCAGAGTATTTTCACCTTGCAACAATGCTGAAAATAATATTGGTTAGATCTAGAGTAGGAAAACTTCAGAGGTCAAAGTTCTGCAAATACAGATATGTTTAATGTTGACATTTGAACAATGTTGACATTATGAATGTCAACATTATTACTACATCTTTAAAACGGAGTATGACTACTCCTTGTTATTGAGCAAAAATGTGTAATGTCAGGTGCTCTACAAGCCGCGGACATTAACATCCACCATGTGAGGGGTGGATGTAACCAATCCTTCATAGCTTGACGTCCTGTAATTTGTAAATGTTTGCATTATGCATTTGTGGACATCATTTATCCTTACAGGTGTTTTAATAATGGTCATGAGTTTGAAAACTTACTGACTTTTGCTTGTGTGTTTTATAGGAAACCAGCATGCACAGGAGGAGCTGGAGTGTCAGATGGAGCTACATCAGAGCCAGCCCTATCAGAGGATGAGAATCCACAAGAGGTTGTTCAGGAAACTCCTGTGGATTCTGCTGATGGTAAGTATGGGATTAGTTTTTGGTTTGCTAAACGTGACAGATTACTGAAATATGACTGGGTCCAGAGGTCCTGGAACACATCACCCTATGTTACAGGGGTGGCTGATTTTGCTGCATCAGCGTTTGCGGAACTGTCCCTTCCTCTTTTTTTGTGTGTATGTGTTTGTTTTTTCGCCTTATCTTGAGGTTTGGTTTAGGCATGCTGAGGCAATTTTTGATCATTACTGTAACTATCTATGGTCTAATAGTTTCTTGGAAAATAATAGTAAATAACAGCAGACAAAAAAAATTCAAAACAAGCCGATAAAATCTTAAATTCTGTAAACTGGTGTGTAAACACTGCTTTTACTTGAGTAACGAGCCCTAATGAGTTCTGGGCACGTTTGCAAGTATGTTTTCTTAGAAAGGAAAATACGCCAGTTGTACAAGTGGCGTATCCGCAGCCTAATGCAGCTTTCCATTCATGAATGCTACTATATATACAGTATGTGCTTGATTACCCCTTCTGTGTGGCATAAGCAAAGTGCATGGACACGAGCTGGTCATTCTCTTGTGATGCGCTTGACTTTGCATATGTGCATATTTTCGCCAGAGTTGCATAGGCCTATTGTGAATGCAAAATGCGCTCGCTCTGCATCAATCATCGTGTACAATTTATGCAAATCTACATGAAAGTAATGTATTCAGACTGCACTGTTATACAAACAAGACTAGACTTTACTCATTGGCCACTCAATCAACTTTTACAATACATTACAGTACATGTAATTATAATACAAATTATACAGGTATGACATATGGATAAAATACATGCTTAATTCATCATATAGGGCCTGTATAAAACACAGCAGCATATTCCCCATAGCTTTCACAATAAGGGAGCTTTATTTCCTCTCAAACGTATAAAGCTTACCTATCAAGTCATACGACATGCTTATTTTTGTTCTTTTAATTAATATAATACTGTATCCTTTATGTTCAGGCTTCATGATTATGTGCTTCTCTGATACCCAAGCACACTTGGAAAAATAATGTAAATACCAATTTTTAAATGATAATCACAGTCCTCAAATTGCACTATCATTGATAGGTAAATGACTATGTTCTGCTTGACACTGTCTTATGGATTACATTTATGACAAAGCTTCCCTTTAAGCTTTACAGCAAATACATTCAAAGTGTTTTCATTGTGACAATACTTAGTCCAATATGTACACACGCAAAACACAAATTTTACAGTATTTAGCACATAAGAAGGAACCCACTAATCCCTAGTAGGGTGGAGTGGATTCAGGGGATACCTGGGAATAATGGCTTCTCCTTGCAATGCAAGCGTTATCCTAAACATTTTAATCTGGACCTGCCACCTACATACAGTGAAGGCATCTGATTTGTGTGGTAGTCTAATATTCATGAGAATGCGACTTATAAATTCACTAGAAAATGGTTCCTCCTATATAAATCAGGTCTCATGAATATTAACCAGAGAGGGCCCCAGGGAGGTAACGGCTTCTTAATAATTTGATAGGCTACATAATTGTTCTGTCCATAAAATCAGCAATAGTGCGCCAGGAATGTGAAACATTGGTACAAAACCAATGATATGAAATACAAAGAATTTGCTTAATCAATGTTATATTATATAAATAATGATTGACAGCCATAGAGACATTCATTTACAATTGAAACTATGGGATCTGTACTGGTCAAGCTATCATGATATATATATAAATATATATACATACACATAGGTTTACACACGATTATACAAATTACACATCAGTATAAAACAGGACCTAGTTCAGCGGGAGAAATCCTTTCCCGTGTTCTGAAAAACAAAGTTTCATTTTCGCTACTGATAATCAAATCCACAACCTAGAGATGATGTTGGGTGGTGAAAAAATGTGTATTATAGTGTGACAGTCTTTAATATCCCTCTCATAACCTTATAGCTGATAAGCTGTTGATTTTCTTTTGGGGGGTAACAAGGCCCTCGTTCTGTCACATAAGAGTATGGAAATCTTAGTACCCATAGTCCATCAGATGGCAAGGTGATTTCCTGCTTTTCAGGAAAGAAAATAGGACATGGAAGTGGGCCAGGCTGCACCTAGAAAGAAGAAAACATACGAAATTAGAAAACTTTGTTTTAGAAATACTTATATGTTACCTTTCCAATCGCCTGCATGCTCCATAAACTCTGAAATAGGTGTTTGATACTACAAAAGTAAAACACATGTTAAATATAAAAGGTTGGATACACTTTACTGGAGACAGACACCAATAGGCATGGTGTTACAGCTGTGCAGCTTTCTTTAACATCACATAAAGGGGGGAATTCCATCAGCATCGTGGGGATGTAGTTTCTGGGTTAAGTGCCTGGAGCTATTCAATGTACTGCATTGTGCCCAGCACTTAACCCGGGAGATGCACTTTACCGCGACTAATGCACAGGGCTTAATCGCAGTAAACGGCATCTTCCTGGATTAGTGGCGGGTGTCAGGGTGTTACCGCACAGCAACAAGACCACGATTAGTCTCATGAGTACAGTTAGCGCAGAAATCCACTAGTCGTGGGCTTACAGCGTGAGCAATTAAATAGCTCCGGGCACAACCTGCGAGCGACATCCCTGTGATGCTAAGTGAATTTAATTTTATTAAATTATCTCTTAGTTATTCATTATATAATTAAAATTGTGTATTTGCATTAATGGGGGAATCCAATTACAAGCAATGAAGTTATGAGTAAATGCAACTGTATGCCACATTTACCGTACCGCCAGACTTGCAGATTTTTGTTTGCTGCGCATCAACAATGTGCGAGTCCGGCGTGAGAAGGGGCCGTGAGGGGTGAGAGTTTGGGTGCGGTTGTCAGCATTTATGCGCTGTTGCAATGGCAACTCTCCACGTTTGCGGGTAATTGGATTCCCCCCTATGTACCAGTCTACATTTTGAACATGTCGAAATTTTGTCAGTGTCGACATAATGGTGTCTATATAATTTAGTGGAATTCCAACTATTAGTTAGAGCAACAGACAGCTCCGAATAGGAGAACTTTCATTATGGCTACATTGTGCATAGTATTACGTATATTAATCAAAAATACTTTTAGAACAGTTATATGCATGCTGTTCAAACAGATAAACTTTGACAAGATTTGGTTGCATATTTAGTGAAACTGTTGATGCACATGAATGAATTAGTAGGCTCAAGATATATTTGTAATGCCGAAATTATGTTGACTGCTGCTCATGAATGAGCCTATTAGAGATCCAGACAGTCACAATACTGGCAGCAGAATCCCGACTGGTCAAAATACAGACGGATCTGACAGGCTACGGTAGGGGACAGTTAGGGTTAGTTTGCCGAAGGTGACAGGCTGTCAAAGTGGATGTTTAGGGTTAGGCTGCGAGAGGGGTGTATTAGGAATCTGATATGGGTTTGAATACTCAAACTCCATCGGGATTTCGCTGCTGGTATTGTTACCGCCGGGATGGTCACCGCCGGGATATCGTACCCAACCCAGCTATTATGTTCTGTTTTAATATTTATTTTATTGTTTCGCACAGGATTATGTGTTTTTGTTGTTTATTTTAATAAGACTATATTAGAATTGTTTTTAGAATTTATAGTATTGGTTTCTTGTTGAATACTACATATTGTGATTTAAGACATCTAATTTCCTTATTAAGGTGCTACACCTCTGTACATTTTCTGCTCCTACAGATACCTGCACACACGGGACAGGTGAGCTGTGACATTATGTAATCAGATTTGACATTTTGTACAATGTATTCCATGTAGTCTAAAGAACATATTATTCCCTCCTTTGCATATAGCTAACATACCACATGGTGTTTATAATAGAAAGAATACAAACAGATACTTTACATATAAGCACTGTAGTTAGTATTCATATACAGGAATAAAGTAAAGCATGTGCATTCAGAATTATAGGAATTGAACACACTTCCAAAGTACTGGAGTCCTATATGGGTAGAGATAATCTAGTGCTAACTTTCTATGTGAATGAATAGACAATTTTTCTCTGCTAAAAAGTGTCGACTATAGCTTCTAATACTATATGGGGACAACTTTCACCCCACAAAAAGGTACCAAGGAAAAGAAAAAAAAAAAAAAGAAGTCTAAAAGGAGCACCGACAAACACTAAACATTTATTATTCACTCACACATAAATAAAACACACAATGATAAATCACATGGTGTGTGATTTATTATTGTGTTTTTTTTTATTTATGTGTTTGTCAGCGCTTCTGTTATACTTTTTTTCTTTCTTGTGTCTTATATGGAAAGTCTGGCAAATATGTAACAGGAACTAGATTGTTACAAATGACATGGGAGAATCAGACTCAATAATTATTGCTGTGTTATCACAAATGTTATTAATTAGACACAGACATTGCAGGAATTACATCAGTTTGCGTAAAATCAAAATGAATGGTTAACAGCCTGGGTGTAAATGTATGCGACATATACGACTGGTGCAAACCTGCACACATCTTCCGGATAGTTGCAATTTTACACATGCGTGCAATTTTTTTCAGTTACTATAAAATAATCAGGGAGTATTTATGCCCTCCAACTAGGTAGCAAGCTTTCAGAAATGTTAATAATATACTAAACACTTAACATGATTCAGAAATTCCTCAGGCAGGGCATAAGACATATCAAGAGAAAACCCCAAACACCTAAATCTGAGACTCTTGGGTTAAAAGAAAAACAAACAAAATATGCTAAAACCAAATCCATCAAGTAAGCTACCCATTGGCTTCCAAGACAAAAGGACATATCATATGGTGAGCTTGGTTTGCTACAGATGTTGCTAGGTTGTACATTACTTTTTAAAGGGGTGCTCCACTTTTCGAAAAAGTTCCTTATAATTACAAACTATCAATTGTCAGGCTACATGGACAGCTTTAACCCAGAAGCGGTGCAAGTTACCTTTTGGATTCAGTTAATAATAGGAGAGGTGGTTATAAGGAAGATTTGTCCAAACGTCAGGTGGCATTCTATCACATGGAACTGACAGAAAAATAAAAAGAAATTTGCTCCAAGAGCTCTAATCTGAAAAATGGTACTATATAGCGTTCCCACTAGGCTGTTTCAGCGGGGCGCTGGGCCCTGCCCTATTTCTAAAGGGCAGAAAGCACCCTGCCCTCCGGCAGGGTGGTGAAACAGCATGCGGGTTGTGTCCCCTAGCGCGGGCCGCAGTATCCCGTGGGTAGGGAAAACGGCGGTGCGCTTGGGGGCTGCCTGGCATGTCCGTAAGTGTCGGCCATGCCCCCAAGAGACGAAAAGGGGACGAGTCATAAAGACACGCCCCTTTTTCCCATTGGACACACCCCTCTTTGGGCACGCACAGAAGTGCCTTATCTCTAGGTCCGGCGCCTACAGCGAATACTACTATAGTTATGCAATTGTTTTCAGTTTTTGGGTGTACATGTGATTTGACTAATACAGGATAACTAATTACAGTTTGAATGTTAAAGCCGTACTGTCATTAGACATAACTTACCTGAGGTGTCATTACAATCTGTAAAGGAGCATCGGGAACCACAACAAACAGTCTCATGAGCTGTGCATAATGAGGTTTAAGGCCTCGTCCTTGAGATGGTGACAGCATGTACAAAGGCATGTCACTGTTGAGGGCTTTGACTGCTGATTCTTTAGGTCCATTGCCTAACACTTTCATAATTTTATCAGGTCCTGAGCACATGAACCTCCGGCCTCTTGAATCCTCATATTCAAAACCCACAAACGCCCTTGCTATATCATCCCTTCTACGGCCTCTTCCTGTTGCAACACCACTTCTTTTCCCAGGGACAGACTTATTCGGAGCTGGCCAAGAGTTGACATCTAAGTCCCCTTCATCTTCTGGCTTTGTGCGGATGACAATGTCCCACGGCATGAGATAATTGGTACCTGGGATAAATCCAAGTTGATCCAAACCTGTGTGGAAGTTGTAAGCTTTGGCAGGGCCAAGTTTTACTAGTGCCCAACTAGAAAATTTAGGTAGAAGCCCTTTTGGACAGTTTGAATTCATCATACCAGGAAGGTATTCAACAGTGGATGCCTGACGATCCACTAAACTGGGCCTTTTTTCTCCTTTCTCCTCTGTACCATGTGCCGGAGCATCTGCATTATCTCCGCCGGCTGGGGGATCAGCTGGGTATGTTCCCAGGCTATCAGTGGACTGGCCAAGACTAAGAGCCAGACTCAAACTAGTGGTTTCACCCTGTGTTTGAGGTTCTTTATCTTTCATCTTCTCTCCTTCCAGTTCTCCTTCTTGGGAAGTGGCGGGAGCTTCATTCTTAGCAGGAGCAGGATCAGGCGTGCTAGGCTGGAATATGGGAAAATGAATGTGATCCAGCTTTCCACAGCATTTCTCTTCCAGTATCTGTAGAATAAATAATTAGTGAATAAAGCAGACTTGTCTGTAAAGGTACAAGCAAAAACTCAGGTTTTAAAGATGATTGAAAAAGCTATCTTAACATGCTATAAATCATATACAGTGGCCAATTTATGTCACAGTTTTCAAAGAAGTCCATTACTAAATACAACTTTGGGAAGAAGCAACTTATAAGAAAAAGAAAAAAACATTTAAAGTCAACATTAGTTTTACAGTAGTAAATGCATACAAATTACCAGTTCTCCCTTACAAATTAAATAAAGTATCATCATACACTAACTGGGAAAATAAAAATCTGGAAAGGTGTCTGGTAATTTCTATAAATTGATCAGGAACAGTACCTGATAGAAATCGTAATTGGCACTCTTGATGTCAAACGGGTCCTCTCGCGGAGCCTGTTTTCGCCCACAGTTACAGTTACCAGACGACCTTGCCCGACTGTTGTGATACAGAATTGGAGGATTTCTGTCAGGTTCAATCTTCTCTCCTGAAATTGTAACCGTAAAAAAAATAATAATCAACTATGCAAGCTAGATGAACACAATGTTGGCAACATAAACACCAATAAGTATGCCCTTAGGAAGTTAGGTTCTCTACTATTTTTTCAACAAAACTATTTCCAATATTTCCCCAGCAGCATTTCACCAACCAATTGGGAGATTACATAAGACTTACTTAAAGGGATTTCAAAATCTAATAATATATTTGCTTAATTTTTCCTAAAACACTGGGAAGTACGTTGTAGGCATAATGTTATGCTATCCCGCTCAAAGCTAAAGACCAAGCTCAAGGGATGTATCCGCTACCAAAGACCATTCCTCACAATTCTGGCCAATACGGAACTGGCTACATTGTCAATGAGTTCGGATTTTGCCGTCAACCACATAGCACTCACAGCCATGTCCTTCAAGCTATTGTATTGATGGGAATTTCACACCTTAGTGAAGTAGAATAGGGAAAAAAGGTTTTAATCGGATTAAACATACAATAGCAACTGTGCAGAATGCCAAGTGCCGCAAACAGACTTATACCCCTTTCAGACATACTGAGATTCCCGGGAATTTGGCCTGACTCGTGTATGTCTGAAAGGTACCTACCCGGGTGGCCAACCCTCCAATTGTCCAGGGAATTTCTTGGGAGTTGGACCACCAGGGCAATAAAACAAATAATTTAATAATAAAATAAACAAATACTGCATTTTGATTGGCCGGCTGACTGTCTGCTGAACTTTGATTACATCATCAGCGGCAGCCGGAGAGGGGATAGGCTAGGAGGGGCAGAGGAGAGGCAGGTATTATGAAAAACCCGGCTTATGTCTGAAAGGGGTCTACCTAGGAATTTCCTGGGTAGACGCTGTAGTGTAAAAGGAAGGGGGGGGGTCTCGACCTAATACCCGGGAATTTGCACAGGAGAAATTCCCGGGTTTGAGCAGGACGTTTCCCGGGTCGTATGTCTGAAAGGGGACTTATTTACACCTTCACAGAAACTAGAAATGGTGAATATTTTATCTAATCACCTCTTAATATTTAACATCAGATGACAAAAAGGAAATTACAACATATAGGGTTATCTAGTGCTCACATAAAACAGAGCTGATAATACAGTATAACTATTAGTAGTAACTATTTTCTGCTACTTTACATTTATACTGCTCCCCTTTTCGAATGTAATGGGAGAGGGAGCAATTTTGTATCATAAAGCTTAGCGATGGCCCCCTTAGCATTCCACACTCTTTCCTGACACTTTAGCAAAGTTTAAATTTCCCCAACTCTATACTTAATACCCATGTGTGTTTTAGGAAGAATGTATCAACTTAGTGATTCGTCAGTTAATAATAGTGGTACTGGAGCATAAAGGGGACCAAAGTATGTTTGTGAAAGCTCATAGAATGTCCTTAAAGGCCCTGACATAATTATCCTTTAATTACAAAATGCATGCCAAAGTTCAGTATAGATCTAACAGAGATAAAAACAATTGGTGTCTAGATTCCCTTTGCAGACAGGACCCTGCCGTCATTAGCTACTGTCCAACGTCATTCCATACCATCCATGTGGGCATAGAGGGGGAATATAATCTTGTAGCGAGCCACCGAGCCCGAAGAGTGGCAAGCGTAGCAAGCCCGCAAGAGGACAACTTTGTTCTTTAGGTGGACATGGAACTAGCGTTCCCGCTAGGCTGTTTCACCAAGAGTGACGAAAAGAGGACACATAAAGACACGCCCCCTTTTCATTGGCCCCTTTTTGGGAATGTGCAGAAGTGCCCTTTCTCTAGGTCCGGCGCACTTCCACTCTCACTCACGTCACTTCCAGATTCCTAGCGCAAAGGGCAAATAAGCTCTACCAAAAACAATCACCTTGTTAGTGATGAAACAGGAAGCAGATGTGCTGCCCCTATAATGGAGACGCCCAGAACATAGCATGATGCAGTACACAGAATAAGCAGTATTTACCTGTCTTTGGAAGCAAATGGAACTTGTGTACACAATGTTGATCTGTCAGGCTCCTTTCCTCACAAAGTTGGTGTCCGCTGCTCCAAAATTTGTAGCAATCTTCGTTAAGGTGTATGGCATATTTCTGGAAAGCTGGTCCACGGGCATGCTGGCTGTAAACCCTTAATGCTTGTGCCAGCTGATTCTTATGCACTGTGGTGGTGTAATTATGGGGTAAGTTAGATTGGTAAGCGCTGTGTGCCATGGGAAGGGCTTTTTGGCACCTATTTTCTGAAAACTTGGTGTCTGCATCTAAATATCCTTCCAGTACTTTCATATTGGCCAACAACTTTGGCGGATACCCGCCAGGAAATGCTGGAGGATCATCATCTTTATTCTCTATGATGACTTCGTACAGTTTCAGGGCTACACTTGCCCACTTCTGATAAGTAGGCAGTTCAAAATGTGAGGGCTGTGGGTTTCGGCCAACACTGTCATCAAACCCCTTCTTTGTGAGCACTAACTCTACATGCTGGAAGAGGAATTCCCGCAGGGTGCAGTCCACCAGCTGCCCGGACACCCCTGAGCTGCTCTCCACGGTAAAGGACAGCTGCTGTCGGCTGTGTCTCATCATCCTGAAGCGCCGGGGTCCTGAGATGGGCACCATGGCAGAGTCGGTGTCCCTGACAGTGCAATGGTGCCGCAGGCCATCCAGCAGCATGCCTATGGGGTCTTCATCTTGGTCAGCCACGATGTAGACAAAGGCCTGGTTGGCGGGCACGGTGAAGAGGCAGTTGATGCTCTGGTTGGTGAGGACGCGGCTCTTACGGAATATGCGGTAGATTTGGTCCTCCAGGGCATGCTGTAGCCTCCTCTTGGGCGAGTGTTTCTTGGGCTTATCCGCAGCTGTTTGGGCTGAGCCCCGGCCAGGTTCCACGCCCCTCAGGGCGCCATTCAATTGGAAGACGAAGAGTAGACGAGGTGGGCAGGGGCGGGCATTCAGCTTCCACTCCAGCCCCACGGGGCAATCCTTGAGCGCAGGTTTTAGTGAGGGCAGCAGCTTCTGGCGGACACTGTCCAGGGCGCGGAAGAGCTTCTCGTAGGCGATGTCAAAGCCGCAGGCAGGGTGCACGAGCAGCAGCAGGTGGCACGCGCAGAAGAGGTAGAGCACGTGCATGCAGTGCAGCTTCTCCTCGTCCTTCCACCACTCGTGCGACTCCGCGTGCGACACCCCGCGCCCCAGCTCCTCGCACGCCCGCGCCAGCTGCCCGGTGTCGCTGATGCCGGTGAGCAGCACATACAGCACCCGGGACTCCTGCTCGTAGTATGTCTGGAAGAGGCTGCGCTCCCGCGACCCCTCCGGCGGCCGGTGGAAGAGAGGGAAGACGTGCCGGTCACACAGCGAGTTCACCAGGCAGCCCTTGTCCCAGCTCCCTTGCAGCAGCGCGGTTTTCCCGAACACACCGACCACGCACACCTCGTCCTCTTTCCATGCCGGCTCTGAGCTTAGCAGCTCCCGCAACAAGCCCGGGCCGCCCGCTGACATCTTCTTGGTCCCCTCTCTACCGGGGGGACCTGATTCAGCGGTACACTGAGCGTGGTGCAACGAAAGGAAGTGTCCGGCCGGGAACATGCATCTACCACAGTCTCCATCAGAACTGAGGGCTTACCTGTAGTGCGCCCTCTGGCGACCGGCAAAAACATTGCACACCTGCCATGCACTCTTGCACGTGACCAGGTACTAATGACTTGGTAGCATGTAGATGCTCTTCACTAAACGGACCCTGACGTCATCTGTTAATAATCAACGTCATTCCTTACTATCCACGTGGGAATATAAACCTATAGTGAGTTAAGCGTTCCCGCAAGGGGACAGATTTCTTCTTTTGGTGGCCTTTATGGCATACATGCCTACTCTCCAGGGAGTCGTGGGAGGATCCTGATTTTTCGGGTAACCCCCTGCACACCCGAAAGAGTAGTCATATCTCCCGATGGGGAGATTTTAGGACAGATTTGCAAGTCCATATGCAGGGGCGGAGCTAAATGACGTATATTGCCTGACCAATTACCTGATACCACTTCCTGTATATTTCCAGGCCTAGGAAAGACTCATTGCCTGAACAGCTGTGGTCCTGATTTAGCAAGGAATACACGCACCCAATGGTTTAGCTCTGCGCATGCATCGCAGTGCGTGTACTAGCTATCGCGATGGCTACTGCGTGTGCAAAGGCAACGCAAACCCAGAGAAAAGTGATTGACAGGAAGTGCCGTTTTGTGGGGGTGGACGAGCAAACGCAGGCGTGTTTGGACGGCGTTTTAAGGGGCGTACATAATTAAGCACTCATGGCGATGGCCGTAGCCTGAGGTCTAGTTGCACGCAGGAAGCGGCACACATCCTGTGTGGAGTCAGGTCAACGACTAATATGCTAATGTGTTCCATGGTTCTCGATGTTTCTGCTGTCTTGTGTGGTATAACAGAATGCACATTAATGGAAATGGTAGGTATTGTGTTTTGCTAGGCGTCTGCTTATTCTGCGTGCGTATGCATTTATTAGCATATGCATTTATTAGCATATACTCGCAGCGGACGGGTGCTGTGGCTGCATCCGTGCGTTCCTTGCTGAATCAGGCCCTGTGTTCCTTCCTGAGGATTGGTCCAGGCCCAGTGGCTCCTGTGTTTCCAGAGGGTTATCCTTGTTCATTGATACTCTTCTTGGTGAAACTCAAGTCCCGGGTCCAGGGGACACGGAGAGAGAGGGGGGCCCGGGTGGCAGAATTGATAGAACGTCAGTGGCATTTCAAATATGGTGCTGGCCGCGTGCAGCCAGAGCTTACTGACCGGCAGCCAATCAGGAGCTGCCCCTCTATGCCCAGGAGCCGCGAGCTGTGATTGGCTCGCTGCCAGTGTCATATATATGAAATACCGCCGGCATTATATAAATTCTCCATGACTATTGCTGCCACCCAGGCCCCCCTCTCTCTGGTGACTCTGGGTTGGTGCTGACACAACTATGTGACTGGGACAGCACACAGTGAAATCACTAAACCAGGTACCACATAGTCCCTGACTTTTCCCTGTGCCCTCCCCCCAAGTCCAGACAGCCTTCCCTGCCCTACCCCCCCCCCCCAGTCCAGCCAGCCTTTCCTGCCCTGTGCCTCCACCTTTAGTCCAGCCTCCCCTGCCCTGTTTCCCCCCCAGTGTAGCAAGCCCTCTCTACCCTGTGCCTGCCCACTAGTCCGGCCAGCCTTCCGTGCCCTCTCCTCCACTAGTCCTGCCAGATTTCTCTACCCTGTGCGTCCCCCCCAATCCAGCCAGCCTTCCCTGCCTCCCCAATCCAGACAGCCTTGTCTGCCCCGTGTCCCCTAGTCCAGACAGTCTTCCCTTTCCTTTGCTCCCCCCTTTAAGGTCCTGCCTTCCCTGACCTATGTGCCACCCCCCCCCAACCATGTCTAGCCATCCCTGTGCCCCCAATAGGTACAGCTCTCCCTGTCCTGCACTTCCCCTTCTATCTGGCTTTTTTATGTGGATCTGGCTATTTCAATGTATTTTATATGGTTCAGGCTTTTTGAGTGTATTTTATGTGGGTCTGGCTTTTTCAATGGGTTTTATGTGGTTCCAGATTTTATATTGTTTATATACACACACATATATATATATATTAGGGGTGTGCACCGGCCACTTTTCGTGTTTTGTGTTTTGGTTTTGGATCTGGATCTTTCTTCGTGTTTTGGATCTGGATTGGTTTTGCCAAAACCACCCTTCCGTGTTTTGGGTTCTGGGTTTTGTGTTTTGGATCTGTATTTTTTTGAAAAAAAGCATAAAAACAGCTAAAATCACAGAATTTGTAGGTTTTTCTGCTCCTATGCTATTATTAACCTCAATAACCTTAATTTCCACTCATTTCCAGTCTATTCTGAATACCTCACACCTCACAATAGTGTTTTTATGTCCAAAAGGTTGCACCGAGGTAGCTGGATGACTATGCTAAGCGACACGAGTGGGCGGCACAAACACGTGACCCATCTAGGCGTGAAACTGCAGTGGCAGACAGGATGGCATTGAAAAACTAGGCCCCAAACTGTACATAATGCAAAGAAAAAAAAGAGGTGCAAGATGGAATTGTCCTTGGGCCCTCCCACCCACCCTTATGTTGTATAAACAGGACATGCACACTTTAACAAACCAATCATTTCAGCGCCAGGGTCTGCCACACAACTGTGGCTGAAATGATTGGTTCGTTTGGGCCCCCACAAAACAAGCTGGCAATTAATCTGTCCCTGCACAAACTGGCTCTACGGAGGCAAGAAGTCGTCCTCATCCTCCTCATCCACAGATTCCTCACCCTCTTCAGTGTTATGTACATCCTCATCCTCACAGAGTATTAATTCGTCCCTGCTGGAACCACAGGTCCCTCTGTACGTTCTGGAGGCTGGTCTCCCTGGAAGAGTTGATCATTCATTTTATGAACATCATCTTCTCCACATTTTGTGGAAGCAACCTCCTACGCCTTTCGCTAACAAGGTTCCCGGCTGCACTAAACACTCTTTCGGAGTACACACTGGAGGGGGGGCAACTCAGGTAAAATAGAGCCAGTTTGTACAGGGACCTCCAAATTGCTTCTTTTTCCTGCCAGTACAGGTACGGACTGTCTGACATGCCTACTTGGATGCTGTCACCGATGTAATCCTTTAACAGACAGACGCACGCTTGTCGCTGCTGCTTTGAGGATTCAAGTGCGGCTACAGCCCACACAATTCACAAAGACAGAAAAAAAAAAAGAATATTTTTATTGTTTGTGGAGCACACTTTGAGGGTGTCACCACCCTCTAACAGACAGACGCACGCTTGTCGCTGCTGCTTTAAGGATGCAGGTGCGGCTACAGCCCACACATTTCACAAAGACCGAAAAAAAGAACAATATTTTAATTGTTTGTGTAGAACACTTTGAGGGTGTCACCACCCTTTAACAGACAGACGCACGCTTGTCGCTGCTGCTTTAAGGATGCAGGTGCGGCTACAGCCCACACAATTCACATAGACAGATAAAAGAAGAAGAATATTTTTATTGTTTGTGTAGCACACTTTGAGGGTGTCACCACCCTTTAACAGACAGACGCACGCTTGTCGCTGCTGCTTTAAGGATGCAGGTGCGGATACAGCCCACACATTTCACAAAGACCGAAAAAAAAAGAACAATATTTTAATTGTTTGTGTAGCACACTTTGAGGGTGTCACCACCCTTTAACAGACAGACGCACGCTTGTCGCAGCTGCTTTAAGGATGCAGGTGCGGCTACAGCCCACACAATTCACAAAGACAGAAAAAAGAACAATATTTTAATTGTTTGTGTAGCACACTTTGAGGGTGTCACCACCCTTTAACAGACAGACGCACGCTTGTCGCTGCTGCTTTAAGGATGCAGGTGCGGCTACAGCCCACACAATTCACAAAGACAGAAAAAAGAAGAAGAATATTTTTATTGTTTGTGTAGCACACTTTGAGGGTGTCACCACCCTTTAACAGACAGACGCACGCTTGTCGCTGCTGCTTTGAGGATGCAAGTGTGGCTACATCGCACACAAGTCACAAACACATTAAAAAATTTTTTTGATTTTTTGGAGCACTTTGAGAGTTACAACACCCTTTAACAGACAGACGCACGCTTGTCGCTGCTGCTTTGAGGATGCAAGTGCGGCTACAGCCCACACAATTCACAAAGACAGAAAAAAAAAGAACAATATTTTAATTGTTTGTGTAGCACACTTTGAGGGTGTCACCACCCTTTAACAGACAGACGCACGCTTGTCGCTGCTGCTTTAAGGATGCAGGTGCGGCTACAGCCCACACATTTCACAAAGACAGAAAAAAAAAGAACAATATTTTAATTGTTTGTGTAGCACACTTTGAGGGTGTCACCACCCTTTAACAGACAGACGCACGCTTGTCGCTGCTGCTTTGAGGATGCAGGTGGAATCTAGACGGGATTTGGAACCGAGGACACACTACCTCCATCAATTGTCTAAATCCCACTGCACTAATGTCGGATACCGGACGCACGTCTAACACCAACATAGCAGTCAAGGCCTCAGTTATACGTTTTGCTTCAGGATGACTGCTGTCGTACTTCATCCTCATCGCTAGGGACTGTTGGAGGGTCAATTGTTTAGTAAAAGTAGTGATGTTCCTACTTCCTCTCTGGGATGATGAACAACTCCCAGCAGCAGCAACAGCACTAGTAGGAAGTGGTTCTTGATCTTTCCCTATTTTATTTTTATCAGAGAAAGTTTGGTCCTCCATTTATGTTATATTGATATATATACGTGCGGCTAAAGCGCACACAAACACAGAAAATATTTTTTTATTTTTGCTGGAGAGTAGTGCACTTTGTGGGTTACACCACCCTTTAAGAAATGAGCCAGCTGGCTCTTTACTTATGGGACACAGGCGCACGCTTGGCGCTGCTCCTTTGTTGATGCACGTGCAGCCACAGTGCACACAAGTCACAAACACAGAAAATATATATTTTTTTGGTTTGGAGTGTACTTTGGGGGTTACAGAACCCTTTAACGGTCAAGCCAGCCGGCCCTTTACTTATGACACAGGCGCACGCTTGGCACTACTTTGTTGATGCACGTGCGGCTACTGCGCACACAATTCACAAACACAGAAAATAATTTTTTTTTTGGTTTGGACTGGAGTGTACTTTCGGGGGTTACAGCACCCTTTAACGGTCAAGCCAGCCGGCCCTTTACTTATGACACAGGCGCACACTTGGCACTACTTTGTTGATGCACGTGCGGCTACTGCGCACACAATTCACAAACACAGAAAATAATTTTTTTTCGGTTTGGACTGGAGTGTACTTTGGGGGTTACAGCACCCTTTAACGGTCAAGCCAGCCGGCCCTTTACTTATGACACAGGCGCACGCTTGGCACTACTTTGTTGATGCACGTGCGGCTACTGCGCACACAATTCACAAACACAGAAAATAATTTTTTTTTTGGTTTGGACTGGAGTGTACTTTCGGGGGTTACAGCACCCTTTAACGGTCAAGCCAGCCGGCCCTTTACTTATGACACAGGCGCACGCTTGGCACTACTTTGTTGATGCACGTGCGGCTACTGCGCACACAATTCACAAACACAGAAAATAAATTTTTTTTTGGTTTGGACTGGAGTGTACTTTGGGGGTTACAGCACCCTTTAACGGTCAAGCCAGCTGGCCCTTTACTTATGACACAGGCGCACGCTTGGCACTACTTTGTTGATGCACATGCGGCTACTGCGCACACAATTCACAAACACAGAAAATAATTTTTTTTTTGGTTTGGACTGGAGTGTACTTTGGGGGTTACAGCACCCTTTAACGGTCAAGCCAGCCGGCCCTTTACTTATGACACAGGCGCACGCTTGGCACTACTTTGTTGATGCACGTGCGGCTACTGCGCACACAATTCACAAACACAGAAAATAATTTTTTTTTTGGTTTGGACTGGAGTGTACTTTCGGGGGTTACAGCACCCTTTAACGGTCAAGCCAGCCGGCCCTTTACTTATGACACAGGCGCACACTTGGCACTACTTTGTTGATGCACGTGCGGCTACTGCGCACACAATTCACGAACACAGAAAATAATTTTTTTTTTGGTTTGGACTGGAGTGTACTTTCGGGGGTTACAGCACCCTTTAACGGTCAAGCCAGCCGGCCCTTTACTTATGACACAGGCGCACGCTTGGCACTACTTTGTTGATGCACGTGCGGCTACTGCGCACACAATTCACAAACACAGAAAATAATTTTTTTTTTGGTTTGGACTGGAGTGTACTTTCGGGGGTTACAGCACCCTTTAACGGTCAAGCCAGCCGGCCCTTTACTTATGACACAGGCGCACGCTTGGCACTACTTTGTTGATGCACGTGCGGCTACTGCGCACACAATTCACAAACACAGAAAATAAATTTTTTTTTGGTTTGGACTGGAGTGTACTTTGGGGGTTACAGCACCCTTTAACGGTCAAGCCAGCTGGCCCTTTACTTATGACACAGGCGCACGCTTGGCACTACTTTGTTGATGCACATGCGGCTACTGCGCACACAATTCACAAACACAGAAAATAATTTTTTTTTTGGTTTGGACTGGAGTGTACTTTGGGGGTTACAGCACCCTTTAACGGTCAAGCCAGCCGGCCCTTTACTTATGACACAGGCGCACGCTTGGCACTACTTTGTTGATGCACGTGCGGCTACTGCGCACACAATTCACAAACACAGAAAATAATTTTTTTTTTGGTTTGGACTGGAGTGTACTTTCGGGGGTTACAGCACCCTTTAACGGTCAAGCCAGCCGGCCCTTTACTTATGACACAGGCGCACACTTGGCACTACTTTGTTGATGCACGTGCGGCTACTGCGCACACAATTCACAAACACAGAAAATAATTTTTTTTTTGGTTTGGACTGGAGTGTACTTTCGGGGGTTACAGCACCCTTTAACGGTCAAGCCAGCCGGCCCTTTACTTATGACACAGGCGCACGCTTAGCACTACTTTGTTGATGCACGTGCGGCTACTGCGCACACAATTCACAAACACAGAAAATATATTATTTTTTTATCACTTGGGGGGAGCACCCCCTGGACAACACTACAGCACCTCTTTAGGACTGGGACACTGCACAGGACTTTGGAGTGGACACAGCCCCTATGGAGAACTGACTGCACAACACAGTCCAGCCAGCCCCTATGGACTTTGAAGTAGTGGGCACAGCCCCTATTAACAACAGCAGCACAGCACAACACAGCCAGCCCCTATGGACTTTGAAGTAGTGGACAACAGCAGCACTACACTACACTACACTACACAGCCCTAACTCCCACCCTCCCTCTTCACTGTCCACAGCCGAGTGAGAAAATGGCGCCGACGTGGGTACCTTATATAGGATCCAAAACCCGCGAGACTCGGAAGGCGGGAAGATGACGTTTTGCCTCGATTTCAGAATCCGAGTCAGGCGGGAAAAGTCGAGCCTGACTCGGATCGGACTCTGATCGGGGGGGCTCGGTGGGGTTCGGATTTCAGAAATCCGAACCCGCTCACCCCTAATATATATATATATATATATATATATATATATATATGCATATGTATGTAGAATCAACATTGCTTTCCCTATATATTTAACCTAGATTTTGGTTTTGTGTGTGAATTTACAGTAGTTTTCTCTCATATAGTTTCATATAGTATATTATATTATATGATAGATTGACATGTTATAAGAACAACCACAGCCCAGACTTTGAGAATTTCTAAACTGGTTTACCCATCAACTGATATCCCACCCTCTGGGATAGCTCCGCCACATCTGCCCCACCCCCCCACCCCCCTATTTTGTCAATACCGGGCCCCACAATTTCTGATTGCAGCCTTGCCTACCGCTGTGTACCACAGGCCTGCCTACCCTTCCGATTTGGCCGGAAGCCTCACGAATATCGGGTGCCGCTCCCGGCCCCCGGAAAGGCAGGCAAGCCTTCTGGCAGCCGCCTGTCCCCCGGACTACTAATAGAAACCCCCGCAGCAGGGGGGCTGATGACGCGATTTGCACTATATCGCGTCATCGTGGCCCCGCCCTCTGCTTCACAATGCCTTTAATTTCGGCATTGTGAAGAGGGGCAGGGCCACAGTGACGCAATCGAGCGTTCACGCCCCTGGCCCCGCCCCCACTATGTAGTCATTGCCCGGCCACACACCCCGCTGTACGCAGGCATTCAGCTCCCTCCCGGAAGAAGGGAGCTGAATGTCGGCAAGTATGGTGTACCATCTATCAGCACTGCGGCTCAGACCGCTTCCAAGTTCAGCTCCAGTTCTGCTAGTGTACCTGCAGTGCATACCATCTTCTATTGCCACACTGATTTTTTCTGATAGCCTCATCTGGCTAGCAGGGTGCCTACAATGGTGCCCTGCAGCCAGAATCTATGCATCAGTGCCATCTAGAGCGTCCTTAGAACGCTCCAGATGGTCACACCGCTGCCCTTACAACTCCTCTGGTTGCTCCAGGCATTGCTGTAATCACTGGCTATTGTGGCCCCGTCCCATGTGACGTTACCCGGAGGGGGCGTGGTTTGCACCAGGCCCGTGCATAATGCTATATATATGTCAAAATGTCCCTCGGCAGAAAAAAGGTTCCCCACCCCTGTTGTATTGTGTGCTTTTATCTTGGGCTGTCAGTCAGCGTTGGGGTTCCAGGTCTGGAGGGTATGATCGGGTCACAATCTTTTAGCATCGAGGTGTTCAGTACTGTGTGTGTGCCTGAAGTGTCTCTCTCTCTCCTGAGTTCCCCTTCTGGATTATGGTCCAGGTCTTGCGTCAGAGCTATACCAGGGATATAACTTCAGTAGTTCTTCCCTGGTTACATAAGATTACGATTCCTGACTTGGTTCCCATGTCCAGACTTTCAGTACTATACTGTTTTGCGTTCAGGTTCTACTTGTCACTGGAGTAGTTCTCTGGCCTGATTGGTTCTTGGAACGTTAGTTGAGAGGCTGCCCGGTGGCTTGGATTTCTGTTCCAATTCTAGTATCCTTGCATTGCTCCGGTCCATGATTCCTAATGTCTAGCCTGCCAGTACCTGTATTTCCTATGAGTCGTGGTATCTTGAAGCCTCCCCGTTTCCTGCTCTCAGTTAATACCCTGGGCCCCGTGCCAGATCTACAGAATACCAATCCGTGACAGGAGCCCTACCTGCTGCTTGTTTTCTGAGTGCCTTTACAGCTGCGCTGCTGCACCTGTGATAGGCAGGCTGAGGCAGCTGGCAGGGCGAAAGTAAGGGGTGGTCCAGAGGTGGACCAGGCTGCCGTAGACATAAATTAAATTTAAATTCAGGCATATTGGTGATCTGGCTAATGGATGGTCCAAAAATGTAGTTTTCATTACATTATTAGTCTCGTCAACTAATTTCCAATTTTCAGTGTAGGGATTTGAGCTGTTTTATCATTTTTCATTGTTTATTTTTTCTTAATGCCAAAGTAGCTCGGTAATCCCGAAATCCCAAGATTTGTAAATAATTTCGGGACTGTAATTCCTAGCTTCATGTAAAAGTAGCCAGTATTTACCCTACTTGCAAAAACAAATACATATATTTGAGTTCTTTTCATAGCAATATAGTTTGTTCCACATACAAAGTTACTTGGTTTTATTTTTTCTTTTGCTCCCAACTCCGAATCAGCCACTTAGTGCTAACAATGGAGTTGTGATCTGCATATGACAGCTAAAAACTCCCCCTCATGCCCTTAAATGCCAGTCCAGAGCCCCCCCCCCCTCATAGCCTTACATGCCAGCCCAGAGCCCCCCTCATAGGCTTACATGCCAGCCCAGAGCACCCCTCAGGGCTTTACATGCCAACCCAGAGCCTCCCTCATGTTATTATATGCCAGCTAAGAGCCCCCTACCCCCATGACCTTGCCTTATTTATATCACTAAAAACACCCACCTGTCAAACATATGGCTCTGCCCATGCCACTGACTCCAGCCATGCCAGCACAACTTCAGATTACTCAGAGGGGTGGATTGGGTGCCTGCCCAGTAGTGACATCGCCCATACTACACCAAGAATATACCACCTCTAGACTTGGGACATGGTTGTTTGAGCAGGTAGTGGGCCACATTTGGCCCACAGGCAGTAGTTTGGCTGACCCTGATATAAATGGAGGCGTTGGAAAGCCCTTTGATCTCATTCTGCACTGTAACATCCTCCTACATGCTGAGAGATGTGTGCCTGTATCTCTATTGCAGACTGACTGTTATCCTGGGTACCCACTGGTAGATATACTGGCCAATCAACTGATCAGCTATTATATCGGGTGCCCGTCGACCAGTGTGTACCAGCGATATGTCTGTGAATGACGATATGTCTGTCAACTGCCCATGCACTTGCAGCAGATGGCGCGGGGAGGGGGGCGTGATCCCACCAGCCAGTGGGACCCGCGGCCAGATGACAGATGATGATGATTCAATGTGTATAAACAACCATCATCTGCAGATATCTGTCAAGTGTGTACCCAGCATTATTATTATTGTTTGTTGCCAGAAAGATTTTGAAAAGGATATAATGATTTGTAGGATAGTAGCTAAAAAAATCACTGTCAGATACATGCCTAAAGGGTACACAGAACGTGTAATGGTAAGCATTACTGCCTCACAGAACTGAGGTTGTGGGTTCGTTTCTCACTACGGCCATAACTGTGTGGAGTTTGTATATTCTCCCTGTGCTTGCGTGAGTTTCCTCTGATCCCTAGTGCATACCTCCCAACTGTCCCGCATTCAGCGGGACAGTCCCATTTTTGAGGGACTGTACCGCTGTCCCACCCGCGGGCTGCAGTGTCCCACAGTAGGTGGGAAGCATACACCGCTGCTTTGCAAAGCAGCGGGTATGCAGAGTGAGAATAGATGCTGTACGCATGTGCGCAGCATCTATTCACAGAACGGGGAAGCCCGGGGGCATCCCAGCATCTTAGAGATGCTGGGCACGCCCCATAGTGATGTAAGTTGGGGTGTGCCATCAGGCCATGCCCACGTTACTATCAGATCACACCCCCTTTTCGGACGCGCGTGCCTCTGGCGCGCGGAAGTCCCGATTCATCTGGGACAAATGTTGGGAGGTATGCTAGTGTGTATGTGTACATGTGGTAGGGAATATAGATTGTAAGCTTCACTGGGGCAGAAACTGATGTGAATGGCCAAATACTCTCTGTACAGCACTGCGGAATATGAGTGCGATAGAGATAGATATATATATATATATATATATATATATACTGATAATAAATATATAAATAATATTGGATTGTTGCATTAAGGTTGTGTTACTAATACATTGCCAATGCCAGATGATTGTTCACCAAGTCGAAATAAATATAATTTTTTATTTTACTTGAGGCACTGTCAGGGCCGGTGCTAGGTTTCCAGGTGCCCTAGGCAAAGCTTCACTCTAGTGCCCCTGTTTACCCCCTTTGCATGCGCTGTAGTCACGCGTCACTTATTCCCCTGGCCAACATAAAACAGTATTTCTCACACACTTCAGCACATCTATAGATGCCAACACACTAAGAGACTGACTTCCAGCAGAATTACAAACAATAGTGCCACCACACTATTATTTATTATTATTATTATTATTAACAGTTTCTTATATAGCGCAGCATATTCCGTTTCGCTTTACAATTGGAAACCTAAATATTACAAAACTGGGTAATAACAGACAGATATATAGGTAGGAAGGCCCTGCTAGCAAGCTTACAATCTATAGGGAAATAGGCATTGATACACAAGGATAGGTGCTATATATTGCATTTTGGTCCAGCCAGAATGCACAGTTTCTTGGTGGGCTGCATGATCCAGTCACACAGGAATGTCGGCCAAATGTCAGGAGGATGTGAAAGAAAGACAGTGTGTGAGGTTATGGGTGGACTGTGAAAGGGCTAACAGTTTATTACAATCAATAATCACAAAAGCACAACAGTGGGCACCAGATGCCCTATACTAATTGCCTGACACCAGCACTGCTGTACCCTGTAACTGGCGGCTGAATCCTACACGCTGTTACATTCATCCAGGATACCCATGAATTAGTCACAAGAAAGGGGGGGTGAGAGCCGCACAGGATTTCAGATAGTTTTAATTGTGAATAAGACCAACATGAGAGTAATTTACTTAAACCACAGATGGTAGTTGATAAACGTTGGTGGTGCTCCCCAGAGTCAGAAAGGCACAATCCAACAGAGCAACATTTATTAGCACTGTTTAAAATAGGTTCAGACAAACATTAAACATATAACAAATATTTATACATAACAGGGTGAAACGAATCAAGATCCCCCTAAATGTGATATAATACCCTGCTGCAAAAATAAAGAAAATATATATCTATCTCTTTTTGACAGGCAATTGACACTCAATATAGCCTAGCAGTGATTCAATGTTGCCAAAACAGCACACATCCAAAATTTCATGCATATCCTGTAATCATTGAGTATCAAAGGATACAATTCTATAACACAGTATTCCAATTGTAACGTAACAGATTTTAGTCACAGTATCCAAAATTCGCTAGCAGTATCATGTACAGAGAATGTATCATCAATTGAAACACATTGTGGTAACACAGGCTATTTATAAGATAAGTTTAAAATGGGAGAAATCATAGGAACTAGAGACTGCTAGTGGTAAATTTACTAAGATGAGAGTTCTATTTAAGAAGTGATGCCCATAGCAACCTATCATATTCTACTTCTCATTTATCTAGCACCTTCTAGAAGATAATACCTGGAATCTGATTGGTTGCTATGGGCAACATCACTTCTTAATAGAACTCCCATCTTAGTAAATTTACCCCCTATAGTCTATTCCTCAAAGACCAAAGGCAGTTAGTGGAATGACAGTATATTTAAGTGCCGCTATTTAGCACAAAGAACACCCTCAGCGAGTAACAGGAGAAAGCTAAGGAATTAGTTATTCACGTCAATCATATTGTACATTTGAATGCTGCTAATTGTGATACTAGCAATGTTTTTCAGCATATGTTAGCAAAATTGTCAATGAGTAATTAGTTAACCAGTGATACTTAGCTGTCTGTTGAATAGGCTCTAGCTCAGTATTCGTTCTCCACAGTAATTAGGTGCCCGTGATACCGCTACAAATATTATGTTGTCAGTTGAAACAGGCTCTGATCACCCGTGCCTGAATTGCAAGTTCTGCGTGTAGGTGCATGCAGATAGTGTCTGGAGCTTGCGGAAATAATTACAGGGATCTCCTTATGCTGCTGTCAGGAGAATGCCTGACTGTTTAGCGGCTTCCCTGTGAGGAGTGCGCTGTAGAAGGGAGCGCGCGGCTATGAACAGCAGGGATCTCTTATCTGCGCTGTTATTAGGAAGGTGCCCGGCCGTCGCTGACTCCCTTGTTAGGTGACGTACGTTTCGCCTTAGGCGGGGCTTGTTCACACAGAGTGAGTGACGGCTGGGAATTACCTGTTTTAATAGGGAATATCATCCTATCAGAGATTGCAAAAAGAAAAACAAGGGGAAAGTTTACTCTGGATGCCTATCAATAAATCCAGGTGTGTGTACCTGGATAATAAGGTTATAGGGAAACTCAGCCATCAACCATAAAAAGGGGGGCAGAGAAACAAGTGGAAAGTTAACCCTGGATACCAAATAATTGGTTCAGGTACACATATTCGAATAATAAGGCTATAGGGTACAAAAAGAGAAAATATATTTATCTTCTAAAAAAAATAATCTAAAAGGTGTAGTCCGTAAAAAATTGGATAAAAAATAGTAGTAATAATATTATTATTAATTACACCAAAAGAGCATAAGGTATATGCCCTCGAGGGATGTCGAATATATCTAAACCCATGTATACATATCTGTGCACATATACAAACACACATGTGCGTATAAAAATATATACATACACATCACAACAAAAAAAAGGACCAGTCACTAAAATTATGTTGAAATTAATGATCGGAAGGTCTATCATACAAGGACAAATGCGATCGTTATCATGTTGACTTGTCATATAGGAGAGTGTTAAAAAAAAAGAAATGGTGACACTGTTGTAGTGAGAAATATATTAATATAGAGCAGTGAACTCACAATGATCGTTTATCAGGTGAATCCTTTACGGATTACCCTTAGTTTGTATAACGGTAGGAAGTGGTATACTCCCACTGCGGGGATCCATAGATTTTGGCTGAAAAGGTTAGCTATTCTTATGTAATAAAATAAGATCTGTATGGTGGCAGTGAAAGGACAGCCAGAATCAGTACAGCCCATCAATGCAGCACAAACTAACATACACTCAGGGGTGTAGCGAGGGTGGTTTCAGTGGAGCATGATCTCCAGGTGCCAAAATGGACAGAGGGCGCCATCCAGGGTTCCCAAATGCATGGGGCGCTGCACAGTATGACGGCCGCCTGTTTGAGCAAACAAACTGAGATAAAAATATCTAAATCCTAAATAAGTTACGGATCTGAAATCCGTTTCTACATTTCATGCTCCCTCAAGCTGCCCAGATTGCCTCTTCCTCAGCCTTAAGAGGAAAGAGAAAAGTATTGTCTCTTTGTTGGTGCACATAAGGTAAAAGAATATTTTATAAAATGTAACTTTTATTGCATTAATGCTTAAAATTCAATTTACCTTTTTAGTGAAATATAAAATGATTTTTATGAATAAAAATAAATTGTTGAAATAAAAATGTGTCTTAGATATCGTTCTTTGTATTAACAATACATTTACTCTATATCCTGTTATATATTCTGTTGACCTTTTATTAAATTTACATTATTGGTACACTAGTCATTAATCAGTAACCGAGTAGTATTATTTATTTACTATCTCTTTAGTGCACCAATCTGATGTAATTATTAAATTCAAATTGAGTACATCCGTGTGCAATAATGTATATCCAATCTTCAATAATATACTGCCATCTATTGGATATAATTTATAATTATCTCATAGGCTGTGTGTCAGAAAAAATAATTTATTTGATGATTTAATATAAATAACACAGCGCCCTTTATAGGGAGATTACTTTCTGTCCTGGATTATTGTCACATGAGATCATGTATTCAGTATCCAATACAGAGACGTAATTTTCCTATTGGGATGAGATGTAATGAATCTTTAATTATGATATTCTTATTATTGGATTCACTATACACAGGGAGTGTGAAGGGTTAATTCACAAACATGAGTGTGAAGAAGTTTAATTTACAATTTACAAACTGCATATCATTTTGTGCAGATATATATTCCTATTGTACCACTCCTTGTTGGATATGCAGATCCTACTTTAAGGTGCTATGGTAATTAAAAGAGGGATTAGTGACACCATCTATTAAGTATTACACACCAATATAATGTTCTTGTGCAATCAAACACCTTTATTCCAGCACCCTCTGTTTGATTATTCATACTGCACTTTATTGGGAATTTAGCAATAGTATATGTCAATTATAGCACCCTCTATTGGTTGTTTTGCATTATATTTATGTAGCACTATAGAATGCTTTGTGCTAACATGTATTATTGTTATAGCACCCTCTGTTGGATGATTCACATTATATTAGTGCAGCACTATATAGTAAAACGGGAGTGACACATGTGTGAGTTCACATACGTGTCAATGGTGGGACTGCGCTCCGAACAAATGGTGTATAAATAAATTCATATGAAAATAACTGAGTCTCAAAAGTGATTGAATATTTAAGGCTATTTTAATGTTGATCTCTACCTAGATAATGGCAATAATGAAGGCTGCTGCTTCCAAATAACATGTAAGATATATAGAGAGGGAGGGTGGTGATGCAATGAACATGAATACAGAAATAACTCTGCTGGTAAAGGGTCAGTAATATGATACCAGGTACTAACTGGCAAACAGGTGAGAGAAGGGTGCAGAGGGAGGGCGTTCCACACCCCACTGCACTACAAATCCAAAATAATAATATAAATAAAGTCAGTCTAGAAGAAAGTCAACTTGCTGATGTGTGCAGTCAGACCCAAGTGGTCTGTGATCCGTCTGTTAAAGTAAATAAAAGTCCCGGTGAGGCCTCACCTTCTGATGAACGTGGACGTTTTTCCTGGTCCTGTCTTCGTTCTGCCTCTTGGAGTCCAGGCTTCCTCTCTGTCTCCGCCGCTGGTAGGGCCGTATTCCAGCAACTGTAATGCTAACAGTTGCAGGCTTGGTCCCCACAGAGTCCGTACGCCGAAATCCCGTGCGGCGCCGTGATCTCGCGAGAGGTCGCGGGCTGTGCGGGAAGCTGACGGCCCCGGACTGCTGTGCGCTCGACTCACCCAAATCGAGGAGGCTCCGGCGGGTAGAGGGGAAAACCGTGGGTCACGTTGATGGCAGAAAAGTGTAGTGTTCCTTCAAATCCTTCGTACTCCTACGCGTGTCGGCTGAAAACAGCCTTCCTTAGGGAGTGATAGTGACGCCATTGTGGAGGTGGAATATAAAGTGTGTTGGGCGGGGCTTGATCCCTGGTAGGGCCAACGTCACAGTAAACACCTGTTGCCATAGTTTCTTGTCCTGGTAACGGAGGCATAACTAGCCTTGAGGAATGTGAGACAAATGCATGCTTGGAGCCATGGATCAGAAACCAGACCGAAAATGCACATTGTATTTGTCATGTTAGGCACTAACACATGTTATTGGTTGACACCTGCAACCATATGGTTAAACAAATAAAAAATAAAATATAAAAAATGAAAAAAAACGAAAAAAACCCTGGTGGTTATAAAACGGAAATTGTGGATCTGTGCTCATGATGATAAATGATATTGTACTCTAAAAATTAAGGTACACACTCCGTTGTATGTTGGAATGTGTTGCTGGGATCTGACATGCTGATAGAGTTATATTGGCATGATTGTGTGCAGAAACAGTAGGTATACGGATACTAAACTGTTAAATGTACATATATTGTATTGCGGTGTCTGAAACTAAGATAAATGCAGTTAATGGGGTTCAACCTGTTATGATCGATTTTATTTCATTGTCTATGTTGAGCCCATATGGGGTCAAAGTCTTGAGCTCCATCATCCATTTTAACTCTTCTCTGTTGACTGCTTTTTCGTAATTTCCTCCTCTCCAGTTCTTTCTGACCTGTTTAATACCTATAAAGCTCATACCTATTGGATCTTGATTATGGTTGTCCTTGAAATGCTTGGATAAACTATGAGATTCTAAACCTTTCCAGATGTTCCTGATGTGTTCTGATATTCTTAATTTTAATTTCCTTGTGGTTCTTCCCACGTACTGTTCTCCACATTTACATGTTATGAGGTAAATAACACCCACACTGTTGCACGTGAGGTGATCCTTAATATTATAAGTTGTCTGTCTCTGATTAGATTTAAAGGAACATATTTTCTTGGTAGATGGTTGGTTCATTTTGCAAAATTGACATGCTCCACAGTAGTAGAAGCCAGGGTCTAGTGTGTTACCCAGAAGTGTTTTCTGGATGGCTGTTTTATTCTTCATATGGTTGTGTACCAATTTTTGTTTCAGGTCTGGTGCTTTTCTGAATATTAATTTTGGTTTTGGTGGAAGGAGGTCATTCAAAGTCTCATCTTCCAGAAGAATGTGCCAATGTTTACGGGGAATGTTATTAAGGCATTTGTGATCCCTATTGTATTGAGTGATAAATGGATGGTTTGGTCTTTGTCTGGTGGGTCTGTCTTTATATGTGAGTAGGGATTCTCTATTTTCTAATTCTACTTGTTCATAGGCATGTTCTACTGCCTCTCGTGTGTAGCCTTTGCCTATGAATTGCTGTTTCATTGCTGTTCCTACGAAAAAGCAGTCAACAGAGAAGAGTTAAAATGAATGATGGAGCTCAAGACTTTGACCCCATATGGGCTCAACATAGACAATGAAATAAAATCGATCATAACAGGTTGAACCCCATTAACTGCATTTATCTTAGTTTCAGACACCGCAATACAATATATGTACATTTAACAGTTTAGTATCCGTATACCTACTGTTTGTGCACACAATCATGCCAATATAACTCTATCAGCATGTCAGATCCCAGCAACACATTCCAACATACAACGGAGTGTGTACCTTAATTTTTAGAGTACAATATCATTTATCATCATGAGCACAGATCCACAATTTCCGTTTTATAACCACCAGGGTTTTTTTCGTTTTTTTCATTTTTTATATTTTATTTTTTATTTGTTTAACCATATGGTTGCAGGTGTCAACCAATAACATGTGTTAGTGCCTAACATGACAAATACAATGTGCATTTTCGGTCTGGTTTCTGATCCATGGCTCCAAGCATTCTGGTTTCTGATCCATGGCTCCAAGCATGCATTTGTCTCACATTCCTCAAGGCTAGTTATGCCTCCGTTACCAGGACAAGTAACTATGGCAACAGGTGTTTACTGTGACGTTGGCCCTACCAGGGATCAAGCCCCGCCCAACACACTTTATATTCCACCTCCACAATGGCGTCACTATCACTCCCTAAGGAAGGCTGTTTTCAGCCGACACGCGTAGGAGTACGAAGGATTTGAAGGAACACTACACTTTTCTGCCATCAACGTGACCCACGGTTTTCCCCTCTACCCGCCGGAGCCTCCTCGATTTGGGTGAGTTGAGCGCACAGCAGTCCGGGGCCGTCAGCTTCCCGCACAGCCCGCGACCTCTCGCGAGATCGCGGCGCCGCACGGGATTTCGGCGTACGGACTCTGTGGGGACCAAGCCTGCAACTGTTAGCATTACAGTTGCTGGAATACGGCTCTACCAGCGGCGGAGACAGAGAGGAAGCCTGGACTCCAAGAGGCAGAACGAAGACAGGACCAGGAAAAACGTCCACGTTCATCAGAAGGTGAGGCCTCACCGGGACTTTTATTTACTTTAACAGACGGATCACAGACCACTTGGGTCTGACTGCACACATCAGCAAGTTGACTTTCTTCTAGACTGACTTTATTTATATTATTATTTTGAATTTGTAGTGCAGTGGGGTGTGGGACGCCCTCCCTCTGCACCCTTCTCTCACCTGTTTGCCAGTTAGTACCTGGTATCATATTACTGACCCTTTACCAGCAGAGTTATTTCTGTATTCATGTTCATTGCATCACCACCCTCCCTCTCTATATATCTTACATGTTATTTGGAAGCAGCAGCCTTCATTATTGCCATTATCTAGGTAGAGATCAACATTAAAATAGCCTTAAATATTCAATCACTTTTGAGACTCAGTTATTTTCATATGAATTTATTTATACACCATTTGTTCGGAGCGCAGTCCCACCATTGACACGTATGTGAACTCACACGTGTCACTCCCGTTTTGCAATTTGTTACAGTTAGATTTGGGTAGTCTAACTTTGGGATCTGCAGCACCTGTGCTTAATTACACCGACCTTATAAGTGAAGCAAGCGCCGACCCTAAATCTATCCATTGATACAGCACTATATAGTAATTTGTACACGAATGTATTTCAGTTATAGCACCACCTATAGGATACTTGTGTACTGATATGTAAACTTTGTGCATACAGTTATTTTTATTGCAGCGCCCCCTATTGGGTGTATCTGCTGCACATATAAAATAAAGTTCTTGCACTAACATATCCTACTAACACTGTACTGATTTATAATAGTTATATTCAGGCTATTATTTGCCATTTCAGTCAGTTTTTCAGTGGAATACATGTGGTACAACAATCTTTAATTAGGTTACAACATAGGACATGAGAGAGCGGTCAGGGCCGCTCACGCCGACGTACGTTTCACAACTCAAAGGTTTTTTCAAGGCAACCCAATTGTACTTGTCAGTATGGCTTTATTGAGAAATTAGGGCCTTCCCTCCTCTGTGTTAATCTTCTGTCACCTCCCCTTTTCTGTCAGATTGATTACATTCACTTCTCACCTCTCTAATTCCCTCCCCTCTCTACCCTGATCAGCTCTTTGCCCCTGTCCACTTCTTTCTTATTGGCTTCTGTCACCACCAATCTCTGATCAACTCTCCCCCCCCTCCTTATTGGCTTCTGTCACCACCCCTCTTTGATCAACGCTTTGCCCCTCCCCTCTCCTTTCTTATTGGCTTCTGTCACCACCCCTCTCTCCTTTTTTTACTGGCTTCTGTCACTGCCCTCTATGATCAGCAATTTCCTCTCCCCTCTCGTCTTTGATCCCCTCCCTCCTTCTCTCCTCATTGTGCTTCAAATGACTTAAAAGTGACACATTTGAGGTAAAGTCGTAAACTTCAAAGTAAGGTATGAGATTAATAAAAAAGTCACTGCTTTGCTGTTTAAAGTAATGGAGGTGTTCCCAGGCATGACCACAAAGTGTTAATTGAGGTATTTTAAAAAATATTAGGAGACCTGAAATAATAATAATGGTGGTAGAAAAAGACATGATTAATAGTACTCGCATTAATATAGGTGCAATGTATATTTGCTTAGTAGGAGCATAGCTGAGAAGGGAGCTTCCCATAGGTGTTCATACTACAGTGAAAGCTGCTTGGGGCAGTAATAAGCTGTGCACCCTGTGGAATCTCACTCTAGCACATGTATTCTGTCAATTTAAATGAAATGATCAGAATATATAATACAATATGCTCTATTGACTAATAAAAGATAAAAGTCAGATCCTAGGTGCTATACAGAAATAAAGCAGTGGCAAAGCAGCTACAACTTAATGGGGTAGATATATGAAACAGTGAAAAGATAGGAGAGGTGTGCCAGTGGAGAAGTTACCCATGGCAACCAATAAGTTTCTACTTATGATTTTATAGACTGTACTTGATAAATGCAACCTCAAAGCTGATTGGTTGCTATGGGCAACTTCTCCACTGGCACACTTCTCCAGTCTTTTCATGCCTTCATACGTCTACCCCATTGTCAGATATTGCATCACCGAAGCATTCCATTACCTCAATGCCCAGCATGATACTGCCACTGTTTGCTGTTTTTCTCTTCACTTCAGTATTCCTCCCCACAGCCTGGCCAAGGCTGGCCATACCCCAGTGGCACAGTTCAGTACAGGGAGGGGGGGACGCTATGATATGCACTTTCTCTGGGCTCTATGGTTCCACGCTACTCCTCTGCATACACTGCAGGTGGAAACTGCCCAGAGTGGCTTAGACAAACAATAACACAAACTCCAGAGTTTCCAACACAACTTTGTTCCATGACTACCCACCCGGTAGGATAATGACACTGCCCCAGTACGGTGGTACAGCCAACTAACCAATCAGGTACCTCATCCTGTAACTGCTCTGGTCTCCATGACCTCCTTGCCTGTTTAGAGTTCTCCCGTTCGCAGCCTGCAATGCAGAGGTGGAGGAGGCAGATGGAAGGGCAAGCTGGTAGCAGCGGATAGGGCAGAGTGTCCGGAGGAATCCTGGGCTGTGTCTGTGTTGGTAGATGAGCTGAATGTGGCCCGGGCCAGAGATTCAGCCAGTGGCTGGGGGTGCAGACCTGTGCCCTCCAGGCTACGGTGCTCTAGGCAATGTCCCTGGCAGCCCAAGCTGCATCTAACTATAGTTCTGGAGGGTTCTAATGGGGAAAAACATATTTACCTGTACCCTGCTATGTATTGTTGGTGTAGACTGGCGATGAGGTGGTAGAATGATGACATCACACTTGTGATCACCAGACAGGTTTACCCTGCAGTGCTGAACTGCAAGAAAAATTAGGAGATGGGTGGGGCACTAAATGTACTCAAACTCTCTCATCCTGGCACCTACACACTTAGGAGCAACATGATTTGAAAGAAGGGAATCGTCTATTTTAAACTATTGGTCTCGTTAAAACACCCAGCCCTATGTTACAGAAATACACAAGTTTGCTTGTTCACTTTCTTTCAATTTCAAGAAAATACACTTTTCTGATGCAGTTTTAAATATATTTTCTTTGCCATTGTATAATACATGTGGGTACTTCCTAAAAACCATTAGTAATATTAATATAGGAATATGACTGGCCCAAAGAGCTAAACTAGGTTCAGCCCTGGAGTGAGAAAAGCATCGTCAGCAAAGCGGTTAATGTGGTTGTGGATTCTTGTAATACAATATGTAATTGATTATTATTAGTAATTATTATTAATAATATAAATAGTATTGTTAATATTTTATTGTTATTTCTAGATATAAGAAAAAGGATACATGTTAGTTACATGGGCACAACTGTAGCTCATCAGAGCCACTTCCACTTTAACCACTTACCATTTGATACGACCAAAGCCAGAAGTGTTTCAGATGTAGGCAAGCACATAGGGGGGGTTTCTGAGTACCTAGAAACCCCCCATGCCCGCCAATTCATCGCCGCGCAGCTTAATAAGGCACCCGGTGGCATTGGGAGTGGAGTTAATTTGGCCACTGGCGCCGGTCGCGCGAGCCACATGGCTGCTCCTGATTGGCTGTCAGTCCGCACGGCCGGCGCAATATTCTAAAGTACCACCGGGGATCCTGAAGGGAGGGTGCATTCTGTAGCACACTGCTGTGGTGAAGTGAGTACTGAGGGGCAGGGCTACGTGAAGGGGCTGTGTACTGTGTATGCAGATCATATGTAAGATGCTGTGTGTATGCAGATTAGATGGTGAGGGGCTGTGTGTATTGTGTATGCAGATGGTGAGGGGCTGTGTGTACATATGGTGAGGGGCCGTGTGTGTACATATGGTGAGGGACTGTGGGCCTGATTCAGACCCGCTCGCGAGCGCTGAGCGCTCGCAAGCGGGTCGATGTTGGCCCAGTGCGAAAGCGCGCGATGGAGGCGGCTCAGTCATGCACATGCGCGAGGCCCGGATAGCGACAGGCAAGCCGTCGCTCCGGGTCTCGCTACAGAGGGGGCGTGCTGTCGATGGTGAGTGACAGCTCGTCCCCTTTGGTGGGCGTGCCAGGGGCGTGGCTGCCCAGACGGAGGCATTCCCATGGGAATGCCTACCGTCTAGGGCCAGCCCCACTAACATCACAAGTGATGTCAGTGGGTGGACTTCTTGCTCTGTAAGAGCAAGAAGTCCACTGGGACTTGCGGCAACGAGACCCTACCACAAGGGTCTTGTCGCAAGTCCGATGGTCATGATGGTCTTGACCATCGTGACCATCATCCTGGCCGCTCGCACTAGCTGTGGGTGGTCACCCACAGCTATGTGTGCGGCCAGGAGGCCGCTCTAAAAATACAATAGGTGGGCACTGATTCATGATGCTGTGGGTAGGGGAGGTGTGAGAAGAGATGTGTGCTGCAGTGAGGAAAAGTGTGTTGCTGCAAAGGGAGAGGAGCAGGGAGGGAGGAAAGAAGACTTCCAGAAGAAAAGAAGAAGGAAGAGCTGCCTGCCTAAGCAAAGCCCCACTGATATTTCCATACCCCCACTTCAAAATTTCCACTTCGACCACTATATATAGATATTAGAGATGAGCGGGTTCGGATCTCAGAGATCCGAACCCACCTGAACTTAGCGAACTGATATGAAGCGGCTCGGGTTTTCCCGCCTGACTTGGATCTCAAAACATTCTTGCGGGTTTTGGATTGTATAAAAGGTCCCGCGATCTCCGCCATTTTCATTCCGGCTGTGGAGAGTGAAGAGAAAGGAGGGGGCTGTGATCGCTGTGTGTGCATAGGCGCTGGCTACTGTTGTCACTTGTCAGGGGCTGGCTGCTTAATGTCCATACTGCATAGGGGCGGGCTGGCTGGCTGTTGTCACTTGTCATAGGGGCAGGCTGGCTGTTGTCCACTAGTCCATACTAGGGCTGGCTGCTGTGCTGGGCTGTGCCTGTTGTCCATAAGGGCTGTTTTACTCTAGTATACTAGTAGCTGTGCTGCAGACAGAAGAGGGGGGGCTTCAGTGGCTGTGTCACTGCAGCCCATAAGGGGTGCTGCTGTGTTGTCCAGGAGGGTGCTCTGTCCATCGGGAGTGCTCTTTACCCCCAGTGTGTGTGTGCACATCACCCACAATTGTCAGCAACGTAGCTGCGCAGGGGTGCTTCCGTAGCAGTGTAAAAAAATATAAAAAAAAAATTCTGTGCCTGTGCGTGTTAGCCACACTTATCAGCAACATAGCTGCTCAGGATTGCTGCATCTGTCATTTATAAAGGGGCTGCTGCCTCATTCAGGGGTGTTCTCCCCCTAAGTGCAAAAACAAAAAGGTTTTTTTTCTGTGTGTGTGAGCATTTACATGCGTTAGCCACACTTATCAGCAACATAGCTGCACAGGATTGCTGTATCTGTCATTTATCAAGGGGCTGGTGCCTTGTTCAGGGGTGCTTTTCCTCCCCCGCAGTGTAAATAAATAAATAAACCCACAGCTATAGTGAGCGGCCAAAAAGATGGGCTTGCGAAGAGACCCTTGTGGTAGGGTCTCGTCTGCCGCAAGCCCTGGAGTGCTTTTGGCTCTATCAGAGCCAAAAGCACTCCCACTGACATCACTTTCGATGTCAGTGGGGCCAGCCCCAGACGGAGGCGTTCCCATGGGAACGCCTCCATCTGGCCAGCCACGCCCCCGGCACGCCCACCAAAGGGGGCGTGCTGTCACTCACCATCAACAGCACGCCCCCTTTGTAGCGAGACCCATAGCGACGGCTTGCCCGTGCGCACTGGCCCAACATCGACCCGCTTGCGAGCGTTCAGCACTCGCATGAGGGTCTGAATCAGGCCCAGAGCTTGTGCAAGTGTGTGTAAGGCTGTGATTGTACCGATGTTTTGGCAGTCTTGCTAAACATTACGGATGTGTGTAAGGTAAGGTGGGCGTCCCTGTGTAGTGCTGCGACGGCATAGCAATTGCAATGGATTAGCATACTATCGCGGTTGAACTGCTTGCGTAATCACAATTGCACTTACAGTTGCCAGTACCAGATTAAGGCCCTCATGGGCCTGGAGCTTAAATTTCTGAAGAGCCTATTGTGTGCCAATGCAGGGGGTGTGACCAGAGCAGCAGGAGTGTGACTAGTAGGGGTGTGGCCTGTTTCATGGGATGTGACTAGTGCCTACTTTTCAAAAACCTCAAAGTCTCTCCACTCTTTGCTTAATTCAATAGTGTAATGTGAGAGTCTACAAATAAACAATAGGAAACACCCTTTGTTAATGTGACCGAAACATGAAAAAAAGAAAAATGGAACTTATAATAATAATGATGGTGTAAATGTGAAACCTCTCAACTACAGAGTATACGGGTCACACAGGCTGGGATGTGCTAAAAGGAAAAATGGGATAAAAACTCTGTTTTACCGAATTTTCATATATACTAATCCCGGGCCGCCCTTTTTTTGGAAAACCTTGCGTTACCCTATAGAAGCCTATAGGCTTCTTACCGCATCTGCTCGTTGCTGCCTCGCTGTCCCGCACCTCTACGTGCCGGCCCCTCCACTTACCTCCTGCATGCCAGCCCTGGGTCCTCCGCCTCCTTCTCCTCCTATTCTTCTTCTGGGTGCAGGGAGAAGGAGGAGGAGCCCAGGACTTCCTGCAGAGGTCACCAGCAGGAAGCTCCCGGGGCTCAGAGACCCCCTCCCCCGGCCTCGGCTGCATCGCAAAGGGCAGCTCTTATCGCAAGAGCTGTCCTTTACGATACTAATCGCATATGTTAGTACATATGTAATTAGTAATGTTGCAATGTCTGGCGGGATCTACACCGCAAGGTTAGTACATCCTGCCCTTAGTGATGTCACAAATGGGAAATCTCTCTATGTAAAAAAATATACATTACCTTACTGATAGCTATAGGGGCATATTTATTAAAATATGTGGTCTGCCTCTGAAAATTAAGAATCCTTATCTCCACAAATCGCTTAGATTTTAATTGCTGGCACAAGGACTCCGTTAAGAGTCTGTCCCAATGATCAGGAAAAAGTAATGCGATCACATAATATATAAATAAATATATACAGTATGTATATAATACAAATATATATATGGCGGGCACTCATAGTGCACCAATCTATTTGGTACCACAACTATAACTCATAGGGGATAATTCAGCATTGCAGGTAAGTGCAATGCTGAATGCAGATTTCCAATTAGAGGTGCACACTTTTGCAGTCATCACTATGTCTTTTGCCGCAGAGTGACTGCATCTTTATGATAATGCTGCGGCCGATGATCTTCCTATTGTGATACCCCCATGGCCAGGGGCGTAAAGAGCCCTGCCGGGCCCAGGTGAAGAGGTGGCGTGGTCTAATTGCGGGAGGCGTGACCACATCCCCTTGAGGGGAAAAAAAACAACAAAAACACACTTTTCCAGTGCTGCGGAGGGGGGTGCTGTGAGCCCCTCAGACCGGCGCAAAGCCAGGGGGGGGCACGATCAGTGTGATCTCCCCCCCCCACAGGCATAAGAGATTGCTATGGCTGCTTCTCCGCAGCCACGAGCAGTCTTCCACTGCAGCTCAGCACACGCTGTGTGCTAGGCTGCTGTGAGGGAGAAAAAAGGGGGGGCGGCGCCGGACCCAGGTAAATAGCCTCAGGAAGCCCGGGCCCGCTGAGGCACCCCTGCCCATGGCTGCAATGCTAATCCGCAGCTGTGCATACAAAGTTACACCATTGGTTGCACTATAAATGTCCACCTGAACATGGTCACTGGTGCCAGTGCAACTGTGGCTAAAGCCTTGGTTGCTGGCCATGACGCACTCTGATCTGGCTAGCTACCGCCCTTTCACCTCCCAGGTGCCACTGAAATTGCCTCTCTCTACTTCCAAATTCATTCTGAATTTCTTGGCAGAAGCCATCGGGATACATGTGGAATGCTATTTGGATATTCATGCAAACTGAAAATATCGAGCGCTTGCATGCGGCATCGACATAGTGTTAATCTGAATCAGGAAAATCTACTAATATTGGGAAAGTACTGTGATAGAAGTACTGGAGAAGTCTGGGATGGCATATATGTGTGTCCCAGATTTTTATCATATGTGTTTTAAAAACCACAGGAAAAGTCTATTATGCCTAACAGACCAGAAGTGTCGGCTTTTGATAAAAGCCGGATAATGGGTTCTAGGGGTATGGATGTGAGAAGAGAAGGGAGGGCTCCATCCACAGGCCATTTCAGGTGTTTTGCCTTTCAGTCTGGGAGCAGGCTGATTAGTAGTTGCACCTGCAAGTGGTTCATATAGCTGTGTTAAGGTTTTGGTTCAGTGGCTCACATACCCTGGGGAGAACAGACACTGAGGTTTGTTCAGAGACACTGTGATATTTGAAAGTACTGTGTTTGTGTTTGTGTTTGTGTTTGTGGTAAGGCAGTAGGCCCTGCCACTTGTAGAGAGGGAATAACCTGTCTAGTTAGTGCCCAGATGGGCTAGGACTTATTTTTATGTTTTGTTTATTTTGTTGTTTATGTTGCACAATAAAATTGGTTCCGACCAGCTTGCACAAAAACCCTGGACTGGTGTGCTGTTTCCTGGCTGCTGTGTGTAAGGAGGTGTCCATCTACCCCAGGAGTGGGACCCCTATCCCGACTATATCACAGTACTTTAAACACAACTACAAGATGCTAATACTATCAACTACCGTAAATGTAAGAAATAGAACATATTCCTCCAACTGCCCACAGTCAGCCACCCTACTACCCCCCCCCCCCCCCCCCCCCCCCGCCGCTCCACACCAATTCTCTCACTAGGCTTGAAAGGGAGGCTCCTCCACAGCGCCAGCTGGTGATTTTCACATACCCCAAAAAAACAGGGTCACACATCGGAACTCACATGGAAGGTCTGCTCAGGTGACCAGGTGGAACACAGAGTGAAGAACTGAGGTAGATGAGAGGAAGACAGGATGACGCAGGAGGAACACAGGGGGGGAGGACAGGGTAGATTAGAGGGGGAGGTAGTCAGTATCCCGACATATATGATGCCAACGGTCAACATACAGCAGTCGGGATCCTGGCTCCAGAATCTCAACCGCATATATAGATATAGATATAGATATATACACACACATATATACAGTATATACACATACATACACATATATATACATATATATACACATGTAACCCTTTTTCTTACTGGGTCAATAAAATGTGCCTCCACCCAAGCTTAATTATATGCATGTAAAATACCTAGGCTCGCTTGGGTAAGCCTGATTAAACTTTAGTGTATTTTGCAATGTGGTGCACACAATAATTATCACAATAAATCACCTGCTTCCTTCTCCCTTTTGTGTCCTGTAGGTACAGATGAAATGGGACCTTCTTAATGCTCTTCCAGGTAAGTAAACACACCTTATTATAGACTTCTGTTATTTTATGTTAACAGATGTGAAAGAATGAGAGCAAACACATTAACAACACATCATACTTTTCAGCATACATTTAGGGAACATGCATATATGCCAATATACTGTACGTTACTGTGTTCAAGAAAAACAAAGTTACACTTTCCTCTAACACTAATATCTCTTTGATGAACATACAAATTGATGAAGTTCTCTAACAATTGTTTATATAGACATCCTTGTTAATGTCCACTGTGTTGGTCAGCTTTCAATGTCTTTGAAACATTCAAATAGGAATTCTCGTATTACCAATAGTTTCTTAAACTAACATATATATCACAATAAGGGCGGGCGAAACAGGAGTCAATGAAGGAGCTTTATGTATCCCTAGCTATTTATCACTCCTCTGTAAAATAAGTTCTTAAAAGAATTTGTAGCAGTACCCCAATTGAGCAACAATGTCATATATAATAGTGGGGATGTTATTAATTTCATATAATCCTTTCACTTTGTACCTAGGCTAGAGCTATGTCCCCAATTATTGATGAGATCAATCAGTACTTATACTGTAGATAATTTTAATAATTTAGTTTTTTTTATTGAAACACCATGAAATCAACACATACATAATGTAACTGTTAGCATAACAGCTGATCACTGAATAAAATTAACAGTTACATCAATTTAAATTTTGTGTTTGTGTATATTTATACAATTTGCATATGATAGAAGAGAAAAAGAGAATAAACACATATATTCCAGTAATACAAATAGGTCTCCGTTGAGACCAGAAACGTACTAAATATAAAACAATGATACTTATTGTACTCTTATCCAACGATCTAAGGATACATATAACAATTCAACCATCTAAATTAGAGAGAAAAGGGGGAAGAGGGAAAGAGGAGGCTCAAGTGAACAAAGCATAATCCCCTAAAAATCGACCTAATTGGAGGATCGCCAGATATTGTTCGATGACAATACCATTGGGTAAATTTGAATGATTCATAAATTCTATGTCTCTGTGCTGAGGTCAGAGTTTCTATATAACTCTCCCAAATTAAGAAAATGTTTCCCACAAGAGCCTCCTTCTCTATTATAGTCTCAATCCAATGCATGTTAAATACATAGAAGAGCTTTTCTTTAAAAAGACGCAGTGTAGGTGGAGAAGTTTTAATCCATGTCTGGAGTATTGTTTTACGAGCCACCGCGCTAACAATGAGCAGAAGTCTCTTACAACCCTTCGCCACTCGCTGACTTTCCGGAAGTATCCCAAACAGAGCCCACACATCAGTGAATGGTACATAATTCAGATGTTCAAGTACTGTAGATAATTTTAATGTCATTGCTTGCCCAAACCTCAGAATAAATCATTACTCCAGGTGCTCTTCTCTCCTCAGGATTACCTCCCTGGTACTTTTCCTCCTATTTTGCTATATGTTTGACTAGGATTCTGAATAATAATGTTACTATAAGTCTCAAGGTGACTTCTGGGATAGAATTACTCATATCTGTGCTGTTTATGTTTAAGGTCAATTATTAATGCTGTATGAGAGATCCAGCTGAGTGTTTTACTGGTGTAATAGTACTCACTGTGGGTACAGCACTACTGCTGTTCCCACTGCCACTAGTTAGCTTCATTCACTTCTGCTACCAGACTAGCTGTCAGCTGCCTGTATAATGCAGGCTCTCCTTGCCTTAGTATCTCTGGCTGGGACTCAGGCACGGCTGTCAGCTGTCTCAATATGTGCAGTCTCTCTTACTGAGCTGCTCTGATGCCGCTGTACTCTTCACCTCTGGCCGCCTTCTACTGGAACAGCCGCTGGGAACTGTGATCACCTCTGACCAAGTTGCTACCCGTCCAGCCTCACTCTGGCCCTGCACAAACTCACACTCCCAGATGCTGCTAGGCTCTCCCTTCACACAGCGCCAGTGGAGTGATGAGTGGCAGCCTCTGGTGAGGGGATCTCCAGACTAACTGTCAGTTGCTGCTGACAGCTCTTATGTACCACTTTCTAAACGGACCCTCTTTTCCTGACAGAAACTAAATCACTCCCACCTATATTACCCTGCCCATGCTCTGCATGCTTATGTTCCAACATTAACCCCTGCCAGTCCCACCCTTTTACAATCAAAATATTAAATTTTACAAAGATTCATCTCTATATTTATTTATCTTATATGCTAAAATAACTTCCCCTAATAAATTGTGATATATCATACATCAGAGATCTGTTACAATATCCCTATACTCCCTGTATAACAAACTCTAGACATACAGTATATCATTATGGCTACACACACATACTGTATTGATAACACCATGTGTTCTAGATTACTTATAAACCTTATCCGTCACAAAGGGAAATTAAATAATTCACACAAATATAGATTCTAAAATAAATGACAATGCTTTTACTTAAAGACAGCTTAATCATACATGTATTTTGCCAATGCAGACTCACAACAAAAACATAGGTTATATCAGCAGCAGTAGGAAATACTTGTAAAATAAATTTGTGACACCCAGTGCAGAATAGCAGCAGCCATATTTCATACATACGTACGGCACCAGCACCCCCAGACCTTTGTTGTGTGCCCTCTCTCCTCTGTTCTCCGACTGCTCCCCCATCCCTCCTTCTCTGTTGAGTTTTTATACTATTCCTTGTCTATACTTCCAGTTAATCCAATGGGGAATATTAATTTATTTAATATTCGTACGTGCTAGGCCTTAATTGGTTATGGGTGTCTTAACCATAATATTAACACTATTCGGTGTTATCTTTCTGTTCCCATGTAAAATTCTAATATAATTGCTCATCTAGCCTTCACCTCTGACTATTGCAGACAAATGCTATCTTAATTTAACCTTTTTTGTTTATAAAAACTGAGACTTGCTGTCTGCCATACTGCACACACTAAAACCAACACACTTTAAACCCATAATTCCTACTACTAAAATAATGGATATAGTAATTCAACCCATACATATCTCTGCAGTTAATCACACCGGCAAAGACATAAAACACTAATCTCTACATACTTTTTTAATACATCATTTAACATACCTTTAGCTAAAAATATTAAACAAGATGGCTGCTGCATCAAACACAAACTTGCCTACTTTTAGAGAGAAAAATGAAGGCCTTATCCTCTCTAGGCCTGAGGCCATTCAACAAATGCAGTCTTCTGCAACTCACACAACTAATTTATATTCTCAATTATTTCTATACTCTAAATTGCAATGCAGGAAATAATCAAATACATAAACATGCATATATTTGTGAATTGCTGAAGGAACATGTCCATCCACATATTCCTGCGTTATCAGTATACATGCACCTCTGTATATACTGTAGATATACCTGATTTCACTGGTCCTGGAATCTGGATTGCTAAAATCTCCCACATTCAGTAAATACAGCAGTGCACGTTACTGCACACTGCACAAGGGCAAGGCTGAGTGGAACATAGGAGCTCCAGGAAGGAGGTGTGCTGGTGTTGTTGTGACTAATCCCCTCCAGCCAGGCAGTAAATTATTAGTGTAGTAGTCACTAATTGCCAGCTCACCTTTAATTAAGCCCCCAATGGGGGGGTAGGGGAAGTCGTGGTCAGCGGTTGGGGACAGGGCCTCAGTCAGGGGGCGGGGCCTTGGACAGCCACTTCTTGGCTGCTGTAGCAGGGAAAAAAATCCTGTCTGCAGCAGCACAACAGATGATATGGGCCTGTTTTAATGGTAGGGCTTGGAGCTGCAGCTCCACCCACTCCATTGTTAATCCGACCCTGGCAGTTGCGATCGGTAATGAATCAGGACATACATGCCTACTCTCCCGGAAGTAGCGGGAGGCTCCCGTTATTTCAGGCAAACCCCCGCACCCCCAGTAGAGTAGGCATTTATTGCGCATTCTACCCACATCCTAGTGGGTAGGAGGAAAAAAAGTAGGCAAGTATGAATCAGGCCCATAGTTAGTATGTAATATTTTCTCCACCTCACTAGGATCTATTCACAGTAAAATCGATAATTATCAATCTCCCTTTGTATATATTGAATATGCCTATCTCAAAGGCTAATTAGATATAGGTGTACATGCATATGGATAAACCTAAAGTGTTGAATGTTATGTGATCCAGTCCAGGAGACCATACTAGGATCTAGACACAGTTGTCACTAGGTCTGACTCCATTGAGGGATGATCTGTATGCAGTAAAAATATAATATTCTGTCTTGATGATTACTTATGCCAAACTCTAATTTATATGACGCTAATTACAGACAAAATACTAAATATCCGAGGGGAAAGTATATTAACTATGGGTGTGCGGTGTGGGCACCCTGGACCCAGGGGCCCATGTGCACCGCACACCTTGCACCCATTATAAAGACACCTATGATTCAATACCTAAAAAACACTCAGAAATTGCTAACTTCATTGGATACTATGAGGCCTCAGGCTGCATACGGCATCGCAGTGGATAATTTATGCATACCCATGCAACGGCGTTCAAATGCACTGGCACGCCTGTGTTTCTCTGACCACCCCCACCCGTCACCACCCACAAATGGCACTATCACTCTGCGATGGGTCTGCATAGTGACTGCAATCGCAGTGGCCGGTTCGCACACACGAACTGCGATGCATGCGCAGAACTCAACAATTGGCTGATTGTGTGCGTATTAGCAACTGCGTTCCTTGCTGAATCAGGCCTATTGCTCCCCACAGACATTAATACAATTGCTACCCACAGAGATAAATAACATTGCTCCCCCATAGAGATAAATAAAATTGCTCCCCCTCAGAGGAAATAACTTTGCTCCCCTATGTCCCAGACGCCAGCCAGCCAGCCCCCCTACTGTTTTGCCAGCCAGCCCCCTTCTGTCTCCAGCCTGCCCTCCTTCTGTCTCTCCAGAGGAAGCCCTCTCACTAACCTTCAGGTACCTCTCATCGATCCAGCCAGCGGTGTCGCGGTGTGACACCATGACTTCACGTGCCATGCCTGCCGGCAAGTAAAAAAATAAACTTTATTGGTGGGTGCGGCCAGTCGAGGGAGTGAGTGGGCGGCTGAGCGAGGGAGGGAGTGGGTGGGCGGGGCTGGCTGCAGCACACTGACTGTGGGTTTGCGACTTGCGAGCTGTGCAATCGCAGAGATTGCGCGCCCCATGGGATTGCATGGCTCACCCTCCTCTAGAAACGGCCTTGACTGTAACCTAGGCCCACACCTCTCAGGAAGTTCCTGCTAACTTCATAACAACGCTGCCAGGCATCTCTAAATCTTGAAGTGTCTTACTGTTGTGATTATGGGTCTGATTCGGAGATGCACACCTATGCTGCCCTGCTGTGCATGTGTAAGCAGTTGCTATGCAAAAATATGAATTTCCTACTTGGAGTGTGTTGCTCCAGAACAAACTTCTGGGTGTTACAAGTCGCAGTCACGACTTTTCTCCCTTCGGAAATTTACCTGTGCATGACGTGGTTGTTCCGGTCTCTTCAGGTGCTAGACACTCGGCACGCCTCAGGAGGTCACATAATGTCCATAGCACAATCTGATTGGATGATCTTCCTATTTGTACATGCCGGACTTTTGCCGCCTCGCCGACTATAGCGTTCCTGTGGGTTCTCTTGGCTCAGCGGCACGAGCAGTATCCTGTCGCATCTGCTGGAAGGATCTCAGTCTACTCGGTTTGGCCTCTCCTACGGCCACCTTGCCGCACCATCTACTCCCCTGCTGTGCTCTGGCTTCCTTTTCCCATTTACGGCTTCTGTGCTGCACCGGCAGTGATGGCCCTCCAAGCCGAATCAGCATTCTCGGCAGGTCAGTGGACGCTAATTTATAAACTTGTACACTAACTTGTACTCAAACTTACGTACTGTCTGTCAGGACTTTGGACGCTAATTGGTACACTATCTTGTACATTAACTTGTACTCAAATCTATGTACTATTTATCAGGACATTGGCCCTCATTCAGAGGTGGTCGCAAGAAGCGACAGCTCACTCTGAATGAGGGCGGCCGCTTACCTTTTCAAGTGCGGCCCCCTGGTCGCTAGCTAAGCTGTGGGTTAGCCCATCGGGGCTTGCGACGAGACCCTAAGGTTGGGTCTCGGCAACCGCAAGCCCCAGGGAGCTTCCTGCTCTGATCGAGCAGGAAGCTCCCCACTGACATCACTGCTGATGTCAGTGCGGCCGCCACAAAACGGCAGGCGTTCCTTAAGCCACCCCCCCGCCCCGCCCACAAAACGGGGCGAGCTGTCGATCAACATCGACAGCCACCCCTTTTGTAGTGAGCTCCGGAGCGTGATAATTTCTCTCTCGCTCCGGGGCTTGTACACGCGCAGAGCGGCCGCTGCGCATGCGCAGGGCTTAAACATCGACCCGGTTGCGAGCGCTCAGAGCTTGCGACCGGGTCTGAATGAGACCCATTGTATCTTGTTCAGTGCTCAAGCCACAACATCAGCTCTCCAAGCCAAATCAATCGTCAAACTCTTCAGCATCGGCTCCAAGCCGTACCATCTGTTCTCCAAGCCAAATCAATTGTCAAACTCTTTAGTACGGGCTCCAAGCCACAACATCGACTCTCAAAGCCAAATCAATTGTCAAACTTATTCAGCATTGGCTCCAAGCCGCACCATCGGCTCTCAAAGTCAACTCACATATTTTCCTCTCCTCAGCACGGACTCCAAGCCACAACATTGGCTCTCAAAGCCAAATCAATTATTTAATTCTTCAACACAGGCTCCAAACCCCCTCATCGGATCTCTAGGTCGTATCAACTATTAAACTCTCCTCAGTCCGGGCCTCAAGCCGCTTTTTCCTACTTTCATATCCATACCACATTTACTACCAACAGAATCCTGAACCAGTTTCTTGCAACATCGATAGTATAACAATTCCTATACTGAATCTATACTCATATCACGATTCAGTCTCCATTCCTACTGTTATGGTGCATACACACGGTCAGATTTTCAGTCAGATCTGAACAATAACGATTGTAAAAATCATTCAATCGTTCATATCTGAAAGAAAATCTGACGTGTGACTGCAACGATGAACGATGCGCGTTCCCATTTGTCAGATAACGATATCTGACATCTGATGTGTTTGCAGTCAGATTTGGATGATTCCATTCATTTTAATACTATCTGAAATCGTTCATCTGACATATCTGACCGTGTGTATGCACCTACTCTCACCATTGAATCCTTTTTGCTCCTCCATGTGAATTGCTACTACCTCGAGCGTTAAGTCCAGGCGGCAGCCTAAGTACCGGTGAACGTATCCCAGTTCTTAGGGAACAATGGGCGGTTGTTATTGGCAGATCTCGATAGCCTGGTTCTAGACTTTTCACGTGGCGTAGGCATTGGATATCATAATACTGTGGCAGCAATTATTAAGAAATAAAGAGAAATACTGGGAATGTAATAATTTCTGTAGACAGACTAGTTGGTTGTTTTATGATTAACTCTGTTTAAGTCCCACATCATGTAGGATCAAGTGAGTGCTTATCTTGTCAAAGTTATGGACAGCAGTTGGAGATTAGAGTATCTTGAAACTGGGGCTGTGACATTGGAGGCAGCAGTGGTGATATATTTTTTTTTATAAGAACTTCACTATGACCAGGGCTCCTGCAGCAGAAATAGCCTTTTCGAGGCCACAGCAATCTACTTGGAAAGAGGGACAACCTGGAGGAACACACCCATTTTCCTCTGCATTTGCTGTTTCTTCACCCTTTGGCAAGGTGTGGGTAAAACCAGTTTTGGAAGATACCTACATCATTGCCACAAAGTTAGCACATCAGTGTCACCTATCTAGAGAAGAAACATACACCCTCTCCTGTGGGGGTACCTACTGTCAGACAATCTGCAATCAGTCACTGTCAGTGACCAGGTAACTGTGGGTTTAAGAGACACAGGGGCAGATCTTACTCTTGTCCATTCAGCACTAGGGGTTCCTAAGGACATTATACAGGGAAAGACTTTCTGTACGAGGGATGGGTTGCATCCTGCCTGATGATGGCAAAAGTTTACCTGAACTGGGGTCAGGGAGCATTGTGTGAGTGGTTGATGTTTTGAATAATCTCCCAACAAATGTGTCATTGAGACCTGATTTAGGCATAATGCCTTCTGAGTATATAACTGTGATGTCATTGATGATGCTGTGGGGCAAACTAACTCTACCCTAGGCTAATCATGGAAATATGTGTTCAACTGTATTTAATAATAATGATGTGGAGAATAATCATGCTGGTTCACAAGTTCCAGAGACTGATGGGGAAAAATGTATCTGACGTAGAGATGTCTAGGATGTCTGTACTTGCTAATGATGGTCATAGCCTCCCTGAATCTGATCAAGAAAGTGTGTTTTGGGAATGATGAAGACTGTATAGAGAGAAAATGGTCAAAGATTTGCAAGAGGTTGCAGTGGCTGAGAGACAGCTTGTAGTAACACAGTGTTAAGGATAGAGGTACCTCAATAACTTAGTCCAGCAACAGCCTTGAGGCCTGGATAACTTGGCTTGCTGCGGCTGTGTAGCAGCCTTGAGGGCTGATTATTCTTGGCTGGTAGTGGCCTGTGGGCCGTAGGTAAAGATGCGGCCTTTGGGCCGTGAAGCAGCCTTGAGGACTGATAGCTCTTGGCTAGAAGGGGCCTGTGGGCCGAAGGATAAGATGCAGCCTTTGGGCCATGAAACAGTCTTGAGGGCTGGTAACTCCTGGCTAGAAGCGGCCTGTATGCTGTAGAACAAGATGCGGCCTTTGGGCCATGAAGCAGTCTTGCAGGCTGGTAGCAGCTGTGATGTGGCTTATGGCGCCAGGTTGACACAAGCAGTGGTACACAAGAATGTCTACTTTGGACGCTGCAGTGCGGCCTGTGCCGCTGAGTTGACTGAGCATGGTCTGAACAACAGAGCTAGAAAACCCTTTAGACTTCATGAGGGATGTCTGAAGAGTCACGCCGTCAAAGACAGACGAGCCAGGTCCGGATGCAGACAGGGACCCTGAGGCAACAGGTCCGGGCATAGGGGAAGTGGGAATGGAGCATCTGTGGAGAGACTCCAAAGGTCAGAGTACCAATGATGTCTGGGACACCAGCAGAACAATTCTCCCTTCCTGTTGAATTTTCGAAGGACCTGAGGAAGGAGGGAGACTGGAGGGAAGAGGTACGACAGGTGGAAGGTCCACTTCGCTGACAAGGCATCTACGAATGCTGCTTCGGGGCCTCTTGTCCTGGACTCGTACGCCGGAGTTTTGTGATTTTCTCGTGAGGCCATGAGGCCCACTTGCGGTAGGTACTATTTGTCCACCAGGAGTTGAAGGACTTCTGGGTGTAGAGACCACTCCCCAGCATGAACGTCATGATAACTGAGGAAATTGGCTTCCCAATTGAGAATCCCCAGCATGAAGACCACAGAAATAGCTGGGAGGTGACATTCGGCCCATGTGTCACGTCTGTCATTGCCGACCGAATGCGAGTGCCTGCCTGGTGATTGAGGTAGGCCACTGCCGTGGAGTTATTGGACTGTACTTGTACTGGCCTGCTCCTGAGCCAAAGTGAGGGCTCTGTAGATGGCCCGGAGTTCCAGGAAATTGATTGGGAGGACTCTCTCTGTGGGAGTCCCACGTCCCTGGAAGGGGTGCTGGCCTGTCTGCGCCCCCTCCACAGAGACGTGTCCGTGGTGAGGAGCACCCAATCAGGGATTCAGAAGGGATGACCCCTGTTCAAGTTGGACGTTTGTAACCACCAGGAAAGAGACAGGCGAACCTACAGAGAGAGGACCATCATCTGGGATCTGATCAGATGAGGCAGCCCATTCCACCTCGATAGGATTAGGTGTTGTAGGGGCCTGGAGTGGAACTGAGCGAACTCCCCCATGTCGAAGGTGGATATCATGGATCCAAAGGTCTGCATTACTGAGTAAATTAACACTCAGCAACTGTGGAGTAGCCTGCACATTGGGTGCTGCAGTGCAGAGATTTTGTCTGCGGTCAGGAAGATTCTCTGAGACTGAGAATCCAGGAAGGCTCCCAGATGTACCATCCTTTGAGAAGGGGTCATGGAAGACTTTTTCTGCCAGCCGTGTGTTTTTAGAAAAGGCAATGGTTACCTGAAGATGGCGGCGAAGGACCTCTGGAGAGCTTACTAATAGCAAGAGATCGTCCAAGTACGGGAGCAGTCTTATCCCCTGACGATGAAGGTGGGCCGCCATAACTGCCATGATCTTAGTAAAGACCCGTGGAACTGTAGAAAGCTCAAATGGCAGTGCTTGAAATTGGAAATGTTGCTGTAGTAGAGCAAGCCAGAGATAGCGCTGATGAGAGGGCGCTATAGGTACATGTAGGTAACTGTCCTGAATATCCAGAGACACCATAAAGTCCCCAGGCTCCATAGCAGGACAAAAGAGGGTAGGGTTTCCATATAAATCCTGGGCACCCTGATAAACTTGTTCAGAGACCTGAGGTTGAGGATAGGCTGATGAGGCCCATTGGTCTTCTGAACCAAAAAAAGGGTAGAGTAATGAAGAACTGTTGGGGGGGCAGCCTCAGGAATAAGAAGGCATACCCATGAGAGACCACTTCTTGTACCCAGGCATCTGTGGTGGTCTGATGCCAGAACTGGGCAAACTGAAGTCGGCCTTCCACCCTGGTGGGCCCGCCCAGTCAGGCAGAAGGCTTGTCCTCAGATTTGGTAGCTGGACGTCTAGCAGCCCAGGCCTGTTTGGTCCTAGGCTTGGAGGCCTTTGTAGATGCTGCCTGCCTTGGAAAGGACAGACCTTTAGCCTTTCCCTGGGGATGAAAGGATGACATCCGAGGCCTCGTGGTAGATACAGAGGGAAAGAAAGCCGTCTTAGATATTAGATAGTAGATATTACCAGTTTGCAATGTTCTCCAATGTAAATGAAAGTCTGTAGGTCTAATGACTGGCAATGACCCATACACTGGAGTCTTCTTTGGGTCCGTGAAGAAATGCTGGTGTCCTGCAGGGACGTGTAGGTCTCTTATGCCAATTCCACTGCTATCATCCCCAAAGAAGCAGGAAGGTAGCTGCAATGCCAGATCTTGGAAAGATTTTCCTGGCAAGTCCCAGGCAGATGAAAAAACTTTCCAAACCAGGGTCAGTAGCTGTTATCGCATGTAGTTCTGTCCCTGCCAGCAATGATAACTCCACAGAACTCCAATCAGTAGATACAGTATGTGTGAAAATTGAGGGTTGTACACCAACACTTTTCCCTGCCGGATTGGCAGCTTTTTCAAGGTTCTTAACCAGGCGTGTCACGTGGAAATATACGGCTGGGGGAACTTCCCATTTAGCGCAATCAGTAGCTGGAATAGGATAAAAAGAATCAAGCGTTTAGGCAGCCAAAACTTTTTATTTGGCGTATTCCATGCTTCACTCATTAGATCAGAAAGCTGATCACAGTGAGGAAACTCTGTCAAAACTACCATCTGTCGTTTAAAGAGTGGGTCTTATGCCTTAGCAGTGGGTTCTGTATGTTCTATTTGAAGAACTGATCTTACAGCTCTAGTGCAGGTACAGTATATTCAATTTAGACGGAGGCTCTTCCTCCCCCCGAGGGGGAGTCTGAGAGAGAGATCTGCTTCTTCTGCTTCCCCAGACGATAACTCAGAATCTGATAGCTGGATGGACTGGGAAAATAACAGCACGCTTAGTAGTTTTACTAGGTAAGGGTCTCTCCTTTTGCAACAGTTGTTGAAAGGCTGTAGAGGTAGCTGCCAGACTTTGCACTGAGGTAGAAAGTACGTCTACCCATGGAAGAGGCTAAGAGGAACTGGATTTGCAGGGAGTACCTGTTGTGGCCATCCTATAGGTGGAGCTACTACAGGGACCGCTAGACGGTCCGCAATTTTTGCCAACACCTGTGAAAAGGAAGCCCAGGGGGGTTCATGAGGAGAAGCTGCAGGGGCCGACTGGCCAGGTGCCGTATAACAAGATGCACATAGACCATCTTGAATGGGATCTTCTGGAGTTAAACCTGTTAAACAGGACTTACAAGAATATCAAAAGAAAAGGTGGTGATAGTGCAAACTGTGTTAAAATATTTGTATACAGTGGATATACAGGACCTCATTCAAAGTCGGTCGTTGCGGCCGCACGGTCGTAAGGGAAAAGGGTCCGGATATGCAAATGATGCACTCGCAAGTTGCGTCCTTAAGATCGTATCGTTAGCTGGCCGACCAAGGGGAGGATGCGGCTGTAAGACAAAAAATACGCCCCCTTCTCGTACGCATTACACGTCATCTCCGGCCATATAAGGATTAATCGAGACCATCGGAACTGGTCGTAGAGCTTAAGGTTGACCATACCCTCTCTTAAGCACTACGATCAGGTCAGTGTACAAACCACCCATGTCACGTGTGCCATGACACTACTTTGTTAATTATGCACTCCCATAAAACGCCATTCGCATAATTAGGCACGCCTGCGTTCGGATCTCCACTCCCCCGTTTTCAAGCACCTTCCCCTGTTACCACCCACAAACGCGTCATTCTGTCACTCAAACTACCGACCTGGCTGTGTTCAAGGAGAGAGAAATTTCTGATCGTAGCATCTAGTTTGCGCACGCGCATTGCGAACTTTACGCATGTGCAGTTTAGCGAACATCGGTGGCGTACGACCGTGCGGCCGCAACGACCGACTCTGAATGAGGTCCACAGTGTGTGTAAGGGATCACACTTAATTAACCTATCGCAAGGCAGATGTATGTAAAAAACATTTAATAAAAATGCATAGGATCAACATTACATATTAAAGAAATAAATAACTCATAAATATGGAAAAAAAAAGTACAACTCTTGTGTGTACTCAGACTTGTGTCAGTGTTACTAGTTGATCTTGTCGTCACCTGGTGGCGGAGACAGTAACATACATTGTGAGCTGGACCAATTCCAGTTACATTGTCAGAAAAACTGATGTTACTATGAAATTTCTAATAATAACCTAGGGTAGAGATACTGAACCTTCTGTTATCTGTGACCCAAAGCAGGGGTTGCTGAAAGTTGTGCACCTGTGATCTGTTTGTTTCTGTGCCTACAATAAAATTCTCACACAGGTAGCATCTCCCATTATATATATTCAGGGAGTGCAGTCCAGGAATCTTTCCTATATACTCAATTTAATGTGCTTTATTGCACACCTGAGGGAAAGGAGACGCCTTCAGTCTGGATTTGCACCCCTCCCTTATTGGTTTAAAAGCATGGAGTCTGGTAATGTATATGCACACTGGTATTAGGCACAATTCTAGGTAAGTCCTACAAGTTATATATACTGTAGCGCAACTTTGGTTCATTTTTGGGGTGTGGGACCCCTGGATTGCTTTGGTTGATCTGGTTCAGGGCACCGCATTATAACACATTTTTCTTTTATAACACATTTTAACCCTTCACTGTTTATTATACATGTACTTCACCTTTTTATTTTCATTTCTTTATATAGTGCAGTGGCTGCTCTTAACTATCTCTTTTACACTTCACTTTTATGGCGGTGCCCTGGGACAGCTCAGCTGGGCTAGTTTGGGGGTGTCCTGCGCTCTGCATTTGAACCCTAGTATGTTAGGGATCTACCTGACAGAGGTTACATGGATATGGTGTGTAGGCCCATAACCTTGGCCCTGATTATGCTAAAAACCTTTATTGATTGCAAAATTTGATTGCAAATGTATTTATATACAATTAGTAATTTGGAGTTGTGCACCTGTGATCTGTTTGTTTCTGTGCCTACAATAAAAGTCTCACACAGGTAGCACCTCCCATTATATATATTCAGGTTGTGCAGTCCAGGTATCTTTCCTATAACATCAGATCCAATTAAATTTTTCTAGAGCAACAAGCTTTAAAAAATTTGAGTACATACCCAGATATTACTATATGCCCCGCATACAAAGGCGGGGGTATTGTGGTACAAGACCTCACGTTTTACAAAGCAGAGATATACAGACAACTGGCAGATAAGGATGCTTATGAATCACTTACCAGTGACCCTACTCCTGTTTTGGATGAGATCTTACTGAGAGCAACCAATCAGGGTATCATTAGGGTGAAAACTAAAGAGGCATTGACACAAGACTGGCCTAAGGTTCCAGTATTATATAGTATTCCCAAACTTAACAAAAATGCGGTAACACTGCCTGGTAGGCCTATTATCGCAGCCAGGGTTTCCCTTTATTACTATATTTCACAATACCTTGATCATTATTTACAGCCTCTGATCTTAAAGGATACGTTTTTAAAGGATACCAGTTCTTTTATCCTTAAGTTACAGCAGTTTACAGCATCACCACATAAAGCTTTAATGTGTACCATTGATGTAACAAGCTTATATACCAGCATACCCCAAACAGAAGGTATTGATGCTGTACAACGTTTCATTACTAACAATCAGAATTATGAAGGTCCTGAGCTTGAATTTTTACTTGACTTATTACGTTTAACAGTAACGAGGAACTACTTCCTTTTCGACAATAAATTTTATATTCAGCGATCTGGGTGCGTAATGGGCTCTTGCGTAGCCCAGAGTTTCACCAACATTTGCATGTTTATGGTTGAAAAGGAATTCTTTATCAGTGGTCAAAATACTGCCCAATATATATCGAGTTATTCTTGATATATAGATGATATCTTTCTGTTCTGGAATAGTACACAAGAATCGTTTATACTGTTTATAAATGACATCAATCATCGAGAGTCTCCGATGAAATTCACATTTGATTGTAGTTCTGACAATATACATTACTTGGATGTAATGGTCATAATGGATACAGAAGGTCATATTCAAACTACGATGTTTTATAAAGAGACTGATAGGAATACATTATTATCAGCAGATAGTCACCATCCGCCAGCTCTTATAAGGGGTCTCCCGTTCTTGCAATTTCTCAGGGTGATACGTATATGTAGTGACCCCATTGATGTGAAAATACAAATTCAAAGGACGCTATTAAATTTTCTTCAACGAGGATATCATTACAGAGCCCTGACCAAAGCCAGAGATAGGGCTCTACTCATTACTAGACAAAAGGCCTTGACATCATCTGCTAAGACACGTATGGATAACAAAATTGTGTGGACCCAAGAATATTCTACTAAGAGTGAAGACTGGATGAAAACAGCCAAAACAGTGTGGCCGATTGTATCTTCTGACAGTTACCGGCTTTATATGACTGTTCTATTCTACCCTCTTATAAAAGGGTCGTAATATTCGGGACATGACAGTGCATAATGATGTCAGTCATCAGTTAAGCAAACCGATAAAAAAAATGTATCTCGTAAGCCCGGTAACTACAGATGTACAGGTTGTACCACCTATAGTTATTTAGAGACAGGTGATAATTTTTTACGATCCGGTCAAGTCTTCCAAATTAGATATCCTCTTACATGTTCCAGTAGATTTATTGTATACTACATTAGGTGTCCTTGTAGCCTGCTATACGTGGGTAAAACCACGCCACAGATGAAAGGATGGTGCTACACAGTTCTAGTATACAAGCAGAATTGGATGGAAAGAGTTGTGACCAACCCATTGCGCGTCACTTTAGGGACTTCCAGCACAATTTGTCTAGCATTAGATATAAAATTATTGATTGGGTTCCCCCCCAACATTAGAGGTGGTAACAGAGATTGGATCCTGTTACAGAAGGAAGCCAAGTGGATATATACTTTGCAAACAGTCCATCCACTGGGACTCCATGTGAATCTATCCCTCATGTGTTATCTGTAAAGTGTCTTTGTCAATGTGGTGTATGTGATCTATATAGTCACATGCTATGACTAGGGTCATATGTTCTAGATTAATATGTGTCTTTTTCCATATAGTCTGATGTCACATGGTATGACTCATGTAGTTTTATATGTAATACATGACAACATCATTATTGCTACAGTTGGTTTCTTGCATAGTCAGTCTGCTTCCACACCCCTTATATATTTTCGGTTTGGATTTATTAGGGATGTATAGACACTTCGATGCTCCATATAAGAGATGTATACAGCTTTGCTCTCTCAAAAATACTATGTCACATTGGTCTTTTACATGGTGCATATCATACTGTTCCCATTATTGTGCTGTTATACACATAGAGGGATTATTTATGTCAGTCTATTAGCTGGTTTCTATATGGTTACTTAGTCCTATAGTCCAGTTACCCCGGATGCTGTGTAACACATTATGTCATCTGAGAGTGAGTGCCGAACCACGCAAGAACATACATACACATATATATATATAAAATATTTATATATATATAGCACTAATCCATGGCACTCACCATTCCTAGATTTGGGGTGCAACATGGTATGTCACCACATTGTTTAAATAGAAATCAGAGGGGCTTTGCACTCACCATAATAACAATGATAAACATAATAAACAGTGGGGTTTTGGTTTATGAATTGATCAATGCATTTAAGCTTGCAGCCCTAATGTGATGGCTATGTCCATGTTATAATTCTGAGCAATAGAGTAGGGACTTGCAGTAAAGTGGGGTCCCGTGACGGGCGCTGCAAGCTTAAATGCATTGATCAATTCATGAATCAAAACCCCACTGTTTATTATTATTATTGTTAGTTATTATGGTGAGTGCAGAGCCCCTGTGATTTAAATTTAAACAATGTGGTCACATACCGTGTGGCTCCCCAAATCTAGGAATGGTGAGTGCCATGGATTAGTGCTTTTTGTTTATTATGATTAATTTTTATAATTAATCATTTTTGTGATCACATTTTCTCATGCACTTTTTAACTAGTTATCTAACTTGTGTCAGCTGTTTTCCTAGGTGCTTTGCAACAGGTGTGCTTGGTAACTGTCTCACATTTAAAAGCAAAGTTGCTGTGCGCTTTAAACCTTGATAGCATACCCTGAGTTTAACACTAATGTGATGGCTATGTCCATGTTATAATTCTGAGCAATAGAGTAGGGACTTGCAGTAAAGTAGGGTCCCGTGACGGGGGCTGCAAGCTTAAATGCATTGATCAATTCATGAACCAAAACCCCACTGTTTATTATTATTATTGTTAGTTATTATGGTGAGTACAGAGCCCCTGTGATTTCTATATTTTATATATATATACACACACACACAAAATATATATATATATATATACACACACACACACACTTTTTTTTCTGTTCAATGGACATGTACAGTATATTTGTTTGTTACTTTCAGTTTTAAAACTATTAAAGCAAAACACTTTGAAATCAGTGTCCGAGACAAATGTACTTTATAAAACATTTTATTTAATATAAAACACATGCCAAGGAAGAGTATTAACAAAATAAGTCTGACTTAACATATAGTAACTGGATTCCTGAAGTTGAAGTCACATATTATTGCTTTTGAAAAATCCTGAGAAAAGCTTAATTAAAAACTAATTTCAAAAATACTTGTTGGTCTATATTAGAGGTAGATAAATTGCTCGCCAATAATAAAAGTCCCAGCAAATCCTGACAGCACAGGGTGCAAAACCCTTTTCTAAATGACAGAATTACTAGAAACATGTTGTACTTTCATTCCTTTTTCCATTCAATTTGAAAATTTAGGCTTTATTTGTGTGTGTAAACTATCAAAACAAAATACTAAATGGTATACAAACCTGTATCTCCGCTAAGCTGGTTTTGCCTTTAAAATGATTGCTGCTTTAAAAATACGGGAAGACTTGCAGGCGTTCCCGCAGTGGCTGCAAGTCGCAACCTATTACATAAGCCCCCATATGTTTGGTCAATTTGTGCTTTAGTTATATTTTATTTTGAAAACACTTGAGCACAACATTCTACATTGCCATTTTTGAATGACTGAAGATAAACTGACCAATGGCAAAAGTGAAGAGGCGAGTGGATGAAGGTGTTATGAAACAATTTTCGAAAAATAACTTTTAATGGATGAAGGTGTTATTACATAGGGATCATAGTAACAATATTATTTAAAATGTTGGTACACGCAAACAAAACACTCGTTAGACTACACAAGGAGCAGATATTATCTTTGGGGATTCAAGGCAGTTAACTGCTGGCGGTGATGTCTAGGCCACCTAGAAGGCAACACACTATAGTTAGATGCTTACTCTATTTTCAAAGGGCCAATTCTCATATACCATACCTAGGAATAGTTCTGCCTCGTAATCCATCAGATTTATATGGCTCAATATAGGTCGGGTAATACATACTCTATCTAATAATGTTAAAGGCTGGGAACGCCTACAATTGTCCTTTCTAGGAAGAGACAAATTTACTTAAAATGGTGGCAGTGGCTCACCTGATATATCCCTTGCAATCACTCCCTATACTCTTGACTAAAACAGACGTGCAATTAATCAATGCCCTGTTTCGCAAATTTATCTGGAGGAGGGGGCCGTTCTCGAATTGCTTTGAGAAAATTAAGTCAACCAAAATTCAAATGGAGGTATAAACTTTCCAGACATTGTAATATATTATCATGCAGCCCTTTTACGATACTTATGAGACTGGCTTCACAAAACTTCTGTTTATACCAACACTTCATTAGAACAAGAATTTTTGGGCGGTATTGACTTTATCTCTTTTCTCCACCAACATAACCAGGAAATACCAGACCCTCTAAAATTAAATCCTCTTTTATGGACGACCAGGAAAATTTGGCATATCCTTAGGCATAAGGCTGGTTTGAAAGCATTTCATTCCCTATACCTACCCTTAATTCACAACCCTAATTTTCTGGATGGCATGGCTGCTCACCCCTTCAATTTGTGGAGAGTGGGCGGGGATACAAAATATTAGATGTTTGGTATCCACAGAAAACAAACGTCTCCTCACTTATACAGAAATTACATCGCAATTTGCCCTGGTCAGCCCATATCCTTTGGCTTTCCTACAAACACGAATTTTATGTGTCACATGTTATTGGTAATTTTTCAGATGGAGACTGGGATAGTACCTTGGATGCTTCCTAACGCAACCTGTGACGAACTATAAAGATATTTCGGTTCATTATACATTTTTGAGAGCTATTTTGGACCATACTAAGATCAATGGGGGCATGGCTGGATGGCTGATCAAATTCCCTACCCTAAATATGTCTCAACTAGTAAAGGCTTTTTGGTTTTTCAAGGAAAACGCTTCCAGCTAGTATGTACACTTTACTTTTACTCAATATATATCATAATACATACTTGTCTCCACTCCGACGTTTCCGAATGGGGACCTCGGATAGTCATGCTTGTACAAAATGTCATTAGGAGTAGGCAGATACATACCACTGCCTCTGGGCTTGCCATATTGCTCAATACGTATGGCACCATATTTGTCGTTACGCAGAGGCCAAACACATAAATTACATGCCTTTTATCCCGGAATGAGCAAAATTGGGATCTTCAATTTACATGACATTGGCCAGTAGGAAACTTTCAGTGCTGCGGGCAGGAAAACAATTCTGCAGGGCTGGATAGAAAGCACACCTCTCCAAATACCTCTATTCCTAAACAAGTTTAACTTTCTATTTAGGATGGACTGGGTAGAAACGCTTCTGCATAAATAAAAATATGCGGAACGTTTTTTTATGATTTGGGAACCATATATAGATACTTTTCCACTCACAACTAGGAAACAAATCCATCAGAGCCTTAAACATACCACATGGTATCTAACTAGGTTAGTGGCACAGGATCCACCTATTTCTTTGATCTGATTGATGGTTGATTGGCAGAGCTCCCACCCGGGCTGCTTATAATTGTGTATTGTAATCACAGCCACAGTTAATACTGTGTATTGTTTATATGTTGAATTGTGTATATATCACACGTACTTTCAATTTGCTATTGATAAATAACTTATGTTTGTGCTTCAATACAGTTATATTGAATATTGTATTTGACATATTCATACTGTAATAATCTCTTTTATGGAAATTGTTGTCAACAATTATACTATAATGCCTCAATAAAAAGTGTTAAAAAAAAATGTAGGTAGTCTATTTATTAATATATTAATTACTGTGAATAAAAGTGCTATGTCCAATTAATGCCAAATGTACCTTATACTGTGAATATCTCAGTTTCTTCTAAACGTAACATTACACCTTCATCCACTCGCCTCTTCATTTACTACCTTAATCATTTTTATTCCACTGCCCAGTTTTACCTATTTCCCCTCTCACTCCATTGTGTTGTGTCCTGTCGGGTTAACACTGTTCAACCATGGAAACAGGGAGGTAATCTTTTGTAAGTGTACGCTCAGGTAACGAGGCTGAAATACAAACTCCTCTCCCAGTTTTCAGGAACGAATAAATAGGACTACTCTTATGATAGCTTGCCGTGTTATAATAACATTACTACATTACCCTGACTTTACATTACTGCAAGACTGTGTTTGCTGTAGGGTAGCATTTGCACTCATCCCTCCAAAACGAGAGAGGGGCAGGATTTGAAACTAAACGACCATATCCCGCTCAGATGATCGATAACGTCTCTATTGCTATGGGATAATAGTTATCCTTTCTTACTGAAGCCCTATAAAAAGGCAGGAAGACAAGCTGGGGTGCATAAAACAGGTCATATTTATATATGAATGTAACCTTATGATATTTCAGTGTTATACTGACTTCAATCCAGGGTGTTAAATAGCTGACAACACAAAGAAATACAGATTAGATTAAACAAATAAAAACACTAATAGTTTTCTACAACAAAACAATACAACAACCAAATGATTGTCCAACCTCTTCTTCAGCATCCGTTCCCAGATGTACCTAAGCATACGCACAGATGAATAGGTCACATTCTTAATGCACCAGATGTATAATAGCACCATAGCACTTACCTGGGGAAAAAAAAAAATCTAAATCCACTGTTCTAAGTGCACAAATAATAAACTGCAATATATGTCTAGTATTATGCAGGATTGCTCCAATGGTTTTATTAGTACGTGAGATGTGTGTGCTCAGTATTTAATCCATTCCGCCTTCTTCTCCCCCTAAAACTGGAGTTACTTTGACTCCTGTTACCCATGTAAAGATTTGGTCTTCAATACCCCTTTTCTTCCCCCATTACTATACTAGCAGTACCCCTATACTCAAACCTGCCTATACACATCTCAGGGTATAGTTGCTCCTCTGCCATCTACTGAAACCTTGTAATACCATCCTGTAGTAATGAAATATCCCACTTGTTTATAACAGTCACTAAAAATTTAATAGTGAGAGCTAGTGAAATGTGTACCCCTCCCATAGCCCCTTTACAGTTTTGTCTCTTCTCCACTTTTGTGATCGAAAATTAGATAATATTAAACTATCTGATATTTTAGGCAGACCAAGGTAAAAATTAAAGCAATTAATAAATGTATCTTTGCTTTGCTTAAATAAGAAATTGGATTTTGCATGTTTTTTTGGAGTACTTTTTGGGTCACTTGGTGACATTTTTTGTATTTGAAATAACCAATATATACATATACAGTCTAGGGATGTGCAGGCTCGGTTCCGTTCGTTTTTTTTTTACCGAATCTTATTGGCTATCCAAAACTCGTCACAGCTGAAACCCAATAAGATTTGGGGAAAAAAAAACGAACGGAACAGAGTAGAACCGAGCCTGCATTATACACAAATATAGAAATAAACATATTAAACCCTAGTAAATATTTAAATTAACTAAATACAAATATAAAGGGTCATCATGAAATACAAATAGTAAGTTCTAATAGTATTGTAGCATGATAGATTAGGAAGCTATGCTGTGTGATAGAACAGTGCTTACCAGATAAGGTGCATACACACACGATTTTTTGAACGATTATCGTTAAACAATATCGTTTAACGATAATCTTTTGTAAAAATCATTCATTTCTGAGTCAAACGATGAACGATTTTCGTTCATGCGCGTTCATGTTTGTAGTTCCGTCAGACTTGTCAACTCAACAATTTTCAGTAAGGGAATATGCAAAAATCGTTTGTAGTTCTAAAAAATCATTCATTACATTTAAATGAACATAGTAAATGAACAACTTTAGTAAACTATTTTAGTTCATTTTTTCAAGGGAGAAAATCGTTTACTAAAATCGTTCATTAACTAAATTGTTGTGTGTGTATGCAGCTATAGCTAACAGTATATTTGATTATTTAGGTGATGAGTCACAGCAGTGTATGTATATAATACTATATATAGAAAATTATTGTAAAAATGTAAATCTACTTTATTCTATCCAATGAGGATGGAGTAAGTAAAGGTGATACTAGCCAAAGTAGTGGCTTCATCAATTGTTAAAAAAAATTGAAATATGTAAAAATACAAAAAAATAAAATAAAAAAATGCATGACTCAAGTGGTTTTCTTTCATCACATACAAAAATTCAGAATGTGCATAGATATAGTTACAAAAGTAGGTAAACACATAGGTTAAAGTTTTCATTACTCATTGAAAGTGTACAGTGCCATGTTAAATTTTCCATTTCCAAGTGTGCTTCTAGCGTGCTCCTTCAAGGCCTTGGTTTAGTGAGGACAGTCGCAGTGGTGATGGGCTTTTTGGGTGAGCCAACTGTGAAAGAAATAAAAAAAATAGTTTCTTTCTATTTTCAAATTAAAGTATGATAATCGCGTTGCACTTGTTTATGTTAATAACGAAGTGACGGTGTGAAAAGAATTAGCCCCATCACTTACACATAGTGGAAGCAGCCATTTTGTGATCTGAATCAATAATGCCGGCTGCGAGGCTGTTTGCTGGCTTAGCGCTTCGATAACAGCCTCGCGGCCGGCACTTTAGTTGCGAGAACCAGCATTCTCCGACTAAACACCCAGGTTAAGTAGCGAAACCGGCATTCTCCGACTTAAGTTGTACTAGCTGGACTAAACAGCCCGCTGAATTGAATAGCTTCGGGATCAACTTCCCAGCGCTATTCAACTCGCGCTTAATTGAATCACCCCCAATGAGTTTGATTTACTTTATCTACTTTGTATATGCTATATACTGGAATGCTTCAGGATTATATACTGTACCTTGTTATCAATTACTGGTATACGTACTAATGATATTGAATTTCAGCCTCTATACGCACCTACCTATACCTTCTAAACCCTGCCTATAAACCTCTAAAATTGACGCTATTTGCGTACGCAGTCATACAGTAAAATAAAGACTTTAGACCTTGAACATGTGTTCCAAAGCACAAAGTATTATTCAAGTAAAGTACAGTCAGTTACACGCTGTGATCGAAGTACAATTTAGCGCAAAGAATTATACAGACCCAAGATACAGTCATACATACGCAAGCGCTCTGGGACCAGATTCCGGCATCAGCAAGAGACCTCTGTCAATCAGCAGAATAGACTAGAAACCCAGGGTCAGAGCACACATATTTATACCCCCCCGAAATAGACAACACAATAGAGGAGTTTGTTGCTGATCCCATTGGTTCCCAGTGCGGGTGCATTTGTTACAGGGCATTTAACAGGTTGATTCAAATGGCCACAGTCCAGCCTCCAACATCTGGTTGCCTTCGTTTTCCCACCTCATGCAAATCTAGACTGTTGGTTTTACAAAGTACATTTTGGTTCTTTATGTCTTTACGGTCCATAAGTTGCGAACGCATGTTCCGATCTTCACACCGATGATACCGGAAAGCTGTGGATAAAGCGCGGTTTAGTATAATATCAAACACGGCTTACTTATCACGTATTAAACCTTAGATACCAAAATAGTCTTTATTTCACAGCATTTGTAATAAATGAATAAAACTTGGATCTTTTACTTTATAGCTATGGAACCTTTTGTGTAAGTGGGCATTATGTAAGTATTAGGGATATGGGAAAAGACGCTAGTTAGGTTTATCTGATTTGGGGCAGATGTGCATGCATGCAGCTAATAAACAGTGTTCGCATGCAGGATATTGTGCATTCGCCACTGAGCGTCATGTTAGCAGCGCAACTGTGCGTAATGTGCGGTGTTTATGCATGAGATTCTATCTATGATGGACTTAACACACACACATATATATATATATACACACACACATACACACACACACACACATCTCATTCCTTACTAACAGTTTCAAACTGCAATGCAAATGTGTTACGGGCAGTGAGCTTCACTTCTCAAACAAGGGGGGCCATTCTGTCTGGGAGTGAGACTAAAACCTGTTTAGGATTCAGACAAATTCAACTGTGTAGATCAATGTCTGGGTTATATTACAATTGCCACAACTATACTTGTCTATATACAGGGATTCCCAATTTGTATGTAAAACACTCACAGTATTCTGGTATATTGTCTATTCTATTTACTTTTCTCAGGAGGCTGTTTTTCTAGTTGTTTTTGGTAGATTATCAAAAACATTGCCATCTGTACTTAGCTCGTGAGTTGTAACTTAAAATGGCGCTGGTCGCAAAATGGCGTCTTGCAGATTCTTAATTTTTAAGATGGAGTCAAGCTGCCATTCGCAAGACGGCATCGTGCACGCAAATTTTTACGCTGATTCCGTCTCAGCCACTAATCCAGCTTCGACAGTCCACCCTTTGATAGCGAACAACATGCTATCACATCCTGATGTTAAAATTAATTTTAGGCATACATACATATATTACTTAATGTTATTAGGGGATGGCACAAGGTGGTTCTTAATCCATCAATAATGTGTCTCTAGGAGGGATATAAAACTACCATTATACGCACACCGCGGACCTTGAGATATCATGTGAAAGATGTGGGGATGCACCAGTCCTATAAAGGAAGTCTTGAGGGGGATCAGGGACTTACATTATTTGAGATGTTTGAAAATAACATTTTAATAATAATACATTTCATGCACGTCTAAACATAATACATTATATGATGGTATTCCCAAGTTCAGAGTTGTAATGCAGTTCTATATTTACCTCAGTATTCATATTGTAATTACTGACCAACATCATAATTTCGTTCCTTCGTTTTATCTTATTCTCACATTTTCTACACTTCAACACAATAGGAGCACACCGGACACATATGCCAATTACTATAATGATGACCAGTATAAGGATCAGGAAGTTGCCTACGCTTGCGATCATTTCCTGGGCCCATTTCCCTAGGAGAACTATGAGAACCATTTTACAGAGTTCAACCATGACACCCATTCCTCTATCTTTTCCTCTACTTCAGCCACTGAAGCATTATGGTTCTTCCGAAATTCCCATTCAGCTGCAGAATTTCATCCATCTTTCGATCTATTACCTTTTTGGGATCGCTGGTAATATTGGTGACATAGGTGCAACACTTCACTCCAAATTGGGTGGCCAAGGTTACGCAATATCCTCCAGTGACAGCGGTTAAATAATTTAACACTAGTCTGTGTTGCACCAGTTCTTTCTTGTACGCTTGCAATTCTCTACCTGTATACCTGAAAGTGTGATCATACATCTCGGTGATATTATCTATCAATTTAGCAAGATCCTGAATATATCTAAAATTTAGTGTACCCCGAGTGATCCTGGTGGGATCCAATGCTACTAAAACTTGAAAGCCAGTTGTCACTAATTAACTGAGTGGCTTTATGCAAGTCACCAGGTATCATATTTCTTTTGCCTCTGTGTTCATACTGTGTGTGAAGATATGGTGATGGTGTGTTTTTATGAATACCGAGCATTTCAACATGTGTGAGGGTCATAACCTCTGGGACTACTCTTCCCAGGTAACACAAACCTTTGAAACTCGGGGAGAGCCATTTATACGCTTTTTTTCCACATATAAAATATACATTATCAGGGAGAACGTAAGGGATAGAATGCATCATTATCATTAAACACATTTCCCTTGCAAACAGTCCTATTTCAGGCTCTTCCATCTGGTACATGCAAGTTTCTGGTTGTATTATCTTAGCACAATATCCATCTGGTACCTTACCAATAATTTATTTGGTGGAACTCAATGTATAACGATACCTAAAGCTTCTCCCATTAGATTTAATTGAGCGTAACAGATCATGATTCGTAGATTCATTATCAGCTCTCAGTGAGAAGGTCATCGTCTGATTATTCCCCGCCACTTCCCAATTCCCTGGTTTATTGGGGTTGGTTATGTTCAAACAAAAAAGTGATCTATTTGCTTGGAATTGATATAATTTGAAATGAGGTGGTTTGGATGAGAGGAATTTTCCATCCAAGGTTTTCCCTTTTTGCAATTCTAAAATTTCCGTGGTATTCAGCGGAAATGGCACCAACCCTACATTATGCTGACCCTGTGGCACATGTGAGCACACCCAACAATCAGTTTGATTTAAAACTTTGCCTATCATGCTATGATAATCCTCTAAAGGATACCCACCCCAGGACGGGTTATATTTAGGTTGGCACCTTTGGTTCTCATCAACTAGGGACCCACAAAACTCACAAATACAGGAATCTTCAGACGATAAACCTCCACACCGTTCCCAAGTATCCGAAATAACAGCTCTTTTAACAATTACAGTACTAAGATTGGTCAAACACTCCCGATTGGCATAGCACTCCTCCTGACTCCACTCCACCAGCGCTGCCATCAGCTCCCATCTCCTCTATCGGTCCCCCGACACAGAAACTGGACATTCCCCAACCAACCAGGATGGTGAACACTCTAGAAGAGAATATGAAGTTGAACACAGCAGGCCAGTCCATTGTCACAACAAAGACCTGCAAATTTCTTTTAGTTCAGGTATCTCACTACGACCTTTTCAATCCTCCCGGAACAAGCTTGCGATCGACAGGTCCACGTTATCAGCCTTGTCTCCGCCTTGTTTCTCCACTGGTTGGTTGACCTTTTTGCAGTGAGTGGAATGTACCCAGGTATCGCTCTCAGCCACCTTCAAAGATGTAGTACTTGTCAGCAGCACCTGGTACGGACCTTCCCACCGATCAGTCAAACAACCTGAACTAAAAAAAAATTCGGATCATAACAACTTCCCCAGGTTTGACATCATGACAGTTTGCATCAGACATGTTGGAAAATAACATTTTCAATTTCAGTTGTTCTTACTCATCTTCGTGAGACACTGCACAGTAACCTCATTATCATATTTTCACATGAGGCTGCCTGTTAAACAGTATCTCAAAGGGGGACAGGTAGACAGATGGTCTGGAATGATCTTGATATTAATACCCATCACCTTACACAGGTTATAAAAGACATTACTTGTGAAATGAGTATCCCTCCTATATTCAATTATTCTAGGGATACTGTATTTGTACACAAATTCCTGCAATTTAAATTCTGTTATCCATATCTACTGCTCTAAATATTGCCTGGGCCCCTGGGTTGGACAGTATTCCGAGTATTTGACCTTAGCCTGGCATGGCTGCCGTTTGTCCTTAGCGACCTTGTGTCCTGTGTATGAGAGATAAAGCACAACAGTTTAATATCATTTAAACATGACCTAAATACAACAATAAATCGTCCACATTTTACATTAGAACAGATCCATTGGCAGGTTAAAAAGATTGTTAACAGTCATGCAAGGCCTGGGAGAAGATACTGGGGCTGTCTATGAAACCCTGGGGCAATCGTGTCCATGTGTATTGTACAACCCTATATGTGAAAGCGAAAAGGTACTGACAGTCAGGATGAAGAGGTACAGAGAAGAAAGCAGAACAGAGGTCAATTACAGTGAAATGGGTTGCATTTGATGGGATCTGCATAAGAGTGACAGCTGGATTTGGCACTATGCGAAATTGGCTTTCTACTATCTTATTAACACCTCTAAGGTCTTGTACCAGCCTATAACCCCTCCCACCACTCTTTTTCACCGGGAAGATGGGACTATTGGCTACACTAGCTGTACGAACTAAAATTCCCTGTTGTAATAATCGTTCAATTATTGGATAAACCCCTAATTACCTCCTGTTTTAGTGGGTACTGAGGAATTTTTGGAGCTTATCTACCGCTTTTTAAGTTTACCATTACGGGGCTTACGTTTGCCATTAATCCAGTGTCCTGTCCATCCTTAGTCCAAAGTGAATCTGGAATTTGGGATAACATTTGATCTACCTGAGATGGTTTTCCATTTACACTGGTAGAGTGATACATTATCGTTTGGGGAGTGTCCAACATCCCTCACCTCGTGCGCAACTCTCTCTGGGATATCTAGAAATACACCATCAGGGGTGCAATATATGACACATCCCATCTTACATAACAAATCTCTTCCCAGTAGGTTAGTAGGAGCCGCAGCAGCCAGAAGGAAGGAATGCCTGGTATGCAACGGCCCGATAGTAACCTCTGTGGATTTTGTTAAAGGATAATGTTGCACTTTACCCGTTACGCCCATTGCTGGTACTGTCTCGTTGATTACCTGTAAATTAACGGGAGATTTTATCACTGACCTGGTCGCCCCTGTGTCTACAAGAAAAGGATATTTAGTACCAGCTACATCAACCATCATGACTGGCTCTTCCCTAGTACCTCCCGTTAACCTATCTGTAGACTACAGGTATGACCTGACCCCTAGCGTTGGCTCCCACTCTCCAATAAAGCATTAACTGCCACGATTGGAGCTGGTACCTGTTGGACAGTTGCTGGTCTCTGTGCATATCCCTTATGGGGATATCCAGGTTTTCCCTGATTTGGTTGTTGTGCGGGTTGTGCAGGAGGACTAGGTGGTGGGTATGGGTAAGGATATTGAGGGAAAGGATATGATTGGGGATATGTAGTTTGTGGATAGTATGGGACTTGTGGTTGTGCAGGGTAAGTGAGATAGGGTTGTGTTTGCAGTGGTGTGGGACAATTGAGGGCTTGTAACTGTTCAGGTGCAGGTGTGTGTGGCTGCAGGTGTATCTGCTGGCTGTGATGTTACAGTCATTCCTTCCAGAGCTTGAATACTGACAGCCATTAGTTTCTCGCTCTGGGTCTCTCTCTTCTTTGAGATGTTTTTATCATGTTCTATGGCGTATTCTATGAGGGTATGTATTGTGACTCCCCCCCCAGCCAGTCTGTGAGGTCTGAACCCGGGTTTTTCAGGTTCTCTTTAAGACCATCCATGTGTATGGTGACAATCATTCCCCTGTGGTGAATGCTATCTTTAATATCCTCTAACCCAATGTACTGGGTGATAGCCTGCAGAGCCCGGTCGCAATAATCTTCTGCAGATTCACTCTCCTTTTGCTTTATGGTGAAAATTTTGTTCCAGTTAACTACTACTGGAAAATATATACCCAATTGAGTTATAATGCGGGAAATATTACCTTGGTTCACTTGGTCTGTTAAGGGAACGTCACCATCCAATACACAATCCGTGATAAATTTTGTCACGTCGATATTGCGTGGTAGACAGGCCCTTAACACCACCCGCCAATCTTTATTGGTGGGCTCATGAGAACTACCCAAATTTCTCAAAAATCTTTGACATTTGGCCAATTCCTTTTTGGGATCGGGGAAATCATTTATGATGGAATTTAGCTCTGCTCTTGTCCAAGGACAATGCATTACCACATCCCTTGTAGGTACAACTCCGTTCGCATCCGCATTCCCATTCGGAACAGTGATTGTCCGAATGGGATGCAGACCGGCCGCAGTGCTACCTTTGACCTTATTACCTGGCTGGGGGTTTAATCTGTTGCTGCAACGTATAGTATTATCAACTTCCTCCACGGGCGCTGAGGAGTTTAACACTTCCCGTGCTGTTACAGATGGAGATGGTGGCACCACTTGAGCTTGTCGTGGTGTCGCATCTAACATGTGCACAGCATGGGAAACGGCAGACATAACAATAGGCTCATCATCCACATCATAAACATTTTCTTTATGGTTACTTAAGAGAGGGTACAAGTAGCTTGTTACGTTTTTGAGTTTTTTTCATGACTGTATCTGCACCTACATCCACATAAGGTGGCGGTGGTGCGCGTGAACTACTGGCAATACCCTCCACCGCGCTACCTTGCCGCAAGTGCGCACCATTTTGCGGCTCGCACACATTGCAATCCAGCGCCGCGGGTGTATTTGCTGGCAATGCGCTCGCAACGCTAGTTTGTGTCGCTTGCACATTTTTAAGCCACGCATACCCTTCATGCTGCCACAATTTTAAACATTCTTAATATTCTACTTTTTTCTCTCGAGAACGCATCAGACTGATGTGATCCCGGACATTATCCAATACATCTTTATCAAAACTACCAATTCTGGGAAACGGTTTAACACTCTTCATCGTTATTTTAAACCATACGTCACAATACCTTATTGCATAAGTACCGTACTTAGTATGCATAATACGATGGGCTGATCCAAGCAGCGCTTCCATTAGCAGCACATCATTCTCTAACATCTCTATTGTTTGCATGGCTCCCATCTTGGGACAACTCCTACGTTTTTCAATAAAAATTTAAACTGGTGAAAGATAATTAAGATACTTTCACTTACCTGCGGACGCCTTTGAAAAGGGGTGTATCCACAAACCCTATGGAGGACTTCTAGACGCTTCCACTCACCTACGGAAGTAAAGGCAGCTTCCGCTCAGCAATCCCTTTTTGACTACCTTTCAACAGCTAGGGGGCAGCAAAGTACCCTTTGTGTTCCAGTTGATTTCGTCCACCCTCCCACCAGCTCACATTCATAATCTAACCAAAATTATGCGGTTCAATTATAGTGTTCAAATAAGCCTAAGAGATCACACATACATTGATTACTGAACGTTATAATCACGCTGGGGGCCGAACCCTAACAAAAATAACAACCCATACACCTGCTTTGTGTAAAGTAAACGGTAAGCTGCTACCGAGTCACTAGGCCAACTCCTGCGCCTAGCACTTAAGGGTCCTATGATACCCTTAACATTTAGGTCCCGTGTTACACCCTAAACAAATACTCACTGATACACTTTTTTTCTGCGCAGAAAAATACACGTTAACCCAGATATTAGCAACAATTGATAATGTAAACTCAATGGCTCAATGGTAAACACGTGGCAACACAACCGGAAATGCGTATAGACTATTGTGCGATTAGTCGCATACACAATGATGCGACCACCACACAAGTGTATGACGTACCCTTAGCTGCGTACGCAAAAGTGCGTCCCTATTGCACGCAAAAATGCGATTTAGCCGCGTGCGCAATACTGCGCCACCCCTTTTAAACGCAAAATACTATCAACAAAGGAAAACAAACTTCTTCCTCTCTTTTCCCTGGATTCTAGTCAGTGTCTATTGGTCACACGATGACGGGTAGCGATCTCTCAGCATCGAATGGTTGCAGGTAAGACTGCTTGTGGCCACTATCCACCCTTTGCTGAGATATAGATATCCGTGTATATATCGTGTGATTAGCTACGTGACTTCACTATGAGCCCCCAACTAAGGATATTGAATTTCAACCTCTATACATACCTATACCTTCTAAACCCTGCCTATAAACCTCTAAAATTGACGCTATTTGCGTACGCAGTCATACAGTAAAATAAAGACTTAAGTCCTTGAATAGGTGTTCCAAAGCACAAAGTATTATTCAAGTAAAGTACAGTCAGTTACACGCTGTGATCGAAGTACAATTTAGCGCAAAGAATTATACAGACCCAAGATACAGTCATACATACGCAAGCGCTCTGGGACCAGATTCCGGCATCAGCAAGAGACCTCTGTCAATCAGCAATCAGCAGAATAGACTAGAAACCCAGGGTCAGAGCACACATTTATACCCCCCAGAAATAGACAACACAATAGAGGAGTTTGTTGCTGATCCCATTGGTTCCCAGTGCGGGTGCATTTGTTACAGGGCATTTAACAGGTTGATTCAAATGGCCACAGTCCAGCCTCCAACAGCTGGTTGCCTTCGTTTTCCCACCTCATGCAAATCTAGACTGTTGGTTTTACAAAGTACATTTTGGTTCTTTATGTCTTTACGGGCCATAAGTTGCGAACGCATGTTCCGATCTTCACACCGATGATACCGGAAAGCTGTGGATAAAGTGCGGATCAGTATAATATCAAACACGGCTTACTTATTAGGTATTAAACCTTAGATACCAAAATAATATGAGATATGGTAAGAACTTACTCTTGTTATCTCTATTTCTACGAAGTCCATAGGGTTCCACAGGATACCTTGGGGGTATAGGCGATGGCGGCAGACATCCAGGCACCACAGAGTTAAAAACTCCATCCTCCCAGGATGCACTGGGGTCCCTCTCCTATACCCCGCCCCCGAGCCTCAGGCACTCAGTTTCATCACAAGCCATAGGCCGAAGGAGGATAAAGAGAGAGAGAAGAAAGTCTGGAACACACAAGAATCACATTCTCACCAGAGGGAGACGGAAAAACCGGTGATCAGAATCACAGCCCATCTGCAGTACAGGTGCGACAGGGCGGGAGTCCTGTGGAACCCTATGGACTTTGTAGAAATAGAGATAACAAGGGTAAGTTCTTACCATATCTCATATTTTCTACTTCAGGGTCCATAGGGTATCCACAGGATACCTTGGGGATGTCCAAAAGCAGTATCCTTCAAGGGTGGGGACGCTCCTGTGCCGAGAGGAGTATACGTCGCCCGAAGGAAGCATCCTGAGAGGCGTAGGTATCAAAAGTATAATACCGTACGAAAGTATGGACAGCTGACCACGTGGCCACCTTGCAAAGCTGAACAGCTGAGGTGTCACATCGAGCTGCACACGAAGACCTAGTGGAATGAGCCTTAACAGAAGATGGAACAGGAAGGCCCTCGTGAGCAAAAGCTTCAGAGATAGCCAGTCAAATCCATTCTTTAGTGGCAGGCCAACCTCTTTTGAGGAAGCTATAAAGGACAAACAAAGAGTCTGACTTCCAATAGACAGAAGTGCGGTCCACATAGATTTTCAAGGCCCGCACCACATCCAAGGTGGCCTCACCAACCGAAAGGTCCGGTGAAGTAAATTATGGTACAATAATTTCCTCGTTGATATGGAAACTAGATACCACCTTTGGAAGAAACCCAGGACGAGTGCGCAGCACAGCCCTGTTTCTATGAAAAATTAGAAATGGAGGTCTACATGAGAGAGCTCCCAATTCCGAAACCCTTCTGGCCGAAGCAATAGCCAGAAGGAATACAGTGTTAATGGTTAGCCATTTCAAATCCACTGAGCCCAGTGGTTCAAATGGTGGTCCTTGAAGAGTCTTCAAGACCACAGCCAGATCTCATGGTGCCACAGGTGGAACAAAGGGAGCACCCTTTGCATGAAGGTGCGGACATCAGGAAGCATAGCAATCCTACGATGAAACCACACTGAAAGTGCAGACACCTGTACCTTCAGGGAAGCTAGGCGAAGACCCTGGTCTAAACCCGCCTGTAGGAAGGCCAGAACCCTGGACAATATGAACACCTGAGGAGCAAAACCTCTAGTGCAACACCACTGTAAGAAAGCCCGCCACACTCTATGGTAGATGTTGGCAGATGAAGGCTTCCGAGCTCTCAGCATGGTGTTGACCACCGAACTGGAGAAACGTCTGGACCTCAAGAGGGCAGTCTCAATAGCCATGCCGTCAAAGACAGCCGACTCAGGTCAGGATGAAGGCAAGGATCCTGAGATAGCAGGTCCTGACGTTGAGGCAACAACAGCGGAGTGTCCACTGAGACTCTGAAGATCCGTGTACCAGTGCTGCCTGGGCCACGCTGGAGCAATCAGCAGTAGCGTGCTGCCTTCTTGCTTGAATTTGCGTATCACTCGAGGAAGAAGGGAGAACGGAGGGAAGAGGTACGCATACTGGAAGGTCCACTTGACCGCCAGAGCGTCCACTAGACAAGCCTTTGCGTCTCTTGTACTTGACCCGAACATTGGCAGTTTGTTGTTGTGTCGTGAGGCCATGAGATCTATCTCTGGAAGGCCCCACTTGTTCACCAGTAGCTAACACACCTCCTGGTGAAGAGACCACTCTCCTGGCTGCACGTCTTGACGGTTGAGAAAGTCTGCTTCCCAGTTGAGAACTCCTGGTATGAACACTGCTGATATTGCGGTGAGATGCTTTTCCGCCCATACTAGAATGCGGGACACCTGTCAGAGCCGCCTGACTGCGAGTCCCTCCTTGGCGGTTTATGTATGCCACCGTGGTGGCGTTGTCCGACTGTACCTGCACAGGTTTACCCTGCAGGACCGGTCTTGATTGCTGGAGAGCCTTGAACACTGCCCGCAGTTCCAATATGTTTATTGGAAGAGCAGCTTCTACCGATGTCCACCTTCCCTGAAATGTGGACCCATCACCGCTCCCCAGCCACGAAGACTGGCATCTGTCGCCAGAAAGGCCCAGTCTGCATTCCAAAAGGGGCGCCCCTTGTTCAGGTAGGCGTCTGTAGCCACCAGGCCAGAGATAATCGCACCTCCGGGGAAAGCACCATAGTCTGTGTCTTTATCCTTTGGGGCGACCCATTCCATCCGGAGAGGATCAGCTTCTGCAGAGGTTTTGAGTGAAACTGGGCAAACTCCACCATGTCGAACATAGATACCATGGATCCCAGTAACCTCATTGCCAAGTGAATAGACACCCGGCGACTCTGCAGGCAAAGAGGGACCTTTGCCTGTAACGCAGAGATCTTTTCTCCCGTCACCAAGATCCTCTGATGTTGGGAATCCAACAGAGCTCCTAGATGGAGCATCCTCTGTGATGGTACCAGGGAGGACCAATTTATCAGCCAGCCGAGAGACTGCAATACAGAGACTGTTAGTTGCAGATGGCGCTGAAGTTTCTCTGAGGACTCCGCCAGTAACAGGAGATCGTCCAGATAAGGTAACAGGCGGACTCCCTGCAACAGCAGGTGGGCTGCCATGACGGCCATAACTTTGGTGAACACCCGAGGTGCTGTAGCCAGACCGAAGGGCAGAGCCTGAAACTGGAAGCGGTCCTTGACCACTGCAAATCTGAAGAAGCACTGGTGTGCTGGGACAAGAGGGATATGCAGGTAAGCATCCTGAATATCCAGCGACACCATGAAATCCACAGGTTCCATTGCTAAAATAATGGAACGCAGGGTCTCCATCCTGAACCGAGGAACCCTCAGAAATTTGTTGAGGGATTTGAGGTTGAGTATTGGCCGGTAGGACCCATTGGGTTTCTGCACCAGAAAAAGATTGGAGTAATACCCCAATCCCTTCTGAGACAAAGGAACTGGAACTATAAATCCATTCTGGAGCATGGACAGAAGGCCCATGGTGAAAAACCGTCTGGGAGGCCTCCTGAGGAAGGAGAGGGCGTACCCCTGAGAGACCACTTCTCTGACCCATGTGTCTGAAGTGGTCAGACACCAGCTTTGGGCGAATTTCAGAAGTCGGCCTCCCACTTTGAGGTCCCCCAAAGAGAGGCCTGTCCCGTCAGGCCGAAGGTTTGTCATCGGACTTGGGAGTGGGATGTCTGGTACTCCAGGCCTGCTTCCTGGGCTTTGCAGGTTCCTTGGCGGCAGTCCTCCTAGGAAAGGACTGTACCCTGGGTCTGTTCTGCGTTCTGTAGGGCCGAAAGGACGAAGAACCCGCTCCTGAAGGGACAGTAGTGGAAGACAGACACGCAGACTTGGATGCTGCCGAAGTATCCACAATGTTGTCTAGATCAGGGCCAAACAGCACTTCTCCATTGAAGGGTAACCCCTCCAAACCCTTTTTGGAATCAGCATCCGCCTTCCAAGAATGCAGCCACAGGATACGACGAGCCGTCACTGCTGCCAAGGAGATCTTGGACGCCATGAGGCCCATATCTAAAACTGCCTCATTAATGAAGGTAGCGGAGTCCCTTAAATTACCCACCAACTCCACCTGTTCAGGTGACGAGTCTGGGTCCAGGGATGCCTCCAAGGTATCAGCCCAGTGCTCCATAGCTCTTGCCACCCATCACACGGCCAAAGCCGGTCTGACACTCCTCCTGCAAGGGAATAAATCATTTTCAAACATATTTCTACTCTGCGATCCGTTGGATCTTTTAAGGAGGACATAGAGGGCATAGGCAACGTAGCACTCTTTACTAGACGTGTGAATCCACTTGTGGTGGGTTATCCCATTTTGCAAAATAATTATCTGCAAAAGGGTATGCCACCGCAAACAGTCTAGGGGGCTGGTAACGCTTACCCGCCGTTTTCCATGCCTCCTCTAAATGATCCACTAGCTGATCAGATAGGGGAAACACCGTAGCATCACTTTTAATATCCTTGAAAAAGGCATATTTTGATTTAGCTACATGAGTAGCGTCATCCTCAATAACCAAGGCCGTGCGCACCGCACGTATGAGCCATCATCTGTCGTCACAGCGTCCTGATCTTGATGAGGTTGCAGCTGATGCTTCTGCGCCCGCACAGACGACTCGCCCTGTAACACCTATGATAGCTGTTGTCCTGAGGTAGACAGTGAATTTGCCCACGCAGGTTCATGGATGACCTGAGGGGGAGACAACGGGAAACTCTGAGGTACTATTAACTGTGTAGGAAACCCCTGCATAGGGGACGACACCATAGACTGCTGTGAGACCCCCATCTGGGGACACGCAGGGGTTGTCGTTAACTGGCCCACCAGGATAGTAAGTGCCGTAGCAAAACAAGCCCATGGTAGCTCCTGCACAGGTGTAGTGACAGAAGTCGGCTGTGCCAAACGCAGGCACGCCTTACATAATCCATCAGAGTTATCATCACCCTCTGCCAATGGTACCTTGCATACAGTACACTTAGGCGGAACGGGGAAATCATGCTCACTGTCAGACATACTGAGTGTGTGACCCGGAGCTGTATGTGACCACCGCACTTCACAACAAGTTGTATAGTGAGGTATAAATCCCCCTTGCAACACCGCACCGCAAGGGCTTGAGCAGAGAAGAAGAAAGGGATAGGGAAAATAGCTGACAGTATGTGAAAGTAACAGACAGCAGCACTAGCCCAAAGTCACATACAATGCAGAATATTGAAAACCCTGCAGTATCTGCGCTTCATCAACTAACCAGACCTCAGCCTGGTAAGAAACAGCGTTGCATACACTGACCTTGCACCGGAGGAGGTATGCAGGGGGACCCAGACCACGATGCCCGCGTTAACAGCTTCCAGCAGTGTTTACCACATGTATTAAAATGGCCACCGAGGAGCAGAGGGAGGGCTGGTCCGGGGGCGGAACGCATGCAGATGCCTAACCACCTTCTGGAGAGGCCGTGTGCAGCAGGGGAGGCGCCGGCTGCTTAGCAGGGAAAGCGCGCTCCCCTGGCATGCATTTAACCCCTGGGACACTGGACATTTACTGTTTCTGTCCAGTCCTCAGTCCCAGGGGGTAGTGGAAAGCGCAGGGATCAGTAGCCTGGTCCCACACTGCAGCCAGTCCCCAGGGACTGTGCTATTCGGCTGGGACCCACCGCGGGACCTTGCCGCTTACCTGAACCCCCGTAAATCCGGCCACGGTCCGGGCAACCGTGCCACCGCTAGTTGTGACCCCAGTCACCCACCAGCATCCCCGGATCAGTACCGGCATTCTGGTACCAGCGGGGTGTAGGAGCGACGACATGGACGTCAGTACAGACTGTCCATGTTGTCTGCTCGTTAGATGTGCAACCACAGCTGCATTGAAGAACTTCAGGGGCCGTGCAGACCCCCACGCTGTACGGTGCATCCAACGAAAAACTGAGTGCCTGAGGCTCGGGGGCGGGGTATAAGAGAGGGACCCCAGTGCATCCTGGGAGGATGGATAAGTTTTTAACTTTGCGGTGCCTGGATGTCTGCCGCCATTGCCTATACCCCCAAGGTATCCTGTGGATACCCTATGGACCCTGAAGTAGAAAGTCTTTATTTCACAGCATTTGTAATAAATGAATAAAACTTGGATCTTTTACTTTATAGCTATGGAACCTTTTGTGTAAGTGGGCATTATGTAAGTATTAGGGATATGGGAAAAGACGCTAGTTAGGTTTATCTGATTTGGGGCAGATGTGCACGCATGCAGCTAATAAACAGCGTTCGCATGCAGGATATTGTGCATTCGCTACTGAGCGTCATGTTAGCAGCGCAACTGTGCGTAATGTGCGGTGTTTATGCATGAGATTCTATCTATGATGGACTTAACATAAAATATATATATAAACTAACAGTTTCAAACTGCAATGCAAATGTGTTACGGGCAGTGAGCTTCACTTCTCAAACAAGGTGGAGAACCCCAGCTGTGAAGCTGGGGCCATTCTGTCTGGGAGTGAGACTAAAACCTGTTTAGGATTCAGACAAGTTCAATTGTGTAGATCAATGTCTAGGTTATATTACAATTGCCACAACTATACTTGTCTATATACAGGGATTCCCAATTTGTATGTTAAACACTCAGTGTATTCTGGTGTATTGTCTATTCTATTTACTTTTCTCAGGAGGCTGTTTTTCTAGTTGTTTTTGGTAGATTATCAAAAACATTGCCACCTGTACTTAGCTCGTGAGTTGTAACTTAAAATGGCGCTGGTCGCCAAATGGAGTCTTGCAGATTCTTATTTTTAAGATGGAGTCTAGCTGCCATTCGCAAGATGGCGTCGCGCACGCTAATTTTTACGCTGATTCCGTCTCAGCCACTAATCCAGCTTCGACAGTACAATGGCTGGGCAGGTGTGGTCAGATTAAACTGTTGCATTGTCACTATTTTTTCTTTACTTCTAAATAAACATTGTGAGTCAGTATTTCACAGCTGTGAAGAATATTGCTAGTATATAAGAAGCAAATAACCCAAATAGCAACAATTTTCCAAAAATGTCTAGCAGATATGACCCTTTATACATATTAAAATGACAAGTGTTCATACTTATTGACAGTCATAACAGGGTACATCAAACCTTGAAGATCTGACTTTAGCATTTTTTTTTATTTTTTCAATTGCCATTGATAGTTAGATATTTGGGCCTGGCTACTTTAAACTCATACCATATCACATGGCCAATAGGGAGCAGCAGGCAAGCGCTCCAGTAGTGGAAACAAATGCTAGAACAGTTGTTGTCAAACCAAGTAGAATCCACATATGCTCACTAGTGTAAGCAGGTTGTATACCTGCACACAATATGGAAGAAGATTGGCAATTTGAAGAACCAAATTGTTTTGTACAGTCAGCTATACATTCAAGCACACAAGCAGCAAGAAAATATGTGATAGCAAATGTAATGAATGGTCAGCAAATCTCACAATAAAGTCAGGAAAAGTTGGAGACGGCATTCCCTCATGTATTATTTCAGTTGTTAGAATGCCATAACGGGAATTCAAGACTTTTTTTTTTTTTAATATAGATAGGAGAGTATAGATATGGAGAGTATAGATAAAGATTATACTTGCTTGGAATTTTCGCTTTAAAGCCTTTGTCATTAATGGGGTCAGTCCTGTACCATTCTCTTTATTATCTCGGTCGTATATCGGGGTTCCACCAGGGCTCCTGGAAAAAATAAAATGATGGTGAGAGGCATAATTTGCACCAAGACTTTTCGTGAAATACAGTTTTTGATTCCAATCCCGAATTCATTTTGTAATCCTGGATATCAGAATTACCGGGATCCAATCTCAGGATTGGGATTAAGTGAAAAAGGGGTTAACACCCCCCCTCCCCCAAATAAAAAAAATACCAAGTGTATTATTAAAATGTGTTTATTTTTCTCCACCCGTCTTCCCTGACATCCATCTCCTCCCCTCCTGTCTTCTCTGCCGTCCATCTTACCCAACATGCATCTTCTCTTTCCTGTCCTCCTTGATATCCATCTCCCCCCTCCTGTCCTTTCTGCCATCCATCTCCCCCATTTATGTCCTCCATGCTATCCTTCCCACCTCTGTGCCAACTGATATCCTTCCCCCTCCAGCTAACCTTCTCTCTTCCCCTTCCATACCCTTTCACTTACTTTATTCACATAGTGGCTCAGAAAGGGCTTCTCTTGCCAATATGTGTATTGTCCAGTCCTCTTACAGGCCCAGTAGAAAATCTGGAGTCCTATGAAGCAGCTGCTCTCATTCACTGATTAGCTGGAAGTGCGCCACGCAGTGATGTCATCACGCAGCATTATCCCGGCCTATCAGTGACTGAAAGCAGCTGCATCATGGGAGGCAGCTGGGAGAACTTGCAAAAAACAGGATAATGCGAACGGAACCAAAAAGGTATTTATTATCCCACTGCCCCCTGGCCCAATCCACAGTGTGTTTTAAATCCCATAATTCCCAGGATTTAATGCAGGGTATTTTGGGGACAAAAACATCGAGGATCGGAACCCCTAAATACAGCTAAACATGAAGTTTGATTATTTATTACATGTTAGGTTATATTAATTGTTGATCTAGTAATCGTTTCTGTATATAGAGCAGTACGCTAATTATTGATATTAGAAAACACATATAAAGATTAACGTAATGTAGATAGTAAAGAAGCACGGCATTCCAAATTCTTATTAAACACCCCAGTGTGTGTTTACTGAGCAGAGACAAAAGGCACAGAGCTCCTGAAACATTGCTGTATTTTTTGTATTTGCCCAATAAATATAGATGTGCTTAATTTCAATTTGAAGTGCTATACTATATATACAAAATAACATAGTGAGCAGTTGCGGTAATAATTCTTAAATTGTCCTTGTAAAATATGTACAGTAAATCTTAATAATCAGTCAATGAGAGAGCCCCAACCTTTTTTTTCTTCAATAAAGTGATATTGAAAAAAATATAAAGCACAACTTTTTGTGTATAAATCCCAGGTAAAAGTCTACATAGCTTTGTGCAGTTAGGGATTTTCTCAGAATGCCAGAAATAGCAACATGTCCTTTATTAGGGCACATCCCTCGAAACTTCAGGGGACACATTAAATTGCTCTGGGTAGCTGAACCAATGTGAAAGAATGCATTCTTTATCATAGTACGCCATATATGCCACCTTTTCAATTCAACCAAAATGGCAAACATTCCCATACTCTTCATGGTTTGATCCCAAGTGCAGATTTGCAAGGAAATTTACACTGGGCAGCACAGACGGTGTAATGGTTAGCATTACTGCCTCACAGCACTGAGGTTGTGGGTTCAATTCCCACTATGGCCCTAACTGTGTGAAGTTTGTATATTCTCCCTGTGCTTGCTGGGTTTACTCCAGGTACTCCGGTTTCCTCCCACACTCCAGAAATATACTGGTTGGTTAAATGGCTCCCAACAAAACTGAACCTAGTGTGTATGTGTGTGTGTACATGTGGTAGGGAATATAGATTGTAAACTTCAGTGGGGCAGGGAGTGATGTGAATGGCCAAATATTCTCTGTAAAGCGCTGCAGAATATGTGTGCGCTATATAAATAACTGGTAATAAATGATAGGACCTGTTCCCCTAACATCCTCTGATGAAATTACCAGGAGTAAAGAAATGCATTAGGAGACTGCCTGTTCCTCCATCGTTTCTATTGATCACGCCAAAGGTTGCACGGACCTGCTCGGGGAAGCCTGTGGTATTCAATTCCGGCTTATTTATCTTCACGGACAACACTCGGCAATTGCAGTGTTACATCAGTGGTGGATTTGCTATTTACCAGCGTGTAAACCATTTGCACACAGTTCAGCTCTCTGAGAACACTGCAGGAGTCACAGACCATTCGGCTGACTTGTGCGGCTGTTGTGCACCGCCCCGAGCTGGGTAGAGACGTCGGTCTCATTGAGCTCTGTGGACGGAGCCTCAGCATACAGGACGGACCGGAGTTCCTACGCTGAACACTTCAGCATAGCCTGATTGTCTAATCAACAAGATCTAAAAGTGGTAAGCTATCCACTATAATTAATACTTGTGACTTTTTCATCATAGTCCACAGTACGGACAAGAAACATTTGACTTTTTTAGTTTCCACTTCTTTATATTATATACTGCAGTGATCAAATAGCTTGATTATACCATCTATCTGTGGCTACTCATATGGAACACTGTCAATTACTGCATATTGCACCCTGATGGAGACATTGTTTCACATTTAAAGTGTCTTTGTATCAATGGAATTTTCTCTTTCCCTGCAACACATTTGGAATATTGATATTAATTAATATATGGAGGACTCTTTATCTATTTTTATTTATTTTTGGATCGCTCTACATGTCATTGGGAATAATCTTACAGTTTTTATATAAGAATTATTGTCCGTATAGGCTGAATTACACCTATCCTGTTTTTTTATATTAATACTTTATTTTATGTCATAAAATAATTTTATACAGATACAGGTTGAATAAATATTTCTATATTTACATCATTTCGACATAATTGTTGTGATTGATATAGCGCAGTTCCCAGTTCATATATTCTTTTGTCCCCTAGTATAGAAAGGAAGTTTTTTCAGGGACCGCCCCTCCCCCCCTGCTGTATATATTTCGGCCTCTCCTCCTCCTTCTCTTTCTGAGTGTCACCTTATAATCGGTTCCTGAAAAAAAACAAAAAACAAGGGAGGGTATCTATGGGCTGCCATGGAGTATCTCAAAGAAACAGAATTATCATTGAGTATAATCCGATGTTTTCTTCTCCAATCCTCCATTGCAGCGTCACCTTGGGACATACCAAAGCTCATATATACAGGGAGGGCAATAACAATAAGACTTCAAGATTCTGCATAACAAATGTTTATTTGAGTGCCTCTCTGGGGAATTTATCTACAAAATGAGCCTCTGACAGATCCAAAGCATAATGATTGGTAATGTATGTACAGAAGACCATACTGCTGCTTTACAGATCTCCTTTATTAATGCAGCCACCTTCTTTATCCAAGAAGGGTGCTCTAATGATTCCAGGTGCCTTGAGACCTTCTTTTCCATAGGCAAAGATAAATTCTCTTATCCATCTTGCAATGGTCTGTTTTGTGGGACTATGGATTCTGGTGCAATAATGGACCCTGAGTCAGTATGTCCGGTCTTGCTGGTAGCACCATGGTTCCTCCACCGCCATTCCCAGCGCTGTTGAATGCACGCTCTTCTGGGCCAATAGGGTAGAATTGCTGTAATCTCTACTTGTTCCTTTTTGATCTTCCTCAATATGCAATATATCAATGGTAGAGGAGGAAAAACATATCCAAGATGAACATCCCATTGTTGGACCAAATCATCTATCACCTTTGTCCCTGGTACAATTGCGTTTTGAAAAGAATTGAAGCAGTTTTGTGTTTACATTGGTTGCCATTAGGTCAATCTCAGGACATCCAAATTTTTTCACAACTGCTTGGAATATCTCTGCATTCAGTTCCCATTCTCCCGGGAGAATTTGTTTCCTGCTCAGAAAGTCTGCTACAAAGTTTTTCTTGCCGGACACATGTAATGCTGAAAGAGAAAGAAAGGTGCTTCTCCTCCCAAATCATTATATTTGAACTTCTTCCATAAGGGTCTTGCTTCTGGTACTCCCTTGAGGATTAATATATGTTACCGTCATATTGTCCAAAGTAATAGCTTGCCTCCCATACCACTCTCATCTCTCTTTTGTTTGAAGAAAATAGCCTTTCTTGTGTGGTCCACCAACCTTTTGTCACCATTTGTGACAAGTGTACTACCCATCCTACAAACTTGGTCTGTTGTAAGGATTATGTACTGCAGTTGAGACAATGGTGTTGACCTTCTTTCCAGATCTACACTTTTCCACCAGCCCAGGAGATCTTTTTATGTCTTGTCTCAGTCGTACATGATGGAGAAGAGGCACCTCTTCCTGTGAGTACATTTTAGTATGTTCCTTTGTAATTTCCTCATGTGCCACTTTGCCAATAGGACAAATCTATAGTTGACGAGAGCATACCAAGCAGGCTCAATCCCATCCGGAGTTGCATCTTGCTGCATTTCTACACATATCTGATCAGTTTGCAAATTTTCATACATCTTGCTTCTGGAGAGGTTGAACGCATAATTCTGGGTATCTATTATCACCCCTAGAAATTGAATTCTTCACACTGGATTCAATTTACTTTTTTTTTTTCAATTTATGATCCAACCATGCATTTCTAGTATTTGTAGAACTTGGGCCACCTTGTCTTGCACTATTTCCCTCGTCCTTCCGGCGATTAATATGTCGTCTAGGCATGGCTAGATCATTATTCCTTGAGTTCTTAGGTGAACTATCATTGTTACTAGAACCTTGGTAAATATTCTGGGAGAAGTTGATAGACCAAAGGGAGACATGTCAACATTTTCCAAACTGTCTGCCATAGCAATCTTCCAGTCTCACAACTGGCCTCGTGGACTGTACAAATTTGTCTCTTTCTGAACTCTATTCTGTATCCTGTGGATACGATATGCTATATTAATTTGTTCTGAATACATTGAGTCTATGTTCTGGTAAACTGAGAATCTTCCGACTGCTGTTCTCTGGGGGCCTTGTAGCCATTGCTGTCTGGAATTACCTCTCCTAAATTTCTGCCGAAAGGATTGTCTGGTCATCCTTGAAGCATATCTTCTGCTATACTGGCAACCTGGTCTGTCAGCCCTAGCCTCTCTGTACTGTTGTTTTGATGAGGGAAATTGAAACTGGTTTCTCCTATCCTGTGGTAGTCGGTAATATTTACCCCCCCCCCCCATCATTTTTTGTATCAGGGAATCCAATTTGCTCCCAAAAAGGAAAAAGCCCTCATTCGGGAATGTTGCCAATCTATTTTTTTTTATTTGCATCAGTGTATTGGGATAGCAAAATGGCTACTGACAGCCATTTCTATTCATGGTTCTTATGTGTGTATCAGACATGAGGTGGTATCAGGCATGAAATGGTACAGGAATGTGGAAAGCAGACAGGCCATAAATCCACAAGGCGTTGTCTACTGCGATGTACGCTTGCGTTAAGTTTTAGAAAGTCCTTATCAGTAGTTAACCAATAAAATAGTTTGAAGTAGGTTTATGCCCATATTAGTAAGAGTTAGATGGGTATGCAAGTAGGATACTATATAAACGAAGAACAAAGGAGATTCCAGTGGCCTGCCCCAAGCCTGGACCAGAGACTGCAGCTGGTGGCCAGGATATTGTTTATTCCATCTCTCCATTCTGAGAGGAGGCTCCTGGATAGTGTAACCATCTTATATTCCGAAGCTAAGTAACTATTATTCTTTCATATCTTGTTATTTGTTGTAATAAATTATATCTTTTTTGAAGATACTGGTTTGTGTGGCTTAATTAACCTTCTGTATCCAAGAACCTTATCTCGTTCCACCGGGAACATTAAAGTGGTGTCAGAGGTGGGATACATACAGTTAATAGTCATAAATCTGCTTGGAATGTGTAGTCGATTGTTTTAGCATTGCTGTGCAAATGTAGTGTTGTGCAAACCCATGTAAAAAAATCCTCTGTCTCATAAGTGAATGAGGGAGGTGTGACCTGATCAGTCACAGAGTGTATACTGTAACGTCACAGTATATCTGTATGTTGTCTGTTTACTGTCTTTGTGTTGTTGAAACAAACAAGAATAATGCATTTTAAGAAATATGCAAATATGTTGAAAAATTAATTAGGATTTCAGCTGGCTGGTTTCCAGAAAAAGCATAATGTTGGTTTTTCACTGCCTGGTATTGAGAAAAGAGTAAAAATAGTGACATTTTGCATAGACCAATATATGTTGAAAGAAGTGTAAAATGTGTTGTGAAGAATGCAGTGATAAAGCCTGTCTCACAGAGAGAGAGTAAGCCTGAATTCACATTGTCCCAGAAATTCCCAAGAGGGGGAGTGAATGTTCACAAGAAGTTGACATTTCAGGTGATTTACACGCAGATAGCGCAGAAATTAGTGAGTTAGAGATATACAGAGAAGTGTGTCAGAAAGAACTTGAAACAGAAAATATGATTGATCAGAGGAGTCATTGTATTATGAAAATGTTTGATGATTTGACCACATGTGAACAAAATGTTGAAATCCATGAATTCAAGGAATATGTTCAGAAAGTAGAGTCAAAATTGAATGCAAATGAGGTTTCTGATAACATGCCATTGATTTCTGGTACTCATGAGGTGAATGATGATATGTCTGAATTGCCTAGGAATGTCCAGCTTGCCATCCATTGTGATATGAATGCAGAACAGGATGTATGTTCTTGGCCATTCAAAGGGGTGTCGCTAAGTGAAGGGGTGGTGATGATGCCTTTTGCCTTGCCCAATGAGACAAAAGTGAAGGGATGGGAATTAGGCAGGATTGCAGTTATAGACCATACCCCTGACGCTGAAGACTCCCATTGTGACAACATTACTTTTACATGGCATGATGAACGTGTCATTGTTGAGTTTAAAGATGCAAAAAGTGAACAAGTTGTGATTTCTGATGAAACATCCACTGCAAATGATGTTTATGGTTTACTTGCTCATTGTGAAGGAGGGGTTGGTGGGTACACACTGACCAACCACAAGGGGCATACATACATCACAGACACACTGATTGTTGGTTTGTTGTGTGACAAAGGTGCAGATTTTGTGTTTGGTAATGAAATTCGCATCCCAGTGTATTTCCTTACAAAGCCTTACCAGCCAAAGGTTTTGAAGCAGCTGAAAGACACACAGTTGCTAACGACAACGGCAGAAACTCTGATGCTGATTAAGGAGATTAAGGTGCTACTTGCTGGCTGAGTGAAATTTAAACCAATGTTTGAACTGTCCATACTGGATTTCTTTATGATCACAGCTCCACAGTGGTGGGAAGGTTTCCAAGACAGAGGGCATTATTGGTTCATGGACTATGGTGCTACCTGCACCCACACAGGACTGTTGATTTTTGCGGAAGCAAAGCAGCTATCTTTACAAGCTGACAGCCGACAGACCGAAGAAGGGGCTAGCGAACTTGTTGCATTTATGACTGTTTTCCAAGTCACTGACAAGACTGGATGCCCTGTAAGTCTTCACACTGAGAAATGGACATTTAACACAAAGTCTATATGGACTGCTGTCCAAAGCTGGAAGATCGACGTGGGACATGCTGATACACACACCTACAGCTTCAATGGTGTGTACACAAGTGAACTGAGCACAGAGCATGGTGTGCAATTCACCGCAAAGACAGCACTGATGGTGTTAAGCCATGACGGAGCTGACAATGCATTCGAGCAAGCTCAAATCAAAAGGGATTCCTTATATCCAAACCATGGTCAGAGACATTGCAAAAACCTGTTGTGTTTGCCAACAGCTGGAAATGTGGCCTACCTTGCTTGCTGATAAATGCCTCATATACTGTGAAATAACTGCACAAGTCTGGCAGTTTGAATTCATCGTTTGCCACCAAGAAGATGGAGGATGAATGTTGTACTGAACAGCTACAAAACACTGCTTGAGACAACTTCACTCCTGAATGACAGAGTGATACAAGATAAGAGACTTTCTTGAACATGTGACACAGAATGACTTTTTGATATTATGGGATGTCCGAAAGGATTCAAGCAGACAAAGACACCCATTTTACAGAAACATGGAGTATATTGGGTTTTCCATGCTTCATACCATTTACAAAACTGACATCAGTATGATTGAATGAGTTGTTTAGGAAACAGGAATGTTCATATATACACAATGTTGGGGTTTTAGAGCAGGATGTATATGTATATATATTTTGATAACCAGAGGGTGGTAAAGGTTGAACTTTTAAAGTACGATATCTGGTGCACAGACACAAACAATTATGATAAGGTTGTTGTGAAGAAATGTTTAGTAGGAAGACAATAGAGACAGGTGTAAGAGATAATTGCAGCAGGATAAGTAAATGCTTATTTTTCTTTGTTGTTATGGTTTATCTCACACTGTTTCTTTGTTTAAGCCAACAGGTTGGTAGCTGGAGCAGGAGGTGAGAGAACAGCGCTGCAGGCGCCTGAGATGATAAGAGCAGAGATATCTTGGCCAATTTATACACTGTGGTGGCTAATATTCTATATATTTTTCCAGATGATGTGTATTACTTTTGTGGGAGAAAAACCTACAAATGGTCGCCCTATGGGGGATTTGGTAATTGTACATTGGGAAGTTTGATACCCACCACATTCTTTACAGATTTGAATCAAGTTAATACCAAACAGATTCTGCATCATTTATTTACCAAGAGAGCAGTGCGGCCTTTATATGTATGCATCTTGGGATCAAGGTAATGTTGTAACACGCTGGATTCTGTTAAATTGATGCCGATTAGGAGGAAAGATTCCTATGAGAATATGATATACATGTCTTCCACACCATAAGTCCAAGGGTGGACTGTAGTGGGATAGCAAAATGGCTACTGACAGCCATTTCTATTCATGGTTCTTATGTGTGTATCAGACATGAAGTGGTGTATCAGGCATGAAATGGTACAGGAATGTGGAAAGCAGACAAGCCATAAATCCATAAGGCGTTGTCTACTGCGATGTACGCTTGCGTTAAGTTTTAGAAAGTCCTTATCAGTAGTTAACCAATAAAGTAGTTTGAAGAAGGTTTATGCCCATATTAGTAAGAGTTAGATGGGTATGCAAGTAGGATACTATATAAACGAAGAACAAAAGGAGATTCCAGTGGCCTGCCCTAAGCCTGGGCCAGAGACTGCAGAAGGTGGCCAGCATATTGTTTATTCCAGCTCTCCATTCTGAGAGGAGGCTCCTGGATCGAGTAACCATCTTAAATTCCGAAGCTATTCTTTCATATCTTATTATTTGTTGTAATAAATTATATCTTTTTTCAAGATACTGGTTTGTGTGGCTTAATTAACCTTCTGTATCCAAGAACCTTATCTCGTTCCACCGGGAACAATCAGTCATCCAAGATCGCAACCATAACACTCTTCTAGCTACTACTCCAGCAGCCATAGACCTTGCTGCATAAGATACAACATCCAAAGAAGCCTCACAAAAGGTATTCAATAGCTTTTTGCATAATCTCTAAGTTTCTTAAAATATATTGAGTTGAGATTCTTTCTTAAATATCTGTATTCAATGATCTGGAAACAGAGGCTATAGCTATACCAGACTTTAAAGATACAGCAGTAGAAGTATGTAATTTTTTGAATTCAATTTTCCATTCTTTTATCCGTGGTATCCTTAAATGCAGCGCCATCCTTTAAGGGAATGGTAGTTCTCGTTATTAACTCTGCAATCGCAGCATCCACCTTCGGTAGTGCACACCATTTAAGCAGATCTTCATCTCTTATAGGATACATACTTCAACACGGCTCAGGTTACCATGTCTCTTGTCAAGTTTCTGCCACTCTTTAATGACAATTTCTTTCATCACCTTGTGAACGGGAAAACTTCTTCCCCTTTTCACTCCGTCTTCAAACAGTCAAACCTGCTTTTTCCTCTGCTCTGGGACCTTTTTATAATTTATGCTTTCAACCAGATCATATGAAATGCTTGGGACCTTGGGGTGTAGGTGGTGGATTAGGAATCCGGGCACCACGCAGTTAAAGCTTTCAGCTCCCAGGATGCACCGGTCCACTCTCCATATACCCTGCCCCCGAGCCAGGGGCACCTCTGTTTCGTTGGTTCCCGGTCGGAGTTGGGTCATCGTTACGCGGGGGGCTGCTCAAGCTTTTTTATTTTATTTATTCTACTTAGAGCGCGCAGCAGCAGACTGTCCATAGGACGTCTGCGCTACTGCTCCATCACCCCTCTGGCGCCACAACGCTAGTTCAGGCTGGGCATCTCGGCGGGCATCCCAGGGTCCTTGCTAGCTGGCCCCGTGGACGGACCCAGACTGCAAGCCGGACTGCAAGGGGACAGGTAAGGCGGGTCATCGCTCATGGTGACCTGCACTTTAGCAGTCATACCTCCGGTCCCAGGGGACAGACCGGAGGTGCTGAGTGTGGACACAGGCTCCAGCCCCGCGATCCACTAGACCACCGGGGACATATGGTGCAGAAACCAGCGTCTGGGTGGGAAAACAATCAGCATGAGGAGGTCAGCTTCCGCGTTAGAGCGCCCCCTCCTCTCAGGGCGCCATTCCACTGAGGTCTCTTCCCACAGCAGCTCTCCTCCAACCATGCTCCCTCTGAGGTCTCCGGTGGCCATTTCCTCTAAGGCACAACCACAGCTCCCAGGGATACGCAGGGTCCGGTCCCCCTACATACCTCTCCCTGGGGTCAGCGGATGTAGCCAGACACTGAGTCTGTGCAGTTGATTGTAGTGCCAGTTTGCAATTATTTGTTATTTCTGCATTGTATGTGGCTTATGCTAGCGCTGCCTGTCTGTTTCTCTCATCTAACTGTCAGCATATAGCTTTCCCTTTTCTCTGACTATTACCCTAACATACAGGTGTATTCAGGGGTTTTCTTGTGCCTCACACATCTATAGAACTAAGTTTTTGTGAGGTTTGTCACATACAGTTGTTCGTTACACTGTGCCATATTTGGGCTGTGCTCCTGCAGCTGACCCAAGCATAAGACAGGACCAGTATATTGCATTCCTACTAGTATCCTACATACACAGTGGTTGCATTATACCCAGGGCCATATTGTGTGTCTAGCAAAGGCAAGGGTAACAACAGGCATCTGATCCAATACTGCTATCATGCAAGTTATGTGCTGCAGACTTAAGTGAGGAGGATTTGATACAAGATGGGCTATGTAGTAAGTGTCCCATCAGACAGAGCCGGTACTAGAGCCCCCTGGGCTTCATTTTCTCAGATATTGGCCACTATTGCGGACCGCCAAGAGGATCCGGCTGTAATTTTCCCTATGGGGTTATCGCAGCAGGCAGTAATGCCCCCCTTTGGTCATTGCCACGACAGGTTCAGGCGATACAAGTACCCCCTGTACCTCCACCATGGGTAGACGTACTCTCTAACTCAGTGTAGAGTCTGGTGGCTACATCTAATGCCTTTCAAACCATTTTGCAAGGTGAGAAGCCCTTACCCAGTAAGCCCTTTAAGCATCCTGTGGTATCGTCACAGACCACACAACTCTCAGATTCTGAGGTATCATCCGAGGAGGCAGAAGATGCTGATCGCTCTAACCTTGCTCCCCTCTTGGGGAGGATGAGAGTCGGTCAAAAATAATATTCCTGCCTTGGTGCGAGCTGTCAGATCCATCTTATTAATAGAAGATGACGAGCCAGCCCCTAAAGCCAAACACCCTCTGTTTAAACGACAGAAAGTAACTTCAGCAGAATTTCCCCCTATCGGATCAATAGCTGAACACATGGCTTCAGCCTGGCAATTGCCTGGTAAGAGGTTTCAACCACAAAAATGTCTAACCTCATGTTACCCTTTTTCTGGGACTCAATGTGCAAAATGAGAAACACCCCCTGCAGTGGATTCCCATGTCACACGTTTAATTAAAAGTGCTACGTTGCCTATGCCTACAATTACTTCCTTAAACTACAGATAGAAAGGTAAAGGTTGTCTGAAATCGATATACTCTCTTTAAGGGACTGTTGCCCATTCACCCATGGCTGTCGCATGGGTAGCTAAGGCTATAGAGAGCTGGGCTGATGTACTTGAAGAGAGTTTTCCCTCAGAAGCTTCTAGGGATCGGATGTCTTGTTGCTGACATTCGAGATGCAGCTTCCTATATTGGAAAAGCAACATTTGATGGCAGTCACCTAACCCCCAGGGTTTCGACCGCGACTATCTGCCCGCCGTACCCTGTGGCGGCGCTCATGGAAGGCTGATGCGGATTCCAAGAAAGGCCTTCAAGGATTACCCTATAATGAGGAGATCTTGTTTCGCCCTGACCTTGACAAGATTGTAACCACATTGCCAGCATCAAAAACGGCATTTCTGCCTTCAGCTCATTTTACTACAAGGCCTTGACCTATATCTTTTAAGTCCTTTCATCCTCAAGGAAAGCCTAAGGGCCAGTCCTTTCCTAGGCAGTCGGCCGCCAGACCCAGGACAGAGCAGATCTGGAACACCAGATGCTCTGCTTCTAAACCCAACGATAAACCCTCAGCCGGGCCTCCATCTGGGGGATCCCAGAGTGGGAGGCAGACTTCTTCAGTTCGCCCAGTGCTGGTGTCAAACCACCTCGGATGCTTGGGTAAGAGAAGTGGTCTCTCACGGGTACGTCCTCATTTTCTCAGACGGCCTCCCCACCAGTTTTATACACAGGCCCTCCTTCAGACCTGAACAAGGCCTTATAAATCCAGAAAGCTATACAGTCCTTGCTGCAAGCAGGGGTAATTATGCCAATCCCACTATCTCAACGAGGGACTGGTTATTATTCTACTTTCTTTCTGGTTCAGAAGCCGAAGGGTCTCATTGGGCTATGCTCAATCTCAAATCCCTGAACAAATTCCTAAAAGGTTCAGGATGGAAACCCTACGCTCCATAATCCTAGCTATGGAGCTTGCAGACTTTATGGTATCGCTGGATATTCAGGACGCGTACCTACATGTACGTATAAGCACCCTCTCATCAGTGTTATCTCCGGTTTTACTACAGCAACACTTCCAATTTCAGGCTCTGCCCTTTGGACTGTCCACAGCTCCACGGGTGTTTACCAAAATTATGGCCATCATGGCGGCTCAACCACGTGGTCAGGGTATCCGGCTGCTACCGTATCTGGACGACCACCTGCTCTTAACAGGATCCCCAGAAGTGCTTCAAAGCCATCTACAGCTAACCATTGCTTTCCATCACAAGCACGGATGGCTAATCAACTGGAAAAAGTCCTCCCTGAATCCCTCACAGAGAATGATTCATCTGTGAGCCCTGCTGGATTCTCAGGATCAGAGAATCTTTCTGAAGTCAGACAAGATCTCCACACCTCAACTACGAGTGCACAGATGTCTTCACAATTGCCGAGTGTCGATCCACTCAGCAATGCAAGTTCTGGGATTCATGGTGTCCACCTTCGACATGGTGGGATATGCTCAGTTTCATTCCAGGCCTTTGCAAAGGCTGATCCTCTCCAGATGGAACGGGTTAACACATCGGATCAAAGCGCAGACAATGGTGCTCATGCGCATGTCTCTATCTTGGTAGCTACAGACATCTCATCTAACCAAGGGTCGTCCCTTTGGGATCTCAGACTGGGTAATACTAACGAAGGACGCCAGTCTCCAAGGCTGGGGCGCAGTGACCGGTCCGCACTCCTTTCAGGGCCGTTGGACATCGGTCAGATTAACCCTGCCAATCAACAGATAGGAACTTCGAGCTGTCTACTGGGCCCTCAAACTGGCCCAGCATGGGAAACCTGTACAGGTTCAGTCCGACAATGCCACTACACTGGCTTACAGCACTCACAAGGAGGCACTCAAAGTTGGGCAGCAACGAGAGAAGTGTCACGCATTCTGACATGGGCCGAGGGTCACATACATACATGCATACACACACATACACCACCTAGTCGGGGGCACTCTGTAATAAACTGTCACTGCAGCAAGTAACTGATACCGAACTGCAGTGACAGTTTATTATAGTGCCGCCAACTAGGTGTTGTATATTGGAGCTCCCACCGTGGTGCTTGCATGGAAGGCACCAAGAAAAGTGTGGTTACATGGTAGTGCTGCCCTAACTGGTCATATATATATATAGAAAAAACGTGTATTGGAGATCAACGTTTCGGGGTCAGTCACCCCTTCGTCAGGAAACATATATATAATTAAACTGCTTTTTTCTTCACCTTGATTTGGAGTCTTTGAGTGCCGCCTATTTTGGAATACTATTTGAAGGTTTTGGAGTTTGAAACCCGGAGCAAATATTGCCTATTGAGTGCCATTGGACATATATATATATATATATATATATATATATACACATATACACACACACACATATATATATATATATATATATATATATATATATATATATATGTATCAAAATACGCTGTCCCTTACTAATAGTGTCCCACACATGCAGCAAAGAGGATTCTGATCACAGAGAGCAATCACTAGTAATTGTGCTCACTTTGCAAGCAGAGCATCAGTGAAGCTTAACCAAACTCTATGGATCACCTTGCACAGCACATACTTACCTCACCATGTTAACTTTTCTAAGATGTCGTTTCAGATCCAGTGGGCTTTTGTTAAGGGCATTTCTACATAAAAACAAAAACAAACAAACAATAAATTGTATGTATATGTTCATATTCTACAAATAAATGCTTGTAAATTTGCTGTGAACATACACTATGTAGACAAAAGTAATTGGATACCGACAGTAAATAGATCAATGAGATTTTATTGAAGTCAGTATTTTGTAGGTCCACCATGTGCAGTGATTACTGCAGACACCCTCCTTGGCAAACTGTCCACAAGTTCCTGGACAACAGCAGGCAGATGTATGACGCTCTGGAAAGTGATAAAGGGCAGAGTGAGAAATGACCAGCCACTCAGCTCCCAACTGTCATGTTACAGGCTGGGTTTGAAAAAACAGGATTTTGGTACTTACCGTTAAATCCATTTCTCCGATTCCACAGGGGACACTGGAGCTTCATGACAGTGGGGTATAGACGGTGGGTTGAGTTGAGCCTGGCACTTTAAAAATCTACAAGTGTGACTGGCTCCTCCCCCTCTATGCCCCATCAACCCCAGTTTTAAAGAACTGAGCCCGAGAGGAGACGGAGAACAGACTGAAGAACAGAGAAGGAGAACAGGAAAAGAAACATCCAACATACTGACACACTGCAAGAACACAGCAGGCTGCAGTGATAAACAGTCACACAATAAAACAGACAAAACTGCAACAGAACTGAAGCAGAACAAACAACTGAGAACAGGCAAGAAGCACTGGGTGGGCGTCCAGTGTCCCCTGTGGAATCGGAGAAATGGATTTAACGGTAAGTACCAAAATCCTGTTTTCTCCTTCATCCACTAGGGGACACTGGAGCTTCATGACAGTGGGGACGTCCCAAAGCTACCCTCCTGGGGGGGAGAGTGCTGAACGCCCTGCAAGACACTACGACCAAAATTTGAAGCAGAAGCCGCAAAAGTGTAAAATCTGTAGAAACGTACAAAAGTATGAACCGAAGACCACGTCGCTGCCCTACAAAGCTGTGAAGCCGAGACACCTCTACGTGCCGCCCAAGAAGTACCCACAGAGCGCGTAGAATGCGCAGAAATGGATACCGGCGGTGGTCGAGCAGAAGCAACATATGCCTGACGAATAGTCAGACGAATCCACCTGGCCAAAGTTTGTTTAGACGCCGGCCAGCCACGCCGATTAGCATTATAAAGGACGAATAGAGCCTCTGATTTACGTAGCCCCTCAGTACGGGACACATAAATGCGAAGTGCCCGAACCACATCCAAGGAGTGAGAATCCCCAGAAGAGTCCGACAACGCTGGCACTACAATCGGCTGATTCAGATGAAAACCCGAGACCACCTTGGGCAAAAAGGAAGGCCGGGTACGAAGTTCCGCCCGATCTTCGTGAAAAATCAAGTAAGGGGAACGGCAGGACAAGGCTCCAAGTTCCGACACACGTCTGGCCGAAGCCAGGGCCAATAAAAGGATCATCTTCCAAGTCAAATACTTCAATTCCACCTCCTGCAAAGGCTCAAAGGTGGATGACTGAAGAAAAGATAAAACAAGATTCAGGTCCCAAGGAGCCGTGGGTGGCACAAAGGGGGGCTGAATTCTAAGAACCCCTTGAAAAAAGGTCTGAACCTCCGGAATCAGAGCTAGGCGACGCTGGAAAAAAATAGAAAGAGCAGAAATCTGCACTTTAAGCGATCCCAAGCGTAACCCCGCATCGAGGCCTTTTTGAAGAAAAAGAAGAAGACGTGGTAAATGAAAAGAGGAAGTGGAGGATCCACGACCTTCACACCAGGAGATATAAGCCCTCCAAATGCGATGATAATGCGCTGATGTTACCGGTTTTCTAGCCCTAAGCATGGTAGGAATGACCGACCTAGGAACTCCATGGCTTCTTAGGACGGCGGTCTCAATAGCCACGCCGTTAAACGAAGCCGCCGTAAATCCGGGTACACACATGGACCCTGTTGTAGAAGGTCCGATCGTAGCGGAAGATGCCAAGGTTCGTCTGCCAGAAGGAATAAAAGATCGGAGTACCAAACCCGACGAGGCCAATCCGGAGCCACTAGGATGACGGTGGACGACTCTCGTTTGATCCGCTTGAGAATCCGAGGGAGGAGCGGAAACGGTGGGAACAGGTACACAAGGCTGTAGGGCCAAGGGATCAGTAAAGCATCCGCTCCCACCGCTGCCGGATCCATGGTCCTGGAGCAGTAAAGGGGTAGTTGATGATTTATCCGAGATGCCATCAGGTCTATCTGTGGCTTCCCCATCTGCAAACCAGTTGATGAAAGACCTCGGGATGAAGGGACCACTCCCCGGGATGAAGATCCTGACGACTGAGGTAGTCCGCTTCCCAGTTGTCGACCCCCGGAATAAACACTGCTGAAATGACCTCTACGTGTCTTTCTGCCCACAGAAGGATGCGACTGGCTTCTCTCATTGCCACCCGACTGCGGGTTCCCCCTTGGCGATTTATGTATGCCACTGCCGTGGCGTTGTCTGATTGTATCCGAACCGGAAGTCCTCGTAACAGAGGAGCAGCCTGTATCAAAGCTCTGTAGACTGCCCGCAGTTCGAGAACATTGATTGGTAAGAGGGACTCCTGCTGCGACCAAAGCCCCTGGAAGTGATTGTCCAGAACCACCGCTCCCCATCCGCGGAGGCTGGCGTCCGTGGTGACCAAGGTCCAATTCCAAATTCCGAAGCGGCGACCCGCTAACAGATGCTCCGTCCGAAGCCACCAGAGCAAGGATATGCGGGTCCGGGGAGACAGACGCACCAGCCGATGCATCTGTAGGTGGGACCCGGACCACTGAGACAGAAGATCCAGTTGAAATATTCTGGAGTGAAATCTGCCGAATTGGATGGCCTCGAAGGAAGCCACCATTTTCCCCAGGAGACGTATGCAAAGATGCACAGATACTTTCCTGGGTCTGAGCACTAGACGAACCAGCTCCTGTATGGCTATGGCCTTGTCCCTTGGCAAGAATATACGAAGCAGAACAGTGTCTAGAATCATTCCTAGGAACTGAAGTCTCTGGGACGGCATCAACTGAGACTTCTGGAAGTTCACAATCCATCCATGTTGAATGAGAATCTGATGTGTAAGGGACACTTGGTGTAAAAGGACTTCTGCCGTCGGAGCCTTGATGAGTAAATCGTCTAGGTACGGAACTATCGTCACCCCCCGAGAGCGCAAGTGAGACACCATGACGGCCATCACTTTGGTGAATACCCTGGGAGCTGACGAGAGACCGAATGGCAGGGCCTGAAACTGGAAATGAGCTTCCCTGATGGCAAATCTGAGGAAAGCCTGGTGAGGAACCCAAATTGGGACATGCAGATAGGCGTCCTTGATATCTATCGACACCAGAAACTCTTCTGCCTCTAGTCCTGCAATGACAGAATGGAGAGATTCCATCTTGAACCTGTGAAATGAAAGATACTGGTTCAATGATTTCAGATTCAAAATGGGTCTGACTGACCCATCTGGTTTCGGAACCACAAAAAGGTTTGAGTAAAACCCTTGTTGCCTTTGTGCAGTGGGAACCGCCACAAGGACCTCGGCCAGCAAAAGTTTCTCGATCGCTTGACGCAAAATTAGTTGCTTCAAGGGATCGACGGGCAAACCTGGTGTAAAATAACGCCGAGGAGGAGTGAAAGCGAACTCGATCTTGTACCCCTGAGATACCAGATTTCGAACCCAAGTGTCTGGAGAAGTCAGTCTCCAAACCTCCAAGAAACGCTGGAGGCGTGCCCCCACCTTCGGATTTCCGAGATGGGATGGGAGCCCGTCATGCCACAGGCTTGTCTGCTGGCTTGGGATCTGGACGGCGGCCAATATTTGCTTGACGTCCTCTAGTACGGCCTCCTCGCCCCGCTGAAGACGAACCTCGCGATCGTCCCTGAAATCTTGCCGATGCTCGAAAGGAACGAAAGGAAGGTCCCCTAAACGAGCGACACGGAGGAGGTGCTGATGAAGGTAGAAAAGTACTCTTACCTCCAGTGGCCAGCGAAATCCATTTGTCCAGCTCTGGACCAAATAAAATATCGCCTGTGAAAGGAAGAGCTTCCACTGCTCTTTTTGACTCCGCATCCGCTTGCCAGGCACGAAGCCAAAGTGCCCGGCGAGCAGAGACCGCCGAAGCAGAAATCCTAGCGCCTACCTGGCCGATATCTCTGGAGGCGTCTCCTAAGTATACAGCAGACTCCTGAATATGTTCTGCCAAGGTAATCAGATCTGCTCGCGGAGTGCTGGATCTAAGACCCTCAGTCAATTGTTCCGCCCACTTTTCCACAGCCTTGTTGACCCAAGATCCTACCAAGGCCGGGCGGAGAAGTGCACCTGCGGCCGTATAAATGGATTTCAAAGTGGTTTCTAATCTCCGCTCTGAGGTTTCCTTCAATGTAGTAGCTCCTGGAACAGGTAACGTGGTCTTCTTTGACAACCGAGAAACCGAAGAATCCACAGGTGGCGGGGTCTCCCACCTCTTCCTATTTTCCGCAGGAAATGGGTAAAGAGAGAAGAAACGCTTAGGAATCTGGAATTTACGGTCCGGATTCTGCCAGGCTGCCGTCATCTGTTCATCCAACTGGAGAGAAACAGGGAATGTGACGGCCATCTTCTGTGACCTGGCAAATAAGGAGTCTTCTAACGATTCTGGAGCTTCCTGGCCAGAAATCTTAAGAACTTCCCTTACCGCTAGAATGAGTGCGTCAATACCTTGCAATGCCTCAGGTTCTTGTGAGTAAGTCTCTACGTCTGATTCGTCCAGCATCTCCCCTTCCTCCTGAGACGAGTGATCCGCTGCCGAATCCTCATCCGACTGGAGAACCGCCGGAAGAGCCCTCTTTTTAGAAGAGCGACTTACCGTAGCTTCAGGAGCTTTAGACGCAGAACCCATCACTTGAGCAAGGCTATTCACCGAGCGGACTAAATTCTGAGCCCACGCTGGTTCTGCTAGAAAAGAAGGGTGAGATGTGCCAGGTAGATCTCTGGCAGACTCCCGTTCCCTACGGGAAGCGGCTAATTCAGAAGAAAGGTCCGCCATGACCCCGGCCAAACTATTTATGAAGGAGGGAGTGACAGACTGCGTGTTAGCACTGTCTGCTTCACATGTCTCGCACAGGGAAGACCCTTCGGAGCGAGCATGGGTAAACTTCTTCCTGCACTTAGTGCAGGCAAACAGCTTTTGTGATGCAGTTTTTTCTGTCCTGGATGTCATCATGTACTCACAGACAAGCACCACATACAATTCAGGAATGCAGAAGAAGTATAGGGAGAAGCAGAATTACAATAATAATGCTACTCAAGTATGGGAGCAGACAGAGCAATAAGGGAGGAGCAGAATTTCAATAATAATGCTACTCAAATTGCATGCAGAGCAGTATAAGAGGAGCAGAATTTCAAGAAAATGCAACTCAGTAACAGGGGCAGACAGGCATATAAGGGAGGAGCAATCAATAGGACCAGAAAGTAGTTAAAACCACCCTCTGTATTTACAGACCCCCTGTAGATGCTCTCATCTGCTCCTCTCCCCCTCCGCTCAGTGCCTGCAGTCTGAGGCGCCACTCCCGTTCAGAGCGCGCCAAACTAGCCCAGGCAGTGAAGGAGGAAGAGGAGGAGGGACCCATAAGCTCCTCCCCTAATGGCCGCCGCTTTGTATGCGCGCGGCATACACTTATACAGTGGGACGTTCTGTCCCCGCACTAACAGCGGGGGCAAGCGGCACGACCGCCCCAGTGATAACCGTGCCGGTGCCTTTTACACAAGCACCGGCACGCAGAGGCAGGACCGCTGTGAGCGCGCCTACCTAACAGCCAGCGCCGGTGTTCTATCACAACACCAGCGTGGCAACTGACAGCGGGGCTGACAGCCGCGCGCTGTTTTCAGACCCAGCAGTTATTTTCACCTCTCCTGCTAGTCAGGAGAGGTGTGCTACTCACCGAGCTGCTGCGGCCAGAGCGCTGGGCAGTGAGGGGAGAGCGGGGACCCGGACACAAGCCAGTGGTAGCTGTGGCGGGCCCCGCTGAGTCTGATGACTCCTAACTGCCTAAAGCAGCCTCCCCTCCATAGGGTGACCGGACACAGGCTGCAGTAGCCGTGTGGTCCCCTCTCTGGCGGCTCCCACGATGCAGGCAGACTGTCACAGCTAACAGTCTGCCTGTCCTCTTGCTTGATTCTTTTACAAATCATATAAAAATTAATATAAGGGCTGGAGACAGCCCCTGTGCACCGGCTCTACTCGGGCACATTCTAAAAACTGGGGTTGATGGGGCATAGAGGGGGAGGAGCCAGTCACACTTGTAGATTTTTAAAGTGCCAGGCTCAACTCAACCCACCGTCTATACCCCACTGTCATGAAGCTCCAGTGTCCCCTAGTGGATGAAGGAGAAATTAGAGTTATGGTAGACTTACCTTGATCACTCCTTTTCTTCGAGGTCCATAGGGTCCACAGGGATACCATGGGGATAATGTGGTTGGAGAGATCCAGGTACCAAATAGTTAAAGCTTTCAGCTCCCAGGATGCCTCGTGTTCTCATCCATATATACCCCACCCCTAGTCACAGGCCTTCAGTTTTGTTGACAAGCCTCAAGGCAGGAGAAGGAAAGAGGAGAAGGAAGAGCAATCGTACACCAGAAACACTCTTACACAAGAAAAAATTACCCATGCAGCCAGGTGCGTCAGGGTGGCTGCCCTGTGGACCTCGAAGAAAAAGGAGTTCTCAAGGTAAGTCTACCATAACTCTAATTTTCTTCTTCAGGGTCCATATGGATCCACAAGGATACCATGGGGATGTCCTAAAGCAGTACCCCTAGGGTGGGGGACGCTCCTGAGCAGAAAGGAGAACTCGTCGCCCAAAGGAAGCATCTTGAGAGGCAAAAGTATCAAAGGCACAGAACCTAAGAAAAGTGTGGACAGATGACCATGTGGCTGCCTTACACAATTGTTCAGCAGAGGCACCACGACTAAATGCCCACGATGGCCCTACATACAGAGAAGAATGTGTTGTCACCATGCTTTGGACAGGGAGATCAACCTGTGTGTACACCGGAGAGATAGTCATGAGTAGCAGTCTTGCCAGAGTCTGCTTGTTAGCTGGCCATTCTCATTTGTGAAAATCATATAAAACAAAAAGAGCATCTGATTTTGTATGCTCCACATAGATACAGAGTGCACGAACTACATCCAGGGAGGCTTCACCTACAGAAAGATCTGGAGCCTGAAAAGCTGGACCTACAATTTCTTCATTTACATGAAACGGGACACTACCATAGGAAGGTAACCATCCCTTGTAAGAAGAACAGCTCTATCCAAGTGAAAAATAGAAAATGGGGAGTGACAAGAAAGTGCTGCCAAATCAGAGACTCTGCATGCAGAACAGATAGCGAGGAAAATAAAAAAGTGTCTACGCTGTCAACCATTTCAAATCTACAGAGTCCAGAGGATCAAATGGGTGAGCTTGTAGCCCCTTAAGAACCAAAGACGAATCCCACATGGTGCTACTGGTGGAACAAAAAGAGTGTGAACTCTCAGAACTCCTTGAATAAAAATTCTAACATCTGGTAATGAGGCAAACTTCCTCTGGAACCAGACTGCTAGTGCAGAAACTCTCAAAGTGGCCAGGTGGAGACTCCAAGTCTAAACCTGCCTGGAGAAAAAAAGCCAGTACCCTGGAAATCTTAAACACCTTAGGATCATATTTTCTGTGGGAACACCATTGACCAAAAGAATGCCAAACCCTGTAATAGATGCGGGCTGAGGCAGGCTTCTGTGCCCTAAGCATCAGCTGAATTACAGAACTGGAAAAACCCTTTGCTCCTGCCACAGAAGAGGCCGACTGTCTATGTATAGATTCTGAATATTGGTGAACCAATGACGTCTGGGCCAAGCCGAAGCCACCAGTATTACTGTTCCGCCATCCTGCTTGAATTCACTGAACTCTTGGGAGGAGGGAAATCAGAGGAAAGAGATACGCCAGCTTGAAGTCCCATCTTACTGCCAGTGCGTCCACAAAGGCTACTGATGAGTCTCTGGACCTGGACCCGTACCTGAGATCTTGTGGTTGTGAAGTGAGGCCATGAGATCTATTTCTGGTAGACCCCATTTGTTTACCAGGAGCTGAAACACTCCAGGATGGAGAGACCACTCTTCGGCGTGTATGTCTTGGCGACTTAGGAAGTCTGCTTCCCAATTGAGTATTCCCGTTATGAATATTGCCGGAAGATGACGTTCTGCCCAAATCAGAACCTTTGTCACTTCTTTTATGGCTGCATAACTTCTTGTGCCTCCCTGATGGTTGAGATAGGCCACTGTAGTCGCAATGTCGGACTGGATCTGGACCGGATTGCCCTGGAGCAGGTCCTGTGCCATGATAAGTGCTTTTCTATACTGCTCGTAGTTCCAGAATGCTTATTGGCAGATGACTTTCCAGTTTTGTCCATCTTCCCTGAAAGTTGTAATGACCTGTCACTGCCCCCCATCCGTGAAGACTGGCATCCATGGCGAGAAGCACCCAATTTGGAATCCAGAATGGGCGCCCTTTCTTCAGATGGTCATTTTTCAGCCACCACAGGAGGGAGTGACGAACCTCTGGAGTGAGGAGGATTCTCTGGGACCTTATTAGAGGATACTGTCCGTTCCACCTGGAGAGAATCAATCTTTGCAGAGGCCTGGAATGGAACTGAGCATACCCCACCATGTCTAAGGTGGATACTATTAATCCCAGGACCTGCATCGTTTACAGAATGGATACCCTTCGCTTGTGTAGCACCTTGGGTATTCGCAATGATAGGGCTGCAATCTTGTCCTCTGGCAGAAACACCTTTTGTGCCCAAGAATCCAGAAGAGCTCCCAGATGTACCATCTGCTGTGTTGGAGAAAGCGATGATTTCTTCTAATTGATGATCCAGCCGTGATTTTGTAGGCAGGCTATGATCAGTTGAAGATGGTTGTATAAAGCTGCATCAATATCAGAAGGTCATCCAGATATGGTAGTATTCTGACTCCCTGACGCCTGAGATAGGCCGTCATTATTTTGGTAAATAACCAGGGAGCTGTAGATAGGCCAAAAGGGTAGTGCCTGAAATTGGTAATGTTGCTGAAGGACAGCAAACAGAAAAAATTGTTGGTAGGATGGCATAATAGGAACATGCAGATATGCATCCTGAATGTCCAGGGAAACCATATAAATGCCCAGACTGCATTGCCAAAATAATTGACCAGAGAGTTTCCATACAAAACTTGGGTACATGGATAATCTGTTGAGGGTTTTTAGATTTAGAATAGGGCAATGAGCCCCATTCGGGTTCAGAACCAAGAATAGATTGGAATAATAACCCCTTCCTTGTTGCAACACAGGAACCAAGATTATTACCCCTGCCTGCAGCAGGGAGTGAATAGCTTCCTGAAGGACCAAGGCCTTGACCGCATCTGATGGAGGATCTGTGCAAAAAAAAAACTTCTGGGGAGGATGCCTCCTGAAAGTGAGAGCATACCCTGAGAGACCACTTCTTGGACCCAGACATCTGTTGTCCGACGTCAGTAATCCGCAAACTGAAGAAGTCGGCCTCCCACCCAAGGATCCCCCAGGAGGAGGCCCGTCCCATCAGGCCGAGGGTTAGTACATACAGAAGCTGGGAAAGGATACAACAATGTTATACTTTTATTCACATAAACAGTTTGTCAGGGTTACCCCATGCATCTTCCATAAGCTCAGTGAGCCGTTCAAATATAGGAAACTCAGTTTTGGCCACTTTCCGGTGGTGCTTAAACACTGGAGCCTTCTTACTATGAACTGGTTCATCATCCCGAATAGATTTAACCGCCCTCGCCAAAGAAGGAAAATCCACTGTGAACGGATGGCCCTCCTCCCCCGAGCTAGACCCAGGAGAGGAACCCTGAGCATCATCTTATTCCTCTTATGATGCGTCTGAATCCATATGTTGAGCATACTGATAAAAAGATAACTTGCGCTTAGGCGCCTTAGTAACTACCGGTCTGCGTTCAACATTAGATGGCTCTATACTCTGACTAGAATGGCCATAAACATCCTTCCAGGAAGGATGCATAGGAAGTGCAAACATGGCATGCTGTGGACACCCCATCCAAGGAGGCAGTGTGGGAGCAGCCTTACGATCCACAACCTGCTTCATTACCTGGGACAAAGAGGATACCCAAGATGGCTCTTGTCCAGGGACAGGTAAACTGGACTGGTGAGGTGGCTCTTTATAACAAGACAACACACAAACCATCCTTTACATCCTGAGGGGACAAAGCAGGCCATACAGGATTTACATGAAACCAACACAGGGGCCTACCCCTCCCGTTTACCTTTATATTTTGACATGTTCAAAATAAAGGCAATAAATGCAATGTTATGTGGCAGCCTTCACAAATACTTAGTGAACATGAAGTACCCAAAGAAAACCTCCACCCCACAGGGATGTAGAGAAAAACAGTGATGGCTATAATTGACAGACAGAAATAAAAGACAGTATCAATGCAGCAGCTAGCAAACAGTCACATACAATGCATTTGTAATATAATTACAATAGACTCTAAAACAACTACACAAACACCAGGAATGGTAACATATAGAGCACTATATACCTTAACCAGGGGAGAGGTATACAGGAAGACTGACACAAACCCTCCTGAGTCCAACAGCTACAGAAGCGCACAGGTAGTGGACTGTGAACATCTCATATACACGTGGAGGGTAGGCAGAACAACCCAGGCTTGCGAAAACCTTTCATGGTTCTGCGTCTGAGTCGGAGCTGCCAGGGGAACGCCTACCTCTCCCAAAGCTGCATAGTGTTCCCGCTAGGCTGTTTCAGCGGGGCGCTACGCCTTGCCCTATTTCTGAAGAGCAGAAAGCACCCTGCCCTCAGACCGGCGTGCCACGGTGAAACAGCCTGTGGGTTCTGTCCTCCACCCACAGTGTCCCACGGGTGGGGAAAATGGCAGAGCATTGGTCACCGCCCGGGATCCATTCACAGTTACCGCGGCACTTGGGGGCTGCCCAGCAGCCGGGCACGCCTCCAAGAGTGACTAAACGGCGACGCATCATAAAGACATGCCCCTTTTTCATTGACCACGCCTCCTTTTCTGGGGCGCGCCCTTCAGCAAGCATAGAAGTGCCCTTGCTCCAGCCGCCGGACCTAGAGTGAACAGTAGCTGCATCAACCGGCCGGGTACGCTAGCCTCATGGCAGCAGATGAGTCTGCTGCTGATAAGGCCCCGGCGATCTAGTGAGGACGTGGATGCTCCCGGGCCCTGACTGCAATGGCTTCCGGTGCCGGAAGCAAGGATTGCCATGCATGATTCCTCGTAAGCGAGGAATCGCCTAACCCGACATCTCCGTGCGTCCAGTTGCAGTCCGGGTCCCAGCATCGCTGCTAGCACGCTCAGCTGAGACCTGCCAGAATCACCAGCCCTGTTACTGGTATTGCGGCCCGGCGGAGGTAGATGGAGTAATTTAGACGCTTAGTACTGCCAGCCCAAAGAACATAAAAATAAAATAAAGCTTAGGACTGCCTGAGCAGTCCCCTATCACAAAGGTGCATCTTAATCCTGCCACACCAAACAACTGAAAGCCTGTGGCTAGGGGTGGGGTATATATATGGATGAGGACCAGAGGAATCCTGGGAGATGAAAACTTTAACTGTTTGGTACCTGGATCTCTCCAACCACATTATCCCCATGGTATCCTTGTGGACCTCGAAGAAAAGGAGTTATCAAGGTAAGTCTACCATAACTCTAATTTTTCAAACCCAGCCTGTAACTTGATAGTTGGGAGCTGAGTGGTTGATCGTTTATCACTCTCACTTTATCACATTCCAGAGCTTCATACATCTGCCCAGTATGTTTTGCCATTCCGCCTTTAAGTAGAGTGACCAATTGTGACACTGAAGAAGGTTGAGTTGGCTTAGAACGTACCACTCGATCCAATTCGTCTCAAAGGTTCTCAGTGGGGTTAAGATCTGAGCTGGCCAGTCCCTTCGGGTTACCAAATTTTCTGTATACCAGTCCAGCTTCGCCCTAAAAACATGACAGGTGGTATTGTTTTCCTGATAAAAACATTTGCTCTTTCCATAAAACTGCATGGGCATGGGCCTGAAGTGTTCTTGTCAAAACTACATTACTGGCCATTTGGAACTTGTGTGCAATGGTATGCATTTTGCTTGGCAGGGGTGTCCAATCACTTTTGTCTATATAGTGTATTACAAGGTAAACAACTTACTTAAAAACATTTGTGAGACGCTTTGGCGGCATCTTGGAGGCCTTCTTTAGATTTACACCTTGTAATTCTGATAAGTTGATCAGTGGCATACCTTCACTTCTATGTGATCCCACCTAAAGATGTAATTATTAGAGCCCATTTGAGAGATTAGTATAGCTATACAATTATTTAAATTTAACCTCTATACAACATTCAAAATAATAAATACAATAGTTTCATATCATGTAATATTAATCTGTAGTTATGTGTGAACATTTTAATATTACTTGCTCGTGCTAAGACATAATGATTACTACTGTTATATATATATTTATTAATTGAAGAGATCACTACATATGATATACGACAAATCGGTATGTTATAATCACTATGTTCTCTACTTAAGTGTTTCCAGGGGTTGGGTAAGTTATGTCGACAGGAATTTTGTAGTTAATGTTCTTGTCGGCACCATAATTCCAGCACCACGATATAGATCCCTGTCAAAGCAGCATTTGAGACTGCTTACAGTGTTAAAATGCTTTACTTAGCCTTTGAAGGGGGCAAGAACATTGTCTACAATGTACTTTATCAGTGATGTCATTGGGGTCAGTGTCGCCTAGTACACCAAATATGGCCCCTTGCACGCCTGAAAAAGAGGTTGTGGCATTAGCATGCTCCCCCCCACCCCCTTCCTCTTTTAATCACTCTGGGGGTGTGCCCAGCACTCATGGAGATTATGAGCTGCATCCAGAGACTCTCCCTCCTGCACAATGACATCACAGTGCGGTGCCTGGTTTTCGGTCACTGAGGAGTAGCCGGCATTTTGGCATTACCCCCTCGGATGGTGAGATCAATACGCTCCGCATCCCATATTGATGCCACTGTACTTGTATCCACTATGACTGCATACAGTTTCCAGAGTACTACATACTGAACACGGCTACCTGCTCCGGTGCTACAAGCAGCTATATTATTGGCCATCAGTGACCAAGATGGTCTATAACCAAGAAAGCCTCAGCCAAACTCATTAAATGTAAACAAATATCAATAAGCTAGACCTGCAAGACTTTTAAAATCATAGTGAACTTTCACATACAGTAATTCCAATGAAATAATAAACCTAAGGACCGACTACTGTACTTAAAAGCATATAGCATAAAACATATACAGTATATTCAAACAATGGATCTGTATTCAGCCATATAATAAACTACTGCTACCGACTAGGATTTATAAAACTGCTTACAGCTCAGTGAAACTTACTTGTTGTCTCTCTATGTGGTCTCTAGCCTTCCTTAATTTGACATTCAGAAGGTCTTTAAGTGTAATTGGAATGGGTCCTTCTTGTCTTGTAGGTGCCACCTATAAAAATTAATTACAGTTTGTTACTAGGTTAACATACCAATAAAATAAACTTTTTTAGGAAAACAAATTCAAAAGGAAATGAGAGAGTATGACACAATGTATTTAAGCATAAGACATACTACTCTAACAAGAGGTGTATTGTTCCTACATCTGGGATGTATGTGTATCCCCAGGTCTGTTACTACTAGTTTTACACTTAACTCTAGTTCTATGGAACCAGGAGTTGCAAACTAGGGTTCGCGAGTTACCACCTCCTCTAGAATGTACGCTCTTACAGGCAGGCTCCTCTCTACCCAATGTCTCATTGTCTGTCCACCTCGTATGACCCTGATGACATGCCTTGAGCTGAATCTGTTTATTCACTCACATACATGGAATTTGTAATATTGTAAATACATATAAATAGGTTATCTTTCAGTAATAGGAATGAGATGTCTTACTCATCCATTGTTTGGCTGAGCAAAAGGATTTCTCCTGCTAAGAGGGTGTGGCCTTAGCATGCTCCCCTGTACCTGGGGTAGGGTGTGGATCAATAGATTGACAAGCAATAGGTTGGCACCAGATATCGACAGGGACAATAGGTCGACATGTGACTGCTCGACACGTGTTTTTTTCCCCAACATTAATCTTCACCCTAACCCTCACCTTGGTGCCAAACTGTCCCCCCTAGTGCCTACCCCTAACCATAGAGATAAGTGCCTAACCCTAACTGTCCCTCCTAGAGCCTAATCCTAAGGTAAGTGCCTAAACCTAAAAAAACAATGTGTCAAACATTTCCATGTCACCCTTTTGTACCTGTCGACCTACATCCATTTCGAACCTTTGTCCCTGTCGACCATCTGGTGTTGACCTATTACTTGTCAACCTTTTTACTGTGACTCTTTCATCCTCCAACTACCTGGCTACATATATAGGAGGGAACAGTAGGGCTGTTATCCCATGACAGTTGTACGCAGGAAGGTTAACACCTCTATTATGAAAATGATAGACTAATGCTGGCCATACACCTGAACGATTTTGGGCAGATTGCCCGATTTTTGACGAGTCTTACGATGGATCGTGTGGAATTTGTGAATTTTTGGAGTAAGATACAATCCAATGCGCGCTCCCGCAGCTCCTAAAACGGATCGTATTATCAGATGTGCAGTCCATATGTTCCATTGTATCGTGTGCAGATCGTACCATGTATTTTGAGCATGTGATGCATCATGCATCCATTCAAGTCATTTCAATTACTTTTTCCCTGATGAGCACGTGAGGCACACGATCGATCGTACAAAAAACAACAAATATGCCGCCGGGACTCCCAGGGAGCTCCGGGGAGTCGGATGGTGAATCTGATCTGATGCTGGTCACGCAGGTATATGGCCAGCATAATACTAAAGGCATTTACGTTATGAAAATCTTACTTAACTACTGGAGATGCTACCAACCTTTGGTGGTCGGATGCTTTCTACTTTCTTCAGAACAGGCAGACGTTTTAGCAGCGTGAAGGTTGGAGGAGGACCTGGTGGCGGAGGCGGTGGAGGAGGAGGTGGTGGTGGTGGTGGTGGGAGAGAGAGCAGAGGAATCTCAGCCACAGCTTGCACATTAGACTCTTTTATAGATGATACAGTTGTCGCTTGCCGGCAACTACAGCAGCAAGAACTTCCTGAGAGAGTTGAACTGGTTTCTTTATTCTGGAACAAAATGAACAAGCATTTAATAGTTGCAGTTTGTAAAGTAAAAGGCAACGCTAACTCCTTGTTACCAGTACAACAAAAATGTATATGTAACCAAAGCCTTATACAAGTGAACGGCTTTGTTTCCTATCCAATTACTTGGTCCATTTCTCTAACCATATAGGGCTGAAGCATCATTTGCCACTTTGGTAGCTGGATGTTCCATGAAGTTATGAATTTGGTTTTAACTTTTGAGCTCTAAAAAATTATATAGTGTACATATTGTTCATTTTAAAAGGATTTGAACTGGGGCTACATAAGCAAAAAATAAATATTAATATCTGCTCCAGGCATTCATACAATAGCTCCTACACTATCACCATCACTGAAAAAATACTTTATTTTTTTTTAATTTAAGTTTAAAGGTCACACAGGTGCTTTGTGCATGCATGTATGCTAGCCACAGGAAAACTCTGCTTATTGCATACACAGTGTACATGGTAAGCTCCTGTCACCGTATTAATATACTGTATGTACTATGACAGCAAAGTTCATGATGCATTTCTGCTCATGTTAACGGAACTTGGTACATACTCTGTAACCTATGTTCAAGCAACACGAGCGTGTAAGCACCATGTTCTGTGACTAGCATACATATGCACTTTGGTCATCAGTGTGACTTTAGTCTTTAAGAAACAAAAAGGGAAAACAAATAAAGGAATCCACCACAAAGCACAGATTATGGTTTCTGCCTTTAAAGTAGTGTTACCAGCAATGCTGTGCCAACTGTTCTGCTTTCTTTACCTGTTGAGTAAGTAGATGATTTAGAGCTCACCTGAAGTGCCAACTGCAGCTTGGGAAACTCAGTTTCAAGTTTATGTAAGCGTTGTCTCAGTATGCGCAGTTCACGCCGGCAGATGAGCGATGGAACTAATGTATTTTTTATTAAAATAAGGGTCTGGAAAGAAAAATATACACATTAATCTGATTATATATACATACAGTAATGAATATATATGTAAATAAAAGTCCACGATTTAAGGGTCTGTCTGTTCGGCCTTATCTCTTGAACCACTGGATGTTTTTTTTTTTAGGGTGTTCACTATTCTAGACAGCATTTGTCGAGGAAGGTTTAGGTGTATGAACCATTCATCTGTGACAAAAGGGAACAGAGCAGTGACAATTTTAGTGTAGCTAAGTCAGAGAAAAAAATCTTGCACCAAGCTGCTGTATAGGATCTGGTCAGTGTGCCAAAAACAGCAAGAGAGCATCTGAAACAGAGGCTTGGAATGAAGCAAGTCACAGAAAATACTGTTGCGCTGTGTGAGTGAGTGACTGCTGCTGCAGAGCCAAGGGATGCACTCTGATTGACGAGAGGGTAGGGAGTCAGGGACTGAACAGGGTCACATCTGAGGCAGACAGAGTGAGAAACCACCTCCAACGAACGAATGAAGATGCCCTGATGCAGGCACAATAGCCAACGAGGCATAGCTATCAGGAACTTAATAAAAACAAACAACCATCGAAAACACTATCGAATGATTTCCATTCAATAATGGCAAACATCGGACCGCCACCATCAAAGGGTAAAAATACTACAATAGGAACAAAAACATCGATGATTAGTAACCATCAGATTCCAATGTCCATCTCTACGCTGAATCTGCAGGCGTACTCCGGCCGCCACTCCTCCACCGTGAAGTGCTCCCGTGTGATGTTCTCGCCCAGCCACACGTCGTCGGTGAACAAGAGGCACCTCCCATGGAAGTCAGCGATGTTCTCGGACAGGGGCACCATGGCATGGAAGCTCAACAGAAAGTCCAGGAAATACAGGGTATATTGTGCAAAGAGAATTTTGCTCATTGCCATGTTCGGCAACTGGGAAAGGGCGAGCATGGGTGCTGCGGAAATATGCACAGGTGCCCCAACCCCAGGAACATGCTGCTGACAATGCTTACGGTATTTGCAATACAAATCTCTGATCCATGATCCTCCTGCCCTACCCAAAACATCCCAGGGTCTGTGCCCAAGCCAGCTGCAGGGCAGCAAGCAGTGGGGGTTGTGGTGACACTGGTTAGATGCAGGGGGCAGGAGTGAGAAGCAGGGGGTTATGGTGAGATACAGGGGACTGTGGTGACATAGTGTATGTTGTTGTGAGATGCAGGGGGCTTTGGTCAGATGAAATTGCTCCTGTGCGAAGCCAGTGTGGGTCACTAATATATATATTTATGGATTAAAGGTTTAATAGAAAGGGTTACAGAATCACTTAAATGAAAATACAAGTTTCAGTATATAAACTAATAACCAGGACAATATACAAATACATTATTAGAACTTGGATATATGAGGCAACGCTGTGATCAGGAGAAAAGCATTTTTCTGGGCACACCAGTTTTCCAGTCTGTAAATTTATTAAAGGCCGCATCACGAAGCCAATAATGCGATAGCTTGTACTCAGCTAAGTAACACTACATACGATTTCACAGAGAAGTCTTAACCATATACACAAAATGTTTAATGTTTTTTTTTTTTTTCTCATGTTCCGCCTTTATATTTTTGCAAGGTATGCAGCATTTAAGCTTTCAAAAGTTACAGACTTGTACGGATAGTCAAATAGGTTTAACTGTATTTAAATGTACATACCTTTTTCACACTGTTATAGCTCCACAAATATACAGATATAAAGGCATTCATTATGGAAAACACTGTATTTTGTACAATTGGGAATCTAAACCCTACAGACGTGATCAAATTCAAATCCCATGGTAGCTTTCCATCCGTTTGTTCCAATACTCTGCAAAGAGAAGATACAGTAGGCACAAATGGGAATTTTTTAACACTCAGTGAACCCTGTAACAATATATGTTTCTGACAGTGAAACAAATTATTTGTTCTGGGGTCATTAACAGCAAATTTCTAGAGCTCTTTCAAATTCCAAGGATTGAAGCTAGGTAACGGAGAATTCTTAGAGGAATAACATTGGCCTTGCTCAGAACACATTGGCACATTTGGGCTTCTGACTTTGAATCTATTTCTCAATTGGGATTCAACCACCAGGACAGCAACAAACCTAAATAGAAAGGAGGAAACGGAGCCTCCCAGTATCTTTTTAACGTTGACTTACAGCAGCGTTGAACATCACCCAATTACTGATTAAGGGACCAAAGAAAAAATCTGTGATACGCACTTACACCACCCTTTTTCCTGTAAGCATATACTTTGGGGGAGCAATAGGGAAATCACCCCTGAAGCTATTTATACCTTATTTAGGTGGTAACTCATTCAGTGTCCCTATGTGCTACCAACCTCTGTGTTAACCCTCTTACACAAAGTTATCTTCTTTTGTTTCATTTACCTATTAAGAGAATCTTCATAGCCACAGAAACATATGGGAAGCATCATCCATTTGTATGTTTATTCACCTAAATACAATAGTGCCATCCACTGCATCTTCCCTTTGTTTTGTATATATTGTGCTTGTCCTCAGATCAAGCCCAAAGACAGGGTGTCAAAGAAGCTAGAACATACCACTGCATGCATGGATTAAACATTATGTAAATGGTGTAGCCTCATTTATTAAAATCTCCATGACTGTATTACTGGTTTTCGTTAGATTCGGAAGCTGAAGAGGAGACTGGTATCAAACTGAAGGTGCTAATGTGAGTAAAGCCGTGTACACGCTAGCCGATATTATGAGCGATTGAACGCAAACGATATCGTTCACAATATCGATCAGTGTGTATGCCGTCAACGACCAGCGATGCGCGCTCCCGCTGGTGGTTGGCTACATTGTTCATCGCCCAAACCAGCAGTCCAGCCTGACCATATCAAAAGGTCATGCAGGTTCGTGGATGAGGGAGGGTGCCTGCACTGAACGATATCATTTAGTGTGTACGCAGCTATACAGGTGTCATAGAAAATGGGCAACATTTTTCATTTGCACTCTTTTACAGGAATGGCTTTGATGAAAAGTTTGGCCATTATGAATTCTGTAATAGCCTTATGTTATAACAAAAAGAGTGCAACCATAAAGATTATGGGGTCTAGTTACTAAGCAGTGTTAGGAGACAGAGTGAAAAGTGATAAGGTGCCAGCCAATCAGCTCCCAACTGTCATTTTTCAAACACAGCCTGTGAAATTACAGCTGGGAGCTGATTGGCTGGCACCTTATCACTTTTCACTCTATCTCCTACCACTGCTTAGTAACTAGACCCCTATATGTGAAATGTGCTTGTAACAAATGGTTATATACTCACTGAAGGAATAGAAAAATAATACACCCGATTTTGTGTCTAGTTCAATCATTCTTGTCTCACATCTTTAGTAATTTGGATTTTTCTACACATCTCAATTTAAACAATAGTAACACTACATTCACATATATTCCTTCACCTATGGCACATTCATTGTGGTAAAGTATAAGTAAGTCAGGATGTAAAAAATAAAAATAGAAAGTCAATGAGACCACATTATCCAAGTCTATTGACCTTGGAACATGACACTTACCCCACTGGATTAGAACTGGGAGCTTTTGCTTTCTTTCCTTTATGTTTCCTCTTCATGTACTTGGCTGGTCTTCGGCGCGCTTGCATGAATTTTGTCATAATCTAAATAAACAGTTTATTTTAGAACAAAATACATAGATGCACATCAATTTCTATTATATAAGACACCCTAGGGCAGAGGTTCCCAAACGCGATCCTCAAGGCTCCCCAACAATTCAGGTTTTAGCGATAGCCTTGGTTGAGCACAGGTGACTTAATTAGTACCTCAGTCAATTTGATTTAACCACCTGTGATCACCCATGAATCTCTCTAAATCCTGAACTGTAGGGGAGCCTTGAAGAGACAACATACAAACTCCACATCGTTAGGTCACACAGATCCTTATTCATAAGAAACATCCTTGTTTGCATTAAAACAAAACAGGTTTGTTACCCCTTTCACACTGCCATAAAATAACCTGGGTTACTGCACATGAACGCGCAGCAACCCAGGTTACTGCGCAGTGTGAAAGGACCCGGCATTTCAGTAACGAGCATGGTTGAACTCCGGCCAGGGTACCGTTCACTGCATAGGGAGAGGTGGTGCTTGGAGATGAGATCATCCCAAAGCGCCGGCTCAGCAGCGATGGCGGTGACATCATCAACCCGGCATTATTGCCGTGCTACAAGTCTGAAAGGGGTCTCAGACGGGTCACACCCAGAATCGACGCGTGTACAAATACCGGGTGCAACCTGCCAATAGCGATGGGAAACGGGTATAAATTATCTATATGCCTTTGTGTTGAAAAGTTGTGTTTTAGTTTTTGTTATTAAAACACGGTCAATCAAACCAATCTATTAAATAATCTCCTACTGGAGAGTCTGGCAAAGGTGCAATAAGACGCTGCAGGGAAACACCCCCACCACTGCACAGATGTAAGGAGGAATGTTCCCTCCTGTCAGTGTCATCCCACCTGCAGCCCCCCCCCCCCCCCCCCACGACACCCACACCTCCATGAGAAAGAGATGGTGGGGGGACAGAGGTAAGTGAGAAAGACTTTCCAATCCTATAGGCATCCAGAGCCCTGTAGAATTGCCCACCAGGATTGCCTGCCTGAACCTCCCCCCTGATAATGGCAGAAGAGGGGGGGCGGGGAAGAGACAGGTCAGTGAGATGGGGAGAGGGTGTGAATTCAGATTAAATAGAGACTTGAAGGGGCAGACAGAGATGAGAGGAACATACCAGTGAAGAGAGAGCAAGACCAAGAGTTGAGAGTGACAGGATAGGAAGGGTGGACAGAAATGAGGGTTATGGTGCATACACACCGTCAGATTTTCCTTCAGATCTGAACGATAACGATTTAAAAAAATTAATCAATCGTTCATATCTGTCAGATGCACGATGAACAATGCACGTTCCCGATGGTCAGATAACGATATCTGACATCTGATGTGTTTGCAGTCAGACTTGAACGATTCCATTCATTTTAATGCAGTCAAAAATCGTTCAAATCTTTGGTAAAATTGTTCATCTGACAGATCTGACAAATCTGACTGTGTGTATGCTCCAATAGACAGGAAGTCTGGGGATAGAAGAGGATATGAGCAGGCAAGTGAGGACAGAGGGAAAAAAAAAAAAAGAAGAAAACCCTGCAACGTTGGGCAAGGTGGCTTGCACAATGATGGCTAGCACAATAGGTATGCGTTCGGCATCCCAGCGGTCTGGATACCGACGCTTACCTTACCAGCGTCAGAAAACCCACACCGGTCAGAATCCCAGCATCAGCATCCCGACCGCCGGGATGCCGAAGGTAAGTAGTGGGGTGGGGGAGGGTTAGCATACCGTCCACTAAGTGTCGGTATGTTAACCCTGTCGGGATCCAGGCGTCAGGATTCTGACCGCCTGGATACAGTCTGTCGGTATTACATACCGATTCCACCATATAATACTGAATGGAGACATGTATTGTTGTAGCGCCTGCCTATGTATTTGATTGCTTTTTCACAGACTGTATACAATTTTATTTGCTAGGGTGCAAAACTATTACTTTATGGTTTAATGGAACACATACAATTTCTATCAACATTATTTTGTAAAAACTAATAACAAAACATCAATTTCATGTCACATTGGCACCTCATCATTGTGATGTAAATATGATGCTACAAGCTCTAGAGACAAAAACAGGAATGTGATAGTAAACAAAATGTTTTGTTGGCATTAAACAGTTTCATTGAATTAGGACAGAAAACGTGTTTCTTTGCACAACCTCTAATTTACTGAAACCAAACAGGTGACCCCGAGGCCCCACATGCCATTACCTGCAGCAACTGGAAACACCCAATTTGCTTATGCATTCAGTTATTTTGTCCAATCTGTTCTTACTGTGTGCTACCAATAAAGATAGTCTCTGCCAATGATCGTACGTGTAAGAACACTTATTCCGAAGTGGCATTACATTCTATGTATTACAGAGCAAACACCCTGCAGGGACACGATTTGTGCAACACTGGACGGCTGTTATCTAGGAGTTGTTGGACATCTAGTTACAACGTGGTAATTTTTGTGGACTGAGATAGCTTCTAATTAATGACTATGGAAGCTGTTTATTTCTTGCTGGCTATGAAATATAAAACATAAGCAGCTGATACTGTATATGTTACTAACAACTGAATTGCATGGACAATTGTGGCTTTATCTGGCAACAGCACTTAGTTAAATCATCCCTCTACAGCTAATTACTAGTAAACTGAATGTGCAGAAAGCCCCTAACAGCTGGGACATAATATACCCATCATGTAACAGCTGAAAGACTGTACAACTAACATCTTCAACCTTAATTAACACCTGTGGGTTGTATACTAAATACATCATAATCTGTTCATAATGATTGCTTTTAATAATCTTTGGGGGGAATTCAAGTCAATGTGAGGAAGTATAGCCCTGGGAGGGAGCTCCCGAAGCTATTCAATTCACCGCGCTATTCGGCCAGGTTAAAGGATTTTTTCTCGCACCCCCCTGGGGATTCGAGGAGAAACCCGACAAAATTGCTGGGCGCGCAGAGGTTTGCCGGCTTAGCGTGGTGCTCACAGCCAGCACTTTAGTCATAGAATGCTGGTTCTCACGACTAAACATTCAGGTTAAGTCGCGAGAACCGGCATTCTCCAAATTAACAGCGCACTGAATTGAATAGTTCCGAGAGCTCCCTCCCGAGGCTATTCAGTATCGCGCTGAATTGAATTCCGCTCTTTGATAGAGTGTAAAGGCGAGTATCCACTACCCGACAGTGAAAAGACTGAACGATATCATTATCATTCACTACAATGCACAGTGACCACACTGAACGATATATCGTTCAGTGTAGGCACCCTCCCTCATCCCCGAACATGGTCAACCTGACTATATCGGCAGGTTGACCAGCATTTCAGGCGATGAGCGATGCCAGCAACGACCAGCGTGAATGTACATCGCTGGTCGTTGCTGACATTTTGCTGCCCGATTTACGATCGATTGAACGATAACGATGTCGTTATCGTTCAATCGGGTAGTGGATACGCACCTTAAGATTTACATTTTTCCACTACCCCTGATGCTTGAAGTCTGCAGGCTATTACATATACCCCAATATGATGTCCTTGGTACAGGAAAATCCTGGAAGTGTGGTATGGTAACTGGAAGCCAATAAAAGCCACTGCAACTATAGAGGAGATCAATGTTTTTTTGCACATATTATGGAATAACTTTGTTGGAAATGGTATTTGGGAATAGGACAAGAACTGTTATACCGACAGATTATGGGGGATATTTATCACAATTCATATTTTAAATGAGATTGTGATGCAATAATCTTGTTGTGATATTATCACAGTGATGTAGCATCCAGTTTAGCATGGTACAGTAATTGGCAGCGCTCCTTACCAAAGGGTCCCTTGCAGTATTCCTCAGTCACTGTCATGTACTAGGCAGCAATTACAGGGTTAATCAACATCGCTTACAGGGTTAATCACTATAATGTCAGAGCTGCAGAGGTTCGTACTGCACCAATTCCTTTGGACAGCTGTTATACAGGTTTTTGCCACCCCAGGGACCTTCGAGGAACACCCATTGAAATCGGCAGCTCGTGTCCAAATTCGCTGTACGTGTAAAACATATAAACGGGCTGTAATGTATATATTCACCGCACCAGTAATAAATGGTAAATCAATATATGAACAATCACTTCTTTGAATTTTCTTCATAAAACTTTTAAGCAAATTATATACTTTGTACAGTAAAAGAAACTGCATTTGCAGGGGAAAAGGGGAACAAGATGGATTGGATGTACATGCATGAGCCCCATTGTGGTTACACTACACCTACATCCGCTCATCGGTGTTCTACGGCAGCAATCTCACTGCTGGCCCCGGCCTACCTGCCCATCACAGCATGCTGTACCCCGACCATCTATAATAATCCCGGCTGATGCGCCGACTTTACAGGAGCAGTACCAGCCCACCGGCTCCGGGTCCCTGTATATGGGGAGCAATGCATGAGAGGGTAGTAGTACTGCTCCCAGACAGACTGCCACGCTGATAGCTATTGGCAATGCAACAGCCCGGTCAGTTAATAGCCCTATAGTGTAATGCTGGTGACCATACGCCCTAGATACATGAAGCCGCTATGACAGAGGGGGCGGCTACATCATCTGTGATCCCAGGGACCAGCGCTGTAAACTGCCTACTACACACATCGCCGAGCCGGCAGTGACGGGACCGTCACCTAGTAGCGGCGGAGGGAGTGACGGTGAGCTGTCAGGGCAGCCAATCTCGTACATAGCGCGCTGCGGCGGTGCTCACCGTGGCTCGGATGGACGGATGGCTGGAGGCCGCTCCCAGCTGCCGCACACACAGCTCTGCTGCTATTCTACAAGAATTACATTCAAATTCATACCGTAGCGCGGCGCATCCAATCAGAGTACTGAGCGATCGCTGTGTGCCGCCCCTCAGTCAGCTCGCTAACCCATTGGTGTAACAAGCCAGCCAATCAGCGGCCACAAATGTACGGGCTGCCGCTGTACAGAGACTGGATAGGCGTTGTCGTTATCTGAGCCAATCAAAACGCCGCAGCTCTCTCAGGCCGCACACCATATTGTTTTTGTAAAAGTGGTAAATTCGCAAAACGGTCACATGACCAACGAGCGGTAAAGGCGAGGCCGCGTTACTACATACAGTAGCATCACAGGACCGCTCCTGGGCCAATCCCTCTGCGCAGCTTATAAAGCGTTTACATTGAACGTTGACCAATGAGCCTTCTGGCCTCGTTCGTCGCCGACCAATCAGGGCTCTGCTTCAACTGACAGCTGCCCTATCAGCATCGCGGGCAATCTGCATCCCGTCTCCTGCAGGCAGGCCCCTCCCCGCCCCGTACTCCCGGGTCCGCCTGAGGAATGTAAACTATTCAACATGGAGACAGCAGTCACTAAGCTGGAGGCGCTGGTAAGGCGGCGGCGGCGGCGGCGGGGGTGTGCGCGGGGCGCAGCCGCCCATCCTGCCCGGAGAGCGACATCCGCCTTAGGCCCAGGAGTGGGGGGGTTGTGTGGTGACCACCGAACAAATAATCACCCGGCCTCAGCCACCTCGTCGTCCGTCTTTTCCCCGGGAGATGGCGGCCTGCCTGTCTTCCACTACGTGCAGATAGGAGCTGAGCAGCGGGTGCGCCGTACACCCACTGGGGAGGAGCGGGGCTGGGAAATGGCGGGAGCCGGGGACGCCCCCTGTCCCTGCTGCTCCATCCGCCCCCATCCCCGCTATATGTTACCCGGTATCCGCTGCTCCTTTCCCGCCCGCTTTCTCCTCCTATTCCCTCATTAGTCCGATTATTCTCATTCTATCCCCTAATAATTCCCCGCGTCATGGGGCTCCGGGGCTGCTGACCTGTATTCTCCGCTCCATCGCTACCTGCCCCCCGCCCTACGGTCCCCTCCCCAGTGTGGCTGTGTTATTATTATGCCTATGGCCGCACGGGTACACGGTGTGTGCTGTACAGCGGGGTGGTCTGTTCACCGTGTCTCTGACCACATCTCCGGTAACGGGCTCCTACCCAGCCATCACCCTGTTCTATGGTCATACAGGAGGGTCATGTGTATGGTTAGGAAGCCGGATGGGAGACGTGTATACGGTATAATAATCCCCCCGCCTGCAGCTTACACTTAGCTCTTTTATAATGTGCAGATATACATTTGTCAGATCCTGGGACAACTGCCCCCTTGGTGCTGCCCTTCTAGTCCAGCCATTAGGTGGCGCCCTTCCCGCTGTTACTGTACCTGTTAGGCCCCCTCAGAAAGTGTAATTGTGACAGTATTATGAGCTGTAGCTTTCAGTTATGGGGAAGTCAGTGATGCCAAGCTGGTTAGTATTGGATGGAGGAAATATATGCATATACAGGGCTGCAGCTGCTGCTCATATCTCATTGCTATACTGACTGACTTCATTGCCTCTGCTTCCTGACCAAATGCAGCAATCTGGCTGCTTGCATTACATAATGAAGATAAAACTACTTATTAAATTATATGGGAGCAGAAGAAGACTAGGCAGTTTTTATTTACTTCAGTGTTTCTTAGAGGTATTGAATCTTAATTAACCTTGGTTTGAGTTGATCAAATCTTGGAGATATTATAAAGGCCCCCATACATGGTGCGATATAGCAGCCGAACCGACAGATTGGTACAATATCGCATGATATCAGCCAGTGCGCTCTCCATTGGGATCACACCTCCACATCTTACTGCATATTCACTTGATCATGGGATGCGATGTACGATCCCATGAAGCGCTATGTGGGTGGGGAAGGGGGGTGTCGGCATATCGGGCGGGCGGCCACCCAATCGCTCCTTGTGTGGGAACCGCCCGATATGTAGGCCGTCGGATGGCAAGTCAAATCGCAAAGTGCATATTTAACAGACTGCTAGATAAATGAGCTAGAAGCTGGGCAACTTCGCCATTTTTTTTCTCTCCAAGATTTGAGATATCTCCCCTTATTTAATGATTCCTCTTAAGAATAAGAGAACATTTTTTACTCCGTTCATTTACTTGTGATCTTTCCCCGTTTAGCAGGACATCTAACATTTCTTTCAATTTTTCAGGCATTATGAAAAATGTTATTGCTTTTGGGGGCATATGTATCAAAGCTTGATGTGAGATATATATCACCAACCAATCAGCTTCTAACTTACATTTTGCAGGCTGTTTTTAAGAAATGATAGTTTGGAGCTGATTGGTTGGTGATATATATTTCACAATTTTATCTCACATCAAGCTTTGATACATATGCCCCTCAATGTGCTGAAGTAATAGATTTCATGATAGTTACCACCTTTGGAGATACTTTGGGTCCCTAGTGTACAAGAGATCTAGCACAGCAGATCTAAGGAGCAGAAATATCAAGCTGTGGAAAAGTTGTCCATAGCAACCAATCAGCTGTGAGGTAGCATTTATTAAGTACATTCAATATAATGATAGGTAGAAGCTGGTTGCTATGGGCAACTTCATGCTTTTCACAGCTTGATAAATCTGCTCCTAAAGATTTTGATTAGGGGTCATGGTTATATGCGAGTGTCAGGACATTGCTAAAGAGAGTGATGAAAGAACTTGCCACCATAGCACTATTAAGCTGGGTACACTATACCATGTAACAAATGATGTGACGGTCGTCCCAATTTCATTACATCCCAAAATACACAGTATAGAGTGTACACACACTATACAATCTTTCGAACAACTGCATGATATATTGTGGATAGTATTCAGTTCATTGTTTCTCCTGTACACACACTATGTAGTCATGTAGAACAGTGGCAAACTTCAGAGGTATGATTTTCCAATATATTTTGTGGTACTGTGTGCACACTACACAATGTGCACCACATCATTCATTGCATCGTCCCATCTGACGTGCAGCACAGATGAATGATGCAATTAACGACAACCGGGAACAATTGATTGAGCATACGTACTATACGATGTATATAATATAGTCACGATCTACATCAGATCGATATTTTGGACGATAGATCTTATAGTGTGTACCCAGCTTTATTAGGAAGCTATGGTATTTTGAGTTTGTGAAGTGGGGAAACACCTTTTAATACTCTGCTTACAGATTGATGTAACAGGAAAATATCTCACTAATACCCCTTTTACATCGGAGCTAAAATCTGGGTTATTGCAGGGTTAACCCAGGCAGCTCCTTGGTGTAAAAGGGGAGAGGGTTGGATCGCCGGGTCGAGTGACCCGGCAATCCAACCCAGGTAAATAGCAGGGTTTAACAAGGGTGTAGCCCGTGAAACCCTGCTGTGTGTATGGCGCACTCCGGGTCTTGATGACCTGCAGTGCGCCGCAAGCCGGCCGATTGGTCCGGCTTCAGTGGCGCTTGGAGATGACGTCATCGCCAAGCGTCCACTTTCACGCCGGAAAAGCCGGGTCTATGCAGACCCGACTGCGGTGTGAGCGGCGCCAACTCGGGAATATCCCGAGTCGGCGCCGGCTACATTCCGGGTCTGATCCGGATATGGTGGAAAAGGGGTAATACAGGTCTTTCGTTGTCCGCTAGTCTGTAATAATGCAGGTTCATATGAATATGACCTTTGCAAGACGTTACTCTGTAAATTAGTAAAAGAACTCATCATGAAAATAATAGTTGTGTGTGATAACTAGTACTTTCTTATTTTTCACATGTGACTAGTTAATAACTTGCTTAGGGCAAGGATTTACTTAAAGTGTAATGTTCTACCTGCTAGTTAGACTCATGCTCTCCTCCATCCTGTTCAGTCAGATTGAAGGTTGAGGGTGCACAAACATGGCTGGTTAGCTTGCCAAGTAGAAGCAAAGATGCTGGTGAATATTACACTTTAATTAAATCACTCTCATTTATCTGTAAAGAGCTTTATGTATTTCTCTGTTTTAGGATGGATGTGCTCTGTGCTGTCCTTCATTTCCAATACATGCCTCTGCTTCTTAATCTCATTATGTACTATGTGAATAGCTACTATATTTTCTATGTTGTAAGCTTGACACATTGGAGATCTAAGTTTTTGACTGGTGCAGGTTTGTTGGGTAAAACAATTATGCCTCCTACTTCATAAGAATGTGCAAGTCATTTTGGATAATTAAAATATTCACAGTCTATTATGTGATAATGAAAAAGAGTTGTTTCTCTACCTGCAGATGAAATGTGCTTTAAATGAACTTGGCCGTTAATATATATTTTAGCGGAAGAATTCTGGGGTAGTGTTTCAGCATGCCCATTTGTATATACACAATCCTTCCATAATCTGTTATTACAGTCCTGTTACATTAATTATTTTGTTATAATAATTTCTTTAGTGTTTCTTGTTTTGGAGAAAAAAAACTTAAGTAATGAAAGGACCAGAATGTTGCAGACATTTATTTGCTTGGCAGAAGTAGGGGAAAGGTTTATGTGCTTAGAAAATACAATTTTCAAACCTAGTTGGATATAGGCAGTAATACTTTTTATATGTAGTGGATGTTTAGTTTTACATATTAACTAACAAACACCTTTTAAGTTTTGCATTTTTAATTTTCTTCAAAAACTCCTCCTTTATCGGTGCTCCACTAAAACCTCTGTTCAGAATCCTGTCCAGAGCCCTTTTTATGTTGTACTACTAGTGACCACACACGAAAAGCAGTGCAATGTTAAAAGGGCATCGGCCAGTGACCCAAGCCACGCTGTGGATGGACATCAAGGCTGTTTTCCTTGTCAGCGGACTATCTTCTAAAATCACACTGCTTTTTCTGCTAATAATTGCTCTGACTTTATTGCACTACTGTACTATACAGCTAGCAGTGCAATAGTATTGTCAAAGCATTTGGAAGCAGAGAACACCTGCATACTGTACGTCAAGTAAATATTGGAGACACTATTGGCTACAGAGTGAAGTTGGAAAAAAGGGATTTTAACTCAGTATAAATTATGGTGTTACCACTATAGTTGTACAGTCTAAAATATAATTTACTGCTCATTTTACGTTCAACCTTCTTTTTTTTTTTTTTTTTAGACCTTTAAAAGTCGGCAAAATGTAATCTAAAATCTGTATTTCAGTTCCAGAAAGCAGAGTCTGACTTGGATTACATCGAACAAAAATTAGAGTTTGAAATAAGGAAAAGCCTCCCAGAGGACTCATCACCACAGGTACTGATAGCTGTTAACAGAACACAAAACGCAAATTCTATATGTTATACGTACCTTGTATGACTTATTGTTTCTTTTTGTTTTTGAACGTTTTAATCTTTAATGCTAGTTTTTACTGTAAATGTTAAAACAATTGGCACAGTAACAAGCATTTGTATACCTAAATATTGTTAATGATATTTCATTTTAGGAAAATCCCACCAAATTGCTGGAGCAGTTGGCGAGTGTCAAGTCACGGTTTAAGTCTTTGTCATCACAATTGGATAAGATTGCTGCAGACCAGCAAAAGTCAGTTGATCGTATTCAGACAACTATTGCAAACACACTGAAAATGGTGCAGCATTTACAACAACAAACAGATTTTCAGGTACAACTTTCTTACATACATAATATCTTCAGATCACTGCATCTGACATTTTTTTGTTGGTATGGAAAATACCTTTTCTTAATCCGTGAATGTTTAACTTGGCAACACTCTTTCCTGATCCTAAATGTTTTGATCATGAATAGTTTCCCTATTTCTAATGTTGTAGGTGCCAGCAGGTGCATTGTTACAGATTTGAAGTCGGCTAATCCATAACTGGGCCAACCCATTATGCATACAATCATAGATGGTGTAGTTAGTGTGTCCTTCACAATCTGATGCTTCATTGCAAGCACTGACCACACCCTTTTGTCAACCGCTGCTTTATTCTTAAAGCCAAACCCATCATCCACTTTTCTACTTCAGGGTCCATAGGGTATCCACAGGATACCTTGGGTATAGGTGTGACGTCAGTCGCAGGGCACCAAAGAGTTAAGCTTTCAGCCTCCCAGGATGCACTAGGTCCCCCTCCTATACCCCGCCCCCGGGCCAAGGCACCTCAGTTTAGTTTGGTGCCCGGCCGGAGTCGGGTGCACCTGTTGGAGTGGGGGCTAGAAGAGCCCCTGAAGCTTATTCTTCATGCAGCTGTGGCTGCACAACTGGATGTACAGCATGGACAGTCAGTCCTGACGTCCATGCTGTCTTCCCTACACCCCGCCGGTACCAGAACGCCGGTACTGATCCGGGGATGCTGGTGGGCGTCTGGGGTCACAGCTAGCGGTGACCCCAGATGCTCCAGACCATGGCCGGATTCAAGGGGGACAGAGGTAAGCAGCGGGGTCCCGCGGTGGGTCCCCGCTGATCACATGGTCCTAAGTCCCCAGGCAGGGGGCTCCCTGGGGACTGGCTGCAGCGTGGAGCCAGGCGACCAACCTGCGCTTCCACTACCCCCTGGGACAGCGGACCGCAGCAGAGCGGTAGCGCTGCGGCGTCCCAGGGGTTAAATGCATGCCAGGGGAGCGCGCCTTCCCTGTCTCACAGCCGGCGCCTCCCCCGCTGCACACAGCCCTCTCTGCATGCTGCCGACTGGTCCTGTGGCAGCGCTCCTCCCCCAGGCCAGCCTCCTCTCTGCTCCTCGGCGGCCATCTTCTCCAGAACGCATGGTGAACGCTGCTGGAAGCGCTGGACGGAAGCATCGTGGTCTGGGTCCCCCCGCATACCTCTCCTCCGCTGTGGTCAGGTCTGTGTATGCAGCGCTGTGTCCTACCAGGCCCTGTGTCTGTGTAGTTGAGTGATCAGCGCTGTTAGTGCAGGAATTGTTATTTCTCTGCATTGTATGTGACTGTGCTAGCGCTGCTGCCTGTAATCTTTTCTTCATCTAAACTGTCAGCTTTATTACTGTCCCTGTTCTTTCTGCTAAAGCCCTTGCGGTGCGGTGCTGCAGGGTGGTCTCTCGCCTATTTAATACTTACTTGGTGAGAGAGGTCACATACGTGGTGCCATCATGTCTGAAAGTGATTTTCCCCTCCGGCTACAGTGTACCACGTGCAAAGTACCGTTAGCGGAGGGGGAGGGTAGCGCGGAGGGCCTTTGCCGGCAGTGTTTGTCCATGGCGCGGCCTATTACGGTTACAGCACCGGTACAGGAGCCGCCCTGGGCTTGTTTCGCTCAGGCGTTAACAGCTTTAGTGGGCCAGTTAGCTCCGCAGCCCGCGTTTACTCCGATGGGTTTGTCCCAGCAGTCTGTGGTGTCGTCACCCATGCAGGGGTTCCCACGACAATTGGTGGTACCCCACAGTCTCCCTATTTCCCCGCTCCCGGGTTCTCAGGAGCCAGCGTGGGTTAACTCCCTGACGAGTTCTGTACAGCACTTGTCGGATGTGTTGCAAGGGGAGTCTGTGATGCGGTCTCATAAAAGGCCGGTGGCGTCTCTGTCCGCTCCTTATGAGGATGACGAAGGGACGTCTGATGATGGGGAGATTCTAGATCCTTACGATCAGGAACCTCTCCATACTAAGGACGCTGATGCTAAGTCCAAAGTATATATTCCTGGACTTATTCGGGCGGTCCGCACAGCCTTGGTGATTGAGGACGAAGTTCTCCCAGCGGCTAAATCTAAGTATGCCTTTTTCAAAGATGTGAAGGGCGATGCCACAGTCTTTCCTCTTTCGGGTCAGTTGGTGGACCATTTAGAGGAGGCGTGGAAACAACCTGGCAAAAGATACCAGCCGCAGAGACGCCTGGCGGTGGCTTATCCGTTCGCGGATAATTATTTTGCGAAGTGGGAATCCCCTCCACAGGTGGATTCTCACGTGACCCGTCTTGTCCGTAGTGCCACATTGCCGATGCCATCCATGTCCTCCCTTAAGGATGCTACGGACCGCAAGGTAGAAATCTGCCTGAAGTCCGCTTATTCCCTTGCAGGGGGGGCAGCACGGCCGGCTATGGCCATTTGCTGGGTTGCCAGAGCGATGGAGCGCTGGGCGGATTCATTAGAGGCTTCTTTTGAATCCGACTGTCCGGCCGATCAGGCGGAGTTGATTGGCAATCTCCGTGATTCGGCCACCTACATCAACGAGGCGGCTCTAGACATTAGTACTCTGGTGTCTAGAATTTCTTCAGCAGCGGTAGCTGCTCGTCGCACCTTGTGGCTGCGATCCTGGAAGGCGGACGCAGATTCCAAGAAAGGTCTGGAAGCGTTGCCGTTTACCGGAGAAGTTCTCTTCGGTCCGGATCTGGATAAGATTGTGGCCACGCTGGCGGCAGCCAAATCTGCCTGTCTCCCGTCGGCCGCTGCTCCTTCTGGTTCGGGACCATCGTCCTTTCGGTCATCTAGGGCCCAGGGCAGGCCCAAACCACAGTCGTTTCCTCGACAGGCTGACCCTAAGAAATCGGTCAAGCCCCGGAAGCAGGCATGGAGTACCAGACGTCCGGCCCCCAAGCCAGATGACAAGCCTGCGGCCTGACGGTCCGGGCCTCCCTTTGGGGGATCCCAGGGTGGGAGGCCGCCTGCTACAGTTCGCCCAGTGTTGGTCGACCACTACGACAGACACTTGGGTTCTGGAGGTGGTTTCTCACGGATACGCCCTCTCCTTCCGGCACAGACCCCCGGCTCGCTTCTTCACCACGGGTCTCCCATCAGACCGGAACAAGGCTACGGAGCTGCGGAAGGTATTGCACACTATGCTCCAGGCTGGAGTTATAGTGGCGGTTCCATTCTCCCAGAGGGGCCAGGGTTTCTATTCAAATCTATTTTTGGTACAGAAACCCAATGGGTCATATCGTCCGATTCTCAACCTCAAAGCACTCAACAAGTCTTTGCGGGTCCCGAAGTTTCGGATGGAGACCCTACGGTCCATCATTCTGGCGCTGGAACCTGGGGACTACTTGGTGTCATTGGACATACAGGACGCTTACCTGCATGTCCCTATTCTTTGGCGCCATCAACAGTTCCTCAGGTTCGCAATCAGCAGCGACCACTTCCAGTTTCGGGCGTTACCTTTTGGCCTGGCAACAGCACCACGTGTTTTCACCAAGGTGATGGCGGTCATGGCGGCTTCTCTGCGGCTGCAGGGAGTCCGCATGTTGCCGTATTTGGACGACCTGTTATTGGTGGCAGGATCTCCAGAGCTCCTGTTACGCCACTTGGACCTGACCATTGCACTGCTGCAACGGCACGGCTGGCTAATCAACTGCCAGAAGTCCACTCTAATCCCGTCTCGGAGGATTCTGCATCTTGGAGCCTTATTGGACTCGGGACAGCAAAGGATCTTCGTGACGGAGGACAAGATCTCTGCTTTACAGTCAAGGGTGCGCAGTTGTCTGCACAGCCGCCGGGTGTCCTTACACTCGGCGATGAGGTTACTGGGCTCCATGGTGTCGGTGTTCGACATGGTGGAATACGCCCAGTTTCACTCCAGATCTCTGCAGCACCTGATCCTGTCCAAGTGGAACGGGCTGACTCAGTCTCTGAAGTCCCAGACGATTGTGCTCACCCAGGAGGTTCGCCTGTCCCTTACGTGGTGGTTACAGACGACCCACCTCAACAAGGGACGTCCGTTCTGGGTTCCAAATTGGGTCCTGTTGACAACGGACGCCAGTCTTCGGGGCTGGGGAGCAGTTTCGGGTCCACACTTGTTCCAGGGCAGGTGGACGCCGACAGAAGCGGAGCTTCCAATAAATATCTTGGAACTCCGTGCGGTCTTCAATGCTCTCCAGCAGGCACAGCGGTTTCTCCAGGGTCGCCCGGTGCAGGTCCAGTCGGACAACGCTACCACCGTGGCCTACATAAACAGGCAAGGAGGAACTCGCAGTCGGGCGGCTCTCGTAGAGGTCTCTCGGATCCTGGTTTGGGCGGAGCGCAATCTTCCGGCCATATCAGCGGTCTTCATCCCGGGAGTGCTCAATTGGGAGGTGGACTTTCTAAGTCGCCAGGACGTTCATCCGGGGGAATGGTCCCTGCACCCGGACGTTTTTCAACTACTGGTGGACAGGTGGGGTCTTCCAGAAATCGACCTCATGGCGTCCCGGCACAACAACAAGTTGCCGGTGTACGGGTCTCGCACAAGAGACGAAGGGGCGTCTCTGGTGGATGCTCTGTCCGTCCGGTGGACGTTCCGGTTCGCATACCTGTTCCCTCCGGTCTCCCTTCTTCCACGGGTAATCCGGAAATTCAAACAGGAAGGAGGGACGCTCCTGTTGATAGCTCCCGCGTGGCCCAGACGGCACTGGTTCTCAGACCTTCAGGGTCTGTCCGTGGACATTCCTCTGCGGTTGCCGCTACGACCGGACCTTCTGTCTCAGGGTCCTTGCCTTCACCCGGACCTGACTCGGCTGTCTTTGACGGCGTGGCTGTTGAGACGGCCATGCTGAGGTCCCGGGGGTTTTCCAGCTCTGTGGTGCGTACCATGTTGCGAGCTCGGAAACCGTCTTCCGCGAGGATATACCATCGCGTGTGGCATACGTTCTTCCAGTGGTGTCGACCGAGAGGTTATGCACCGCGGGAGTTTCGTCTGTCTCGGATTCTCGCCTTCCTGCAAGCGGGACTAGATCATGGGCTTCGCCTTGCTTCTTTGAAGGTACAGGTTTCGGCCCTATCTGTCTGGTTTCACCGTAGGATTGCTACAATCCCGGATGTGCGCACCTTTATGCAGGGTGTTCTCCGCATTCAGCCGCCCTTTGTTCCACCTGTGGCGCCTTGGGATTTGGCTGTGGTCCTGAGGGCTCTCCAAGGACCGCCGTTTGAACCACTGGGCTCAGTGGATCTTAAATGGCTAACAGCTAAGACTGTTTTCCTTCTGGCCATTGCTTCGGCCAGACGTGTTTCTGAGTTAGGGGCTCTTTCTTGTAGACCCCCTTTCTTGGTTTTTTATGGGAACAGGGCAGTGCTCCGCACTCGGCCCGAGTTTCTTCCCAAAGTTGTTTCCCAGTTTCATATTAACGAGGAAATAGTTGTTCCGGCCTTTAACTCACCGGGTCTTTCCGTGGGTGAGGCCTCTTTGGATGTTGTGCGGGCCTTAAGGACTTATGTTGACCGCACTTCTTCGTTTAGGAAGTCGGACGCTTTGTTTGTCCTCTTTGGCTTCCGTAAAAAGGGTTGGCCTGCTTCAAAGCAAACTTTGGCAGCCTGGATCCGTATGGCTATTTCTGAAGCTTATCTTCATGAAGGCCTACCGGTCCCTCCTTCTCTGAAGGCTCATTCCACTAGGTCTGTGGGTCCTTCGTGGGCAGCTCGACGTGGTGCCTCGGCAGTTCAGATCTGCAAGGCTGCTACGTGGTCTTCTGTCCATACCTTCGTGAGGTATTACAGGTTTGACACCTTCGCCTCTCAGGATGCTTCCTTCGGGCGGCGGATTCTCCTTTCTGCACAGGAGCGTCCCCACCCTTAAAGGATACTGCTTTGGGACATCCCCAAGGTATCCTGTGGATACCCTATGGACCCTGAAGTAGAAAATATGAGATATGGTAAGAACTTACCCTTGTTATCTCTATTTCTACGAAGTCCATAGGGTTCCACAGGACTCCCGCCCTGTCGCACCTGTGCTGCAGATGGGCTTTGCTCTGGTCACCGGTTTTCCGTCTCCCTCTGGTGAGAATGTGATTCTTGTATGTGTCCAGATCTTTGTTCTCTCTCTTCCTTCTCCTCCTCCGGCCTATGGCTTGGTAACTAACTGAGGTGCCTTGGCCCGGGGGCGGGGTATAGGAGGGGGACCTAGTGCATCCTGGGAGGCTGAAAGCTTAACTCTTTGGTGCCCTGCGACTGACGTCACACCTATACCCAAGGTATCCTGTGGAACCCTATGGACTTCGTAGAAATAGAGATAACAAGGGTAAGTTCTTACCATATCTCATATTTTTTCCTCCTTCCATTACCTGAAGCAAGGAGGTGTGTTGTTCTGTAAGGTCACAGCTCCGGGGAACTGAGTAGTAGAGCTGTGGGAGTTTCCAGTGTGGGCAAGGAAGAGTTTAATTTAACAACACCTTAAGATGTGCTACCGCTACTCCTGCCATGTTGAGTCCCAGGGGGCTGCTACATGTTGCCATTTTCCATCCTACATCCCCCATCATAAAAGGGGAGCTGGAGGACTTATCACAAGCTTTATGTGCTACAGGAAGTTGGGGACCCAGTTTTTAAAACTCAGTGGTTCCTGCAGGACGCAATGTGTGTCCTGTGTGCAGCGCCACAGCAGCCAATTGCCGCCGCCGGCATCTTCTCAACCAATAGCCGCCAGTGGATTTTCCTCACTACAGCTCCCAGAATCTCCCTGGTGCTTGCAGCTCCTCCTCCCTCTGTGTCCGCCTTCTGCAGCTTCTGCTGCCCTCTCCTCACTCCCTTTAGAGTCTTAGACAGACTAAAAAAATATTAAACTGCGCTGGTAGATACACAATTAGCAATTGATAATAAAATATATTGTTTATTATATACTGATAATTTTTTATCCAATGCGGTACCATATTAAGATGAATAAAAAAGACAATATACCGTACTGATCATAAAATGACATATACAAATATTGTATTGATACATTCAGAGTTTGATCTCTTCATAAATCCATTCTGAATCAGAAAGCTCCCATACAATGTATATCTATTATTGCGCTCGCTTCAATTGAACGCAAATGAAATAGCGCCGGGAGGGAGCTCCTGGAGCTATTCAATTCAGTGCGCTGTTAGGTCAGAGGATGCCAGTTCTCCCGCCCCTCTCGCCTTAAACAGGGTGTTTAGTAGCAAGAATGGGCATTCTCTGACTAAACTGCCCGGCGCAGTGCTGTTTCTGCCGCTTTAAGGGCAGAACACAGCATCGCACCTGTACTTTTGTCGTATTTCTGCTCGCACCCCTGGAGCAGATGAAGTTCCTGTCTGGCCCTCAGGTACACACTGTGCTAGTGGAGAGAAGTGCCCTGGCCGGCTGTGTGGCCCCTGTCCCTGGTATCGCTGGTCGACTGGTGGCCCCCGTCACTTGTGTTATTGGCCCCCTTTGTAACCCTATCGCTGTTGTCGCTTGCTGGCTGTGTGGCTCCTGTCCCTGGTGTTACTGGCTGGCTCTGTTTTCCCTGTCACTGATCAGCTGTGTGGCCTCTTCCATCCTCATATTACTGGCCAGCTGTGCACCAAAAATCCTGACTGTGTAACTGTGTTTAACCTCCTTGACTGTGTAACTGTGTGCATTCCTTCACTAGCCTCGACTGTGTAGCTGTGCGTATTTCCCATTTACCCTATCAACTGTGTGCACCCCCCACCTTACCCCCAGCACTGCCTGTGTCTAGCCTCCTCCTTGCCCCCAATATCTACCCTACCCTTAGTACTGCCTGCCCCTAACCTCTTCCTTGCCCACAGTTCTGCCTCAACTGCTATCTACCCTTGTCCCCTTCCTACCCCCAGCACTACCTGTCCCTACCCCCTCCTTGCCCCCAGCACTGTTGCAACTACTGTCTGCATTTTCCCCTCCCTACCCCAGCTCTGCCTGCTCTAACTCTCCTCTAGCCCCAGCTCTGCCTGCTCTAACTCTCCTCTAACCCCAGCTCTACCCCAACTTCTCCCTGCCTTTATCCCCAGCTCTACCCCAACTGCTACCTGCCCCTAGCACTGTCCCTACTGCTGCCTGTCCTCACCCCCCCCATAAATATGTTATGGGACCCAAAAACAGAAGAACCAAATTTTTTATTTCGCTCAGCATGATCACTGCTCTTGCCCCTACACACCACTCTGCCACAATTGTAACTTGACAAACTTAATTGATTTTCTTGTTCTGTGTTACTTTCTCTTGTGTTCTGACAAGTAAGGAGGTGGGTGGGGCAGGTTGATGGCGGCTGCATTTACACCTTCTCCTAGGATGTAATGTGATTTTCTAGCCATTGATACCTTTTATACATGGTAGCCATTTCTGTAAAACAAGTTGCCAGCTATGTTGACTGTATTTTACACATTGAATGTACTGCATGAGAATGTTCCTCTACATATATACGCAGGTACCCCCATTCTCTGAGGAGGAACTTCGTGCACTCCAACAGTTTGAAACCCTGGCATTGAAGGGCATAAACTTACAGTGAACAAGGTAAAGTACTTCAGGTTTCTTTATGATTCAAAATGAACTTTATTTCTCCAGTCCACTAACCATACATGTCAGATTATGCAAAAGAGCTCTTAATTATTCTCATATACATTTCTAATGGTGTATAGCAACTAAAGATAACATAGGTAAAGTTTTGAGCATGGGGGAATGTCTAACACCAAGTTTACATCAAGCTTCCTGTCTGGAAGTCTGGTGAAAGACACTGCATGGTCCTCTTCAGAGTCTAAAATACCTGAAATGAAAGTTAACTTGTATTTAACTATATCCTAATTTTCCTTTAAAATACTCTTCAACTTCTCACAGGGAGAGTTTATTAAAATGTGTATTAAATTAAGTGCATACATTTTTGTAGCATTGGTTCATCCCTTTACATGTTATTGTTCTAGAGCTACCTGTGAAAACCGGCTTCTGCCAGTTTTTATGTGTAAAATCAATACAAACAAACATTTGAGGACAAAAAAACATTTGTTTTGACTGAGTTATCTGTACTTTAACCAAATCGATCTAATGCAGCAAGTGAAATCTGTAAACTCAACTGTCTCATCCTATGTTAGTCTAAAAAGTGAAATGTCAGTATATATAGTAAGGTGGGAAAACCACTGTGTGCATGTGGTGAAAGACTGGTGTCAGATGTTGCAAGCACGATCGGCATCTGAGCGTTTCACTACACATGCTTTAGCACTTGGGCGATTGCAACCTGTAGCATGTGCCACCATCATTATACCTCTCCAGCTGTCAGTGATTCCCTGGCAGTCCAGAGTCACTGTCAAGAACCAGCAGAATGATGCAAAGAGCTTAAGTTGGAATGTCCCAAATTTCAAGATATTTGGTTGGATGTACTTCTAACTGCATTCCAAATAAAAATGAGGTTTAAGTAGTAGACATTTTGAAACTACAGCAATTGTAGTTTGTTTCCAATGCTACAGGGCAAGTAACCAGGGACTAGAGCAATTGTCTGTTTTGGTCGGAACTCAGTTCAGCAGTGTCTTACCGTGGTGCCCGTCTGCACACGTATTAGCCAATTACGGTAGCCCTGGCATTTCAAATTTTCGGGCACGCCTCTATGGGTAAATTGTATCCACCATCGAGAATTGACTTTCCCCCTTTGGAATGGGATAAAGCGTGCGATGTTCATTTATGGGCTTAATATTCTTTATTCCGTTTGTGAAATGCAGAATGAAAAATAATGCATTGCTATTAGTTATGTGAAAGAAGGATCATACAAGCATGCAAAATATATTGTATTTGTGTAAAACAACACTTCATAAAAAGAGTTCAGCACTTTGTTCAGGTAGTGGACATGGAAACCGCAATTGTAAAGTCCCTTAATAGAGTGTTTGGTCTCCACGTAAGGTCGGTAAGAGTCATGCTATTCAGTTCACCAATGTCTGAGGTGCTGGCTTATGGTGGTGGAAATCACTGTCTCAGACATCATCCCAGAATCTCCCATAAATGCTCAATTGGGTTAATTCACAATTTAGGAGCATATAACTTCCATCAAGTCTACACATTTGTATCCCTAAGTCCTCAGATTGTTTTAAATTCCTTTTTTAGATTTTTTCTTAATTTTTAACTGGATTTGCTCCATACACTCAATGATGTCATTAGTGTCTACCACTCCTGCTAGCGCTTCATATGCAGAATTTAAGGGTGAGACTGCATTTATTATTAGTTTAGAACATACTGCTTTCCCTTGTTTTACACTTTCAGCAATATACCACACCCCCCCCCATATATATTTTTTTAATCATTATCTATTCATCCCCTCATATTTAGTACAACCATTTCCGCATTTTACACTTCTCCCTACCTGCATTTTACACCACATTTACTAAAAAAAGAATGTATTTTTACTTCAGGTTCGATAGGGGGTCCACAGGGTAGACCATGGGGTATAGCTGGATCTGGATCCATGGGCACCATGCAGTTAAAGCTTTTGCTGCTCCCAGGATGCACTGGGTCCATCCTCCTCTATACCCCGCCCCAGCCACAGGCCCATCTGTTTTAGTTGGTGCCCGGCCGGAGTCGGGTCACCCTAGCGCAGGGGGGGCTGCTAAGCTTATTTTTAGAGTTTTTGTTTTTTATTTTTTTTATGGACTCTTTAGAGCGGCAGCATCAGACTGTCCATTGGACATTCAAGCTGCCGCTCCTTCACCCCGCTGGCATCGCGACGCCAGTACAGATCTGGGGATCGCGGCGGGGCCCCAGAGTCTGTACTAGCACGGGCTCTCCCTCGACTGCTGCCGAAGCACCGGGGATCAGGTAAGCTGCGGGCTACTGCTTGCGGTGACCCATGTGTACAAAATTAATCGCATGCCTCCGGTCTCTGGGGGACAGACCGGAGGTGCTAGCAAGTGGTGGCGGGCTCCCCCTCTCTGGAGGCATACCCCGCGGGAACACTGGACCACCAGGGCGTTATGCGGTAGTGGGAGCCAGCAACCCTGGGGTTAATTGGTAGCCAGGGGAGGCAGCCTTCCCTGTTTAGCGGCTCACGCCCTCAGCTCAGCGTGCTTTTCCGCTTAGGTCTGGCGACGCTTAGCTGCTTCCTCCTGCGGCCACTACTCCTCTGAGGTCTCCGGCGGCCATCTTTTCTCTGGTGGGCAGCGCAGAACTCGCAGGCAGTGTGCGGTCGGTCCCCCTGTGTACCTCTCCACAGCTAAATGTAAGTGTACACCGTGCTATAGCCCTCCCAGACACTGAATCTGGGCGGTTGATTGTAGTGACAAGGTGCAGTGAGTATTGACTTTCTGCATTGTATGTGACACTTGCTAGTGCTGACTGTCTGTGCTTTATTTCTCCTTACTGTCAGTCTTTAACTATCCCTTTCCTTCTCCTACAGTCCTGACAGGTATGTGTGGGAAGGGCTTTTCAAGGATCTCACTTGTATAAATTCATGTATTTGTGAAGTCGGTCACATACTGTGGTGTGCTACAGTGCCATATTTTTGGACTTGTGTGCTGCATACTAGTGGGTGCACCAGGAGTACTTTCTGAGCTCACCTGTTGTATTGATAGATAGAGATATATATATATATATATATATATATATGAGAGAGAGATCTCATCATCATCATATATGTGTGTGTGTGTGTGTGTGTATATATATGTGTGTGTGTGTGTGTGTATGTATATATATATATAATATATAATAAAATCTCTATCTATCTTTTATCATGTCTGAGGAAGTTGAGCCCTCTCTACGGCTCCCACTCTGCTCTCCTGCAGACGCTGTGCTGCAGGGGGAAATATGGAGGATTTATCACAGGATGGCCTGTGTATAAGGTGCCGTCAGATACCTGGTCCCTCTAACCCCCCAACTTCGGGCCAGGATCCCCCTTGGGCAGTGTTTTCTGTGGTGCTGATCTTCCCCATAGAGGGTTTCCCCAACCAGCCACCTCCCCCCCCCTTCTCTGGGTGTACCGCATCCGCACCGCCACCCCCACCCCCCCCCCCCTTCTCCGGGTGTACCCTGGGCCTCAGACTGTTCATCCATAAGCGGGGTTCCCTATGTATCTTCAGTCTCCTAAAATGACGCAGCAGTCAGTCATTCCCTTCCAGGGTCTCCCGCAAACTGGTCAACCACCTTGGGTGCAAGCTTTCTCCAATTCAGTCCAAAGTTTGGCAGCCTCGTCTTCCAAGCCATGTTGCGTAGTGACAAGCCTCAGAAGGCGTCAAAACACACGTCCTCGGATGAGGGAGAATTGCATGAGGACTCTGATTCGGATTCCCCTGCCCCGGAAGTAGAGCCGAAATCTTCCATTAATGTGCCAGCATAGATAGATATAGAGGATAATGCCCCTGCCCCTAAGTCCAAGTATCCAAATTTTAAACCGGCAAAAGTGACTTCGGCTGTTTTTCCTCTCTGACCAGCTGACTGATCATATGGCGGAGGCCTGGCAGTCGCCTAGTAAGAGGTTCCAGCCGTAGAAACGGTTAGCATCCAGTTACCCATTTCCTGCCAGTCATTGCATTAAGTGGGAAACCCCGCCTGCGGTGGATTTTTACGTTCGCTTGTTTAAAAGTGCCACCTTGCCTAATGCCGTCCATTTCATCCCAAAAATATCCATTTACTCTCTCTGGGGTGGTGGCCCGTCCGTCCATTGCCATCTCTTGGGTGGCTAAAGCCTTTGAGAGCTGGGCCAATTTACTGGAGGATACTTTTCCTGAGGACGCTCCGGAGGTACAGAGAGCCTTAGTTGGACATTATGAGGGATGCCGCTTCCTATATATGGGGAAGCGTCTTTGGATGCCAGTCTTCTGACTTCCAGGGTTTTGGCGGCAGCAGTCTCTGCTCGACGGTCTTTGTGGCTTCGTTCTTGGAGAGCAGATGCGGATTCCAAGAAGGGCCTGGAGGCCTTACCCTCTAATGGGGAGATTTTGTCTGGTCCTGACCTGGACAAAATTGTTGATACCATGGGAAAATCTAAGTCGACGTCTCAGCCTTTCGTTTTTTTTGGACCCAGGGTAAGTCCAAGGGTCAGTCCTTCCCCAGGCAATCGTCAAACAAGGCTGCCCCTAAGCCAAAGAAGCAGGCCAGGAGCACTAGACGTCCTGCTTCCAAGCCAGACGATAAGCCTCCAGCCTGATGGATCGGGCCTCTCTTTGGGGGATCCCAGAGTGGGGGGCCGACTTCTTCAATTCACCAAGTGTTTGTGCAATACCACCACGGATGCTTGGGTACTAGAAGTGGTCTCTCAGGGGTACGCCCTGTCCTTCCGTCACAGACCTTCCCAACAGTTCTTCTGCACGAGTCTTTCTCAGGACAAGACCAAGGCCTTGCAGATTCAGGAAGCCATGGAGTCCTTGCTGAAAGCAGGGGTTGTTGTTCCCGTTCCGCTTTCTCAATGCAGGACGTACTCCTCTCTGTTTCTGGTTCCGAAACCCAATGGGTCTCATCGGCCTATTCTCAACCTGAAATCGTTGAACAAGTTCCTCAGAGTTCCCACTTTCAGGATGGAAACTTTGTGTTCCATCATTCTGGCTATGGAACCGAAGGATTATATGGTCTCCCTGGACATCCAGGAATCTTGCCTCCATGTTCCTATAGCACCTTCACACCAGCGGTATCTGAGGTTTTCTATACACCAGCTTCACTTTCAGCTTCAAGCTCTGCCCTTTGGTCTTTCCATGGCTCCAAGGGTGTTCACCAAAGTTATGGCTGCCAATCTGCGCAGCCAGGGAATATGGCTTCTGCCGTATCTAGACAACCTCCTTTTGCTGGCAGGCTCGCCGGAGGTACTTCTGCAACATCTGCGCCTAACGATCGCTTGTCTGCAAGCGCACGGGTGGCTGATAAACTGGAAGAAGTCCTCCCTCATTCCGTCACACAGGATGGTTCATTTGGGAGTCCTTCTAGATTCTCGTCAGCAAAGGATCTTTCTTACTCCAGAAAAGATTTCCACTCTACAACTTCGAGTGAGCAGTTGTCTAAAGAGTTCCCAGGTGTCGGTTCACGTGGCATTGAGAGTTCTGGACTCCATGGTCTCAACATTCGACATGGTGGAGTATGCTCAGTTTCATTCAAGGCCCCTGCAGGGGCTGATTCTATCCAAGTGGAATGGGTTACCACACCGGGTCAGGACTCAGATGCTGGTGTTGTCTCCGGAGGTGCGCCTGTCACTGGCTTGGTGTCTTCATACATTTCATCTCGCCAAGGGCCGCCCCTTTTGTATCCCGGACTGGGTTCTGCTCACGACAGATGCCAGTCTCCGGGGTTGGGGGGGCAGTGGCTGGTCCACTTTCACTTCAGGGCTGTTGGACGGTGGAAGAAGCAGTTCTTCCCATCAATATTCTGGAACTTCGGGCTGTGTACAGGGCCTTCCAGTTGTCCGGTCACGCTCTTCAAGGAAAGGCAGTGCAAGTTTAGTCCAACAACACCACCACGGTGGCGTACATCAACCCTCAAGGGGGGACTCGCAGTCGAGCAGCAATGTCGGAAATGTCGCGCATACTGTCTTGGGCGGAGTGCCATCTTCCGGCCATCTCGGCAGTCTTCATTCCAGGAGTCCTTAATTGGGAGGTGGACCTCATGGCCTCCCGTCACAATCACAAACTGCCTGTGTACGGGTCCAGGACAAGAGACGCCGGCGCAAACCTGGTGGACGCGCTGTCAGTCAAATGGACATTTCAGCTGGCATATCTATTCCCTCCGATATCGCTGCTGCCTCAGGTCCTTCGGAAATTCAAACAGGACGGCGGCACGCTTCTGCTGGTAGCTCCGGCTTGGCCCAGGTGTCCCTGGTACTCCGATCTTCGGGGCCTATCCATCGACGTTCCGTTTCTTCTGCCTCAACGTCAGGACCTGTTGTCTCAGGGGCCCTGCCTTTACTCGGATCTGGGTCATCTGTCTTTGACGGCGTGGCTCTTGAGACATCCGTCTTAAGGTCCCGGGGTTTTTCCAGCTCAGTCATCAGCACAATGCTACAGGTGCGCAAGCCTGCTTCCGCCAGGATTTACCACAGAGTGTGGCATACTTATTTTCAATGGTGTGAGTCCTGAAACTACGATCCTCAAGCATTTTGTGTTTCTAGGATTTTGGCGTTCCTTCTGTCTGGATTGGACCTAGGTTTATGCCTCGCTTCTTTGAAGGTTCATGTGTCTGCACTTTGTGTGGTTCCAGCGTAGGATCGCTACTCTGCCTGATGTCCGCAACTTTTTCCTGGGTGTTCTCAGGATTCAGCCTACCTTTGTTCCACCAGTGGCTCCTTGGGATTTGGCAGTGGTGCTTCAGGCTCTGCAGGGTCCTCCATTTGAACCTCTTGAGTCGGTGGAACTACAGTTAAGACTGTTTGTATTTCTCCTGGCGATTGCTTCGGCCAGAAGAGTGTCAGAATTGGGCGCGCTTTCTTGCCATTCTCCTTTTTCTGATTTTTCACCGGGACAGGGCAGTGCTTCGCACCCGTCCGGGTTTTCTTCCTAAGGTGGTCTCTAAGCTCCACATTAATAAGGAAATGGTTGTGCCGGCATTTCAGTCACCTGATCTCTCGGCTGGTGAGGCTTCCTTAGATGTTGTCCGTGCTCTCAAAGTTTGTGGACCGGACTAGTTCCCTTCGGAAGTCTGATTCTTTGTTCGTCCTCTTTGGTTTTCACAAGAGGGGTTGGCCTGCCAACAAACAAACTTTGGCCCGTTGGCTTTGTTTGGTTATTTGTGAGGCTTATTCACAGGAGGGTTTACCTGTTCCGGCCTCTGTTAAGGCTCATTCCACTCAGTCTGTGGGTCCCTCGTGGGCTGCTGGCCGTGGCGCCTCAGCTGTTCAGCTGTGTAAGGCGGCCACCTGGTCTTCCATACAGACTTTTCTAAGGTTCTATGCGTTTGACACCTTCGCCTCTCAGGATGCATCCTTCGGGCGCCAGATTCTTCTTTCAGTGCAGGAGCATCCCTGCTCTTAGTTGTACTGCTTTGGGACATCCCCAAGGTCAACCCTGTGGGCCCCCTATGGAACCTGTAGAAAACAAGAGATATGGTAAGAACTTACCTTTGTTATCTCTGTTTCTACAAGGTCCACAGGGCGCCCGCCCAGACGCACCTGGCTTCATATGGGCTATGTGGCTGGTCACCGGTTTTCCGTCTCCCTTTCTGTGAGTATGGTTCTTGTGTGTTCCTGTCTTCCTTCTCTCTGTTTTTTCCTCCTCCGGCCATGGATACTTACCAACTGATGGGCTTGTGGCTGGGGTGGGGTATAGAGGAGGATGGACCCAGTGCATCCTGGGAGCAGCAAAAGCTTTAACTGCGTGGTGCCTGTGGATCCAGATCCAGCTACACCACAAGGTCAACCCTGTAGACCCTATGGACCTCGTAGAAACCGATAACAAAGGTAAGTTCTTACCATATCTCTTGTTGTATAGTTTATTGGAGTAGATGGAATATATAAACAGGAATGAGAAAATACGGTAACATATGCTATGAGTCAAAAAGTAATATAATGAAATACTGTCAGGTTTCGGCCTAGGATCGGCCGTTACTCACCACAACGTCGACTTCCCCTAACTTCTAGTGCAGTCAGACGTCAGGTGTGGTGGCCAGTGATGCGCTGAGGATTATGCTCTAGGTGCACTTGGACATCCATGTGCTGCTCCGTGACATGGTTACCGAGATTGCCATCATGGGCGCAGCTATGACAGTCTTCATCACCCGACTGACCCTTCGTCCAGTGGTTGTTGTCAGCTGACGTTGTCCTCCAATGCACTGCTACCTTGGGGTATATTACTGGGCTCTAGACAACAGGAAGTTTCCTGTACAACGTTGTTACTACTAGTGTTTGCTTGACGTCACTTTCGTTCCAGGTTCCTTTACTGTTCTACTCTCGAGTCATTTCTAGTCACTCTACTGTGCCAGTAGTGCATCTGATACCTTGCCCGCGTACTCTGTACATCCTCTGAGTAAAACCACAGTGTCACTCTCCTGTGCCAGCAGTGTGTCTGATACGTTGCCCGCATACTCAGTACAACATCATAGTTCAGAATCCTCGCTAGTGCTTCTTTCAGTACACTCGCTTGGGCCTTCGGTGTTCTCTCCATCCATTTCCCACCTGTATCGGATACTTGACCAAAGGGCTGCAACCTACTTTCTGGGTGCAGCTTAAAGCCATATCTTGGTTGGAGGGGTCACTAGTGAACACCTCCCAGCAGGTTAGACTCAGTGCCATTGGTCAGGTCTCGCCAACATCCGATACATGTGGATGAGGAGGTCGTACATCCAGGCCCTTGGCCTCCGATTTCTTCCCCAACCCCGGACCTCAGCTTTCAGCTCCTCAGTAGGAGATCCTCCCGAGCCAGTCGTGACAAATACATTTCACACAATAGAGCAGAGGTTCCCAAACGCGGTCCTCAAGGCTCCCCAACAGTTCAGGTTTTAGAGATATCCATGGTTGAGCACACGTGTTTAAATCAAATTGACTGAGGCACTAATTAAGTCACCTGTGGTCAACCATGGATATCTCTAAAACCTGAACTGTTGGGGAGCCTTGAGGACCGTGTTTGGGAACCTCTGCAATAGAGTAAATTAATAAGGCAATAGACCTTGATGGTAGGACCCTCCTCCCGCCCCACCCCATAAAACTACAAAAGCAAAGAAGTTGCTTACATGCCAGTTGTTAGGTCAGTGTCTAGGATGATTGGATGGTCGTCCATGCGTAGTCCAGTTTTGCATCACGTGGTATTTTTGAAGCAGAAATGAAGTTTGCATCAGATCATTGGAGGGAGAGAAGAAACATAATTCTCCCTGGTAGTAAAAAAATTGTCCATACTAGTTTTCCTATGCAGAGATTATTAACAAAAAGAGTGGGAGGAGGTGGACCATCCTGTATCCAGTACTGCAAGACACATTTACACCGTACTGCTGAGTCTAATAATAAAACATTCCGACATCCCGCAATGATACAGAGTGGGGTCGGGAATACCTAAGACCACTCATTCAGGGGTACGGGGAACACATTCCACCAAATGAGTGCGCTTATAGTTTTGCCGGAGACTGCTCGGAAAAGCACTTGTGAGCAGCCGGATGTGCACAAGCAGCAGCCGCACTGATTCAATTATTCAGTAGCCGGGACACACAGCCGCGGCGTCTGCACAGTGCCGCTAGCATCTCCCTACATCCAGCCATTGCCACCAGAAGGACATAGAGTGCTCAGTCCTTGGAAGTGGCCACGCGGTGTTATGGACTTGGCTGATATGAGAGTGGGGGAAATCCACATATAGCAGAGATTGCTATAAACATTATATTTATAGCAGTTACCTAAATATTATATTTATAGCAGACAGCTTGTTAGCAGTGTGCATGCTCACGTTATACTAGAACACTGGACTGACATTTTGCTACATTGTTACTAAATTACAGGACTTGTAACAAATTGTGGACTTGTTCACAAATAACACAGTATCTTATTGAGGAAACTGTATTATCAATCACTCAACATAGCAAAAGGGATTTAAAATTTGATTTTTTTTTTTATGTGAAGCATTTTTGCAGTATGTATTTGTATGCCAATTTATACGTTTAAACACCAATGGTATATATGAATAGATTTAAACTACTAAAATTGGTGTCTTATATGAAGATTGCTGCTATATACAGTGCATCTGGAAAGTATTCACAGCGCTTCATTTTTACCACATTTTGTTATGTTACAGCCTTATTCCAAAATGGAATAAATAAATTTTTGTCCTCAAAATTCTACACACAATACCCCATAATGACAACGTGTAAAAAGTTTTTTGTTTTGTTTTTTGAGATTTTTGCAAATTTAATTTAAAAAAAAAAAAAAAAAACAGAGGAAATCACATGTACTTAAGTATTCACAGCCTTTGCCATGAAGCTCAAAATGGAGCTCGGGTGCATCCTGTTTCCACTGATCATCCTTGAGATGTTCCTAAAGATTGTGGTAAATTCAGTTGTTTGAACATGATTTTGAAAGGCATACACCTGTCTATATAAGGTCCCATACTTGACAGTGCATGTCAGAGCACAAACCAAGCATGAAGTCCAAGGAATTGTCTCTAGACCTCCGAGACAGGATTGTCTCGAGGCACAAATCTGGGGAAGGGTACAGAAAAATATCTGCTGCTTTTGAAGGTCCCAATGAGCACAGTGCTCTCCATCATCCGTAAATGGAAGACGTTTGGAACCACCAGGACTCTTCCTAGAGTTGGACGGCTGTCTAAACTGAGCGATCGTGGGAGAAGGGCCCTAGTCAGGGAGGTGACCAATAACCCGATGGTCACTCTTTCAGAGCTACAGCATTCCTTCTGTGGAGAGAGGCGAACTTCCAGAAGGACAATCATCTCTGCAGCGATCCACCAATGAGACCTGTATAATAGAGTGGCCAGACGGAAGCCACTCCCTTTTAAAAAGCAAATGGCAGCCCGTCTGGATTTTGCCAAAATGCACCCGAAGGACTCTCAGACCATGAGAAACAAAATTCTCTGGTCTGATGAGACAAATATTGAACTCTTTGGTGTCACTGCCAGGCGTTATGTTTGGCGGAAACCAGGCACCGCTCATCACCAGGCCAATACCATCCCTACAATGAAGCATGGTGGTGGCAGCAGCATCATGCTGTGGGGACGTTTTTCAGCGGCAGGAACTGGGAGACCACTTAGGATAGAGGGAAAGATGAATGCAGCAATGTACAGAGACATCCTGGATTAAAACCTGCTCCAGAGCATTCTTGACCTCAAACTGGGCGACGGTTCATCTTTCAGCAGGACAACGACCCAAAGCACACAGCCAAGATATCAAGGGAGTGGCTTCAGGACAACTCTGTGAATGTCCTTGAGTGGCCCAGCCAGATCTCAGACTTGAATACAATTGAACATCTCTGGAGAGATCTGAAACTGGCTGTGCACCGACGCTTCCCATCCAACCTGATGGAGCTTGAAAGGTGCTGCAAAGAGGAATGGGTGAAACTGGCCAAAGATAGGTGTGCCAAGCTTGTGGCATCATTTTCTAAAAGACTTGAGGCTGTAATTGTTGGCAAAGGTGCATCAACAAAGTATTGAGCAAAGGCTGTGAATACTTATGTACATTTTTTAGTTTTTTGCAAATTTAATAAGAAGAAAAAAAATCTAAAAAAAAAAAACTTTTTACAAATTGTCATTATGGTATTGGGTGTAGAATTTTGAGGATAAAAATTAATTTATTCCATTTTGGAATAAGGCTGTAATATAACAAAATGTGGAAAAAGTGAATACTTTGTGGATGCACTGTTTCTGTGGTTGTTTTTTTTGCTTTTAACATATTTTGAGGTTTTCAATAAAACTATTATTGGTAAAATTGAACAAGCCTCCTATACATTAATAGAGAGCAAACTTTAATTTATTACATATGAGTATGAATGAAAAAGGAAATTGAATACCAGCGCAGTAATTACTTAGTAGCTTTTTTTTTTTTTTTATTCCCTTGGCAAACCCACATACAATACAAAAAAAAAGACTTCAGATTGTGGTTCTTTCTCTGTAAAGATCGATGATCTGTTCGAAAATGATGTCTGGGTGGGGTTGCCACCACATGAAACCAAGTATACATTGCTATGTTTGTTTGTAAATTAATTATTTCTCTTTATTTTTAGTGTTTTTAAGCCACAAGAAACACCAAAGATCACCGAGAAGGACAAAACTCTGTAGAACTGAATACTGTAAATGATCTGCACACGCTTCATTATGCAGTTACTACCCTTCGTAAAGGTCATGTGACAAAGAAATCTCACCATTGGCCATACCATTTCTATAGAGGACAACTATTCACTTCTATGACTTTTAAAGAAACAACGGCTTAAATTTCAATACACGTGTGTGGATTAATGCATTTGTTTATAAATGACAAGGAAATGACCAGCAAAAACATCAGTTTGTAAATGCAAGAGCTAGTTTAGCAATCTAATCTAAAGAAGGTTCATCATTCCAAGGCACAGGAGTGCTTTTTGTTCTTTCCTAATAAAGAAGTGTGGTGCTACAATTTTTTATTATAAAGAATATGGGGAAAAATGGGATTACGTTAACTATGCAAAATGTTTTTATATTAAAGACATTACTGTATCAAACTGAAGGTTTCCTTGAGTGAAGTATAACGCTTTTGCAGTTAAAAATAAAAAATAGCATAAACTCTTTTGGTATATAAGTAAAAATAAAAGAACAACCTTTGTGTCAGCATGTTCTCATTTTCACATAGGTAATTTACAAAGGACACCCGATGAGCACCATAAAAGGCCTTGGTTTTGCACTGATTGTGCCTTGACAGCTGCCCTTTGTATTTCGGAGGGCACGCTTTGTTTCCACTCTATGCCTCATTGTGTGTAAAAATTATCCTAAGTAGTGCCAGCTGTATATAATAACTGCCATGTGAAATCTAGGCAAAGTTACACATAATCAAGATGTTCGGGTTCAAAAGTGCTTTTGTGCAACAGAGCAGCCACTTTGCAATTCGGAAAAACCATAAAACTCTTTCGGTGGGTGTTTTTTTTTTTTTTTTTTTTTTTTCTCGTACTCCTGAATAATTGAGCAGGGTCTGGGCCTTGGAGCTTACAGTGTTCTCTAAAGTAAATAAAAAAAGCACTTCTCTGCACCACCATTGGTTGAATATCTAGTTTATCCTTTCATGAGTGCTAGAGAAATCTGACACATAAATATCATGTGTTTGTATATCACTGATTTTAGGTGGCCAAATAAACATATTCAGATCCTCAAGATTGTTCCTTTTGCTGTTTCTGATAATTGCTTCACGTCTACTGCCCAAAGTTGACGCAAAATATATTTGCTGATGTACCAGTCCCTACAGCTCAGTCTATTACAATAAGGGGACTCAGTGGGTGTCTCAACATGCCCGCTATGTATGATGTGAGCTCGGGAGGCCTACTGACCAGTAAAATATTCATCTCCTATGTGTCTTGTTATATCACTACTGGACAGTCTGACAGAATATTTGGCTTGTTACACACTATATTTGTGCTGGCCGCGCACAACCTTTGTAATTAAACTTTATTTATAGCAGGCAATTAGTTTCAAACCCAAAGGATATAATAATACCCAATATTAGCAATTAGAAATGCATCTTGAAAAAATGAGTTCTTGTTTATAGCTAGCAAAATATGCACATCAGTGTCCCAATTCAGTGCAACTGACCCTCCAAAAAGTTCTGTCCTCATATGATCAAGAAAAGTCAGCTCTCCACTTAATGTTCAGGTTGACTTGAAACTGTCTCCAGTGCTTATATTGGGAAGCTAAAGTTCAATCCTACGAGCACTTTGAGATGGAGACCAGAGCTTTATATTATGCTTTTGGCCATAGTAGAAAGCAATGGGCAGTAACTTTTTAATTGCACTAAGTATTAGAAATAAAGGAAATAAATTGAGTATCTTTATTGACACACCTTATAATTGATTGATGAAGAACACAAAGCAAAAATATATATACACTCACAACAAGATTATCATGCTCTTAGCCATTTGATTTACAATTGCTCAGTTCTTCTATTAATATCTAGTTTAGAAATATTCTAGCTTTTGAACTAGCGCCTGGGCTTGCGGAACTGTTCCCCACCCCCCTCCCCCATTTTTATTCCCCCCAGGGGGGGTGCATGTAATATATATGGTTAGGGCTGCCAAGAAAAATCCTGGGCCCAGTACAGCAACTTCCTGGGACCCCCCTGGCGGGGATTTGGCCACAGCATTTTGGGGGCATGGGTGCACTTCTTTGACAAGGCATGCTGGGATGTGTAGTTCAACAGCTGGGGGGTGCTTATTGTGCACCCCTACACTAGGCAATAGCTAGTGTGTACCAACCTTATGTACACACTTGCCGTTGCCAGCAGCGACGGTGGGAGCCATGCTCGCGAACGATGCCTGTATGCAGGTCCGATGGGCGATGTCACGCGAGAGCATGCATCAGACACATCTGCACAAGTGTTCTGATTTGGCCAAATCAGACCGACATATCGTGCATTGTGAATGCCCGATTTACACACTCCCATGGTTGCATGCGAAATCTGGTTGGCTGTGCTACACGATCAATCAGATGATGATATAGACAACGATACCATGCTGCCGAAATATATAAATATATATATTTATTCAGGGTCCATAGGGCTCTATAGGGAGACAATGGGGTTTAGGTGGTACTTGGAGGACCGGGCACCAAGCTTTCCTGTCGCAGGATGCTTCGGTCCTTCCCCCTATTCCCCGCCCACATCTGAGGGCAACTCATTTTTGTTGGTGTCTGGCAGAAGCTGGGTCACCATTGGAACATTGGGGCTGCTATTAAACAACCCAAGCTTTATTTTTATGATTTACTTTCATTTAAATTTTTACTACAGTACAGCAGCGCTAGACAGTCCTCTGGACTGCTGCTCCATCACTCCTCCGCCGCTCCGTGACACCAGCCCTCGGCTACATACTCTCCGCGGGGCTCCGGGGGGACCTAGCTAGCAGGGCTTCTCAGACCCCAGACTGCAGCCAGGACTCAAGGGGACCCACATCTATGTGCGGTCTTGCCAACGGTCTCAGGAGACAGACCAGAGGCGCTGATGTGGACACCGGTTCTTCTGGGACTCTACTAGACCACCAAGGCATTACAAATACTGGTGCAGGGCACAGATTAAGGCCAGGACCTGGTGGTTGATGTCAGCACAGGGAAGAAGGCCATCTCATGCGGCCCCTCCCCCGGCTCAGGGTGCCATTCCACTGTGGTCTTGCCTCCCCTGAGCTGCTCCTCCCTCACCCTCCGCCCCGAGGCTCTCGGCAGCCATTTTCTGCATTCAGGTCTTCGGGAATGCTGGGTCTGGTCTCCCTGTATACTTCTCCCAAAGTCAGGTTATACAGCGCTATTTCCTACCAGCCACTATGGTCTGTGTAGTTGAATTTCGTGCCCACTGCAGTTATATGCTCTGCATTGTACAGCCATGGCCAAAAGTTTTGAGAATTACACAAATTTTGGTTTTCACAAAGTTTGCTGCTTCAGTGTTTTTAGACCTTTTGCAAAAACCAATACTTGGGTCATTCTCAAAACTTATGGCCATTGTTGTATGTGACTTGTGCTAGTGCTGCTGTTTATTTATTCACAACTGTTAGCTTATACCTTTCCCTTTCTTTCATTATAACCCTGTAATACTGAGGTATAGGGGGGTTTATTGTACCTCACATCTATATATTTGTGAAGGATATCACATACTGTATATCTGTGCCATATTGTGCATATATCTGTTGCTCACTGCACTGTGCCAGATTGTGTGCTACAATTATCCTTTCAGCTATGTCTAGCGAAGACAAGAATAACAAGCAGCCTGCTGCTCCCACTCTGGTGTCTTGCAAGTCCTTTTTAGCAGGCTTAGCTTCAGAGGATCTCATTCAAAATGGTCTATGTGCATCTTGTTATACGGCACCTGGCCTCTCAGCCCCGACATCCTCTTCTCAGGACCCCCCTGAGCTTCTTTTTCATAGGTGTTGGCAAAAATTGTGGACCACCTAGCGGTCCCTGTGGTAGCTCCCTCTTTGGGATCACCACAGCAGGTACTCCTTGCAAATCCTTTGCATCCCCCTTGGGTAGATGTACTTTCTACCTCAATGCAGGGTCTAGCAACTACCTCTACAGCCTTTCAACAAATGCTGCAAAAGGAGAGACCCTTACCTAGTAAACCTACTAAGCATGCTGTGTTATCTTACCAGTCCACTCAGCTATCATATTCTGTTATCATCTGGGGAGGCAGTAGATGCAGACCTCTCTCACTCTGACTGCACCTCGGGAGAGAAGGAGCCCTCCTCCAAATTGAATATAAACTGCACTCGTAAGAGCGGTAAAATCTATTCTTCAAATAGAAGAGACAGAACCCACTCCTAGGGCAAAAAAGCCATTATTTAAGCGATAGAAGGTAGTTTTGGCAGAGTTTCCTCACTCGGATCAGCTGTCTGATCATATGTGTGAAGCATGGAGTATGCCTAGTAAAAAGTTTCAGCTGCTAAACGCTTGATTTCCTTTTACCCTCATCCAGCTACAGATTGCACTAAATGGGAAGTTCCCCCTACAGTGGATTCCCACGTGACACGCCTAGTTAATAAAGCTACCTTACCTATCCGTATTGCAACCTCCTTAAAGGAGACTACGGAAGGAAGCTTGCGTGAAGTCTTTATACTCTGTTACAGGAGCTATTACTTGTCCTGCCAGGTCTACGGCCTGGATGGCAAAAGCTATTGAGAGTTGGGCAGAGGACCTAGAAGATCAATTTCCCTCTTATGCTTCCAGAGAACGGCTGTCCTACATATCTCACATTAGAGATGCAGCCTCCTATTTAGGGGCGGCGGCTTTGGATTCTTGCCTCCTAGTTTCTAAGGCATCTGCTACTTCCGTGTTAGCCCGTCGTATTGTTTGGCTTCACTCATGAAAAGCAGATTCAGACTCTAAAAAGGCTTTGGAGTCTCTGCCTTATTCTGGGGAGATCCTCTTTGGCCCAGAATTGGACAAGATTGTGACTACCTTTGCAGCTTCCAAGACAGCGTTCTTGCCCTCTGCATCTACTACGAAGCCTCGGATGTCATCCTTTTGGTCCTTTCATCCCCAAGTAAAAACTAAAGGTCAGTCCTTTCCACTGCAGTCGGCATCCACTAAGGCCTCCAAGCCTAGGACCAAACAGGCCTGGACTACTAGACGTCCACCAACCAAATCTGAGGACAAGTCTGCAGCCTGACGAGGCGGACCTCTCCCTGGGGGCTCCCAGGGTGGGAGGCCAACTTCTCCAGTTCGCCCAGTTCTGGCGTCAGCCTACCTCAGATGCCTGGGTAAGAAGTGGTCTCCCACGGATACGCCCTCTTATTCCTCAGGCGCCCCCCCAGCAGTTCTTTTACACAGGGCCTCCCTCAGACCCAAGCAAAGCCCTGCTCCTCCAGAAGGCCATTCAGTCCTTACTGCTCTCAGTGGTAATAATTCTGTTCACCTCATCACAGGGAGGGAAGGGCTATTCTACCCTTTTCTTGGTTCAAAAGCTCAACAGGTCTCATCGGCCTATCCTCAACCTCAAGTCTCTGAACAAGTTTATCAGGGTGCCCAGGTTTCTTATGGAAGCCCTACGCTCTATTGTCCTGGCTATGGAGCCTTGGGACTTTATGGTATCTCTGGACATTCAGGACGCTTACCTAAATGTACCTATAGCGTCTTTTCATCAGCAGTATCTCCAGTTTGCTGTCCTACAGCAACATTACCAATTTCAAGCACTGCCTTTTGGGCTTTCTACAGCTCTTTGCCAAGATCATGGAAGTTATGGCAGCCTATCTTCATCGACAGGGGATCAGACTGCTCCCATACTTGGACTATCTCATGCTCTTAGCAAGCTCCCCAGAAATTCTTCACCGCCATCTACAAGAAACCATTGCCTTTCTACAAACGTACGGTTGGCTAATAAACTGGAAAAAATCTTCCCTGACCCCTTCCCAAAAAATGGTACATCTGGGAGTCTTCTTGGACTCTCAGGCTCAGAGAATCTTCCTGACAGCAGACAAAATCTCTGTATTACAGCACAGAGTGTCAATTCACTCTGCAATGCAGACCTTGGGATCCATGGTGTCCACCTTCAACATGGTGGAGTTTGCTCAATTTCACTCCAGGCCCCTACAACACCTGATCCTCTCCAGGTGGAACAGGCTGCCTCATCTCAGATCCAAGATGCCTCTCTTCGTATGTGCGCCTGTCCCTCTCCTGGTGGTTACAGACGTCCCACCTAAACAAGGGTTGCCCCTATTGGATCCCGGACCTGGCACTCCTCACAACAGATGCAAGCCTCCGCAGGTGGGGCGCAGTGACCAGCCAGCACTTCTTCCAAGGACGCTGGACTCCAGCTGAGGCGGTCTTACCAATCAACGTCCTGGAACTGCGAGCCTTTTACAAAGTCCTCACTCTGGCTCAGGATATTCTTCAGGGCAAGTCTGTACAAGTACAACCCGACAACGCCATGGCAGTGACCTACCAAAATCACCAAGGAGGCACTCAAAGTCAATCAGCAATGTCAGAAGTGTCCCGCCTTCTCACTTAAGCCGAACGCCATCTCCGCAGTGTTCATCTCGGGGATTCTCAAATTGGGAGGCGGATTTCCTCAGCCATCACAACATGCATGCAGGGGAGTGGTCTCTCAATCTAGAAGTCTTTCAGCTCCTGGTGGCCAAATGGGGTGTACCAGATGTGGACCTCATCGCCTCATGACACAACCATAAGCTTCCAGTGTACAGGGCCATTTCTAATCTTTCATCCGGACAGAGCTGGACTTCAAACGTGTCCTGGCTTCCTTCCCAAGGTGGTCTCTCGTTTCCACCTCAATGAGGAAATTATGGTTCAATCACCAGACCTCTCGGCAGATGAGGCCTCTTTGGACGTGGTCCGTGCTCTGAAGATCTACATGGACCGCACTAGTTCCATCAGGAAATCGGACTGCCTCGTCATCCTATATGGATTCCACAAGAAGGGATAGCCAGCTAACAAACAGACTCTGGCCAGATGACTATCTCACAGGCTTACACGCAGACTGGCCTTCCTGTGCCGGCTACAATATCTGCTCATTCTACTCGCTCTGTGGGTCCCTCGTGGGTAGCCTGCTGTGGCACATCTGCCGAACAATTATGCAAGGCGGCCACGTGGTTTTCTGTCCACACCTTTCTTAAGTTCTATGCCTTTGATACATTTGCATCTCAGAATGCTTCCTTTGGGTGCTGGCTTCTCCTCTCAGCTCAGGAGCATCCCCGCCCTTGAACAACTGCTTTGGGGCATCTCCATTGTCTTCCTGTGGAGCCCTATGGACCCTGAAGAAGAAAAGGCGAGTTATAGTAAAACTTACCCTTAACTCTTTCTTCGAAGTCCATAGGGTCCACAGGGCACCCACCCCGACCCACGCACCTGACTTCTATGGGTTTCTTCTCTTGGTCACTTGTTTCTTTCTCTGTGTTAGTGTGATTCTTCAGTGTACCAGTCTTCCTTCTCTCCTATCCTGCTCCTAAGTTGCCCTTAGGCTGTGGGCAGGGTATAGGGGGACAGGAAAAAGCTTTGCTGTTGGTGTCCGATCCTCCAAATACCACCTCCTCCCCATTGTCTCCCTGTGGACCCTATGGACTTCGAAGAAAGAGAGTTAACAAGGGTAAGTTTTACCATAACTCTCCTTTTTTATTTTACCTAAGTGCTGCGGGGCTTCAGCCCCCCCCCCCAGTAAAATTAGCCACTGGTTACACTGTGACTGGAGGTGGCTTACCATTGGAAGCGCCACCTGCCAGTCACGCACAGGACAGGTAGCCCCAGGGGGAGATGTCTCCTCCCCCTGAGACTGCCAGTCAGAGCTGTGATTGGCAGAGAGCAGCTTCCAGTGGAAGTCGCTGCTATGCCTTTCGGGCAGCCCTACACGGTTTCTCTGGGCTGCTGTCAATGCAGCCCCCAGAAGCCAGCGTTATGCGCAGCGCCACTGTGGCTCATGCGCTGGTCCTGGCCGGCCAAACCAGTCAGCAGCAGCGAATGTGAATTTGAATTCTACTAACAATGCCCAAAAACACACTTAGCTACAGTTAAACTTCTATGCTATTTTCTGGATATGGCAAGAGTTATGGCAAATCACACTCTGGGTGCCTTCCTCTCGAAATGAGACCAGGGATTTCAGGAAGGAGACACGTGCACTCACACTCTCCCCACAAGGCACTATCAATGACTCTAGGGACCCCAGTTCCCGGCAATGGGCTAGAGATTCAAATGGAAGAAACGCAGTCCAACTACGCTCTCCCCACAATACCAAGTTAGTCCTTGTGTACCCTACTTTAATATCAACAGAGGGCAGCAATTTATTATTATTAATAATTGGATTCTAGATGTTTCTGTGTATTTTTCAATGCATAACAGTGTACTAAAGGGTTTATTGTCCTTTGTGCATTGGAATGTGTGAATAGCAACATTTAGCGCATCTAATGTTACAATTGTTACAATTGTATATATTGTATCTCTTTGCTACTGTAAACAAAAGGCACATAGTGTTGGATTAAACAAATCCATGGTGAGAATGTGGGCCAATAAAAAGCAAATGCAAGTATGATATGGCTTCTTGGCAGCCATTTTGTTCCCCTATAACAGGAAGCTACTGTAAATCTTGTATAAACTTGTAACGTTGTAACTTGTTGTAACTTGTAACAACATTTTTTTTTCGTAGACAAAAAGAACTGAGTTTGCTTAAGGATCGAACAAACATCTAGTTTACTCACATGATTTAAAAATTTACTGGTGAGTTAATCGACTTCCAAACAAATTGCCTTAGTGTATGTCTGTGTTTTACGGTAGGGAAATATGCTTGTGCAAATATATAATTTTGCTTAATCCCTTTGTCCGAATTCTCTTTGAATTTGAATACCTCAAAGACTAAATAAGATATTAATGTGATTCTTTTGCTGTGGTTTTCAATCAGCAATAAATTACAGAATTTCGAATAAAACTGTATAAAATTTGCTTAAAAAAAAATCCATAATAAATGCTTTAGTATAGCTAACCTTAAAATGGCAAGAAAACTACCGAAACACAAAACCTGCACAGTGATCCGGGGGAAGCGGGCTAGGGGTGACCCCTCCCAGCTACCATTCTCACGCACTACTTGTGGTCTGTGCTCTCACATGGACCCGGCGCCCTAGCCATGTGCAGACACTGTTTACGTTCTGCCCAGATTGGCTCCTGATTGGACACCTGGCTGCGTGACGTTGCTATTACATAATGAGGGAAGGTGCGCGGACGGCACAACATGTGAGGCTGCTGCCGTAGGGGGCGCTCTTTCCTCACCTACTTTTTCCAACACGTCGATTCCAGGCTTGCAGCTCCCAACCAATCAGCAACGGGTTTGCGCCTCAAAAGCAGCTCCTCTTTTCTCTGCTTTCCACGAGTGTTGCCGGCAGCCGCTGATTGGCGAGAGGCTGGGAGACGATAAGGCCCAGTAACATGCTTTATCATTTGCATCTACAGTGGCTCAGTTTGCAATACCCCCTGGAAATGGTCCATTTTTCTTCAGAGTCCATGGCCAAATATATCAACACGTCGATTCCAGGTTTGCAACTCCCAGTCAATCAGCAACGGGTTTGTGCCTCGAAAGCAATGCCTCTTTTCTCTGCTTTCCTCGAGAGCTGCCGGCAGCCACTGATTGGCGGGAGACTGCGAGACGGTGAGGCGGAGTAACAGTGCATTATCATTTGCATCTATACGGGCTCAGCTTGCAATACTCCCTGGAAATGGTCCATTTTGCTTCAGAGTCCATGGCCAAATATATCATTGCACTTACAAATTGTCGAAATTTTGCAATAAACAAACCCCAAAAACCATAAAAGGGCGTGGCTTAGCCGTTTATGTTTCACACACATCTTTAATTACCCGATTCCGTATTAACATATGATCTAGCCTTTATCTAGTGAGGAAGTTTTAGTACCAGCGCCCAATTAATCATGGATTGCAAAATGAAAAAGGACCAGTGCAATGACTAATTCCTGTGTGCAAAGCAGAGATCAATTTTGAAACCTTGTTTGAAGATGGCAGCTACATTATTCAACTCTATATGGCAGTTACAGTAATTAAGAACAAACTGAGGGCCTAATTCAGACCCGCTCGCAAGCGGGTCGATGTTAGCCCAGTGCGCATGTGCACAACGGAGGCGGCTCCATCGTGCGCATGCGCGAGACCCGTAAAGCGATGGGCAAGCCGTCGCTGTGGGTCTCGCTACAAAGGGGCCGTGATGTCGATGGTGAGTGACAGCACGCCCCCTTTGGTGGACGTGTCGGGGGCATGGCTGGCCAGACGGAGGCGTTCCCATGGGAATGCCTAGCGTCTGGGTGGCGCCGGCCCCACTGACATCACAAGTGATGTCAGTGGGAGTGCTCTCGGCTCTGCTAGAGCTGAAAGCATTCCAGGGCTTGCGGCAACGAGACCCTACCACAAGGGTCTCGTCGCAAGCCCGATGATCGCGATAGTCTTGACCATCGCGACCATCTTTTTGGCTGCTCACTATAGCTGTGGGTGGTCACCCACAGCTGTGCGAGCGGCCAGGAGGCCGCTCAAAAAAAACAGTGGGACGGCCCTGATTCAGAGCGAGCGCTCTGTCAGAGCGTCCTGCTCTGAATCAGGGCCAGAGTGCTATCATTTCCTGCACTTCAGTGCTTCAAGAAATGGCAATAAATTAAGTGCAGCTATTACACAGTGATGTAACCCATACACTACTGAATTCTGATTCCCCATGGGTCAACAGCCTGAATATCCCAAGAAACATTGTTAACAAAGCAGGGGGTAGGGGGTCATAATCCTTCAGACCAGATGAGTCAGTCCCTTATTCCCCGTGGTTAATCTCTTCCCAAGGTTTTGACCCTAATTTATCATGCAATGCTTGTCATGACTTCTCACTCACTACTTTCCCTACAGCTGGGTCATACTTGCCGACTATCTGGCTGCTCCTTCCGGGAGGGAGCAGCCAGATTGTCAGGGCAGGGGGCGTGGCCGGAAAAAGGGGGCATGACCGGGCAGGCAGATGTAATTTGCGGACGTGCCGGGGGGCGGGGCCACGCGATCACGTCATTTTGGCCCCGACCCCGCTACACAATGACGATAAAACAGGCATTGTGAAGCAGGGGACGGGGCCAAAATGACGCGATTCAACGTGAACTGTGTCACCGAATCCCCCCGCGCGCTGCGGGGGTTTAACAGGTAATCGAGGGGGGGGATCAGCGGCAGTCGGGAGGCTTTTACACTCCTGAAGAAGCTGGGTGGTCACATTTACCCAGTGAAACGCGTTGAGTCCCTCTCTGCACCACTGTACAATTGCTGGACTATCATTTGGACTTTGTTATACTCCTCCTGGGACCCTTTGGCAAATACTGGAACCTTCCATATGGATCTATTTCACAGCCTACAAAGTGTGGCGTCTAGGATGCTAAGGACTGTGTTGGTGACTGCTACACCACTTCATGGTAAATAAGTGTTGCCTTCAGAAATCACTTCATCTGTTTGGGACGAATTGGAGTTTGTCCTAGGTCCAGCTGTCTAACTATACAGAAGCAGATATTTATTTTGGTTCTAATATGAACTTTTTATAACGTTTGTCCTGAGACATTTATATATTGATGTTTTTTAAATAAATCATTGTTTTTTATCACACCGTCCATCTTATTTAGCGCTGGTTCTTGTATTTATATATATATATATATATATATATATATATATATATGTTGTTGTTTTTTATAGGGACTGACTGTCCCTTTATTACCAGGTGCTTTGTGACAGCGCGCTCACTCCCCCTTTTTGTTTAGTGTGCAGTCAGGAGGCTTGCCTGCCTTTCCGGGGTGCCGGGAGCTGCACCCGTTTATCGGGAGGCTCCCGGCCGAATCGGGAGGGTAGGCAACCCTGAGCTGGGTACATATTGGCAGATATATTGGCTGATCAAAGAATGAAAAATAAGTGTACTGTTGGGGATTGCTGTATATACAGTCAGGTCTATAAATATTGGGACATTGACAGAATTTTCATATTTTGGCCTCTATTCACCACCACAATGGTTTTGAAATGAAACAAACACGATGTGCTTTAACTGCATTTCACTTGATGAAGACAAAACTGAAGGGAAAATGCCCCAAGAACAAGCAGGAACTGAAGACATTTGCAGTAGAGGCCTGGCAGAGCATCACCAGGGATGAAACCCAGCATCTGGTGATGTCTATGTGTTCCAGACTTCAGGCTGTAATTGCCTGCAAGGGATGAAACCCAGCATCTGGTGATGTCTATGTGTTCCAGACTTCAGGCTGTAATTGCCTGCAAAGGATTTGCAACAAAGTATTAAAAAGTGAAGGTTAGATTTAGGATTGTTTAGTTTGTCCCATTACTTTTGGCCCCTTAAAAAGTGGGAGGCACATACAGAAACCGTTGTAATTCCTACACCGTTCACCTGATTTGGATGTAATTACCCTCAAATTAAATCTGAAAGTCTGCAGTTAAATCACATCTTGTTTGTTTCATTTCAAAGCCATTGTGGTGGTGAATAGAGGCCAAAATATGAAAATTCTGTCAATGTCCCAATATTTATGGACCTGACTGTATATATATGCAGTCCCCCCTCTGCATTATGGGAGAGACGTCATGACGTCTTTCCAATCACCCAATGCAGGAGCCGGAAGGCGGAGCTCATGAGTGAGCTCCAGCCCGGCTCTTGCAGTGGGTGCAGCAGCAGCCAATGAGAGTGTGACTGACTCTCATTGGCTGCTGAAACACACACATCGCCGCCACGCTGGCGGCGATGTGTGTGTAAATGTGTAGTGCGACCACACTCACTGCGGTCTGCACTACACTGGCTAACTAGGACAGGCAGGTACCTTGGTTGGCGCCGCCTCCGGCCCTTCCCTAGTTATGCCACTACCAGTGTGTACCAGCAATATGTCTGTGAACGACGTCGTTCACAGACATATTGCGTTGGCTGTGCTGCACAGCCGATGGCAAATATATCTGCAGTTAAATCTGTCCATTGTGCTGTGTGTACGGGCTATCAGCCTACTGCCTGTACACTTGCAGTGAAGGCCGTGGGGAGGGGGGGGGGCACAGCGAGACCAGCGGCCAGATGATGGTTGTTCAGTGTGTATGAACAACCATCAACTGCAGATATATCTGTTAGGTGTATAGCCAGCTTAAGAATCCTGTGTAAAACCAATACCTTCCCAATGTCCGTGACCGCCATGCAATCCCACCGAACAATCCAAAACTATAACATCTCCCGGCCAATGTTAATCATTTTTCAAAGCTAATTTGAACTGTTTTGTTTAATAAATATCTGGTTTATTCAGGCTAGATAAAGCAGAACCATCCAAGGCCCCTTTTTTAGGATCAGTTATTTGTGGATTTTATGATACCAAAATAAAGACATGCATCATTATGCTGTCTGACATATTACCAGCTGTCCTTGTGGCCCAATAATAATGCATTGAGCCCTGCATATCAATATCTGGAATCACTTCTGAACACTATATGAGGCTCCTAAAAGTAGAGATACCACCATTCATCAACAAACTGAATGCAGAGATTCTCAAAATCTTTAAAATGTCCCTACAGGAATGAAAACAGTACTGCCAACCACTGACTTGATGTACCTGTCTATTATGTGCCTACTATTTTTTATTGTAACCAGCCTGTTAACATGGTTCTCCTTGTTTCCCATGGTGTTCTGAATACTTCCAGTCACTCAATTAATACATATTATTTTGAGGAACCAACAAAGTTTGGTAAGGTATAAAGGCCTAATTACTTTGTCCATTGCGAATTGACCCACTTGACATGGTTATTCTTGTGCACTTTTTTTTTTAAAATACTTTTGTATATATAATATATAGTTGGACTTCAGTGACTTGCATGTTCACAAACATTTATGTAAGACTCTAAAACTAAAAAAACTTGGAAATGAATAGACTTTTTCCTTTCGTCCAAGGGGGACACAGGAGACCTATTGTATAGTGGGTCTGCAGGAGTCCTGGGCACCAAATAATATGACATATGGTAAGAACTTACCTTGGTTATCTCTATTTCTACGAAGTCCATAGGGTTCCACAGGATACCTTGGGGTATAGGTGATGACGTCAGGCATCGGGCACCATAGAGTTAAGTTTTCAGCCTCCCAGGATGCACTAGGGTCCCCCTCCTATACCCCGCCCCCGAGCCAAGGCATCTCAGTTATGTACCAAGCCATAGGCCGGAGGAGGAGAAGGAAGAGAGAAAAAAAAGATCTGGACACACACAAGACTCATATTTTCACCAGAGGGAGACGGAAAAACCGGTGACCAGAGTAAAGCCCATCTGCAGCACAGGTACGACAGGGCAGGAGTCCTGTGGAACCCTATGGACTTCGTAGAAAAAGAGATAACAAAGGTAAGTTCTTACCATATCTCATATTTTCTACATCAGGGTCCATAGGGTATCCACAGGATACCTTGGGGATGTCCCAAAGCTGTATCCTTAAAGGGTGGGGACGCTCCTGTGCTGAAAGGAGAATCCGCCACCCGAAGGAAGCATCCTGAGAGGTAAAGGTGTCAAACGTGTAATACCTCACAAAGGTATGGACAGAGGACCACGTGGCAGCCTTGCAGATCTGGACTGCAGAGGCACCACGTCGAGCTGCCCATGAAGGACCCACAGACCTAGTGGAATGAGCCCTCACAGAGGATGGAACCGGAAGGCCCTCATGAAGATAAGCTTCTGAAATTGTCATCCGAATCCAACCTGCCAAAGTTTGCTTTGAAGCAGGCCAACCCTTTTTACGGAAGCCATAGAGGACAAACAAGGCGTCCGACTTCCGAAACGAGGAAGTGCAGTCAAAATAAATTCTTAAGGCCCACACAACGTCCAAAGTGGCCTCACCCACTGACAGGTCGGGTGAGTTAAAAGCCGGCGCAACGATTTCCTCAAAGAAAATCAGGACGAGTGCGCAGCACTGCCCTGTTCCCATGAAAAATCAGAAAAGGGGGTCTACAGGATAGAGCCCATAAGTCAGAAACACGTCTGGCCGAAGCGATGGCCAGAAGGAAAATTGTTTTAGCTGTCAGCCATTTAAGGTCCACTGAACCCAGTGGTTCAAACGGTGGTCCCTGGAGAGCCCTCAGGACCACAGCTAAATCCCAAGGCGCCACCGGTGGAACAAATGGCGGCTGAATTCAAAGAACATCTTGCATAAAGGTGCGCACATCAGGGATTGTAGCAATCCTACGATGGAACCAGATGGACAGGGCAGACACCTGCACCTTCAGAGAAGCAAGGCGAAGCCCATGGTCTAGTCCCACCTGTAGGAAAGCCAACACTCTAGACAGACGGAACTCCCGAGGTGCATAACCTCTCGGCCGACACCACTTGAAGAATGTATGCCACACAGGATGATATATTCTTGCAGAAGAAGGCTTCCGAGCTCTTAGCATAGTTCGTACTACAGAGCTGTAAAACCCCCTGGACCTTAACATGGCCGTCTCAACAGCCACGCCGTCAAAGACAGCCAAGTCAGGTCCGGGTGAAGACTAGGACCCTGAGACAGTAGGTCCGGTCGCAGCGGCAACCGCAGAGGACTGTCCACGAACAGACCCTGAAGGTCTGAGAACCAGTGCCTCCTGGGCCACGTTCCTCCTTCCTGTTTGAATTTTCAGAAAGAAGGGAAAACGGAGGAAATAGATAAGCAAACCAGAATGTCCATTGGACGTACAGAGCATCCACCAGAGACACCTTTTCGTCTCTTGTGCGAGACCCGTACACTGGCAACTTGTTGTTGTGTTGAGACACCATTAGGTCGATCTCTGGAAGACCCCACCTGTCCACCAGAAGTTGAAAGACGTCCTGGTGCAGGGACCACTCCCACGGATGAACGTCCTGGCGACTGAGAAAGTCCGCCTCCCAGTTGAGAACTCCCGGGATGAATACTGCTGATATGGCCGGGAGATTGCGCTCCGCCCAGACCAGAATGTGGGACACCTCTACGAGTGCCGCCCGACTTCGGGTTCCTCCTTGACGATTTATGTAGGCCACGGTGGTGGCGTTGTCCGACTGGACCTGCATGGGGTGATCTTGGAGAACCCGCTGTGCCTGCCGGAGAGCATTTAAAATGACGCGGAGTTCCAAGATGTTTATTGGAAGCTCCGTTTCCGCCTGAGTCCATCTGCCGTGGAACAAGTGTGGACCCATGACCGCTCCCCAGCCCCGAAGGCTGGCGTCCGTTGTCAATAGGACCCAGTTCTCCACCCAAAACGGACGACCCTTGTTGAGATGGGTCGTCTGCAACCACCAGGCAAGGGACAGGCCGAACCTCCGGAGTGAGCAGCATCGTCTGAGATTTTAGACTCTGAGGTAGTCCATTCCATTTGGACAGGATCAATTGCTGCAGAGGTCTGGAGTGAAACTGGGCATATTTCACCATGTCGAATACTGACACCATGGAGCCCAGTAACCTTATCGCCGAGTGTAGAGACACACGGCGACTCTGCAGACAACTGCGCACCCTCAACTGCAAGGCAGAGATCTTTTCTCCCATCACAAAGATCCTCTGCTGACCGGAGTCCAATAAGGCTCCGAGGTGCAGAATTCTCTGAGACGGATCAGGGTGGACTTTTGCCAGTTTATCAACCAGCCGGGCGTTGCAGTACTGCAATCGTCAGATCCAAGTGGCGTAGAAGGAGCTCTGGAGACCCTGCAACCAACAAAAGGTCGTCTAGGTACGGCAACAAGCGGACTCCCTGCAGCCGCAGAGACGCCGCCATAACCTTGGTGAATACATGTGGTGCTGTCGCCAGGCCAAAAGGTAACACCCGGAACTGAAAGTGATCGTTGCGGATTGCAAACCTGACGGACTGTTGGTGACGCAAAAGAATATAGACATGCAGGTAAGCGTCCTGTATGTCCAATGACACCATGTAATCCCCAGCTTCCAGCGCCAGAATAATGGACCGTAAGGTCTCCATCCAAAACCACGGCACCCGCAAGGACTTGTTGAGAATCGGACGGTACGACCCATTGGGTTTCTGCACCAAAAATAGATTGGATTAGAAACCCTGGCCCCTCTGGGACAATGGAACAGGCACTATAACTCCAGCCTGGAGCATAGTGTGCAAAACCTTCCGCAGTTCCATGGCTTTGGTCTGGTCTAAGGGAAGACCCGTGGTGAAGAATCGGGATGGGGGCCTGTGCCGAAAGGAGAAGGCATACCCGTGAGAAACCACCTCGTGAACCCAAGTGTCTGTCGTAGTTGCCGACCAATACTGGGCGAACTGCAGCAGGCGGCCTCCCACTTTGGGATCCCCCAAAGGGAGGCCCAGACCGTCAGGCCGCAGGCTTGTCATCAGACTTAGGGGCCGGATGTCTGGTACTCCAGGCCTGTTACCTGGGCTTGGCCGATTTCTTGGGCCCAGCCTGTCTGGGATAGGACTGTGCCTTAGGCCTACCCTGGGCCCTATAAGGCCGAAAGAACGACGTACCCGAACTGAAAGGAACCACAGCAGACGGGAGACATGCAGACTTGGCTGTCGCCAGCGTGGCCACAATTCATTGATGTAAGTGGCCGAATCCCGGAGATTGCCTATCAACTCGGACTGTTCAGCCGAACAGTCGGAATCCAAAGACGCCTCCAAACTATCGGCCCAGCGCTCCATAGCTCTGGCTACCCAACATACGGCCATAGTCGGTCTGGATGCCCCCCCCGCAAGGGAATAAATGGACTTCAGGCAGATCTCCACCTTACGGTTCAAGGAGGACATGGAGGGCATGGGCAATGTGGCACTTCGGACTAGGCATGTCACATGAGAATCCACCTGAGGAGGGGATTCCCACTTAGAGAAATAATTGTCCACAAACGGATAAGCCACCGCTAAACGTCTTTGAGGCTGATACCGTTTGCCAGGATGTTTCCACGCCTCCTCTAAATGGTATACTAACTGACCCGAAAGAGGAAACACTGTGGCGTCACCCTTAATATCCTTGAAAAAGGCATATTTGGACTTTGACACTGGAGGATCATCATCCTCAATAACTAAAGCTGTGCGGACTGCACGAATAAGGCCAGGAATATAAACCTTAGACTTAGCGTCCGACTCTTTAGTATGGGGAGGTTCTTGGTCAGAAAGATCCAGAATCTCCCCATCATCGGACGTCCCGTCGTCATCCTCATAAGGAGCAGACAGAGACGCCACCGGCTGCTTGTGAGGCCGCAACACAGACTCCCCTTGTAACAAGTCCGACAAATGCTGTACAGAGTTTGTCAACTAATTAACCCACGCAGGCTCCTGAGAGACCTGAGGAGGGGAAATAGGGAGACTGTGGGGTACCATCAGTTGTCTCGGGAACCCCTGCATGGGTGACGACACCACTGACTGCTGGGACAATCCCATCTGAGAGAACGCAGGTTGCGGAGCTAACTGGCCCACTAGGGTTGTAAGCACTTTGGCGAAACAAGCCCAGGGCGGCTCCTGTACCGGAGCCGTGACAGTAATTGGTCGCGCCAATAAAAAACACTGCCGACATAGCCCCTCCGTGCTACCCTCCCCCTCCGCTATAGGTACCTTGCACGTAGTACACAGAAGCTGGAGAGGAAAATCACTCTCAGACATGATGGCAAGTATGTGACCCCTCTCACTGATACTCGTTAGTATAGTGGGAGAACCACCCTGCAATCACCGCACCGCAAAGGCTTTAGCAGAAGAAGAGCAGGGACAGTGAAAAGGTTGACAGTAGAAAGTGAAAGTACAGGCAGCAGACGCTAGCAGCAGTCACATACCATGCAAAGAAATTAATCCCTGCACTATCAACGCTGATCCTCAACTACACAGACACAGAGTTTGGTAGGACACAGCGCTGCATACACAGACCTGTTCCAACGGAGGAGAGGTATGCCGGGGGACCCAGACCACGATGCCACCGATCAGCAGCTTCCACCAGCGTTCACCATGCTTCTGTAAAGATGCCCACCGAGGAGCAGGGAGGAGGCCGGCCTGGGGGAGGAGCGCTGCTACAGGGCCAATCGGCAGGCGCAGAGAGGGCTGTGTGCAGCGGGGGAGGCGCCGGCTGTGTACATTGATTGGCATGCAATTAACCCCTGGGACGCCGCAGCGCTACCGCTCAGCTGCGGTCCGCTGTCCCAGGGGGGTAGTGGAAGCGCAGATTTGTTACCTGGCTCCACGCTGCAGCCAGTCCCCAGGGAGCCCCCTGCCTGGGGACTCAGGACCATGTTTCAGCGGGGACCCACCGCGGGACCCTGCTGCTTACCTGCTGCCCCCCTTGAATCCGGCCATGGTCCAAAACATCTGGGGTCACTGCTAGCGGTGACTCCAGATGCTTACCAGCATCCCCGGATCAGTACCGGCGTCCTGGTACTGGCGGGGGTGTAGGGAAGACAGCATGGATGTCAGTAGTGACTGTCCATGCTGTACTTCCAGATGGGCAGCCACAGCTGCCATGAAGAAAACTTCAGGGGCTAATCCTTAGCCCCCCTCTAAACAGGTGCTCCGACTCCGAGCCGGGCACCAACGAAACTGAGATGCCTTGGCCCGGGGGCGGGGTATAGGAGGGGGACCCTAGTGCATCCTGGGAGGCTGAAAACTTAACTCTATGGTGCCCGATGCCTGATGTCATCACCTATACCCCAAGGTATCCTGTGGATACCCTATGGACCCTGATGTAGAAAGTTAACTTCTATTGGACTTCAGCACAGGCTCCTCCTCCCATTTTTTTTGGTGCCCAAGGAGCTGGGTATGTTTTCTGGGATGCCTGAAGCAGCCTGAGTTTTATTTCAAACTCTTTTTTCAATTATTATGTTTACACTAGGATTGTCAGCGGGATCAGGGTTAGTCACTCACTCTCGCGCTGTCCACTCTATCACCCTGCTCCGGTGGCTGGCCACTTACTACGCTGCACACCGTGAGACAGATGGGACCGGCCATAGGAACAGGTAAGGTGAGCGTCTTTTCGGGGAACCGGGACATACAGAGGCTGACACTGCCAGTGGGGGAGGTTGCCGGAGGGACTGGTAGTGGCGCTGCTCCTCTCCATGCTGCCACTAGACCACCAGAGATGCATATCCAATGGGGGCACTATATACATGGCAGGCAAGTCCCTGTGGTTGGCCAGAGGGGGAAGAGCATTACCCTATTACCTCCTCCCCTATCCTTTGGCGCGTCCCGCACGCCAAAGGTTCTTCTCTCTTCCCACTCCCAGATGTCAAGTAGCCATATTGCTTCACAGCACTGCCTGCACGGATAGAGAATTCTGTCTCCCCATACCTCACTCTTTGGGTGCCAGGTTATAGTTTATCCCCTTCCTCACCTATCGATATGAGGAATTACTGCTACTGTATTTCTTTGCATTTTCATGGCCTCCCACAGCTTCACTTCTGTGTCTCTTCATGGACTCCCTCAGCTCCCCCCACTCGTGTCTCCATGTCCTTCCTCAGGTCCCACCCTGTGTCTTTCCATGGACTCCCTCAGCTCCTCCCCCCTGTGTCTCTCCATGGCCTCCCTCATCTCCCCTCCCTGTGCCTCTCCAAGCTCAGCTCCCACCCTGTGTCTCTTCATAGCCTCCCTCATCTCCCCCCACCCCGGTGTCTCTCAATGGCCTCTGCTCCCTCCTGAGTTTCTCCATGATCTCCCTCAGCTCCCCCCACCTCTGTGTCTATCCATGCCCTCAGCTCTCCCGCACCATGTGTTTCTCCATGGCCTCCCTTAGCTCCTCCCACCCCCTCTGTGTCTCTCCATGGTCTCCCTCAGCTCCCCTCCTGTATCTCTCCATGGCCTCCCTCAGCTCCCCCCACTCCTGTGTCTATCCATGGCCTCAGCTCCCCCCCCCCCGTGTTTCTCCATGGCCTTCCTCAGCTTCTCCTACCCCGTGTCTTTCCAAGGCCTCCTTCAGCCTTCCTACTGTGGCCCGTGTTCTATTAGCCACGAAAAGTCCTGCACTTTTCGCCTGTTGTACTTTCCGCCGCATTCGCCTGTTTGGGACGCAAATTCACGGCATGCACGTCCCCGCGTTACGCCCTATTCAATTGGTGAACAGGCGAAAACGCAAATAGGCCAATGCATAACAGGCGGAAAGTGCTGAATACATTGGGGGAATCAGTCTGTACCCCAAAATAAGACACACTGACACTGTAAATCATTACAGATGTGTACTATTAGCCCTAATAAACGTACTTTGGGCCTGATTCAGACCCACTCGCAAGCGGCTGTCCGCTCGCAAGTGGGTCGATGTTCTGCACTCAGCATGCGCACGACGGAGGGAGCTCCGTCGTGCGCATGCGCCAGACGCGACGAGCGAAGGACTTTCCTTCGCTCGTAGTGTCTCTTCAAAGGGGGCGTGCTGTCGATGTTGACTGACAGCACGCCCCCTTTGGTGGGCGTGCCGGGGGCGTGCCTCCCTGACGGGGGCGTTCCCACGGGAACGCCTCCCGTCAGAAGCTGGCCCACTGACATCACTAGTGATGTCAGTGGGAGTGATTTTGGCTCTGATAGAGCCAAAATCACTCCGAGCCTTGTGGTTGAAAAACTCAACCACAGGCTTTTGTACGCAGTTTCGATGGTCGTGATGGTCACGACCATCGCGGCCATCAAACTGCACGCTCGTATAGGCTGTGGGTGGTGACCCACAGCTATACGAGCGTCCAGGAGGACGCTCCATAGTTATGGAGGACGGCCCTCATTCAGAGCGTGCGCTCTGCTCAGAGCGTACGGCTCTGAATGAGGGCCTTTGTGTGCTTAAGTTGTGTTAAATGCTTTCTAGATGCATTTTTGTAAAAGTGCTGAAGAATGATAGAAAACAGTATTTTGAGGTTAAAATAAATAGTCCAGTCAAATTTGGGGTACTTGAAAATGCGTGCTAGCATATTTTTGTGTCCCTAAAGTGCATTTTTTTTAAATTAGAAAAATCCATCTGCTTCAAGCACCTGCAAGCCTAAAAACATCTGACCCATCCATACAGCTCCCCAAGAAACCTATTTCGCTAGTTTATATCCTTGTCCCCCCACTTTTTTCATTTTCGTAACAAAAATGATATGTCTTTTTTGGGGTGTTCTGAGGTAATTTTTTGTTGTTGGCTGATTTGTCCTTTAAGGGGGTGCAAAGGGTTCTGAATCAATTCCCCACATTTGCACCCCAAAATAGAGATTTTGCCCTTTTTTCCGCCTGCCATTAATTGGAGATACTTTTCCGCCTGTTTCAATGCATTGAGTTTCGGCTTGGGCGAAAACGTCCTGGAATTGAATTTGGAGATTAGGCGTAAACAGGCGAAAAGCGGCAATAGGCAAAACTTTTTAACCGATTATGGCTTTTCGCGTCTAATTGAATACGGCCCTATGTCGTGTCTCTCCATGGTCTCCCTCAGCTCCCCCCCCTGTGCCTCTTCATGGTCTCCCTCATCTCCTCCCACACCTGAGTCTCTCCATGGCCTCAGCACTGCCCTGTGTTTCTCAATGGCCTCCCTCAGTTCCTCCCACCCATCAGCGACGGGGAGGGAGGTTGGGAAGCACTACCCCCACACTATGATCACAGCAGAGCACCCAGCGTCAACTGCAGGAGAACAGCTAGGGGGGAAACGCAGTGCTGTGCAGGCAGCTATGTTCTGTGTGTGGGAGAAGCAACGGTGGGCTGGTATGTCTTTGCTGCAATGACTACCCACACATTCCTGATGCAGGGCTGTAAACAAGAGAGTGCTTACTGCCAGTCTGTCAGTGCAGGGACACAGTTCAATTAATCATCTCCGGCAATACAGTAATACAGTATATACAGTGCAGGCTGCACTGTGACTCTGTGCTATGCCCAGCCTGTGTCCCCGCCCCCTTCAGTGCTCGCACGGCTCCCTAACCCATTCCCTCCAGTCGATAAGCAATGGGGAGGGAGGTCTGAGAGGTGCTGTTAGGCTCCGCCCTCTTTCCCGAGGCTCCACCCCCTTTTCAAGGTCTTTTATGCACACTCACAGCAAAGTTGAGAGGTATCCATAGGGTTTTAAAATGAGGTACAGTAAGCTATCATTATCTTTACTGAAGTGTAACCATCCAAACATAATGTTTGTGAACTGTAAATGGATTGACAGTTAAACTAGTCTGTGTACTGATATAGAAGCATTAAGGTAACAACATTATTTTGTAAACAGGAATAACACATATATTTTTGAGTGAGGGATCTTGTTGCCAGGTTGGAAAAATCATGTCACCAATGGTGATAGGGGGAGTGGTCTAGGGGGATCTTGCCTCCAGGAGCCACGATTGAAGTTCCATCCCTGGATAATATGAAAGTTGATGATCAATCATTACCCTTTAGCATACTTCCCAACATGACCCTCTCCAGGAGGGACACAATGCTCTGGTCCTGGACTTCCCTGGTAATTTATGATTGGTGGCTGCTCCAGAGGTGGGGCTGTAGTACAGTCCAAAATTCAAATAGGGGAGTCACACCAACTGCCAGTGAGTCCCAGCCAGTGATGTTTGGCAGTGTGTAAAATGACAGTTGGAGTGGCTCCCCTATTTGACTTTTGAACTGTGCTGCAGAACCACCTCTTACAAGGGAAGTCCAGGACCAGAGCATTGTGTCCCTCCTGGAGAAGGTCATGTTGGGAGATATGCTTTAGTTCAGCGACACTGTAGTGTGGCTGTCTCCATAATATTTTTTGCGCAGGCTCAATGCATCTGGCCCCACACATTCTGTGTAATCAAGCTGAGGAGCTTGCCTGATTGAAGAGGCAGTCAAGGACTGTGACATCCTCTGCATGTAGCCCTGTACAGCTGCACAGCTATACCATGGTAAAGAGGATACACACAGCTTGCCCATAATGAATCTGTACCGCAGAGGTGGGACGAGGCCAGGGCTCCACCAGTGCTGGACCCAGAGTAAGTTACTGGCTGGGTAAGGAGGGCCCCAATTCGGTGTCTTGCTAAGGACCCTATGATGTCTAAATCCTCCTCTGCCCCAGTGTCTCTGCATGGCCTCAGCACCTCCCGTGTCTCTCCATGGCCTCCCTCAGCTCTCTCCCACGTGACTCTCTCTTACCTCAGCTCCCACAATATGTCTCTGCATGGTCTCCCTCATCTCCCCCATCCTCCTTGTGTCTCTCCATGGTCTCAGCTCCTTCCTGTGTCTCACCATGGCCTCTCACAGCTCCCCCGCAGCTACACTTACCTCACCTGCCCTGGTCCCTAGATCTTCTGGTTGCTCTGCTGAACTCCTCATCGGTGCAGCAGAGGCTCCTCTTCTGTTCTTCAGTCACAGTGCGTGCTGGGTGATGTGGTGTATATGGAAGTTCAGTGGGGTGTATAACAATGTTATGTGGGTTGAAGGCATAGTAATCCCATGTGGGAAGTGATTAGGGGTATTAATGTTTTACATATATACATATACCCACATAAACAGTACTAACACTAATGAATTTACATATAGCACCAGTCATCACATTTTTGCACCTTTGCAGGTCTGAACCATCTGTCAAGAAGAGATTAATGGATGGAAGAAGAGGCAAGCAGTGGTAAATCGTTAACACTTCACCACACAGACGTATGGGTTGACATATGGTGCCTAGGGTCTTATGCGGTCTTAGGGCCTGATTCAGAGATGGAAGCTAATGAATTGCAACTGCATTTGCCTAGCCACTCATGTTACCTCCCCCAAATGCTGACTACCTGTCACTCACTTCTGTGATTGGCTCCTCTGTGTGGGAGTAATCACAAACTAATCGCTGCGTGTGTGCAGTGCGGCTTACACACATACAGTGCAACCGGAAAGTATTCACAACGCTTCACTTTTTCCACATTTTGTTGTTACAGTCTTATTCCAAAATGGAATAAATTCATTTTTGTCCTCAAAATTCTACACACAATACCCCATAATGACAACGTGTAAAAAGTTTTTTTGAGAGTTTTGCAAATTTAATAAAAAAAACCTACTAAGAAAACCCATGTACATAAGTATTCACGGCCTTTGCCATGAAGCTCAAAATTGAGCTCGGATGCATCCTGTTTCCACTGATCATCCTTGAGATGTTCCTACAGCTTAATTGGAGTCCACCTGTGGTGAATTCAGTTGATTGGACATGATTTTGAAAGGCATACACCTGTCTATATAAGGTCCCACACTTGACAGTGCATGTCGGACACAAACCAAGCATGAAGTCCAAGGAATTGTCTGTAGACCTCCAAGACAGGATTGCCTCGAGGCACGAATCTGGGGAAGGGTACAGAAAAATATCTGCTGCTTTGAAGGTCCCAATGAGCACAGTGGCCTCCATCATCCATAAATGGAAGAAGTTCAGAACCACCAGGACTCTTCCTAGAGTTGGCCAGCCGTCTAAACTGAGCGATTGTGGGAGAAGGGCCCTAGTCAGTGAGGTGACCATGAACCCGATGGTCACTCTGTCAGAGCTACTGCATTCCTCTGTGGAAAACCTTCCACAAGGACAACCATCTCTGCAGCAATCCACCAATCAGGCCTGTATGGTAGAGTGGCCAGACGGAAGCCACTCCTTAGTAAAAAGCACATGGCAGCCCACCTAGAGTTTGACAAAATGCACCTCAAGGACTCTCAGACCATGAGAAACAAAGATTGTACTCTTTGGCGTGAATGCCAGGCGTTATGTTTGGAGGATACCAGGCACTGCTCATCACCAGGCCAATACCATCTCTACAGTGAAGCATGGTGATGGCAGCATCATAATGTGGGGATGTTTCTCAGTGGCAGGAACTGGGAGACTAGTAAATATAGAGGAAAAGATGAAAGCAGCAATGTACAGAGACATCCTGGATGAAAACCTGCTCCAGAGCGCTCTTGACCTCAAACTGGGCGACGGTTCATCTTTCAGCAGGACAACGACCCTAAGCACACAGCCAAGATATCAAAGGAGTGGCTTCAGGACAGCTCTGTGAATGTCCTTGAGTGGCCCAGTGAGAGCCCATACTTGAATCCAATTGAACATCTCTGGAGAGATCTGAAAATGGCTGTGCACTAACGCTTGCCAGTCAACCTGACGGAGCTTGAGAGGTGCTGCAAAGAGGAATGGGTGAAATTGCCCAAAGATTGATGTGCCAAGCTTGTGGCATCATATTCAAAAAGACTTGAGGCTGTAATTGTTGCCAAAGGTGCATCAACAAAGTATTGAGCAAAGGCTGTGAATACTTATGTACATGTGATTTCTTAGGTTTTTTTTTTTATTAAATTTGCAAAAATTGCAAAAACAACTTTTTACATGTTGTCATTATGGGGTATTGTGTGTAGAATTTTGAGGACAAAAATGAATTTATTCCATTTTGGAATAAGGATACTGGATTTCAACCTCTATACGCTCCTACCTATACCTTCTAAACCCTGCCTATAAACCTCTAAAATTGACGCTATTTGCGTACGCAGTCATACAGTAAAATAAAGACTTTAGACCTTGAACATGTGTTCCAAAGCACAAAGTATTATTCAAGTAAAGTACAGTCAGTTACACGCTGTGATCTAAGTACAATTTAGCGCAAAGAATTTTACAGACCCAAGATACATTCATACATACGCACGCGCTCTGGACCAGATACCGGCATCAGCAAGAAACCTCCGTCAATCAGCAAGAAGATTAGAAACCCAGGGTCAGAGCACACATATTTATACCCCCCCAGAAAGTTGCTGATCCCATTGGTTCCCAGTGCGGGTGCATTTGTTACAGGGCATTTAACAGGTTGATTCAAATGGCCACAGTCCAGCCTCCAACATCTGGTTGCCTTCGTTTTCCCACCTCATGCAAATCTAGACTGTTGGTTTTACAAAGTACATTTCGGTTCTTTAACATGTCTTTACGGTCCATAAGTTGCGAACGCATGTTCCAATCTTCACACCGATGATACAGGAAAGCTGTGGATAAAGTGCGGATCAGTATAATATCAAACACGGCTTACTTATCACATATTAAACCTTAGATACCAAAATAGTCTTTATTTCACAGCATTTGTAATAAATGAATAAAACTTGGATCTTTTACTTTATAGCTATGGAACCTTTTGTGTAAGTGGGCATTATGTAAGTATTAGGGATATGGGAAAAGACGCTAGTTAGGTTTATCTGATTTGGGGCAGATGTGCACGCATGCAGCTAATAAACAGCGTTCGCATGCAGGATATTGTGCATTCGCTACTGTGCATAATGTGCGGTGTTTATGCATGAGATTCTATTTATGATGGATCTAACATATATATACACACACATATTTCATTCCTTACTAACAGTTTCAAACTGCAATGCAAATGTGTTATGGACAGTGAGCTTCACTTCTCAAACAAGGTGGAGACCCCCAGCTGTGAAGCTGGGGCAATTCTGTCTGGGAGTGAGACTAAAACCTGTTTAGTATTCAGACAAATTCAATTGTGTAGATCAATGTCTGGGTTATATTACAATTGCCACAACTATACTTGTCTATATACAGGGATTACTAATTTGTATGTAAAACACTCACAGTATTCAGGTGTATTGTCTATTCTATTTACTTTTCTCAGGAGGCTGTTTTTCTAGTTGTTTTTGGTATTTCTCTATGCAAGGTTGTCCCCAGAATGGGCCTGTCATGGCTTCTAAAAAGATTATCAAAAACATTGCCATCTGTACTTAGCTTGTGAGTTGTAACTTAAAATGACGCTGGTCGCAAAATGGCGTCTTACAGATTCTTGTTTCTAAAATGGAGTCTAGCTGCCATTCGCAAGACGGCGTTGCGCACGCTAATTTTGACGCTGATTCCGTCTCAGCCACTAATCCAGCTTCGACAGGAATAAGGCTGTAACATAAGAAAATGTGGAAAAAGTGAAGCTCTGTGAATACTTTCTGGATGCACTGTACACAATGTCAAACAATCGCTTGATCTGCGTAAAAATCTGCATTGCGTCCATCTCTGAAGCAGGCCATTAATTTGGTTCTGTTGCTACTGCACAATTTTTATTATTACCTTTCATTTTTAAGGCACTATAAAAGCTTCTGCAGCGCCATGAAAAGAATATGCCTTGAAACAGTGCAACTAAACATGTCATAATGTTATATCCCGCTGTATGGGCGCAGTGGGGGTGCAATGCAAACTCTTACCAGATGGTATGTACCACTCTATGCAGGTTCTTGTGTCTCGATTGGTGCGACAATTAGGTAAGGAGTGTTTTCCAGATACAAAAGATTACAACAGTTGGTTCCGATTAAGTTTCACTTTATTCAAGAAGACTATTTTCTGATTAGTTTGAATAACCACAGTCCCAATAACAGCTTCTCATCAATTCATAAGTTCAAATTATAAACATTTACATGTAATTCATACAAAGTAATATTACATTAACAGATGCATCATCACCAGTATCCCAGCATAGACAAATAAAGATAATACTGTGCTTATAACACTAACCATATATATCCATGCAAATATGAATAATTCAAAAGATGTCTACTCTGAAAATAGTAATACCGTTAACAAAAAAGATATAATTAAATCACATTTCCTCTACTATAGTTATTGAAAGTACCCAATATATTTAACAGAAACCAGATGTGTCTTTAAAGCTGGTGTACACATATAGGGCCTGATTCAGAGCCGTTCGCTATTTGCGGTCGTTCGTTCAAAAACAAGGGGTGGCTATTCAAATGATCCATTCGCAAATTGCAGTCTGTTCCCACCTCTAAGTCTGAACGAGCGAGCAAAACATACGCTCGTTTATTTGATAAAAACGCCCCCTGGCCGCACGCACCATACGTCATGTCCGCTATTTATTAGATTAATCGAGTACATCGTACAGCGTATGAACTGCTCGCTATTCTTGTGGTTGGTGTTTTCAACCGCTATTTTGCGAGCAGTTCTGAGTTAAAAAAAAACAAGTGACGTGGTCAATGACGCTGCTGTATTAATTATGCACTCCCTTAAAACGCCCGTTTTGACCTTTAAGCACGCCTGCGTTCAGATCTCCACTCACCGTTTTCAAGCACCTTCCCCTGTTACCACCCACATACGCCTCATTCTGTCACTCAAAATAGCAGGCCCTCGCTATATTGCGTACCAACGATTTTCGGCCGCACTGACTGGTTCGCGCATGCGTACTAAAAACCGTACGCATGTGCAGATGTGCGAACATCGCTCGGAATGAGTGTACTGCCGCTAGCGAGTGGCTTTGAATGAGGGCCATAGTTGCTATAAAACAGCAGATACAATATGGTTTTAGGTCTCCTGTGTGAAGAATTATGCTCTTCGGGATGTTTAGTATCATTAAGCTATCTGGCCTTTTCTCTTGTATTGGTGTCTGAATAGCAGCACTTTGAGGCTGCAGTTTGCGGCAATATGGAATTGATAGCAGCAAGTGTGTAAATATGGTTACTCCTAGCAATCTCTGATGATGTACAGTTAGGGATGAATGTATTTAGACAATTGTATTAATCAATTGGTCATCTGGAAACAGTATCTGATAATATTAACAAGATGAATTAGAGCTGCTGCTGAGGATTACTTCCATTGGCCGTTAGCAACTTTGTATACTTTCTCATTCAAAAGCAGCTGAGAAGCTAGCCTAGGGGTGGCCGCTAGCCCCATGCCAAGGTAACTGTAGAGCTTAACTGCACCTTATTCTTTGTGCACTGTACTTCCATAAAAATACTTTACTCAGGTTCATGGATTCACTACTGATTGTAACTGCGAATCCGCACGCAATCGGCCTATTGTTGTAATCTTCCTGTCAATCGGTGATTGACAAGAAGCAAAGGTTGTGGGTGGTAACAGGGGGGGGGGTAGTCAGCAAAGCACAGGCGTGCCAGTGCGTCGAACGCCGTTGCAGGGGCGTGCATAAATTGGCCACTGCGGTGCCCTAAGCAGCTCGAGCTACAACAGCGTGCGACAAGGTTAGCAATTTCTGAGTAAGGTCAGAGCTTGTGCAAGTGTGTGTGAGGCTGCGATTGTACTCGATGTTACAGATGGTTTCACAGTCTTGCTAAACATTATGGATGTGTGTAAGGTAAGGCGGGCGTCCTTATGTTTTCCTAAGACTGCTTTGCGTTCGCAGAGATTAGTATACCTTCGCAGTGAGACTGTATGCGCAATCGCAGCCATGATCGCAGTTGCGATCCGTAATGAATCAGGTGAATGCTCTTGCACCTGCTAGTAAACTGTTTCTGTCTCCCTTTGATAATGCAGCTTTACTCTGTCTGCAACAGGGAGGAGGTTTCTTTTAATTAAGAGTCATTTTTCTGAGAGCTTCTCTGTCTCTTAATTAGCTGTCTGCTTGGATGCAGTCTGAGGGGTTGCTGTGATATAGTTAAATAGAGGCTGCGCTTTGATCTGCTGATCAGTCTTTACCCAGTGTGCAGGTTGCTGTCACCCAGCCACGCCCCCGGGTCCGCCTCCAGACCGGCTATTACCTCTGCTGCTGTCACTCACAGACACCTGCCTTCGCAGATACTGCATGCGAGACAGTCTGAGGACTATGGCTGACAGTTTATGCCATTCTCTGCCTATCAGATGTGTCCAACAGCACCTCCACAGCACAGCTCCCGCCTCTGGACCGTTACCTCAGGACTCCCCGGAATGGCTGCACTCAGCTCTTCCCGACAGCATACTGTAACTGTGCTCTGACCAACTGCTGCTCACCCCTAAAGGTGCGTACACACTAGACGATCAGGAAAGACAGTACGATTACGACATCGTAATTGTACCGTCGTTCCTGATCCCCTGTAGTGTCTGCACTGAACGATCAGTCATTCAGTGCAGACACTGTTCATCATTCCTGAACATGCCAATATGTCGTTATCGTCAGATTGTACTGCATGTTCAGGCGATGGACAATGTCGGAAACGACCAGCGGGAGTGCGCATCGCTGGTCGTTTCTGACATACAAGTGCACGATTAGTGAGCGACTGCACGATTACGATGTCATAATCGTGCAGTCGCTCAGTAATATCGCCCAGTGTGTACCCACCATTACGGTCACATCTCTGACCACCTGATACTTCTCATGTGACCTCCTCCTGACATGCTGAGCTGCTGCAGAAAGTGGGTTGCTAAAGGTATATACAATGACTAGGCAGGCTACAGTTGCCCAACTATTGGTGATCATTACACTTACTAGCACCATCATAAAAACAAAGTCAAGTCAAATATTTTCATCATATTGGATTTGGGGTCTTCTCCATGTGGTAAATAGACCCCTAAAGCTTTTGCTGCTAGATAAGTCATACTTGTGCACCAAGAACAGACGATTTCAGGGGACCTCTGCAAAATCTAAGCATCCCCAGGATGCAGGGCCGGATTAATAATCGGGCTGATGGAGCTACAGCTCCAGGCCCACGTTCAGAATAGGCCCACAGACACAAGCATTTACTGACAGCGTGTGCCTAGGAATTTTTTTCTCTCTAGTGACATCTGTACAGTAGCGTGCCAGGGGCCGTCCGAGGCCCCGCCTCCTGGTTGCACAGCTTCCCCCGTCGGCCCTCTCTCCCGTCCGGATCAAAAGCCGAATGCATAAACATTAGAGCGGCGCATGGAGAGCTTCACTAGCTCTCCCAGCGCCGTTTATGCCCAGTGACAGTGACTCTGTAGTGGCGCCATGGCCGCCTCCGCACCACGTAACGCGTGTAACGCCACACGGTTGCCGAACACCACCACTGCGCCATGAAACAACCTGGCTATGATGAGTTGTTCACCAGCAGAGCAGCTCCTTGAAGGTGGCATGGCAGCAGCAGTCCTTAGGTGAGGTGCTTGTCAGTCCTGCTGGCCAGGCTGCTTGGCTTCTGCTGTATAGTAGTATAAATTGTACACATAATACAGGGCAGACAACAGGCTTAGTTTGTTTATTAAATATTAATAATCATATATAGATATATGTACTCAAAATATTTATAATATATACACATATTTGTATATACAGTATATTTACATACATTGTGTATGTGTTTGTATATACTGTATATATATATAATATATACATGCAGTGTGTGTGTGTATATATATATATACACATAAACACACATGTACACGCAGTGTGTGTGTATGTATACATACTGTGTTTGTGTGTATATACAGTCAGGTGCATAAATATTGGGACATTGACAGAATTTTCATATTTTGGCCTCTATTCACCACCAGAATGGCTTTGAAATGAAACAAACAAGATGTGCTTTAACTGCAGACTTTCAGATTTAATTTGAGGGTAATTACATCCAAATCAGGTGAACGATGTAGGAATTACAACGGTTTCTATATGTGCCTCCCACTTTTTAAGGGGCCAAAAGTAATGGGACAAACTAAACAATCCTAAATCTAACTGTCACTTTTTAATACCTTGTTGCAAGCCTGAAGTCTGGAACGCATAGACATCACAAGGGCCGGTTCTAGACATAGCGGAGCTCAGGGCGAAAGTTCACAGTTGCGCACCCCCCCCCCCCAAAATAAGAGACCAAAAACATCTTGTAGGTGACGTTCCTCTGCACGCGCTGAAAGCACACGCGCTTCTGTAAAGGGGGCGTGTCCTTGCGGAACACCCCCAATTCATCATACTGTGGGGCGTGCCCAGCACTTATGAAGGTACTGTGCTTCCCCCAAGCTCTCCCCTCGGGGCGAATAATTGCCATGTGCAGTAATGCGCCTTACACAGTAATGCCCTTTATAAATACATTATGCCACATGCAGTAATGAACTGTATAACACATTATGCCACACGCAGTAATGCCCTGTATAATACATTATGCCACATGCAGTAATGGTCTTTATAACACATTATGCCACATGCAGTAATGCCCTGTATAACACATTATGCCACATGAAGTAATGCCCTGTATAACACAATTTGCCACATGCAGTAATGCCCTGTATAACACATTATGCCACATGCAGTAATGGCTTTTATAACAAATTATGCCACATACAGTAATGCCCTGTATAATACATTATGCCACATGCAGTAATGCCCTGTATAACAAAATTTGCCCCATGCAGTAATGGCTTTTATAACACATTATGCCACATACAGTAATGCCCTGTATAACACATTATGCCACATGCAGTAATTCCCTTTATAATACAGTATCCCCAATTCAAATTATGCCACACATTAGTCCCTTATTCATGTTATGACACACAGTGGTGCCCCTTTTACACAATGCCCAAATTAGTGCCCCTTATACACAAGGCCCACAGTACTGAGTATTAGTGCCCCTAATACAACGCCCACAGTAGTAAGTGCCCCCTATAGTAATGCCCACATTAGTAGCGCCCCAGTAATAATGCCCCCTATAGTAGTGCCCCCAGTAGGAATACCCCCTTATAGACATGTCCCCAGTAGTAATGCCCCCTTATAGACATGCCCCCAGTTGTAATGTCCCCTTATAGACATGCTCCCAGTAGTAATGCCCCCCTATAGACATGCCCCCAGTAGTAATGCCCCTTATAGACATGCCCCCAGTAGTAATGCCCCTTATAGACATGCCCCCAGTGGTAATGCCTCTTATAGACATGCCCCCAGTAGTAATGCCCCCTTATAGACATGCCCCAGTAGTAATGTCCCTTATAGACATGCTCCCAGTAGTAATGCCCCCCTATTGACATGTCCCCAGTAGAAATGCCCCCTTATAGACATGCCCCCAGTAGTAATGTCCCCATGCCTCCCTTCTTAAAAATAAAAAATACAAACACAATACTTACCTTAGGCCCTGCTCCTGCCGTCCGGTCTGACCACGGCTCCACCACGGATCTATGGGAGAGACGTCATGACGTCCCTCCCATAGTGCTCTCTGCTGGAGCTCTGGAGTGAGCTCCGGCTCCACAGATCTATGGGAGAGATGTCATGACATCCCTCCCATAGTGCTCTATGCGGGAGCCGGAGCTCTAGAGTGAGCTTCGGCTGCCTCTGCAGGGAGGGAGCCGGGTGCCCGCTGGTAACAAATATCAGCGGGCACCCAGCAATGCGGGTGGGACCGGCGCTGGTTTTTTTTATTATGGGAATGGGGACTCAGTGGCGGCCTCTAGGGGCCCTGTTAGCCCAGCCCTAGAACCGCCACTGGACATCACCAGACGCTGGGTTTCATCCCTGGTGATGCTCTGCCAGGCGTCTACTGCAAATGTCTTCAGTTCCTGTTTGCTCTTGGGGCATTTTCCCTTCAGTTTTGTCTTCATCAAGTGAAATGCATGCTCAATCAGATTCAGGTCAGGGGATTGACTTGGCTATTGCATAACATTCCACGTTTTAGCCTTAAAAAACTCTTTGGTTACCTTTGCAGTATGCTTCGGGTCATTGTCCATCTGCACTGTGAAGCGCCGTCCAATGAGTTCTGAAGCATTTGACTAAATATGAGCATATAATATTGCCCGAAACACTTCAGAATTCATTCTGCTGCTTTCGTCAGCAGTCACATCATCAATAAATACAAGGGAACCAGTTCCATTGGCAGCCATACATGCTCACGCCATGACACTACCACCACCATGCTTCACTGATGAGGTGGTATGTTTTGGATCATGAGCAGTTCCTTTCCTTCTCCATACTCTTCTCTTCCCATCACTCTGGTACAAGTTGATCTTTGGGCCTGATTCAGACCCACTCGCGAGCGGCTGTCCGCTCGCAAGTAGGTCGATGGTCTGCACTGAGCATGCGCACAACGGCGGGAGCTCCGTCGTGCGCATGCGCCAGACGCGACGAGCGAAGGACTTTCCTTCGCTCGTTGTGTCTGATCAAAGGGGGCGTGCTGTCGATGTTGATTGACAGCACGCCCCCTTTGGTGGGCGTGCCTCCCTGACGGGGGCGTTCCCAAGGGAACGCCTACCGTCAGAAGCCGGCCCACTGACATCACTAGTGATGTCAGTGGGAGTGATTTTGGCTCTGATAGAGCCAAAATCACTCCGGGCCTTGCGGTTGAAAACCTCAACTGCAGGCTCCGGCTCGCAGTGGCGATGGTCGCGATGGTCACGACCACCGCGGCCATCAAACTGCACGCTCGTATAGGCTGTGGGTGGGGACCCACAGCTATACGAGCGTCCAGGAGGATGCTCCATATTAATGAAGGGCGGCCCTCATTCAGAGCGTGCGCTCTGCTCAGAGCGTACGGCTCTGAATGAGGGCCTTTGTCTCATCTGTCCATAGGATGTTGTTCCAGAACTGGAATGGCTTTTTTAGATGTTGTTTGGCAAACTCTAATCTGGTCTTCCTGTTTTGGTGGCTCACCAATGGTTTCCATCTTGTGGTGAACCCTCTATATCCACTCTTGTGAAGTCTTCTCTTGATTGTTGACTTTGACACATATACACCTACCTCCTGGAGAGTGTTCTTGATTTGGTCAACTGTTGTGAAGGGGTTTTTCTTCACCAGGGAAATAATTCTTCTGTCATCCACCACAGTTGTTTTCCGTGGTCTTCCGGATCTTTTGGTATTGCTGAGCTCTACGATGCGTTCTTTCTTTTTAAGAATGTTCCAAACAGTTGATTTGGCCACACCTAATGTTTTTGCTATCTCTCTGATGGGTTTGTTTTAATTTTTCAGTCTAATGATGGCTTGCTTCACTGATAGTGACAGCTCTTTGGATCTCATATTGAGAGTCGACAGCAACTGATTCTAAATGCAAATGTCACACCTAGAATCAACTCCAGACCTTTTACCTGCTTAATTGATAATGAAATAACAAGGGAATAGCCCACACCAGTCCATGAAATAGCTTTTGAGTTGATAGTCCCATTACTTTTGGCCCCTTAAAAAGTTGGAGGCACATATAGAAACTGTTGTACTTCCTACACCGTTCACCTGATTTGGATGTAATTACCCTCAAATTAAATCTGAAAGTCTGCAGTTAAAGCACATCTTGTTTGTTTCATTTCAAAGCCATTGTGGTGGTGAATAGAGGCCAAAATATAAAAATTCTGTCAATGTCCCAATATTTATGCACCTGACTGTATATATATATATACACATATTACATATATATATACATACTTGTGTGTATGTATACATATATGTGTTTATATATAATATGTATATATTATAAAGATTTATAGAAGTATTCACCATTGAAAATGTTATTCGTCTATTCAGCCCATGTGAGGGCAACATTTTTTATGTATATTAAAACACTGGACCTCATTCAGAGTCAGTCGTAAGCGGCTGCTTGGTCGTACGCATCTGATGTTTCCAAACCACGCATGCGTACGGTTAGTTGTGCACATGTGCGTACGAGACCTAGCGATCCAAAATGCTGTCGATGGTACGGCTTACGAGCAGGAAGTGGCTTCTGAGAGTTGATTGACATGAAAGGCCGTTTGTGGGTGTTGACGGGGGTTGTGGTCTAAAAACGCAGGCGTTCCTCACCGTTTTCAGGGCGTTTCAGGGGGGTACATAAATTTCCTGCTACGACCGACATAGAAGGCCGGAAGTAGTAAAACGTCACTCTGCGTGTAGGTTAGCGGCCTGGCTGATCGTACAGCTTGAGGTTGGGTATGTGCTCTCTCAAGCCCCAGAGTACAATCGATACAATCAAATGTGACTGATGTTATGTTTGATGTCTCTATTTTGTGCCACACAATGCAAGCAGCTAATAATCGTTTGTTGTTGCTAATAACACTGCTAATTGGCTTGTAATTGATTCAGTTGCGTTTGCATTAGCGAATAATAAGAATAAATGTCATGGGGATGGCTTATTCTATGCGTTTTTTTGTTAATTTTTGGTGTAATTTGCACCCAACACAAGCGGCCACAACCATTAGAAGAAAATTAACATACAGCGACTGACAACGATTGACTCGATCGCTAGCTGCTATCACTCGTTAGCTAGAGAACGTGCTTTGTTCATGTATGGGCGTCACTTTGGTTGCGATCGCCCGGCCGGGCAATTGTTTTTTTTTCTGATTCTCGATCGTTAGGGGTACAACCGAGCGGCCGCTTACAACCGACTCTGAATGAGGTCCACTGTTTCTTATGGAATTTTGCACATAACTTGCCTCTGTTTTATGATATAGTACCTAGCGCTAACTGTATATTGCCCACCATATCATTGTTTCTGTATTGTTTTGGCAGTCCTCCAGAGGTGTCACATCCCCCACTTTTAAGTCATATTACCAAGCTAACCAACACTGGGCTAACAATGGCACAGCAGGATCCAGATCACAATCTTTGTTTACACCACCCCCCAACATCACTAGTCACTCTCCCTGCGGAAGCAAACAAAAGGCCCTTCGTACGTTTCAGCTACAGGCCCATGAGGACTTTAATCTGGCACTGCCAGGATGTAACAAGGATGGACCTCAGCGGTCCCCCGATTTCCGACCACAAATGCAGTCCCATAGGTATCTACAGGGGCTACTAAACTTTTCACATTACCTTTCTTATTCATGGCAGTATGCATTCGTAGTCAGTAGCTATCACTTTGATTATAGCCGCTCGCCTGGATAGGGCCTTTTCTAATACCTCTTTTCCACCAAAGACCCAGGTCCAACCTGGGTTTTTGGACATAGTTCCAACTCCGGTCAGACCCATTTACACTGCACCTTCGATCTGGGTTACTCCCAGGTCAGCCCTGTTCACACTGAACTCAGGTCTGCCCTGCTAAACCTGTGAGATCATAAAAAGTGGGTGGTGAATGCCCCACAACCACCAATCAGCTCATTTTAGGCATGACCCAGGTCGGATACCCCGGGTAGCACCGTTTACACTGCACCATCACCCAGGTCCATCCTGGGTTGGATTGCTGGGTCACTTGACCTGGGTTATTTTTCAGGGACCCTTTTACACTGAGCTTTGACCCGGGAAGACCCAGCAAAAACCCAGGTTTTTGCTCTGGTGTAAAAGGGTTATAACTCTGTCTTGAAGCCCCTTCTTTAATAAATGCATGCGGTCATTTTCATGACTGCATTGCAAGTTGAGGCAAAATTTTCATGCCATAACCACATTTTTATATGCGGTTGGTGGTAAATATGCTCCTAAGAACTGAATCCGAGCAAAAATGAAAGGTGTAGAGGTAGTAAGTAAAACAAAAGAGATATATAATAAAAATAATAAAAGAAACAAACCTTAAAAAATTGCTCAGATGCCAATTTATTGCCTTTATTTTACGAAGAAAATGTAGATTGTGACATAGTATATTTGTACATTACCATTCTACTGTGAACTGCTCACAAATTGTACATTTGCATAAATTGTACAATTGCGAAGACATAAGACAAGAAACAAGATTAGGGTTATTATCAGTAGTACACAATTAAAAATAAAATGAAGGTAAATTCTGCATCAGGGAGAAATAAGAAGATGAGGGCTGATACATAAAGCATGGTCACACTCCGAGTCCTGAAACTTGTCCCAGCACGTTATATAATAACATAGACCCGTGTCCTATGCGCTGCTGCTCAGCCTAGCAACGTGTGTGCCCTGTCCCACTACCCACCGGTAGGACACACTGACACTAATACAGTACCATTCCGCTGCTGCTGTATACATACGAGCGGTATAGTGACGCTAGGTGACGCCTCGAGCGCCATGACGTCACCGGAACCGCCCTTCCCATTGGTCGCTTCTCACTGGCGTCGCTCGTCTCTCAGTAACGAGCCGCGGTTCAATATGGCGGCCGAGGGTTGGATGCTGTAAATGACCGCGGTCCTATGTGTCCTAATTCCTCTCCCCCTTATTTACTCACCACAACCGTGAGAACCCCCTGTACCCGACATCAGCCACCCCTGCCCGTCTTCTCTTATCCCTGTGCCTCTCCACCCCTCCACCGGCTGCTGCATGTCTGCAGCTGAAAGGGGGCGTTTTACTGATAATTTCCTCACCTGTCTCTGTAGCACCATCAAGTACCTGACCTACTTCAGGTCCAGGAAGAAATCTCTTCAGTACTGCAAGATTAAAGACCCCAAACTGGAGGAGATGGACGAGCAGAGCGTAGAAGTGAGTGGGGAGGAGCAGGGGCTTTGACAGTTGTCTTGGACATACATGTAACATGACTGAGTGTTGCAGGCAGTATTATTATGCCTTATCTGCTAGTTAAGATTCTGACACTTCCCCTATCCTTAAGTCTTACAAGAGCAGGATACAACGTCGTTGTGTGTGCAATGAATTAATATTTGACAGAATGGGGACTAATGTGTATTTACTGGGGAGTTACAAAAATGTTGGGGTTGATTCAATTTTATATGTCTCAGTTAACGGTAGCTCTGGATTCATTGATCTTTGTTTGCAGCCCCATAGGACTGTGTGCCAAAATCTCAGAGTTCCCTGTCAGATTGAGCTGCGAGGGGAGTTGAGGTGCCAGTGTTTCCACGCTGTTGCAACGGCAACTCACCCCCCCCTTGCGTCATACTGAATTGATCCATTTGTGTAAGTGGACACTTATCAAAACACTTTATTTTTTAATCCTCTGTACTGAGGAGTTTCATGCCTCAAAAGCAGTTTCAGGGTAAACATATTTTCAAGACCGAGTTCAAATAGCTGTCTTGCAAGAGATATGTGTTGGCCTGGCAGCTCCCTTCCCTACCGGTTATCTCCTACAAAGGATTTGGCTGTTTGCATCCACCCCTCAATTCTGTTATATTTAAGAAAACCCAGAGGGTGATCGTAGAATGTATGCTGCTCGCTGTCTGCACCTAGTTACCAGGATTTGCAAAGCATTGTAGGAGTGGCCTGTGTGTGATGATGCCCATTGTAGAAAAGGGGATGTGTTCCATACCCAACCCATAGAAGAGCTCTAACTGAATATACATGGGCATTTAGTTTCTCTGTGATGTGCAGCTGCACATGTTACTGGGAAATATGGTACTCCAACATTGCGTGTCTATTGTGCACCTCTATGTGATACAAAGGAAATTGAACAATGTAGGTGGCTGCAAAGTGCCAGCATTCTGACTGTCTCCAGATCCTCGGGAGGGGGGGATCCCATTTTATTTTTGGTGTCCCCATTTTCCGATGCTTTCCAGCCCTGGTATGACTAGTTTGGGGTTATTTCATGCTTTGGCAGAGTGACCCAATGCTGCGTGTCCCCCTGTTATGGCATTACTACCCTGTCTGGTTCAGCCTGGTGCTGGTTAATGGAATTTGGTGGGAACACCACGTTGGTTTTTCACCCGAACTGGGAAAATCGTCTGATCTTGCACATGACAGAAATCGCTAAGTATCACCATCGAATGTAATAAATAGTCAGTTAAATTAGTAAATTTGGGGTTTTGATTGTAAAATGCTCTTGCGATGTCTAGTGATTACAAAGCATGAGGTAGTAGAAGAATATATCTAAACCATGGCAGCAGGATGGGTTAATTATATTGCAGTGTAATGTGACGGCTGCATATGGTGTAGTGGGTGACCGCAGCATGGGGTAATTAATGCAGTCTAGTTGTGGGTGATAGCGGCAGCATGGGGTAATTATAATGATGTATATATTATTTTGCCATAATCTTCTTTGTGCCTATAGTATTTTAAAATGTTAAGATGGGAATAATATCATCCCTGACAAAAAATGTAGAATGACTTCTGCCAACAAGTGATTAGTTACTGTAGATTATGACAGTAGGCTAATTAAATGCAATACAAGAATTACTTCTCATGTTTTCTCCAGTAACTACTGTACAATGCTGTTAATCCTCACCCCTGCTTAAAGCCTTTAAGACCTAAAAGGCCCTATGTGCAGCCAGGTCCCTCCCATATCTCTGCACTGGTGTCAACCAGGGGTGGTTGTTTCTGTGCTGCTGCCTCTTCAACTATTCTATTGTACAGCGGTGATGCTGTATTTCCAGCTGTGCATTTTAGAAGATGGAGCATGCACAAAAGATTGCAAAGTGATATGCGGTGCAATCTTTCCAAACACATAGCCGGAAATATGACCTTTGCTATATGCTATGTGGGGTTACCTTTCCAAATATCAAGCCAAAAAGATGTGCATGCCACTGTGAGCTACAATAGGGGAGAGGGCAGCTGCATAGACATGAGTGAATCTCTGGGTGCATGTGTGCATAGTGGGGTGCCCGTGTGAACCGCACACCTTGCACCTGCCCCTTCTGTATCAACATTTAGCTTAGTACTCCTTATCTATCCCTGGTCTATACTGTGGTACTACCAACATTATATAAGGAATTCAGTTGGCCGTGAGCTGTACATGCAGCCTGCAATTCAATTAACGGGGTTAACCCTAGGTGCACTATTCCTCGATCTGCAGGTGCATGGTAATCTCTGATTTACCACGCTGGGAAAATGCCATTTCATTGAACAGCATTTCCCCACGCGACGCTGGTAATTAGCCACTGGATTCCCCCTATTAGTATCGACAAGGGACACTTTAGTGTCACTACACTAAGCAGCTAGTTTTTATTTTCTGTTTTGAACAAAAATGTATTGTATGTAGAATAAAGAACACGCTTTCTGTGCTGGACTTTTTTATTTTTTTTGTCTTGGCTTTCTCCTCCTGCCGCTCATGTACAGATACACATCAGACTGATCTGGAGGAGTGCCTGGAAAATAGGGAATGATGAGTCATAATCTGGGTACACACAGGAGCGATATCTACCCGATAGGTAATTTCTGGCCGAATCGGAAAGATATATCGGCTGGATCATTCAGTGTGTACAGCCAGTCTGCACGCTCCTGCGGTTGTTAGCGATATCTTCAGTCGGCCGTTCTGCAGGCCAGCCGGACGATATTGCATGCTGCGCCGTGCAAGATAATGAAGTACGGAATGAATGACCGTTTTGTCTTTACATCATTCTGATGTGTACCGCGGATAAAATATGTTGGCCCATCTGCCATATCGTCAGGGTACACATCGCTCAAGTGTGTACCCAGCTTTAGACGCATTAATGTTAACGCCGACATTTATAATAGTATTATAGCGTTTGCTCTAGGTCCAGCGCTGGACCTAGAGAAAGGGCACTTTGGCGCTCCAAAAGGTGCGTGGTCACAAGAAAATGGGCATGTATTTAAGACATGCCCCCTTTTAATCAGTCTTGGGGGCATGCCTGGCACTGACGGACGTTCTGGGCTGCCCCCAAGCTCTGCCTTCTCTGTGAATAGATGCCAGGCGCATGCGCCTGCCATCTATTCACTGGCGGAGATCGCTACGCTGCAATCTTTCCCACCCGTGGAACACTGCAGCCCGTGGGTGGGGACGGCACCCGGCAGGCTGTTTTAGCAAAGCGCTGCCAAAAGGGGCAGGGCGCATTCTGCCCTTTCTGAAATCTGTCAGGGGCACAGCGCTCCACTAAAATAGCCTAGCAGGATTGCTAGAATTATAAGTTTTAATTTAAAGCTGGAGATTTAAATGCCACTCTAATGCCACATCCCTGAATCAGACACTTTGGTATGTGAGAGAGAGAGAGGACAGGGAAGACCCTGAAGTTCTGATAAAAAAACTTTGAAGAAATATGCGTACCACCGACACATATACAACATCACCAACCAAGAGTGCATGCAATTAAATGTGTCCATACTTAGGAATACATTTACTAAACCGTGGGTTGCAAGGGGGTTTAGAAACCAATGGGACCTGCTGTTGGTTAACGATGGGTTCTAAAGCTTAAAGACACCATTTACTAAAGTTCGTTTTTGCCTTCTAAACTGAACACCGTATCGAACCCTATCCATTTGTTATATGCTAAAAATAATAAAACAAGAAAACGTGACCTGTGCAAATTGACAACCAGCCCAAAGCCTTTAAGTATAGGCTGGTAGTGAAAAAAAATCGGTACGCAAAATGACATGGTCCCCCCCGATTGTTAACCAACCAGCGCTAGCCTTTGACTAGTCGGGGCTGGTGACACTTGTGAACACTCTTCCCATTTTTTTGAGGTCCCCGCCAGTGACATATTTTACCTGGGGTCTGCAGGGCTGTAGCTGCCCCCAGCAAAATCTGCAATCTCCTGTGAGCCAGTAGCAGTCCGTGCAGTGGCAGTGACTTCCCACGGGAAGTACTAACTACACACAGGTCAGGCAGTCTTAGGGGGAGGTGTTTTCTCCCCCCGTAGGACTGCCAGTACGGAACACGATTAATGGAGACAGTACTTTCAGTGAGAAGCCACTCCCCTTTCTGTCTGCCCTATCCGGCCTCTAGGCGGTGCAGCTGAAGCTGTCCCTAGAAGCCGATGCCTCAGAGCATGCTCCGTCTGCTGGTGTTTGTGCGCATGCGTCTACCAGATCCATTGCGCAATCGCAATGGAACTGGTAGTCGGTGTGACACGTGCAGTGCAGAATGTCTGGACTGCAGCACAGCGGGCAGCCCTCATCAAGAAGGGTAGGAGCCGCCACTGGTCCACACTTCCCTAAGTATTCCAGCTATGGGCTGACCAGTCTCGGGCTGGATGACATTATAGCAGGTGGATCCCAAACTGAGTATCTCCCTGTTGTAGTGCCACTATTCCTGGCAGGTTCTGCCTAGTGCTGTTTAGTGAATAGTCAGGGATTCCCACTCTAATTTGTACCCACCTCGATTTTATTTTCTTATCAGCCTAGGCTTAAAGGCCTGGACTGCTTATCAATATACAGGGTTCCCCACATGTTTCTTTTTCCTGTTTTTAACACAATACAAGCCTGCACAGATGCCTAAGGACCTATAAATATGTATGCGCGCGTTCCAGGAATGCAAGATTCAATTAAAAATGCCAATTTGCAGCACTCACCAGGTTGCGCAACTTTTCTACAAAAAGCAACCCAGGAGAAGTGAATGAAAAACTTGGAAAACCATCCTGGACTTCCATAAAGTGACAACTGAGAAAGCAGGACCATATACCGTAGAAGGCTGTTAGTGATCATAAGAAAAGTACGGGGTGCTATTTAAACCCCTCCAAGTGCATAATCATTCTTCAGGAGGGGTGTACCAGAGGTTCTGCACTTTGTCCCAACATTTTTACAATAATAAAGATTTTGATTTCCCCTACCTTCTTACCTGTGTGAATTGCATCTGAAAAAATTTATGCGAATTTGGAATTTAATTACAAATGTAATTTGCGGTGCGAGTTCGCCATGAGGACGGCTCACAGGACCCAACTCGCACCTAATTGAATTGACCCCTTTGAATAATATAGAGCAGACTGGACAATTGTACTGTGAAAGCACTGACCTAATATCTGAAGTGAAATTTTGACTGCCCCCACCATAACTATAGAACTAAGAGAACTAAAAAATTAACACCGGTCCAAATGGTCTCCAAATTACTACAATACTGATCCACATGCAAAAATTGACTAGTGCAACGCAGTAAATCTACTAACTTATGGGGTCACTTTATCAAGACACTGGTCAATTCAATTAGGAAGGATTTTTGGAAGTGAAATTGCAGCTTAAAAATCACACACATATTTGCTTATTTCTGCAATGGGAGAATTGTAAATTAATTTTAAAATGGTGATTTGAGGGCATCATGGCCATATAGCGTGATTTGTCTACAAAGAGCAAACTGGAAGAAGGCCTGTAAAAGTGGGGAAATCATCATGAACCCTCCAAAAAGTGGTAATTGAGATAAGACCATATAGAAGGCTGTTCGTGGCCATAAGCAAAGTACTGGAGGTTCTTCAACAATTTTACATATTTTTTTTTTCAAAAATATTTTATTGGTAAACTGCATACATTAATAAGACATATAATGTATCACAATTATATGTATAAACAGATACATTTTGTATTTACAATAAATCACATATATAATAAGTTGTCGGAAATAAATGGGTTGAGAGAGCTGCACGTATTACTAATAGACATTTTAAATAAATTATTTTACTACCTAGAAAGGTGAAATTCCTGTTGAAATAACTTCTAAGTTGTACCAAGCAGTTAACTTCACTGCCTGGCGTAAATTATCTTTTGTCTCAGAAGGTAATGTACAAACATATGTTAACCATATCTAAAAAAAAATGATGACCTTTTTTTTCCTTGTTAATTGACATTTCAAGCCAATCCATATGGAACAAATAAGAAATGCGGGGTATTAATAAAGGTAATGCCAAAGTATCTGTGGATATCCACTGGGACAGGATTGTCTTCTTACCTGCTGCTGCAATTTTAGCTAATAAAATTTGTTGACCCAGTGGTGGTTTAGGCAAGTTCTGATCAAGGTATATGTCTCATAGGGACCATTCGGGGAGAGATATTAATAGTTATACCTAAAACATCTTTAATATAAGTTTGAATTATAAACCAAAATTTTTTTACTTCAGGACAATTCCACATACAATGATAGAGATCCGCCTCCAAAGCATAACATTTGAAACATTTTCAGTCATTGGAGGCCCCCATTGTCACGACCAGGGTCTTTCGGCATGGTAGTCGACGGTTAATACCTGTGAGGACGCTATGGCGAGGGGCGTGTGGCGGTGGTGCCTGGCGAAGAGCATTGTCTGTGGGGGACATACTGTCACTCCGGTCTGGTTAGGCCTGGGGGTGCTTCCGTTCCGTTCTGGCATGGGCGCCGCCATCTTGTCTCCCGTCAGGTGACCTAGTTGCCCTATCCGGTTGTGTCTCTGACCATTCACGGCTGAGCACTGGGGACTTAAGGGAGTTCAGAGCTCCCTTGCATTGCCAGTGCAACGTGTTTCTCTGCGAGAGCTGAGAGAGAGTGTTCCTGTGCTTAAACCTGTTTATTGGATTCATTGCCTAAGCCTGCTTTCCCTAACCTGCTCCAAACCCTGCTGGATTCCCCTACCTCCTCCATATACCTTTCTACCTGCCTGAGTACCTGAACCTGCTGTTTCCCTGCACCTTGCTTCATTTCACTCCCAGCTGGACTTCACTACCTCTGCCTGCATCAGCTACAGCTCACCAAACCTGCATTCACTTACAGCTCATCAAGCCTGCATTCTGTTTTAGCTCACCATACCTATACTGGACTGTGCTGCCTGTCATTACCTGGACATTTGTTCATTAACCCTCACAACAGTTATCAAGTGCACTTTAGTGCTATACCTGGACTTTTGTTTGCCACTCCCATTTCTTCTCAGTCCCTTATTAAAACCCTCACTTTTTCATTTAAGTCTGCTCCTGTGTCTGCTTCTATCACCACCCCGGGTCCACAACAAATTCAAAACCTCACAGTTTGCACTGGCCCCATGGATCCGGCCACGGAACAGGAGTCTGGAGCGGATTTTTTCCAAAGTATTGCTGGCCGTTTGGAAAACCTGGAAGCTATGCAGCACCAAGTGGCTCAGTTCCTGCAAGAAATAACTAAACAACAGGATTTAATTCAGAGCATAGCAACTCGCTTGGAGAGTGTGGAGACTACAGCGACAGATGGCACAGTTTGTGCAAGACATTGCATGCCGTCTGGATACTGTACAAGCTTCTTCAACGGCTCCTAGTGTGCTTGCAGCTACTCCTGTCCCCACTCCTGTGATTTCTTCATCTGTATCTAGTCCTCGTTTGCATCTTCCCACACCTGATAAGTTTGATGGTACTCCAAAACTGTTGTGGATTTCTCAATCAGTGCAGTGTGCACTTTACTTTGCAACCCTCTAATTTTCCTGCTCCTAGAACCAAAGTGGCTTACATTGTGTCCTTGTTATCCGGCTCCGCCCTAGAATGGGTTTCTCCGCTCTGGGAGCATTCAGATCCGCTTCTGGACCATTGCCCAGAGTTTCTAGCAACATTCAGGAGGATTTTCGACGAGCCTGGAAGAACTTCCTCTGCTTCCTCCAATATTATGAAGTTAAAACAAGGGACCCGTCCTGTCAGCCAGTACGTCATTCAGTTTCAGACTTTGGCATCTGAACTCAAGTGGAACGAAGAAGCCTTGACATTGGCCTTTTGGCAAGGTCTATCAGATCGTTTAAAGGATGATCTAGTGACTCGTGAATTACCCTCTAGTCTTAGTGACCTAATTTCCCTTTGAAATAAAGTTGATATACGCTTTAGAGAGCGCCAAGATGAAAAATACAGAGCTAAGCGTTTCCCTTCCCCTACCCGTCCCACTCCCTCCCTTTCCGAGGAAGAACCCATGCAGGTAAATCATACCCGTCTTTCTAATGAAGAACGACAGAGATGCTTTAAAGAGAACCTTTGTCTATACTGTGGAGACTCGGGTCACCTGGTGGCTTCCTGTACCCGCAAGCTGGGGAGCGTCCCGTTTCTAGCTAGTTCTGGGTGCACTCAGCTAGGAGCAATTCTTCCGTCCTCTAAACGTATTGGCTCTGTGTTGTCCATAGCCTTAGACATTAATTCTAGCCCTGTGTTTGTGTCTGCCCTTTTGGACTCCGGGGCAACGGGGAATTTCATGTCGTCTCGGTTGGCAGATAAATTACAAATTCCCTGCCACATCTTGGATCATTCTGTCTCCTGGACCTCTATTGATGGTAAATCTCTTTGTGATTGAACTGTGTCTAAGAGAACTCAACCTGTTTTAGTTCGTGTTGGAGCCCTCCATGTTGAACATATCAGTTTTTTAATTATACCCAAGACTTCCCATGAAGTTATACTCGATACCCGTGGCTGTGTAAGCACAACCCCAGAATTGATTGGAACACTATGCAGGTTCAGTCATGGAGTGTGGAATGTCAAGTGTCTTGCCTTCCGAAGACTGACGGCTTGTCACAGTCATTACCCCCTGATAGTGGTCTAGAAACACTACGGAATACACCCATGCTTGGGGCAAAAGTTTTGACAACTATACATCTACAACCGCCTGTTGGGAAGCCCTATGTTGCCCCAGGAGAGGTGACTCCAAAGCCTCAACCCCAGAGGATGTCTCTAAGATCTCAACATCAAAGGAGGTCTCCAGAGCCTCAGCCCCTTAAGGGATTTGAGTGTCCAGCCACAGGATGGGGTTTTCAGCCCCATACCTCGAGAGGATGTTTCAAGTTTTGTTCCCCAGGAGGGGATTTCAAATCTAGCACCCCAGGAAGGGGCCTCAAGTCTCGTACCCCAGGAGTGGTTTTCACTTTCCAGTTCCTGTTGGGCCCAAGCTGAGGATATCCACGTTTCCAGTCCTGTCAACAAAATCCACTTGGCTCATCCTGAAAAGCCTAGAAGGTGTCCTGACGCCACCCATAAAGGGGGGGTACTGTCACAACCAGGGTCTCCCAGCATGGTAGTCGACTGTTAATACCTGTGAGGACGCTATGGCGAGGAGCGTGGCGGTGGTGCCTGGCGAAGAGCATTGGCTGTGCGTGGTTCTGTGGGGTCATACTGTCACTCTGGTCTGGTTAGGCCTGGGGGTGCTTATGTGCTGTTCTGGCATGGGCGCCGCCATCTCGTCTCCGGTCAGGTGACCTAATTGCCCTATCCTGTTGTGTCACATGCTCCTCTCTGACCATTCACGGCTGAGCACTGGGGATTTAAGGGAGTTCAGAGCTCCCTTGCATTGCCAGTGCAACGTGTTTCTCTGCGAGAGCTGAGAGAGAGTGTTCCTGTGCTTAAACCTGTTTATTGGATTCATTGCCTAAGCCTGCTTTCCCTAACCTGCTCCAAACCCTGCTGGATTCCCCTACCTCCTCCATATACCTTTCTACCTGCCTGAGTACCTGAACCTGCTGTTTCCCTGCACCTTGCTTCATTTCACTCCCAGCTGGACTTCACTACCTCTGCCTGCATCAGCTACAGCTCACCAAACCTGCATTCACTTACAGCTCATCAAGCCTGCATTCTGTTTTAGCTCACCATACCTATACTGGACTGTTCTGCCTGTCACTACCTGGACATTTTGTTCATTAACCCTCACAACAGTTATCAAGTGCACTTTAGTGCTATACCTGGACTTTTGTTTGCCACTCCCATTTCTTCTCAGTCCCTTATTAAAAACCCCACTTTTCCATTTAAGTCTGCTCCTGTGTCTGCTTCTATCACCACCCCGGGTCCACAACAAATTCAGAACCTCACACCCATCAAGAAACGTAACTTGGGTGTGTAATAAGCACAGTGTAACCGTTTATAATGCATTTCTGTGTAAGAAGCCAAAATAAGTATTTTATTTAGACGAATAAAAGCTTGAAGAACATAATTAAGTGGAATGTCAGGAAAATCAATCTTCCATTTAACAATGCCAGACTGTAATTTTTCCAGATCTATAGATCATTTAATTTGAGAATACAAATATGAGGTAGAGCAACCTCTTCCTGGGCAACTACTCAACACTCTATCTAATGTATGTGTCTTGTCGGACTCTGTTAGTTTGGAGAGAATGTTAGTCACATAACTTCGAAGTTGGTAATATGTAAATAAAGGAATAGTTATCTGAGGGAATACCTCTTGTAATTTTTCATATTTAAGAATTTTAAGTGTCTGGCCGTCCAAAACTTGATAAACCAGTCTCTGACCCCCTGAACCCCAAAAACGCATTAAAGTATGTTGTAAAGCAGAGAATCCTTGAGACCTTGTATTATGATATATGGGTAAAAAAATAGTGTTATATGTTGATATACCCATCTTGCGTCTGGATAGATGCCAGGCTGTACATGTGGTGGTTAACAACAAATTATTAGTAACCGAAGTAGGAAAATCTGTGGGTCTCATATGTAATAGGCTAGAGAGTGTAGTGTCAGGACAAAAGGCTTGTTCCAAGCCAGTATTAGCGAACTCTTCAGAATTCTGTAACCAATCAACTGCATAACGGTAGTTTGCAGCTAGATTATAGCTTTTTATACAAGGAAGGTTAATACCTCCCAGTTGTGTGGATTGACTTAATTTGAATAAAGATATTCTTGGTTTTTTATCCGCCCAAATAAACTTGCTCATAACTTTATTCAATAACTTTAAATCTGAATTTTTTAAAAGTAAGGGTAACATTTGTATTGGGCATAGCAACCTAGAGAAAGAGATCATTTTTATCAGGTGGCATCTACCTATGTAAGACAGTGGTAGGTGTTTCCAGGCTTGAAAATCGGCAATAATGCGGGATATTACAGCAGGAAAATTAGCCATGTAAAGATCAGAGGGAGTGACAGGTATATGTAACCTAAATAAGTCAATGAGACATTCGCCCATCTGAAAGGAAAAGAACCACTCCAGTCAGCCTGGATACCATCATGTAAGGCTAAAGCTTCTGTCTGAGACTTATTTATCGCAAATCCTGATACAATTTCGAAATCATGTAGACGTTGCATAAAACCTGGGAAAGCAACTTGTGGGTTAGCAAAATACAATAGCAAGTCATCAGCATATGCTGACACTTTTAATACTTGACTTCCAGTTTGAATCCCTCTCCATTCGAATTGCAAATCAAAATGTCGGATAAGGGGATCCAATGCTAAATTAAAAAGTAGGGGAGATAAAGGGCACCCCTGTCTTGTACCGCGATATAGTTGAAAGTTCTCCTTATTTAAACCATTAATGACGAGGAATGCTGTAGGGGTATTATATAGTGAATTAAAAAATCGTATAAAACTTGGACCAAAATTTTGAAAATGAAAAACGCGTAATAAATGTGTCCAGGACACACGGTCAAATGCTTTATCAGCATCACAACTGACCAAAAGAGATGTATCATCTTAGTTTTTTAATGATTGCGTTATGGCTGCTATTACCTGACGAATGTTATGTACCGACAATCTATTCTTTACAAAGCCAGATTGTGATGTATGGAGTAACTTGGGTAAAAGCATATGTAATCTTTGTGCCATAATAGAGGATAATAACTTTAAATCCTGATTTAATAAATATACGGGACGGTATGACTGTACCAATGTTGGATCTTTGCCCGGCTTAGGTAACATTATTATACGGGCTTCATTAAAAGCTAATGGAGCAGCTGCGCCAGAAAGAATAGAATTAAACAATTTTAATAAATGAGGTGTAAGAGATGGAGATGATTTATAATATTCTGCACTAAGCCCATCAGGGCCCGGAGCTTTGCCGAATGCCCAATAGCTGCCAAGATTTCTTGCTCAGAAATTAAATCAGTCATTATCTCTCACTCTTCCTCAGTTAATATAGGGGAACCTGCCGACTTTAAAAATGTATACACTGCACCACCAGATGAGCCGATTTTAGGTATGGAATTTTTAAAGTATTCCAAAAAGGAATTTGTTATATCAGAAGTGGAGGTAAGGACATGAGATTCCGAGATAATTTTTGAAATGTTAACCTGAGGACGCTGATTTCTAACCACATAAGCCAACAGTTTCCCTGCCTTATTTCCCCACTTAAAGTAACGATGTTTCTGGTAATCTAAAGAACATTGGGCTTTTTCTGTACATAGTGTCATATAAATTTTTAATGTCAATATAAATCTGACGAGCTTCTGGGGTATTAAACCTTAATAAATTTGTATAAGATGTAGAAAGAGCTATACTAATATCTTGAAATTTTTGAGAGTTTCTTACGTTTTCCGACAACATAAGCTATGATCGAGCAATGTAAAACTGGCTTGGATGCTGCCCAAAATAAATTAATATCTTCAATATGTTGAGTATTATCGTTGACATAGTTCCCGTAGTGTTGTTCCAAATATAACTTGAAATCAGGACAATTATATAAATAGGAGGGAAATCTCCAGTTAAAGGAGGAGGGTTTTGGTGTAGGAAGGGATAAGGAGAACCATGTTGGGGCGTGGTCAGAGATGGCTTTACTTTCCACTTTAAAATCATTAACTTTAGGAAGAAGGGTTGTAGGAAGGAGCCAATAAATCTATCCTGGAGGATGTGGGTGTGAGTAAAATGTATAATCGCGTTACACAGGATGTTGATACCTCCTGGGGTCAGAGAGTTGAAGAGAAGATATAAGAAAATTTAAAGCCGAAGGTACACTGCCCCGTCCCCCATCCCCTGACCTATCTAATAGTGGGTTGAGAGTAGTATTGAACCCCCCCCCACACTAAAATAATGGTCCCTTAGACCCATTCCTGTATTTGAACATATAAATCTGTAAAAAAAAAAAAAACACTGTTAGGACCAGTTGGTGCATATATGGTGACGATAGTATACAAAACCGCTTCCAACTGTATTTTAACAAATCGAAATCTGCCCTCAGGGTCACACAATTTATCAAGTATAGTGTAGTTAAGGGACTTGTGTAGAAGAAGAACCACCCCTCTTCGTTTGGAGGTATGAGGCTATGTATTCGTTCAACCAATTGCTCCGTAGTGTATTTGGATCCCCCTCCCTCCAGTGCGTTTCCTGGAGCACAGCTACATCTGGTTGAGACTCTGTAGGTATTGTAATACCTTCCGCAGTTTGAGCAGTGTATTAACACCCTCTACATTCCAAGTGAGGAATTTAATACGATCTTTATATTTAACAGGTGTATCCAAGGAATTTAAATTATCAACCAATACTTTGATTAATAAAGATACTAATTTGTTGAAATACGTTAAACATAGTATCCCATTTCCCAGCGAGTAGGGACGCCATAATTATTCTAAACGTGTGGTCTCTCAATCCCATTAACATTACATTTAACCAAATATATATACACCAAAATGATACAGTTCTACCATTTTGTGTTTTTCTCTGAACCCAAACATAAGACCATTGTGGCCAATAACCAATATCTATATTCCAAATATGAGAAAATAAAGAAAAATTTCAAAATCAAAACAAATAATAATAAGGAACAATTTAGGGGAAACAGAATATGCCAGAAAAATAATACAAGGGGAAATTAAATCACTAATAAGAACTGCACATAATATGCAAGAACATATGAGAATCAATTTCTCATTAACAAATAATAACGACATAATGAGGTATATGCGAATAATATAATACTTGCAATTCAAGCATTAACTCAATGTTCATCAACAGATGAGAGTACATTAGATTCCGAAAGAGAGGTAACAAATGTCTTTGCCGGGGACACCGAATCAAAAAAATACTGTTTGCCATCATGTTGTACTTTAAGCTTAGCTGGATAGAGAAGGGCAAATCTGATTCCAGCTTCAAAAAGTGACTTGCATACCGGTGAAAATTCTCTTCGTTTCATTGCCACTTGATTAATAAAAATCTTGAAAGAGGAGCAAACCTGTCCCCCCTATAGGATAGATTTTGAGATTTACGATAAGCCTCCATCATTCTGACTTTATCCATATAATTGAGGAACCTGAAGATGACAGGTCTAGGTCTTCGGCGATCTGCTTTACGATCTGGACCAATTCTGTGCGCACGTTCGATCAATATAGAGCCTGATGTAGGGCTGCAACCCAACTCTTGTGGATGCCAGGTGGAAACTAAGGGCCTGATTCAGAGCCACTCGCAAGCGGCTGTCCGCTCTCGCAAGTGGGTCAATGTTGTGCACTGCGCATGCGCATGACGGCGGGAGCTCCGTCGTGCGCATGCGCCAGACGCGACGAGCGAAGGACTTTCCTTCGCTCGTTGTGTCTGATCAAAGGGGGCGTGCTGTCGATGTTGTTTGACAGCACGCCCCCTTTGGTGGGCGTGCCGGGGGCGTGCCTCCCAGACGGGGGCGTTCCCAAGGGAACGCCTACCGTCAGAAGCCGGCCCACTGACATCACTAGTGATGTCAGTGGGAGTAATTTTGGCTCTGATAGAGCCAACATCACTCCGGGCCTTGCGGTTGAAAAACTCAACCGCAGGCTTCGGCTCGCAGTGGCGATGGTCGCGATGGTCAAGACCATCGCGGCCATCAAACTGCACGCTCGTATAGGCTGTGGGTGGTGACCCACAGCTATACGAGCGTCCAGGAGGACGCTCCATAATTATGGAGGGCGGCCCTCATTCAGAGCGTGCGCTCTGCTCAGAGCGTACGGCTCTGAATGAGGGCTTAAGTCCATAAGTTCCCGCTGTTTGACAGATTCAGGTAAGCCAATCAGAAGTAAATTATTGCGGCGGTTGCGATTCTCCAAATCTTCCAGTTTTTCTTGCATAGTGACAATAGAAGCTTCCTGCGTTTCAATTAATGACTTGGCCGTAGTAAGATCGTCTTCAAGATTTGAAATGCGTTGCTCTGCCTCGTCAAACCGCACACTATGCTCACGAAGCTGAGTTACAGCCGAATCTATTGCCTCTTTCAGACCAACCAACTTTTTATCAAGCAATGGTGAGAGAATATCAGAGATTTCCTGTGCTTTCGCCACAGACGCAGCACTAAATTTGGAGGGATCAGACACGCCATCCATGATATCATCCCCAGCCGGGGAGGTAGGAGGACTAGAGATGGCATATGCTGTGGTTCTGGTCTCTCTGTTTCTGGTACTTGAACCTCCCCTTCCACCCTTCTGTATTTTGGTCACGTGTTTATCCATGTATAAATCTCAGATAGTGGATTTTGCTGGAAAAATTTATTATATTAATATGCCAAAAACTGAGCAATCCTGACCAGCAGGGGGAGCTGATATAGTTGTAAAATAGCAAAAATAACAGAGCGCTGCAATCAATAGGATAATCCACACAATAATTTGAATATGTAATATACATGTTTATTAATACAATATTTAAAATAATAATAAAATTGGCCAATATTGAAGAGAAAAAGAAAAAAAAACAATTATAAAAAATGGACAAACATAGTATGCAATATTCCACTTGTTCTAATTGACAAGGAGTATAAACTAATCTCTTATAAAAACACCATTAATATGGTACCATCAATTAGTAGCTATATACTCCACACATGCAGAGACTGCACATTGAAAATGAGCATATATGTTTTAGATAATCAATAATTACTGGTCGTGCTTTTTTATGCAGGGCTGTATAAAATTCCAAGGATAATGCTACCAATAATGATTCTTAATTTTCCCTATGATCCGTTTTGGAGAATATGGAGCACAGATATAGATATCCAATTCCTCAAATAATTAGCATAATAGATGATATCTCCGTTCTTTTTTGTGATTATAGAGAGGAAAAAAAAAAACATACAGTCCAGCACTTGGATTGTTAGCACACTAAGGTGCAAGTCTCAATAATTCAGTTGTTCGAATGATTGACACATTAATAAAAACATACGTTCCAGCACTTATATGGTTAACACGCTGTAGTGTAAATCTCAGAATTCAATCCTCTTTGGTTTTTTTTATAGCCCATATCAAGCATTTGAGATAATTATCACACTGAGGTACAGATCACCGTATTAAATGAAGGTATGCAGTCCAGCGCTTTGGTGGTTAACACACTGTGGTGCAGATATCAAAGTTCAATCCTCTCAGTGGTTTTTTTTAGCACATATCCATGTTATAATATTCACTAGATACAGATCTCAGAATTTAATCCTCTTAGTAGTTGCTATAACACATATCAAGCACTGAGATGGTTATCACACTGAGGTACAGATCAACATATTAAATAAAAGCATGAAGTCCAGCACTTAGATGGTTAACACACTGTGATGTAGATATCAGAGAAGGATTGACTGGCTACTGTTATAGGACAAATGGGAAAAATGTTACATTGTGCAGGCCAAAGACAATAGATTTGAAAGGAACAGGTGACATCTGAACAGGTTCATGCTACCACCAAGAAACTATTGAAATATCAGATGGGTCAAATAATTCCTGCAACCAATGATTGGGAAGGCTCATATAACCTATGAAACTCCGTCCAAAGAGAGCACTGAAAGTAGATCTCAATCAATCCCAGTAATTATGACCAGATCCGAGAGGGTATCCAATCCCAGGTTTCAAAAAGGTCACTTAGCTACTATAGACAAGCTTATCACTGTTGTTTACAGTGGCGTGAAATAGTTTTAAACCATGGAGGTTGGGATTGAAATGAATAAAAAATAAAATAACGCAGTTTAAGTTTAATTAGCACAAATAAGTGCCCTAAATTGCTATAGGAATGACATTCCAACTATTTTAATATGCCTATAGCTATTAAAAAAATAGTCAAACACACATGTAGGAGTTTATTCATGCAGGTTTGGGTCTGTAAACCTGGGCACACACTAGACTACATGATGTATATTGGGAGGTCCGTAAACACTGCACAATTTAGTGTACGCCTACCCGATATATCGTTCTCCCAGCCACATCCAGAAGTAGGTTGTCGGCCACCAGATCTTGAGATCTGCCTGCACTGCTGGCAGATCTGAAGATGCGATTAACAACGCATGGGAGTGCGCAACAGTGCGTACACAATGTGGTGATTTGTCGTTCCAATTCGCCTCAAAGTAACATTGTCTAGTCAGTGTGTACCCAACTTAAAAGTGACTATCCTCCAACTATCCTGCATGGCAACATTGTTATTTGATATACATTTTTTTTTTTTTGCGAGTAAACTTTCTAATGCACAGGTTCTCAAACTCTGTCCTCAGGACCCCAAACAGTGCATGTGTTGCAGGTCTCCTCGCAGAATCACAAGTGAAATAATTAGCTCCACCAGGAGAACCTGCAAGATGACCTGGAAAACATGAACTGTGTTGGGTCCTGAGGAAAGAGTGTATTTTTTTCATTTATTTCAATGCATTAGAACAGAGGTTCTCAAACTATCAACACCAGTGGGTATACTGAAGTGGGGGACAGTAATTTCTAGTGGCCGATCAGTTTATATGTATTTTTCATAGGCTTACATTAAAGCACATAAAACCATACTTGCTGACTTTTAATTTCTCCCCTCAGCTGATCACTTAGGAGGGAGCGGTATGATGAACAGATCATCTCCGAATCGTAGTTCCCAGATTAGGCGTGGCACACGGATAACATGTCTCAGAGAATTGCGTTGACGCACTTCTCTCCCCCATCCCCCGTCCTACCCATTTCAATTGGAAGTGGCCAGGATGCTGTAGGTCCTCCTACTCTTCTGGTAATCCATTGGACTACTTGATAATCTGTCAGTCTCCAAGTCATTCTGGGAGATTAGGTAAGTATTTGTAAAGCATTATAATTCAAAATCCAGGGGGTATGTATCTATAGACAGGTTGTAAGCAAAATTAGCAAATATCTCTAACTAGACAAGCAACAGTGGGAATATTGGTTGTTTAGTTCTAAAGGTGCCCACACACTAGGCGATGTAGTGACGATGCGATATCATGTCCGATTTCCCCTTGAACTCTCCCCGGCAGTCGTGGGCACGATTTGGTGTTAAAAACTGTCCAATGTGACAAACGATCTATCGTGCCTCCTAACTATTCCAGTGCATCGTGACTGAGATTGTCAGATCTTGCCTGCAGCAGGCAAGATCTGAAGATTCAATGTACGACCAGCGGGTACGCGCATCGTGATCATGAGGAGGACACTCACGATTAGGACATATTTTACACGATCTGTCGTCCCGATGCGTCGGAATCGAGGTGATCGTGTAAAATATTGCCTAGTGTGTGGCCACCGAATGATCTTTTCATGTGAAGCTATTGTGCAAGATTGTTATTAAGACTGGGTTCTTGGATAGACTTCATATGTTCATGTCTTGCATACATTTTTAAATGATATATTCTGAACTACAAGGGAAAACCACGAACTCAAGATCTCTAGAAGCCAATTAATTTAAGTTTCTCTATGGGTGGCGCGCAAATTGTTCACGTGGATATATACCCAAGGGGTTGCGTTGGACAGGTTCTCTAATGCTAGTAATAGATTGATCCATTAGTCTCTATTTACAGAACTTTTTTTTTTTGTGTGTGTATTGTGTCAAGACCAAATTTCTAAACGCAGCATAAGGTCCAAACACAATATTAAACAAAATATCAATGGGTGCAGACTGTTTCTCCCATGGGCATCAGTGATTTCTGTAAGCAGATCTGTTCATGTGGATTTATCATGCTGACCACAAGCAAACCGATGGGAGCTGCATACATTTATCTACTGGGTATGCACCTCATCACTGGCTAAAAATGAACAGGTGTGTTATGATAACTGCTGAAAATTGAAGTTTAATTGCCATGTCAGGAATTATAGATGTATCCCTAGTAAAAATGGATGCTGCCAAAAATACAAAATGAGTAACGCAAGATACTATAAAATGTACCAATAGTCCAATACCCATCCAATGAACGCACATCACAGGATGACAAATTAAACCTCTATTTCTACTTTTAAGCCATAGAAATGCAGTTGTGAAACAAATTGTGGGTTAGGCTTTCTACACGAGATGGCTAAGCTCTATCAAGGCTGACCTCAGGTGATGTTTCCTCCTAGAACTATTGTCATGGGGCAAAAGGGTTACCAGGAAGGGAATATGCTCTCCACTGCATGCTTTTTACATCTACAAAATTAGTGACTGGCCAGCCCAAATAATAAGTATCTTGAGCTTCTGAGTATTAAAGGGACAAAAAAACTCCTCAAAACTTAGGTCCACACTTTATGTGCATAATCACCACTCTATTTTAACACAAGATTGTGCAGTAGAACAAATACCATTAAACTATAGGAAGAGAATGTTTTGGGTCACTAGGACATTCAATAATGAATGTAAAGCTGGGTACACACTTGAACGGAGATTGTCAGTACACACTGAAGCGAGTTAATGAATGACTGAACGATCAGTGTTCTGTCCTTCGTTAACTTACTACAGGTCGCCAGCAAAATAGCTAGGTTTGATGTGCAGCAAAGGCACATGCTGCAAGTCACCAAGCTTTTTAGCAATTTTAGATAACAAAGGAGAAAAATTTACTTTAAAAAAGATCATCGAGATTAGGGGGTATAAATATTTTAAAGGAGAACTCAAAACTTTGAATTGAGGGAATGTAGAAGACAGAAGAGTGGGCTCAATTTAAAAAAGAAAATATTTCCAATTTGTCATAATTCTATAACCTGAGACGGATTGAAAATTTTAAGTTTATTTCAAAATGGCTGGTATAGAGGCTGCAGGGTTAGATGCAAAAAAAAAATGCATATTGTCAGCAAAAACTGCTATTTTAGTTTCCACCAAACCTACTGCAATACCAGAGAAACCAAAGCGGCACACAGCGCTATTGCGAAGGGTTAAATTGCTATAGGGAATAAAAGGGGGGATAAGGGGTATCTTTGACGTGTCCATCTACAAATCGCAAAGGGGTCAGATACCCATATAAGGGTTCGTAGGCAAAGTTTGTAAAATTTGAATAAAGTCTGTTGAAAAAACAAACCAGGAATGCACCTCATAAAGATGGTCGCAGGATTGAAGGACTTTTCGTCATCTAAGGCTAATAATAGATTAGGACTACTTTTAAGGCGATTTGCTAAAATGTTTGTCAATAACATGTAGTTGACGTTTAACAAGGATATGTAGCGACATGAACTAGGGAGTTCTGGATTTCTTCCAGGTTGGGGGAGGACCCTTAAGGTGCGTATCCACTACACGAGAGTGGAACGACTGTACGATTTGCTGGGCCGAACTGTATTTCGCCCAAAAATTTTTTCTTGGTTTGAGATGTATAAGACCTCGAATTACAGATTTGTCTGCCAAAAAAGCACAGGCACTCAAGTTCATGTTGGGCATTATTGTGTTTAAAATCCTGCTACTTTACTACAAATTGTCTGTAGGAGCCCCTGTCCATCGTGGCAGCTAACCCAGACCAATGCATGGTCCAACAGGTTAATAAGTTCAATATTGCAGTCTACTACTCTAGGATATATTGCATCAGAAAGATTAACATAATCTATTCTAGACAAGGTGTCAAACGCTGCTAAAAGACCAGTATATTCCCTATCTATAGGGTGCCTAGCTCTCCAGACATCAATAGTATGTAATTACTTAGAATACCAGGACATACCCCGTTTGAGGAGTGAACTACCAGCTGGAGCCGGAGTGTTTCTATCCATAAAACAAGAGGAAATCAAATTAAAGTCGCCACCTACAATCAATTGACAGGAGGCAAATGGCCGCAATTTAGAGATTAATTGGTAAAATAATTGCCTAGAATAGACATTGGGTGCATAGATATTACATAGTACATAACAAACATTTTCAATAGGGACATCTGCGATAACAAAATGCCCTGAAGGAATTATAACCTGTAATTGTTTTCTTGCAAGAATCACCACCCCTCGAGCCTTTGAGTTATAAAGAGAAGCAGCTATCACTGTTCTATTGAGCATATTAGCCTTAATATCTCTGCAGCTGTTAAATAAGTCTCCTGGAGAAAAATTATATCTAAATGTTATTTGAGGTAGACCAATATTTTCTTGCATTTAGCCGGGGAGTTGATACCACCAACATTCCATGAGCCAAATTTTAAATCAGTCAGAGCTTAAGTAAATAATGGGTAATAACTACAAAGCGCAACATTGCTATAATGAGCATAAAAGTCACAAAGACCAGGATGTCCTTCCTGTACCAGAGAGGAATGGTAGGGAAATATCAAACAATGGGACAAGACCAACAAATATAATACATTATTTGCTCAATACAAAATACAATTAACTTTGCTTATAAAAGTAACCTAAAGATCATATAAATGTAAAGTTGAGTTTCAAAAGCTTCGTAGCCTCCAGTTCATAGCAAACGTTTATAAATAAACCCAATAGACTATGGACCAAAAAGTGCAGCACAGAGAATTATCTATAGATTGTAAAACATAACATACAATCATCAGATAGGCAGAAATATAGACTTCCCTCCAAGATAAAAGAAGCATAGAATATGGCCCTACATGGAGAGTTATAGAGAGAAAAATTAATGCAAATAATGACTTCTGAAGAAATCTAGAATCTCACAGACAATCCCGAGGTGAGCAGCAGTCCACACTTTGAATCATGAAGATATGGCATGTATTGCCAGTGAATAAGCTGCGTCCATCAATCTGGAACTGAAGAAGAACATACATCAGCAAAGCCATCTTTTTCCACAGCCTTTTCATCTAAGTATGCAGCTGCCTCTGGAGCAGTAGTGAAATCTTTGAATGAGTCCCTCTCATATAGGTGTAGTCTCGCCGGGAAAAGGAGAGCAAACGTTTAAACTCGTTTATCCTTAACAAGACTGGAGCATACGGGGGAACTCCTTACATGCTCTCCTAATCTCAGGCGAATAATCTTGGAATATGAAGATCTTAGAGTCATTTCGAACGAAGATCACGGATCTTCCTTAAAGCCGACCACATAGCTTCCTTATGGAGTAACTGTAAACAGCGAAAAATCACTACAGGTGAACGAGAATTAAGAGTCACCGGATCGCCAAAGTGCCAGCCGATGTGCCCGCTCTACCACCAGATCTGTGCAAGCATCTGAAATATGTAAAAGCTCAGTTAATGTGGTAGTAATAAAATTATGGAATTGGGTCCCTATTACAGATTCCGGGAGTCTCACTAGACGCAGATAGTTTCTTCTGGAGCGATTCTCCAGATCATCTAATTTAGACCAGATGTGGTGTTGGGATTTCATATCACCCACTCTTTGCTCTGCAGACTGTACTATCTTTGAAATTTATGCAAATTTGCTTATTTAAGCAAGAACTGATTGTGAAACATGACTGTCTGAAAGCTAGGAGCCAGGGCCACATGATGAGATTTAGAAAATGCGGAAGATTAAATTTGTAGTTTAGAGAAAGCACTGACTAAAGATGTAAATCACTTCTTTGACATCCATCAGTTTACTGACTGTTTAATATTAAAATTGTTATCTGCCTTTGAGAGTATATTGATGTCAGCGAGCAATGATTGTCACACTCTTAGGGCGGTATCCAATTAGCAGCGCTAAAGTAGCGCTGCTAGTTGATCGCGGCGGGGCTATCCTATTAGCCCCGAAGTGCCGTCTGACGCCGGCACTTATCGTGGATGTTTTTTTGGGACCTGGTGTGTGCCGAAAAATAATCCATGATAAGAGCCGTTTTTTCACCCCAAAAACCTCGAAAACACATAGGTCTGCGAGCTTATCGCGGACCCTATCTGTTTTCGTGAGATATATTCTATTATTTTGGTCAACATAATAGGATAGGGTGAAAAAACATTGTCGAAAAACGGGCATAATCGGCAAAAAATCCCTGTTTTATACCGATCTTGGGGATCCATTAGCGCCCGAACAATGTTCGGGGCTATTGGATACCACCCTAAATTTTAAATATATTTGTCTTTCTTTTGAAAATGCTATTCTCTTCAAGTTTGTAGTAATTTTGGTATAACCGAACAATATAGTAAAAGTTGTCTGTAAGTAAAAAGTAAAGCGGTTATTAGTAATATTTTTTTTTATCTGGAAGAGTTGGTTATCCTGATTAGGGGCCTCATTTAACGAGTTATCATTTACAACGCGTGATAAAACTCGTTGCGTATGATATTGGTGCTCCAGCCAATCAGCTCCCAAATGTCATCTGTTTGAAAAATTACAGTTGGGAGCTGATTGGCTGAAGCACCATTTATCATGCACAGTTTTATCACTCGTTGTGAATGATAAAAGGCATTGATAAATGTGGCCCAGGATGTATAATTCACAAAATGTGTTGTTAGACAAAATGACCTGCGAAGTATAGCCAGCTATACAAATAGAGGCTAATATTACAGCACTAATGTGCTATATTAACAGTAGTGCCCCTACATTCTAACAACCCATGTGCGCCCGCAGTATAGAAGCACCATGAGATATCAAACATTATGTACTAGGCTCTTTAAAGAGAGAAATTAGAAAGTGATAAACTACCAGCTATTCAGCTCCTGTCATGTTACAGGCTGTGTTTGAAAAATGACAGGAGCTGAATGGTTGGTAGTTTATCACTTTCTAATTTATCACTTTCCAGAGCATAGTACATCTGCCCCTATACCTCATGTTTAAATATATCATATACCCAGTCATGAATCCACATTTATTTTGCAGACCCCACACTTGTTTAATGTGATTTATGGTCAGTTCACCTTATATGCCATGATACTGGTTCTGGTTAGTCGTCTTGTCACAGAGGGAGGTGGGGGCTAATCTAGTGCCCTAACGTAAGCACGCACATACACTTGTCAGTAGCAAGTTAAGCTACCAGTATGTTTTTGAACCGTGTGAGGAAACCGGACCACAAGCACAATGAGAATAGACATGCCCCACCCAGAATTGAAACTTTGCCCCAGCAATGAGAGGCAGCACTGATCACACTAGTGGTTATTGGGTAATTTATAGGGGGTAAAATAAAGACAAGAAACATGATTTTACATACAGTATGTGATAGGCTACTAAGTGGATGGCATATTAAAATTACATTATTCATCTCTCCACTCACTTAACAACAGCTGTTCGTGAAGGTGTAAATAATTCAATCTGTCCAATTAACCGGACACTCTGTGCACTGTATACATCTCAAGTGTCTCCAACGTGTGTTGCATAGATGAGAGTAGCTTTTGAAAACTAAAAAGAATGAACTGTATAGTGGTAGGTGCAACATTGTGCTATATTTTTTATGAGTTGGTTTTCTTTTAGATTAGGTACCGGCACCCCCTGTGATGCTATATAAGGGAGCTTCTCTCTTTCCTCTTTGTATTTTCCTGCCTCTAGGCCAGACAGGGGGTAGTGTCTTATTTTCTGCAGTAAGCAGGGGCTTACTTTCTCTGTAGGTTCCACGGGTGCACCATTCCAATGCTGCTGAACTGCGGATAGAGGTTAAAAAGAAAAGTTCTGCTTCTGTGTAAGGGAACTGTCATCGAGTTTCAGCCAAAACCAGAGCCCAAACAAGTGAATGAATCACTAAAAAATGTACTCTTGAATGGTGTATATGCATAGATTATGAACCATATGTGATAAGTCATTTGCTCTTAAGGATGAGACTGATGGGTGGGAATGTAATAGCCTCTGACGTTGAAACACTGGCAAGTTTCAAGTTGCCATATGTAGTAGGCAGTGACTAGGGACAAAGTCGCCAGAAATCCGCTAGAATTATTCTCGATCGGATGCAAGTTGATGTCCCGTTTTTTTTTTTTTTTTTTCCATTTGGGAGCTTAGCCTTCACACTGCATTGGAGACTTTTCAAATTACATTCATTTATTTTTATTTATTTATTTTGCCTCAAGCCTTAGTTCAACATTTTTTTTTTTTTTTTTTTTCAGTGATGTGCATCTTTTTTAGTATCTACTTTCAATTGTAATCAATCTGGAATAGCCAAGGTTGTATCATATCTGAAACATAACCCCCTCTTTACCTACCCACCTGCATGTCTTGTTTTCACACTGTGTCACAATTTAACACTGGTAAGAGCACCGTTTACTTCATTATATTATTATTCCTTTCACAATTTGTTTATTCAGAATTGATCATTCAGTACTTTCAAGCATTCTAAAATAATCCGACCTTTTGTAGCTCCATGGAATCTCTATATTGCCTAAAACATTAATAGGTGCACTTTGAACCTCTGCCTGAAGATTGAAGGTGACTCTGAAGGTACCTTTCTAATAGGGATGTGCAGGCTCGGATAGGTTCGAGTTTGCACGTGGAGTTCGGATTTTTCCCTCCAAAAAAACGGAACTCAGAACGAGGCAAAACGTCATCTTACATGGACGAACATCATCATTCCTGGACAAAAGACCAGGAATGATGATGTTCGTCCATGTAAGATGACGTTTTGCCTCGTTCTGAGTTCCGTTTTTTTGGAGGGAAAAATCCGAACTCCACGTGCAAACTCGAACCTATCCGAGCCTGCACATCCCTACTTTCTAATGGTAATTACCTGTCAGAGTTAGAGAATGGAGAATTATGGCCAGTATGTTGTAAATAACCATTGTTTTTAGGATAGAGTAGTATTGCAAGCCAATTTGAATTTCCTGCTTAAAGTGGTATCTGTTGAGGAAAAGAATCTGCATTCACTAAGTTTAGTGACCTTCCTCCCTGTGTAGAATGGAAGTTCTTAGATACACAGATCTAGAAAGGGTTATGCTCAGTACAAGCAAACCATTTCTACATGGATTAGGGAAGTAATCACGAAGGTGTACTAGAAATACTAAAGGTAGACACTATTTGAGCAATGGCAACTTTTGGGCAAAAGAGACTCAGGCTTCTGTGACCGGATTCTGCAAGGCAGCAGGCTGGACATCTATTCATACTGTCAGTAGTTCTCAGATGGCTGTAATGTCCTCTACTGATTATCAGTTTGAGAGACGTTCTCTATACAGCCTCTTAAAATAGATTATGCAATATAATGTGTCTTCGCTTTCTTATTGACCTCCTTATTGTTTTTTTTTTCGAGTGCATTATATTGTAAAGGCTGCTATGGGTTATTGAAGATACAAATAATGAATCATACTTGCTGATAATTCCTTTTTAAAAAAAAAAAAAAGTTCTGTATCGCAGTCCAGTCTTCCCACTCATGTTATCTTCTGATGATTATTTTTTTTAAATGCATTTTGGGAAATTACTTAGACGATACTGAGGGAGGGGGAGGGACTCTTTTATATGCTATCAAAGGGGGCTTTTTAAAACTACCTGTCGCTACCTCTGTAACATATTCATGTTATGAAAACCATCTAATGGTAGGTCTAGAGCTAGATGTTGAATACAGCATGTCAAAGCTTAACTAAATTTTGGCTATTATCTTTGTGATGAAGTTGAGGTGTGAGTATTAAAAATATATCATTTTAAGTCGAGGCCTGTCTCTAGACTACACTCCATATATTATTAATGTTTGACATACATTTAAGAATTCTTGCTACAGGCATGCTGCTTCCAGTGATATGCATCTATGTAAACAGGGAATTGATTTTCTAAAACAGAACATACTTGCCTACTTTTGAAAAAGTATTTCAGGGAGATTGTGAAAGCAACACCTATGAGCGGATGTGTATACTGCTAAATCGGAGAGGATCGTGTCTTAAAATTGACTTGCATCCAAATGTAAACGAGCCCAAAAACAGTTAAGGTGCCCACAGACATAGCGATGTGCTCACGATAACACAATGTGTACGATTTTCCCTGAACTCGCCCCAGGAGCTCCCCGGCAGTCGTGGTCATGATTTGGTCAAAAACCTGCCAATTTTACACACAATCTCACGATGTATCTGATCGTATGCATTGTGAGATTGTGCATGATACATCGTGAGTTTAAAATTGGTGGGAAATTTAGATAATCATAACAATGGGAGGGGCTAGCTAGGGGGTATAAAAAGCAGGAGCCATTTTAAACCTGTGTACATTCTGCTCTGCTACTAGTGAGTCTAGGTGTATACCTGCTGAATCCTGTACATTGCTACTGTGCTCTTTGTATTTGGCTTGCCTTTTACAAAGTTTCTTCTGCCTACAAGTGTGTGCTACCTGCATTATATCCTGTTCCTGAATTCTGTGCTGATGGGTCCCTATCGGTATAGAGTGTTGGTCACCCAAGCTGGGGTCAAGGTGATCCAGGTGAGGGCCCAGCGAAGGAGGACAAGAACATGCTGGACCGAGGACTGGCTGCAGCAAAGGGATACTCGCTCTCACATGTCCCTGCTGATGGAGATCAAGGAGAACAACCCGGAGGACTACCGCAACTATCTGTGCATGGATGACGCCACTTTCCAGGAGTTGCTGCATCTGGTAACCCCCCACATCCGGAGGCAAGACACAAGGTGGCGGAGGGCAATCCCTGCTGAAGAAAGGCTGGTGGCTACCCTGAGGTACCTGGCTACAGGAAGGTCATTTGAAGACCTGAAGTTTGGGACACTCATCTCACCTCAGTCATTGGGCGTCATAATTCTGGAGACCTGCAAGGCTATCGTTAAAGCGCTGCAGTACCAGTATTACAAGGTAAGGGAAAAAAACAAACTGCACATTTTGTTTCTTGTCAAAGAAAAAAGTTTTTTTTTTTTTTTTCTACTCTTTTTAGCATAACTGTGACAGCCAATAAGCCAGAATTAACAAGACTGTGCTGCATAGCAGTCATTAACATGTGTGTGGCAACAACACTACATAGTTAATTAAACATTGTTTTTTTACATTTTTTTAACTCCTTATAAAAACTGACAGGCACTGTGGCAATAAAACTGCTCTGCACTGTGCCAATAATAATTGTGTTTTTTATTTAAACTCTTTATTGGACAGCCAACTAGGCTGCATAAACCAGACTGTGCACTGAACTGTAGGCAATAACATTATTTTTGGTTATTCTTTTTATATAGAAAATCAACATGTATATAAATTGTACAAAACAGCAATATCATAGAATTTTATCCATCCCAATAGGTAGCCAGCTGAATGTTGTACGGTGGGTCAGACACCAGATTGAACAGGCCAATACACAAAAGGTAGAAGTACAGATTGTGGCCCCGGCTTCCGGCAATCTGTACTTGCGCCATGTGTGTAGTGACCTTGTCCAATTGGTGTCATCCCCACCGCATAGCATACAGCCAGCACCTATTGGGAGTGATAACATTTGGTGATAGTACAGGCAAGAAGGAGAAAAATAAAATAAAACTTAATCATAACGTGACAAATCTTCCTCTGACTCCAGTAGAGCATTATAAATGGTATGCCTTGGGGTGCTGGGTGGGGGAGTAATATCCAACTGGGCTGGAGGGGGCCTGACATAGGTGTTTGGGGTAGGCGAATAAAGCAGTGGGCCACCAATATAAGTGGAGTTGTGCACATTCCTTCTGGATGACCTACTTAAAAGGTCACAGGTGAGCCTTTTAAAATTTTTACTAGTTACCTCATCCATTTTTCTAATTTGACTATTAGTATGTGCAGTAAAATTGTCGATATCCGGCGGTTTATGAAGGATTCCTGCAGCTTGCTGGAGAAACAAGTCCTCCTGTGGAGTGTGCTGCTGCTTTTTTTTTTTTTTTTGGTGGTAGCGATGAAGATGATGGTCCTGGTAGAATGGGTGTGTCCCCTGGGGTCAAATTATCCCCTTCGCTGTCCACGAGCAAACTTAGGTCCAGCGTGGAGGATATATCAGGCTCTTGGGTGGAAGTCTATATAGGAAAAAAAAGAAAAACAATATTATTGTAATTTTTTTAACACATTTTTTACTTTTTTTTTTTCCAGTTTCCTAACACCGTGGAGGAGTGGAAGAGCATCGCTGTAGAGTTTGAACAACATTGGAATTTCCCTAACACTGGAGGAGCCATCGATGCAAAACACATCCGCATCAACCCACATGCCAACAGCGGATCATATTACTACAACTATAAAGGCTTCTTCAGCATCGTTCTCATGGCAGTGGTGAATGCCAACTACGAATTTTTGTTTGTGGATTTTGGCAAGAATGGCCGTGCTTCAGATGGTGGGTCCTTTAAACAGACGGCTTTCTACCAGAGATTCACCAACAAAACCCTCAACTTGCCGTCAGTGGACGATACAAAGCACGGCCTAAATTATGTTTTTTTGTTGTAGACGAGACTTTTGCATTACATGAACATGTGATGAAGCCATTTGTACAGAGGGGTCTGACCAGAGAGAAGAGGATCTACAATTATCGTCTATCACGAGCACGGCGCATTGTGCCGAAGAAGTGAGGGATGAGTATATGGCCTATTTCAATGGACCAGGTGCGGTGCCATGGCAGGAGGACTATCTGGGAGCTAAATTACTATATTGGATAATTGGGATTGAACTAAGAAAACAATAAAAGTTTTTGGTTTATGTACTGTGGGTCTGATTCAGAGCCGGATGCTCTGACCAGAGCGCTCGCTCTGAATCAGGGCCCTCCTACCTAAACTTGGAGCGGCCTCCTGGCCGCTCGCATAGCTGTGGGTGACCACCCACAGCATATGCGAGCGGCCAAAAAGATGGTCACGATGGTCAAGACCATCGCGACCATCGGGCCTGCGACGAGCCCCTGCGGTAGGGTCTCGGTGACTGCAAGCCCTGGAGTGATTTTGGCTCTATCAGAGCCAAAATCACTCCCACTGACATCACTAGTGATGTCAGTGGGGCCGTAGCCAGACGGTAGGCGTTCCCATGGGAACGCCTCCGTCTGGCAGCCACGCCCCAGGCATGCCCAATCAACATTGACAGCACGCCCCCTTTGGTGCGAGACCCGGAGCGACGGCTTCCCCGTCGCTAGCCGGGTCTTACGCATGCGCACGACGGAGCAGCCTCCGTCGTGCGAATGCACACTAGGGCACCATCGACCCGCTTGCGAGCGCTCGCGAGCGGGTCTGAATCAGGCCCTGTGTCTCTACTTACCAAAACTTCCTCAGACAGTCCACTCCTGCCGCCTTCTCTTCTCCCTCTCGCTCGGCCATCAGGACAACTGACTTGCGTTTTCACTCCTGTTCACTAATGAAGCTGATGAGGTGATAGTACCAGAGTGTTGACTGGTACAAGTCGTCCGTTCCTGCTCCAGACCTTTTTGAATCGTCCACTTTTTCTTTTCTTTTATGTAGACAGTACGCATGTTCTGGATTTTTCGTCTGACTGCTTTTATCAGCATCCGCAATTAACTTTTGGGTGTAGTCCAACAACACCCCCAAAGCTGCCGATTTCTGCGAATTTGTTGTGGTACTGTCGACAGGATATCCGCCATAGACACTCGTTTGATTGGAGGATCTCTAGGAATCCCTTCACAAACTCCCGTTCACTATCGACAGACATTCCTAGGAATAAAAAGACATTTTATTAATCCTGAAATGTGAATTGTTTTGTACATTTTTTATGTATATTTGTACAGTTTTCAAGATTTTTTTTTTTTAGTAAGTGTTGTAATATGTGTGTTTTCTGGTTTTTAATGTTTTTTTTTTATTGTATTTTAAAATGTTGTTTTTTTTTTTTTTTTTTTTCTACAGGAATGTAATGTGTTTCTAAAAGTATTTTAATATGTTTTTATGCTGGTTTTTAATGTTTTTTTTTGTATTTGAATATATATTTTTTTTTTTCAGGAATGTGTTGTGTTTTTAAAAGTATTGTAATATGTTTTTTATTTTATTGGTGCAATGTATTTGTTTGTTTTTAATATACATTTGTTTATAGTAGTATATTTAACCATCATATACAAATGTATCACAAGAACAAAAACAAATTTAATATATATATTAATATTGTTGTAATGTTTTTTGTTGTAGAACTAAATGTGTTTGCCATTTTATTACATTTTTAGTGTTTGCTGATTTTGAAGATATTTTTTAGGTTGTCCGTGACATTGGTGGATAGGTGGGTGGCACACATTAGTGGGCAGTGGGAGGGTTGATGCTTGACCCAGCCACCGCCTACCTTGTTCCGGCGGGCGATAGCTGGGTCATGCATTTATAGGTGGGTGGCACACTTTGGTGGGCAGTGGGGTTACATTAATACAGTACCAATACTCACCAAAGTCCTGAAATCCAGACTTGTTGTGCAGGCTCCTGATCGTGCTTCCTTCTTCTTGCAATCACGATGCTGCACAAGATGGCGGATGGGCGTGTGCAGGCTCCTGTCTGTCAAATATCCAGATGTACGATGAATTGTACGATTAATCGTGAGTAAAAAACTACTCACGATCGGCACCAATCGTGTCCCAGATTGGCAAATCTGTCCTACAGCAAGGCAGATCAGAAGATGTGAGATATGTCGAGCGGGGACGCGCATCGGCATCGTGAGTATCCACTCTTGATCACGATTTGTCCATATCTTACAAGATTCGTCGTGACGATTCGTCGCAATCTGCCAAATTGGGTAAAAAATCGCTGTGTATGGCCAGCATTAGTAAGATCTATTTGTTGATAAAAATACACTGACACTTTTCAGAAAATGCATGTAGCCATAGGGATCATTTTGCCTTATAACTGCAAGGAAATACTTGTGATCCCATTTGAATGTGAATATCTCTTCTTTTTTTTTTTTTTTTTTTTCTCCGGGGTCCACAGCTATTACGTTGGGGTATGTGGATGTATCCAGGCACCAAACAGTTAAGACAAGCTCTCAGCTCCCAGGATGCCCTGGGTCCTCCCCACATATACCCCTCCCCTGGCTACAGGCAGTCAGTTCTGTTTGGTGCGAGAAGGCACTGCACTGACAGTGGGACTGCTGGAGCAGTACCAGAGACAAGTAATTTTTTTTTCTTCCTTTCGTTTGAGCAGGCGTCGCGTGCTGTGTATCGGCTGAGCGTCTGATGGGAGACGCGCGGGTCGTCTGCTCCATCTACCGCCGCTGGCGACGCGACACTGGTGTATAGCTAGTGATTTCAGTAGGGGCACAAGGCCCTGGACTGCAACCGGGATGCAGGTAAGTGTGGTTGCGACGGCCTGCTGACACCGGAGCCACGTGGCGGTGCGTCCTCTGGCGATGGAGACTGGCCAGGGGACTGCGGTAGTCTGCCTCCCACACTAGACCACTGGGACTTGATGTTTCCTGACAGCCGGGGGGGCTAATAGCGGTGGCCGGGTGGATCTACACAGCATAGGGACTTTTTGAAAGCTGATGTGTGTGTGTGTGTGGTACTGTCTTTTATATTTATATAACTGTCAGTCTGTTAACCTATCACTGCTGTTTCTCCTTATAACCCTCTGCTACAGGTTTGTGGGGTAGTTGAGGTGGAAACATTGTCACATGTGTACTCAGTTCTGTTGTATAAAAGATTGTCTAAAGAGTCTGAAAGACAGGTGGCGGAGGTCCCTGTGCTGGTGTCTTGTATGGCCTGTAAAGCGGGGTTATCCCCATAGGATTTCATACAAAATGGTTTGTGTAGTCACTGTTTTAGGTAGTCACCACAGCAGTCAAACTTACCAGCTTCTGGACAGGAGCTCCCTTGGGCTTCTTTTTCCCAGATCATGGCGCAGGTTGCGGAACGATTGGCAGCTCCAGCGGCCCCAGTGATGAGAGATCCTCAGACGCTGCAACCAGCTATGTTTATGCCCCCTATGCTGCCATCCTGGATGGATATGTATGCGCACGCGGGTCAGAGTGTGGCTTCATCTTCAGCAGCTTTTCAGTAGCCACTGCAAGCAGCTAGATCAATGCAGCCAAAGACCAGAAGGCGTTCGGCCTCACATGTAGGCCAAGCCACGGACTCCGATACGTCCTCTGATGAGGGTGAGGAGGAGCATGCTTCCTCTCAGGACTCTTCCTGGGGAGGAAGGGGATCATTTTCCAATAGCAAATGTCCCTTTTTTAATTAGGGCAGTCAAAGCTGTGTTAAGCATAGATGAGGAAGAACCACTGCAAAGAAATGCGCCTGTGTTTAAGCACCAGAGAGTGGTGAAGGCAGAGTTTACTAAATCAGAACATTTGTCAGAGCTTTTGGGGGAAGCTTGGAAAGGTCCGGATTAAAAGTTCCATCTTACTAGAAAGGTTGCGGCTTTATACCCTTTTCCTTCGGGACAGTGTACTGAAAGGGAAGTTCCGCCGTCTGTGGACGCGCATGTGGCGCATCTGGTGTGGAGTGCCACATTGCCCATACCGTCTGCATCTTCTTAAAAATTCCACGGTTAAGAGGCTGGAAACCTGTCTTAAGGCAGTCTTCTCACTCTCAGGTGCGGCCACTCGCCCAGCTATAGCTACAGCTTGGGTTGCCAAAGCCATCAAAGAATGGATGAAGACTTTGGTGGAATCCCTGCCAGAAATGTCTAAAGAGCAGCTGGAGATTGTCTCCTTTGTCAAGGAGGCTTCATCCTATTTAGGAGAGGCAGCTTTGGATGCCGGGATATTATCCTCTAGAGCGTCGGCTGTCTCTGTTGTGGCTCTCAGAGCTCTGCAGTTAAGGGATTGGAAGGTGTATTCAGAGTCCCTTCCATTTGCGGTAGGCATTTTATTTGGCACAGAGCTGGACAAAATTGTGGCTACGGTGGCAGCCTCTAAAATGGCTGGTCTACCTTCAGCATCTGTTCCCAGACCAAAAGGGTCGTAATTTCGGCCGCAGGGGAAAGTTAGAGGTCAATCCTCAGCTAGAGCCAGCTCTATCAGAAAACCACTATCTAAAAAACCCTGACAGAATAAACGTCTGGCTTCCAGGTCCCAAGATAAGCCGGTGGCCTGATGGGGCGGAGGCCGACTTCTTCAGTTTTCAGACACCTGGCATCTCACGACAACAGATGCCTGGGTACGGGAAGTGGTATCCCAAGGATATGCACTGACATTCTGGAGAAGTCCCCCCTAGAGGTTCTTTTGCATAACCCAGCCAGTGAGTTCAGTAAAAGCCCTGGCCCTCCAACAGGCTATACAATCCCTGCTAATGGCAGGCGCGATCATCTGGATTCCAAGGAATCGGTTACGGAAGGGGTATTATTCCAACCTACTCCTGATTCAGAAACTGAATGTGTCCTACCGGCCTATTTTAAATTTAAAGGGATTCAACACGTTTATTCGGGTGCCCAGTTTTCGTATGGAGACACTGCGATCAATTGTGTTGGCAATGGAACCGGGGGACTTCATGGTATCCCTGAATATACCAATTGCGCCATCCCACCAGCAGTTTCTGCGGTTTGCTGTGGGGCAGGATCACTTCCAGTTCCAGGCACTTCCGTTTGGTTTATCCACAGTCCCTCGGGTGTTTACCAAGGTGATGGCAGTAATGATAGCATTTCTCAGAATTCTGCCATACCTGGACGATCTCCTGTTATTAGGGCAGTCTCCACAGGAGTTGCAGTATCATCTCAAGTTGACAGTTTCCAGTCTACATAGGCACGGTTGGATCATAAATTGGAGGAAGTCGTCACTTCTGCCAGTGCAACAGATGGTACATTTAGGGTCACGCCTTGACTCCTTGGCCCAGAGAATATATCTGCCAGAGGACAAGATTGCGGCCCTGCAGTTGCGGATATACGCAAATTGTTTCACAACAGGCGGGTGTATGTACAGTCAGCAATGCGGGTGCTGGGGTCAATTGTGTCCACCTTCAGCATGGTAGAATATGCCCAATTTCACTCCTGATCATTGCAGAAGTTAATCCTCTTACTCTGGAACGGGGAGTACCGATCAGTAAGATCTCAGGTGATCCATCTCTCACCAGAGGTGCGGTTGTCCCTGTCGTGGTAGTTGCGGACAGGCCATCTCAACCAGGGTCTTCCATTTTGGATTCCGGATTGGGCACTCTTCACGACCGATGCCAGTCTTCACAGCTGGGGGGCGGTGACAGGTCAGCACACTTTTTATCAAGGAAGATGGACAAGGGCAGAGAGTCTTCAGTCCATAAATATACTAGAACTGAGAGCGGTATTCAGAGAATTGCTGCAGGCTCGGAATATTGCAGGGCAGGGTACAAGTACAATCCGACAATGTCACCACGGTGGTTTATCTCAATCATCAGGGTGGCACTCTGATTCGGGGGACCATGGCAGAGGTATCAAAGATTCTTGTCTGGGCAGAGCGTCACCTTCCAGCAATATCAGCCGTGTTCATAGCAGGGGTCCTAAATTGGGATGCGGACTTCCTGAGTCGGCAGGATATAAACGCCGGAGAGTGGGCTCTTCATCCACAGGTATTCCAGAGCCTGGTGGACAAAAGGGGTTCTTCCAGAAATAGACCTCCATGGCCTCAAGGCACAACCACAGGTTGCCCAGGTACGGGTCCAGGACAAGGGATCCGTTGGCCGAATTCGTAGACGCGCTGACAGTAAGGTGGAATTTCAGTCTAGCGTATCTTTTTCCTCCTCTGGCTCTTCTTCCCAGGGTCATCAGGAAGGTCAAGCAGGAAAGTATGGTGATACTGATAGCTCCCGCCTGGCCCAGACGCCATTGGTTTTCCGATCTACAGAGTCTCTCCATAGACACTCCGTGACCTCTTCCTCTAAGGCAGGATCTGTTAGTACAGGGTCCCTGCTTGTACCCGAATCTTCCTAGTCTGTCTGCATACTACAGCGGGATACATTCCTAAATTAGTATCACGTTTTCATATAAATGAAGAAAATTGTGGTCCCAGCTTTTCAGACTTCAAGTCTCTCGGTAGGTGAGGCTTCTCTGGATGTTGTTCGTGCACTACATATTTATGTGGATCGCACCAACAGCTTGAGGAAGTCCGATTCTCTCTTTGTGCTGTATGGCTGTCATAAGCACGGCTGGCCAGCCAATAAACAGACTCTCGCAAGATGGCTTCGTATTGCAATTTCGCAGGCATACACTCAGGCCGGTTGCGTGGTGCCATACTCAGTTACGGCACATTCTACATGGTCAGTGGGACTTTCGTGGGCAGCCCGCTGGGGTGCCTCTGCGGAACAATTGTGCAAGGCGGCCACATGGTCTTCCGTCCACACCTTTGTCAAGTTCTATGCATTTGACACCTTCGCCTCTCAGGATGCATCCTTCAGGCGTAGGATTCTCCTTTCTACTGAAACATTGGAGCGTCCCCGCCCTTAGGGGTACTGCTTTGGGACATCTCCAATGTAATAGCTGTGGACCCCATGGACCCCGAAGAAGAAAATAAGAGTTATGATAGAACATACCTTCGTTAACTGTTTTTCTTCAAGGTCCATGGGGTCCACAGGACACCCACCCTAACGCACCTGGTGTTATTGGGCAATTCTTTGTATCTGAGTTTTTCCCTCTTCTGTGAGAGATTGGTTTAGAGAACAAGGGTTCTTCCTTCTTATCCTTCCTCCTTCTCCTGGTTGGGCTTTTATAACAAACTGACTGCCTGTAGCCAGGGGCGGGGTATATGTGGGGAGGACCCAGGGCGTCCTTGGAGCTGAGAGCTTGTTTTAACTGTTTGGTGCCTGGATACATCCACATACCCCAACGTAATAACCGTGGACCCCATGAACTTCGAATAAAGAGTTAACGAAGGTATGTTATACCATAACTCTTATGTTTATTAATATAACAGCTTCATAATGGGGGTAAGGTGCCATCAGGGAGATTGCTAGACTCTTCAGGGAGTCACAGAGATTGCCACTGTTTCAGGGGGTCTCCCTGACAATGAGGGAGAGTTGGCAAGTATGCAGCAGAATTAGATGTTTGCTCTTGTACAAAGGTACTCTGCATACATGTTCCCACAATTCATAGTAGAATGTGTCTTTTTGTAAGAAATTATAGTAAAACAATTATTATACAGAGGGTAAACTGGGTCCTTTTTGATGATGTGTGGTTCTTTCTGCCTTGTACCTGATTTAGCTTTTATCTCGCTGTGCACCACATCTGAAAACCCGTTACCTTCAGCTGTTCTGTGCTCTTCTGAAGACAGAAGTAGCTGGTGTGCTCTCTATATTAGAACTGTAAAACTCAAAACACAGGTTCAAACAGTTGTTGAAGGTAGGGGTTAGATATGACACCTCACTAAATGCTTATGTTACTTCTCCAGTTGAGCCCTACATTCCTATCATAAACTACGTTCTTCCTAGCTGTTTGAATGTCTCTTATTTATATACAGCACTCTCCATCCATCAAACAGAATGGATTACCTGCTATTGTGAACAGACTGAGGATTTAGGGGAATACAGTTTTAGGTGTAAATTTACTAAAGTGAGAGTTTTTAGAAGTGCCTTTTAGAAGAGATGTTGCGCATAGCAACCAATCAGATTCTAGCTGTTATCTTCCAGAAAATGCTAGTTAAATGTTAAGTAGAATCTGATTGGTTGCTATGGGCAACATCTCTAATAAAACTCACTTCTAAAAACTCTCACTTTAGTAAACTTACCCCCTAGACTCCATTAAGACACCAAAGAAGTCTGTTTGGATCCACAGATTACATGCACTGAGCCCTATGGGTGTGAATGAAGGACTAGAATTCAGTGAGCTATTCACGTGTATCCTCATTCAAAATATGAGGTTATGGTAACGGTGATTTAAAAGGTACTGGTGCAACCGGGAAAAGTTTTCTGGTCGCCAACTGCCACGGAATAGCCTACAATTGTACAACCTTTTCTAAATTTTGTGTTTTATGCTTTGAAACTTTTTGTGTAAAGTCAATCTGACAGTTCACTCATTATTATTTTTACTTAGGGTATAGCTGAAGTATTTAGATGTTTCATCTGTATGGAGAAGCTGAGGGATGCCCGCCTATGTCCACACTGCTCCAAACTCTGCTGTTTCAGTTGTATACGGGTAAGTGTTCATTTGTCTTGCTGCGTTGCACCTGTTATCTAATATTTATTGCATTATATATCATATTTGCGGTCACTAATAATAAAGTAACAGCTATAAATGTCAAAATATAAAATAAAGGTATGAGATCTCTTTTGCATACATTTCAGAAAAACAGTAATTATATATACTGTATGTGAAGCTGACACTCATGCCATAATATCCCCTTTTAGTCAGTCCTACACTAGAGATCACTTAGAGATTTAAACATAATTAATATGCTTTTGTTTGGGTTTGGGTTGAGGTTCATCTGCTCACATGCACATAAGTATGTAGACACCTGTACACCACACCATACAGATGTGTCCTCATACACACAGCCTCAATACGGCCTGTGGTGCGAGTTAGCGGTGTAGCATAGCATCTTATTTGCACCGCAGACGCAGCGACAAACCACTCAATCTGTGCCAGAGATGCCTGGCAGCGACCTTAATATGTACAAAGTTGCAGATGAAGCACAATGGAATTTGTATGATATATATAGATAGATATATAGTTCAGCACTACGAAACAATAAATTAAATAGGAGATAGGCAGAATGCCGACACTCACAGATTTAACGAATAAAGAACAAAAGCCCGGTATACAAAATCAACGTTTCGTTTATTACACCTGACGAAGGTGTAATAACCGTAACGTTGAATTTTGTCCTCCTTTTGTTAAATCCGTGAGTGCCGCCATTCTGCCTGTCTCATATATATTATAAGTTGTTGGAACTTCACCAGATAAATAAGGAATGACATCTTTTGCTATAAACTTTACATTATTTAAAATATGTTATAAGTTTCATGTATCTGTAATATGCACATGGCCCTTCCCCATTACATAAACTTGGATTACACACATTAAACAAACATATAAGTACACTAATATAGAGGTTTTGGCTAATAAGAAGAGAGAGGAGCAAAGATAGTAAATCATATAAATGGTATCTTAATTAGACTAGCTACTGGATAATTTAAGCTATAAACTATCTCACAGCATTCAGAGCATTATCACATTTTGAACATATTTTTGGGATAATATCTCCCTATTGGGGGAGATCTTTGACAGTTAATACCAAGACATAGCCAATAGCAATGAGGACCTAAAATAGTACAAGCCAGAGCTGTAATAGGGCAATATTATGCTTTAGACCGTCATCGGCACATGTGACGTACTGAAGAGGGTCCAGGGCCAGGTGGGTCCTAAGGACACACCGGGTGTCTCTCAGGCAGACCTACAAGCTACAGTGCCTTTCCAGGCAACCTGGAAGCCAAATGCAGGTGCCAGTGATAGTGCCATCCCCTCACCCTTATGTGCCCTGGAAGGTGGCACTGCTTGCACACCCCTAGTTACAGCCCTGGTCAAACAGTATTCAACTTGCATCTTACACTTACCAAATCTTTGATCTCATCCTTTTAAGATATTCAGATAATCTAGTTTATTGACACTGAACCACTATTTTAAGATGTCGATTTTTCATCCATGCAAAACCGGATCTGTCACATGTCTGCATGATTTGTCTTTTAGATTTGAGCTTTTTCTTATTTTCTTCAATCCAGTAGCTTGGTAATTGTCAAGATTATTTTGACATTTATAAAAGACTAGAACTATTTAGTAAAATGTTTAGTACTGGCAAATAGTTTGAAACTGAATTCTTCATTTCAGACTAATTAAAAAATATATGCAGAGTTACATTTTTGTTTTGCAGAGATGGCTGACTGAACAAAGGGCCCAATGTCCTCATTGCAGGTAAGCTTGTTTTATTTGCATTTTTAAAGCCATTTTACAAGTCCTTGTAATTATGTGTCTCTGTCTATCTGTCGCTATCCAGGGGGCAAGTGCCAGAGTCTTTGCTATACATTTGCATTTTTCCCTCAGTTGAATCTCTAAATTCTGCATTTATAGTGGGATGACAAACCTTTACATCTGACCAAATCATATACACATATCACATTAGTTGTTAATTGCTTTTTCAATTTTAGACCCTTCTAATGAACAAATGACAAACAAAAACTGCGCTGGTGAGTCTGCACTAAGGGAGTGATTCACCACAGGACAGAATTGCAAACCTGCACGCAAGCAGCTTGGCAATTCTGTCCTTGCAAATACAGCAGGAGGTGTCTATTGTGGACTGCGTTGGCCAGCTGAATAAGCCTCAGCTTAACCAGGCTGGTCAACAACGTTTTCGGGAATGCCGGCCGCCCCCTACTCTTAAATGGCTCTGCCTGTCAATGTGCTTTGGAAGTGCAAGGTACACACCAAAGTGACCAGCCACACCTGTAAGGTAACTATTCACCATTCTCGAGCCTAAACTTAAAATGTAAAATCTAAATGTCTGCCAACATGTAATCACACTACTGGACGCTCTTCCTTTTCTCCTCCAAAAATACCTTGGTCTATGTGTAAGTGCTTTAGTCTACCCCATCATGGATGGAGGAACTTGTAGGCTATTTTATGTGGCATAGAAACCTGCTGTTCACACTGGATAGATCTACTTAACTCCCTCACATAGGGGACAAGGTGGGTGTGTGGGACGCATTTAGAGAGTGCCAGAACTTGCCGTAAAGGTGCCTGCACACTATGCGATATCGTGAACGATTTCCCTTGAAATGCAGCTCCCCGGCACTCCAGGAGACGATATGGTGCTAAAAAGTGTCCAATATGACCAACGATATATCGTGCGCCCTTAACTATTTCCAGTGCGTTGTGTACGAGATTGGCAAAAATTACCTGCTATAGGTAAGAACTGAAGATACGACGGAAGACCCGCGGGTACGCCCATCGTTATAGTCAGTGGACAGATAATTTGCATGAATTGTTCCGATTTGTTGAAATCAGGCGAATCGTGCAAAATATCGTCTAGTGTGTAGGCACATTAAGTCTTAAAGCAAGGTTATTCATTTCTATAAGTCTGATTCTCTACCCTTCCAGATCCTTTACAAATAAGAGCCTAACTAAGCGGTAATGGAGAAAATCTGCAAAAAAGGAAGCCTTATTGAGCTTTATTATATTGCTCCACAGTAATTTTATAGTAATCACTAATATAAACACAAGACTTTAAATGGAATTTGTTCTGATTCCTTAAGTATTACGTTTACCCACTGCAATGTACCATAACATATGGCAATCAATTTTTTTCAAGTTAAGCAACACCCTCCATCTCTCCCTCTTGACTTAAAACTGGAGGGTTTCATGTTGTGGTGACATCCAGGACTTATCCTGGCAGGTGCAATCATTACAGTGCATTATAATGTGATATTTGTCTTGTCTTTTTTTTTTTTTTTTTTAAACGTTCATTGCTAATGATATTTGTATGTTTATAACGGGTTTCTTTGGATGTGATCCACATTTGTAAGTTCTACTGTGAACTTTTCACATATTGTTCTAAACAGATTAACTTTTAAACTTTTAATTTAAATATATTTTCTTTTCAGAGCTCCCCTGCAACTAAGAGAATTAGTTAACTGTCGGTGGGCAGAAGAGGTTACACAGCGGCTTGACACACTACAGTTGTGCAGTCTTAACAAGCACGAAGAAAACGAGAAAGATAAGTATGTGACAAGAAGCAGTTTTCCATATCTTGCAGTGGGTTTTAGTCTTGGCAAGTACCATGTTTAGTGCACGCATATCTGCAAGTAACAATTGAAACATAGGGCTCGATCCAGTTAGGTGAGAAGGGGTCAAGTTGCCATTGCAACGGCATAGAAACTCCGACAACGGCACCTCCATTCACCCCCCTCGCGGCCTGATCTCACACAAGACGAACAGTTGTGCTTGCAGCCCTGTGGGGCTGTGAACAAAAATTTGAGAGTCCAGCGGTACCGGAAGAGCGGCATATAATATGCACTTTCTTGCGCTGCAAATAATTTGCACCTAATTGGATTGAGCCTGTAGAATCTGAAAACTTTTAACCAGGTTTGCACACCTTAGATTCTATGTGGATTTTATTGTATCAGCATAATATTTTTTTAAAATATCGTATCATGAGTTTTTAACATGCAAATATTTTACAGCAGTAAATGAAAATGTCAGCATTGGTCAGTCTCGTATATGGGAAATTAGAACACTGACTAATAATGAATAACTGACATAAACCAGTACAATTACGTTGAATAAAAACAATACAAAGTATGAAATACAACTAAGAGAAAGAAGAAGAAAAAGGGGTGGAGAGTGTTAGTACAGGTTCTTGAAAAATTGGTGTTGGGGATTGGGGGGCGACTTCTGCTTGGAAGTGTTGAGTTTAATATGAGGTGTCTTTTTGTGTGAGATCTGGAGGGATCATACACTGACAAATTTGTTAGGGTATTCATGGGAAATACAATCCAACATAAGTCATGGCTACACACCAACAATTTTAATTGTTGATAGAATGGCTCATATGAGCTTTTCATTCATGTAACCAGATGGACAGGTATACATTATAAAAAAAGGCAAGGCATTCATTTTTGGGCAAAATAATGGCCTCATTTTACTCTGAAAAAAGGGGCCATTGTCTTGTGCTGATATGTTTGCCTGTGTATGATGTTTACCTGTACATAATGGGTATTCAACATTCAGTCCTCCAGCTGCTGTGGGACTACACATCCCAGCATGCTCTGACACAGTTTTAGCATGCCCTAATAGCAAAACTGTGGCAGGGAAGGCTGGGGTGTGTAGTTCCACAGCAGCTGGATATACATGCTGTATATCTAGTTGCATGAATAAAAAGCTCATATGAGCTATTTTTTTGAATCGCTTAAATTGTTGGCATGTAGCTTTGTTCTTCACTTATTTTGGCCAATTCTAAGGTTTGAGGAGGCCTGAATTTACAAGATCACCGCTCCTCCACAACAGAGGCTCAATCAAAGTTCATAACTATACTATACACTATACCACCTTTGACAATGCATGGAAAATACTGGCAATGTATTTTAAATTATATGTATGCCTCTTTCAGATCTGTTTTTATTTATTAACAGTTTCTTATATAGCGCAGCATATTCCGTTGCGCTTTACAATTGTAAACATTAATAGAACAAAACTGGGTAATAACAGACAGATATATAGGTAGGAAGGCCCTGCTTGCAAGCTTACAATCTATAGGGAAATAGGCATTGATACACAAGGATAGGTGCTATATATTGCATTTTGGTCCAGCCAGAATGCACAGTTTCTTGGTGGGCTGCATGATCCAGTCACACCGGAATGTCGGCCAAATGTCATGAGGATGTGAGAGAAAGACAATGTGTGAGGTTGTCTGTGGACTGTGAAAGGGCATGTAATTAGATATGGAAGCAATGAAGGTTATGTGGGCGGTTCTGGAATCTGATAAGCTTGCCTGAAGAGGTGAGTTTTTGGGGAATGCTTGAAGGATTAGAGACTAGAGGAAAGTCTTATTGTAAGTGGTAAGGCATTCTATAGAGTGGGTGCAGCCTGAAGAAAGTCCTGTAACCGTGAGTGGGAGCAAGTAATGCGTGGGGATGAGAGACGCAGATCTTGCGCTGAGTGGAGAGGTCATGTAAGGAGATATTTTGAGATGAGTGAAGAGATGAATGTTGGTGTGGTTTCGTTAATAGCTTTATGTGTAAGTAAAAGTAAGCAACCAATGGAGGGACTGACAGAGCGGGGCAGCAGACGATGAATGTTTGGCAAGGAAGATAAGCCTTGCAGCTACATTCATAATTGATTGTAATGGCGATAGCCTGTTTGTTGGGAAGACCAGTAAGGAGGCTATTGCAATAGTCAATGCGGGAAATAAGTGCATGGTTTAGAGTTTTTGCAGAGTCTTTCTTTTCTTCATTATATATATATATATATATATATATATATATATATATATATTATACACACACACCCACACACACACACCTTGTCAAAAGTCTGAGCCCACCAGTATATTTTAAGGAATTTGCAATTTAACTGCACAGTAACAAAATAAAACCTATTTATTGGCTTTGTTTACAAAATAAACGACTGTATGAACAATAAGGAAACAAAAATAATAATAATTATTTTGACTTTTAGGCAAGTTTATTTAGGCACCCTGCGGCAATATCAACAAAAATACTTGAATCCTACTGATAATAGAAATTCAGAGGATTAGTTACATATATGAATAAGCGCCAAGCCAGCGTCAAGGCTCCTCTATACTGGCGTCCCTAACATTAAGGGGTACACGTCCAAGGCACAAGGTACCCCAAAAAATTCCAGCCGTGGACCATCCCCAGGGCATCACACGAAAAGGGGAAAGAAGGTGATAGTGAAGAATTGATGCTGTTTTGAAGGCAAAGGGTGGTCACACCAAATATTGATTTTGATTTAGATTTCTCTTCTGCTCATTCACTTTGCATTTTGTTAATTGATAAAAATAAACTATTAGCACACACTTCTATTTTTGAACTTTGCACCATTTATTCCACACCTGCCTAAAACTTTTCCTCAGTAGTGGGTGTGTGTGTATAATTTTAGAAAGAGAGATAGATATAGCTATTTAAACTTGATTTAAAATTTTTGTTAAAATTATATATATTTTTATCAGGTTTAAATAGCTTTTATTTACATAATTTGCTTTAAAAAAAATATTAGCCAGATCAGTTGTTAAGTTGAAAAATTCTCAAGCTTGGGAACTGCTGCCCATGTCGGAACGTTTAAGTCACTCTGGGTTTCTCGTGCTATATTGCAAAAAAAAGGATAGGTGTATACATCTGTAGTGTTATATAACGCGTCGGATTTTGCAGATTTTCTTCCAGCTATCTGCTATAGCCATGTAGCAAGACCTACAACTGGTTTTGTATATTAAGAATTTAAATTGGTAAGAGGGAGTATGAGAAGCAACACTGTATAGAAATGCCATTGACTGATAGAGGATGTGTTGTACTAGAACCCCAAAATTTTGGGAACAACCACCATATGAGATCCCTTTAACATCCTTCAGAAGCTTGAGGGAAGATGCTTGCACCTAGTAATCCGGCTACAGGGACTCTCCCATGTCCCGCTCCCAGGCCAACTTGTGAGGTTCCTTCAGGGGTTAGTTGTAAGCAATCAGAAGGTGATTTAATTATGAAATAAACCCCTGTTGACTTGAATCTATTGTAAGCAAAATATTTCTAAGGTGGTGTTTTGAGGTTTACAACTGTGCCCTTAATAGAAGAGTTCAGGTGTCATTGCTAGAGATAGTGATAAAAACTAATATATGAGGAACGGTATGATTGTGCAAAAACTTTATATTGTTCTTGGTCCATGTTTTGAAGAGTTTAGATTAAGTACATTGAGAGAAGACTTTAAAGCTGTCATGGGTTTCAAGTTTTGGATCATAGGGGGCAAATTTACTAAGAATCGAGATGACCATCTCGGGTGATTTATTAATTTTTTTTTCCTGCTTGCAAATTTACTAAAGGTAAAGTCGGGTGAGGTTAGAGAGAGAGATTTCTCTCATCTCACTCGTAAAACTCGGGTGAGATAGCAATCTCGTATCAAATCACCATCGGGCCAAATCGAAAGTACTTTTCACCTAAAACCTACATCTCTCAAATTTACCAAGAATCGGGATGACAAGCTCAGGTGAGATATGAGCAAACTCTGTCAAAATCACTTTTCAAATCTCAAACCCCTGAGCTGCGAGATGGTCAGAAACATACACAAATCATTGTGATTTGTGTAAATTTATTTGTGTAAATAGTTAAAATAGGGTTAATTTGTAAAAAAAAAAATTACGTTAGGTTTCCCCCCAAAAAACACTAACCAGTCCCAGACTTGGCAACTAGTCCTGGTTCTTAACATTACAGGGAACAAAATGTGTAGAGTTCCACTGTAATTTCAGAACCAGCACCAGGCACCAGGGACAGAGCTGGTTTTAAATATACGGAGAAATAAATTGATGTGAGGTACCCCCGTATATTTAAAAGCAGCCCTGGACTCTTTCTAACGGGGGACTGATGCCACAGGACACCCCTGGGCTGTGGGTGGCGGGTTGATAATATTACACTACACCTAACGCTATCAACCCACCGCCCAGGGGTGGCAGGGATAGCCCCGGCTATCAGCCTAGGAGAGGGTGACCCCTTTACCCCAGGGATCCCTGGGCTAATTAACGGTCAGGGCTGATGCTGCGTATGGGGAGCCCGGTGATAGGGCACCCCTGGCTGTGGCATCAGTTCCCCGTTAGAAAAGGTCCAGGGCTGGTTTTATATATACGGGGGACTTCACGTCAATTTTTTTCTCCGTATATTTAAAACCAGCTCTGTCCCTACTGCCTGGTACTGGTTCTTAAATTACAGTGGAACCCTACACATTTTTTTCCCTGTAATGTTAAGAACCAGGACTAGCTGGCATGTCCGTGGCTGGTTAGTGTTTTGGGGGGGTACCTCACGTAATTTTTTTTAAACATTTATCTATTTTTTGCAAGTCTTAAAACACAAGCAGCAAGCACATACCTTTACTGATATGTGCTGGCTGCTAGCTTGGGAGAGATTTGCTGAGAGAAAACACTGCAATCTCAGGTGAGTAATCTCCTGCAAAACGAGTTACTCGGGAGAGATATCTCGTTCTGCTTCACCATCGGCAAACTCGTTTAGCCTCAAATCGCCTATTGGTAAATTTGGAATAAAAAAAGGGATTAAAATCACCCGAGTTTTGGCGAGTACCAGCGAGATAAATCACTTTGAAAATCGGGACCATCTCGAATCTTAGTAAACTTACCCCATAGAGTCTAGCACAATAATCCCATATCGAAAGTGTGCATTTGAGAGTGGGAAGGAGATGCATAGATGAAGGCCATAAAAAAAAAATTTGTATGGTGAAAGAAAGCCGATTAGAATCCTCCTCAAAATCTCACCCACGCTAGGACTGCTGCGTTAAGTTGAGCATCTAAGTAGTAGTCCTGGAAGTTGGGTAAACACAAGGCTCCATCCATAGTACGTTTTACACGTGATCTGGTCTTTCCAGACCAGACTAATTTAATTTAGTCATGGAACACTGGAGATTTTTCAAGAACAGGATCGAGAGGCTAACTTGAATAGTCTGGAAAAAATACAGCAATACAGAAGGTTGTTCTTTTTGATAGCATTAGCATGACTAATCCAAGATATGAATTGACTGTTCTAGTTTAACAAGTTTCTACATGCAATTTTTATAAAATGAGGGTAATTTGCACCAAATATCTGGTCACAGGATTTGGAGAAATGAACATCTACATATTTTAGCTTTTGGGTTTGCTAGCAGAGGAAGTTGATACACTTAAGAAAGAGGAGCATTTTGGAATAGACATTCAAAGAGAGGGCATTGGTTTTATTTGGATTCCATTTGAAAGTTAGAAAGTTGGCTATAAATGTGAAATTTGTTAAGTACAGAGGGAAGAGAGGCCAGATATAACCAAGACATCTTCTGTATATAGAGCCAATTTATGATCACTGATCAACTCCAATCCCAGAGCATCTGTTATTATGCAGCCTAGCTGCCAAATGTTTCATAGATAAGGAGAACAGGTGAGTCAATAGGGGGCACCCATGTGTTGTCATTATGAATGTTAAAAGTGGTAGAGGGGAAACCATTGGCTACGACCTTGGCAATTGGGTTGAAATACAAAAAGGCAACTCCATACAGGAATCTTTAATTGAAACCAAAGGCTTGGAGTGTTAGACGCATGAAAGATCAATCAACCCTATAAAAAGCCTTCTCTGTGTTCAAGGCCACCACCAGAACAGGTTGAGACCCCTTTGCTCACTAAATGTATGAGGTGGAACACTATGGACATGAAGAAGATTCTTAGGTGCATATTTAAAGGGGAGATTGGCCTATTGCTAGAACATAGAGTTGTGGCATGCTCCTTGTTGGGGATAACCTCTATCTCTGCTATGATGGGGATACTGTGAAAATTTTGACCCTAGAGAATTGCATTTTACAAACTGAGTAGTATGTGAGTAAACACAGATAAATGTTTTTTTAGAAGTGAGCAGTGAAACTGTTGGGTTCAGGAGCTGCAATTACATTGGAAGATTTAATAGTGTCTGCTAGATGTTTAGGAAATAACTTTTATTAGGAATGGAGAGCTTCCACAATAGAAGTTGAGGCAAATTACATTTCTGATAGCTTAGTAGGGGGAATTAGTTTGTCTCTGCAGGTCATATAGCAAAGCATAAAATTCACATACTTTATTAGTGATGGATTCATGGTAATAAAATTTGATTTTCCGCCTGGTACTTAATAGGAAAAATCCTATCTTCAGTTTGCTTGAACCTAAGTTTACAAGCCATGATGGCGTCCACCTTATTGCCTGTTTCGTTGTAGAGCTGACTTACTGACCTGATGCACAGTTTTCACATATGTCATAAGAGACTGGGAAAGAGAGAAAATGATTATTTTATTGCTGCTAAATATGGTTCTACAAGTTACTGAATTGTGGAATGTGCTTATTTTTTTTCCACACGTGGCTCCTCCATGTTGGCTTATATATTCTCGTTGCATAAATAATGTCAAAGTAAAATCACTTCTGTATTTGTCAAGTGAGTTTAGATTTTATGATTTGGTGAAATCTAGATATTTAACTTTTTTTTTTTTCCATCACAGATTTAGGGGTCTATTTACTAAGCAGTATTAGGAGACAGAGTGAAAGGTGATAAGGTGCCAGCCATTCAGCTCCCAACTGTCATTTTTCAAACTCAGCCTGTGAGATGACAGTTGGGAGCTGATTGCCTGGCACCTTATCACTTTTCACTCTGTCTCCTAATACTGCTTCGTAAATAGACCCCATAGCTTCTTGTCTCATGCCTTCTAGTGTTGTGTTTTTACTGGATCTTTAAATCTACATTTTATTACTCCTTTTTCTTTTTTTTCAGATGTGAAAATCATCATGAAAAACTCAGTGTATTTTGTTGGACTTGTAAAATTTGCATCTGTCATCAATGTGCTCTTTGGGGGGGAATGGTGAGTAGATTTGTTTTATAGCTGAGATATAGGGCCAATTGTAATTAGAGTATAGAAAATGTGAGAGTTTAGCAGTAAAACTGTCACACTAATACATTGATTAAGTTTTATTTCCAATACAGGAAACTCCTGGATGAGAGTTTAAACCTTGAGAGTTTTTTGAGTCTGAATATGCATGTTCTGTGACTTTATTACATTGGCCAATTTTAAAAATGTGAGTTTTCTCTCACATTTTCTAAACTCTCACCCAATTATTTGGCCCATAGTATCTATTTGCTGATTGAAATTTGTTATTTTTGATTATCATGTAGTAATGGCAGAATACCATGTAATTTTACAGCTTAGCAGTTTCCAAGTCCAGTCACTAACTGCGCATGTTTTCCTGGTCTCCTCACATAAACACAATTTAAATAATTGGTACCACCTGCAGATTTTAAAATGTCAGTCAGTAATGAATACACCTGTGCTTCAGCAAGGAGTTGTGGAAAACATGCACTGCTAGGGAGCCCTGAGAACTGGATTTTGGAAAGACTGTTTGTTTTAGCTCATGTAAAAAGGAGATTGTTACTGCATTCTTACTCTCCCTGAACGTCCGGAAGACTCCCAATTTTCGGGTGTCCGTGGACTCCCGTTAGAGTAGATGACCCTCCCACATCCAGCCCACTTTCTATTGCAATGGGCAGGATGGGAAACATAATATCGCAAATTGCGTCTCCATGAGGAGGGAGGATGGCCAATATATCGCAATTCTATGGGAGTTGCATCACTTTGACCCCACTTCATCTTCATAGTCGGCCCTTTCCTATCGGTGATCAGCTGCATCTCCCCTCCGAGCACTCTGCTGGAGAGGATAAAATATATGTTGACAAGTGTTCCCGGTGGAACGAAATAAGGTTCTTGGATACAAAAAGTTAATTAAACAAACCAGTATCTTGATGTAATTTATTACAACAAATAACAACATATAAAAGAATAATAGTTACTTAGCTTTGGAATATAAAATGGTTACATGATCCAGGAGCCTCAGTCTATTCAAAATAGCTGGACGAACAATATCCTGGCCACCAGCTGCAGACTGATCCGGGCAAAGGGCAGGCTGCTGGAATCTCCTTTGTCTCTCTTTATATAGTATCCTACTTGTCATACCCAACTAACTTTTACTAATATGGGCATAAACCTACTTCAAACTACTCTATTGGTTAACTACTGATAAAGACTTTCTAAAACTCAACACAGGCGTACATCGCAAAAGACAACGCCTAAAGGATTGGCTTGTCTACTTTCCACATTCCTGTACCATTTCATGCCTGATACACCACCTCATGTCTGATATACACATTAGAACCATGAATGAAAATGGCTGTCAGTAGCCATTTTGCTCTCCCAATACAAGAAGTGTGGGTTGCTTATGGCTTCAATTAATTCATACAATTTATATTCCTACTCTAGGCCCTCCATCCACTAAATTAAAATCTAAGCTCTGTATGTGACACGACCTGTTGATTACAGGGATATATTGTGAAGTTCGATCAGCTTACTTGGAGTTACAAAGTCCAAAAGATTTATTTGCACAAAGAAATAGAGTACCGCCCCTTACAATGCACATGCGCGGTTGGCACCAACACAAGGCTTCAATTCTGAATGCACTGACTTCCAAAGGTCACTGCAGTACAATTTATAGGTTCACATTCAAATACTCCTTAGGGAATAAAATCATTGGATACCGGCAGTGTATATTCGATGTTTGATAGTTCAGGACCTTCTCCTTTGTGTGTGCAGCCGGATTTTCATAAAGCCTGCGGGCCCCGCTGATGACTTTTCCATGCAGGATTTCCTTTGTTTTACAGTATCATGGGTGAGGAGGAAATATAGAGTTTCAGGGGCAGCACATTACATTGCTTAACTGCAAACAAAGGGATCTTTGAACATTACATCAATAATATTACATTTATATTTACAGCAGAGATGCAGTATTTATCTATAAAACAATACAAATTAAATGCTGATTAAAATAAGACTAAACATCAATATACGGTTATGTAAAATTATAAATATACTTTAAAGTATATTTAAAGTAAGAACTTTGTATTGATTATATTCCATAACTGCACGGTGTGATCATTTCTGCAGGGTCGCCAAAGTTATCCTATTGACATACAGAACAAGTCCCAGGAATGGTGCAATCACAATAGCATACAATCAGATCTCATACATTCAGATTGGCTGATCATTATTTGTAACCTATTTAAGTAAATGCCTTCATGCAAGATATCTAGCTTTAACAGTTACAAATGGCAAATATTTAATTTAGGAGTCACAAATTGCATTAGTATGCTTATTAAATCTTTTCCACTCATTCTTGAGGTTGACCAACTACTCTCTCTTAGGAGATGACACACAGACAACTAACAGCAGAGCACCTCCTCTGCTGCCCACATGAAGAACCATGACATGTGTTACTTGGAGGTTGCTGTGATGACTATTTCTTAGTGCGTTTTATAGGCATAAAAAAGCCTTCATCGTAATAATACAAATATAAGTTATAATTCTGATGCTTGTTGTTTTAGCATGGAGGACATACTTTCAAACCACTTGCTGAAATCTATGAGCAGCATGTCACAAAAGTAAATGAAGAGGTGGCCAAACTTCGACGACGTCTAATGGAGTTAATTAGTCTTGTGCAGGAAGTGGTAAGAGACCATTGTATAATGATATTTAACTGTTGTTGGTTTAACATTTATCATGAACAATGTAAGAACTGTATAATAGAATTACTCTCTACAGTTCTATCTGCGGAGATTTGCTGTAGTCACTAAATGATTAAAAAAAAATAAAATAAAATATTAATTAACAAATTGGCAAACCTATAATTGTTTGATACAGACTCCTAAAAGGGTAGCTTCACTAAACAAATGATGGTGCCTCTTACTGATACTTAAAGTATGAACTTCTTTCCCAATTTGTTCAATTGCCTCAAACTAACTCAATAGGAAGATCAAGGGGGGTGGGAGCCTGACAACGCTAGAGGGTCTGATAAGGCCACCTCCAGGATAATCTCAACAGAGGCATGAAGCGATGGGGGGTCTTGAAAGGGGGATTAGGTAGATTTAATAGAGGGTTTGAAATGTAGGTAAATGTACCCTCTAGTAGTCGGAACAGGAGAATAATAAAATAAAAAAAAGTGGAGAAGGTATATATTTTGTTTTATAACACAAACCAAATCCTATGTATGAGCTCCTGACGAGACGGAGGGGTAGGTTGTTTCCTTGCGCAAGGAATCTGATATTTCACTGAATGGGAGATGTTCAGGTTCAATTTATTGGAGAAGTGCAGCCGGGGTGAGGGGAGAGTTCAAAGCCGCAACAGAACTTATGTGATTAAATCATCACCCAAAATGGCACAATGAGTGGACAAGACACACATTGACACCAACTCAGGTCACAAGAGCTAGGTTACATTCGGTGTAAATGTTCAGGGACAAGAAGTCAACGAGTGTACATCTTATAGGAGTTCTCTTTAATGGAAACGCTATTGGAACATTTTGATATGGTGGATCTAATCGTTTACAAAGCTTTCTTACCCAGAGGTGATCCCAGGTCCATTTTCCAAGCAAATTTGTGGGCGTTCTGGAAGTCCAGGGTTAAAACTGTGTTTTACAAATAGGAAATGGTGCCTCTTTGTGATGGGCTGGTAAATACAAAGTCGTTCCATCAGCGTGGGATTACTGAAGGAGTCAATGGTAAGAAGAGAGGCAGATGACAAAGTGTCTAATCTGAAGATATTGATAGGAGTGAGGCAGTAAGTGCCTCTCCTGTATAGCCGTAAAAGACTGCGAAGCAAATCTACTGGAGGTTTGCCGTAACCGGGTAATGCTGACTGCAGTCCAGATAGACTTCATATGAGAAGATTGACCTGGAGGGATAGATGGTTGTTGCCACAGGGGAGTCTGAGGAGAGCATATTTAACAGAGAGGGAGTCCCAGGCAAAAAGTGTAAGTGTGACTGTGGGAACTTGTAGTGCATTTTCAGGTCGGGTTGAGTCCACCTTACCAAGGTCACTCTCTAAATCCACCCATTGTTTAGTTTCTCTTGGGGAATGCCAAGCGACTAATTGACTAAGTCGAGAAGCCTGATAGTATTTGGAAATCAGCGGGAAAACCCAACCCCCTGTTAGTAGACCTGTTAATAAGGATATCTCTGCGTATACAAGGTTTCCTGTTATTCCAAATAAACTTACAGTAAATGGATTGAAGGGCAGAACACACTCGGGCAGGGACCACAATGCAGAGTGCCTGAAAAAGATATAGCAATTTAGGGAGAACATTCATTTTTATCGCCTTGATGCGACCTACCCAGGATATAAAATATTTTGCCAATGGGAAATATCTTGGTTAACAACCTGAAAGAGAGGAGGGAAATTAGTCTTATATCACTGGTCTTAAATTTTAGTTAGGTGGATTCCGAAGAATTTAAGGGATTCTTTCTGTCCACGTAAAGGTGAAATTCAATTGTAGTGGGTCAGGGCTTCGGATTTGTCGTGAATGACCTTGTAACCAGATAACCGCTCGTAAGGCATAGTTCATGAAAGAGGTTCAGGCAAGAGATCAAAAGATTAGTTAATTGAGGAGAATGTCACCAGCAAAAAGGGAAAGTTTATAATGAGAACTGCCGACAACGATACCGGAAATGTCTGGATTTGCCCGGATCCTACAAGCGAGCAGCTCAATGACAAGAGCGAATAAAATAGGTGAGAAACGACACCCTTGCCTGGACCCATTTGTGATGTTGAAGGAGCCTGAGAAAAGGCCCCTGGCCAAACTAAAGTAATGGGGCTATGATAGAGAGCCTTAATCACTTGGATAAATTTACCATCGAGGCCAAACTGAAGAAGGGTGTTAATCATAAAGGGCTAAAGACCCTATCGAAGGCCTTCTTTGTTTCTTGGACTAGGAGCAACAAAGGGAACTTAATTACATTAATGTGATTTATAATGTCCACCGTATGCCTGGTTTTATCGAGCACATGCCAGGCTGGCACAAAATCCACTTGATCCTGATTTATGAAGGTAGGTAGTATAGGGTTCAGTCTATTTGCAAGAATCTTGGCGAAAGGTTTCAGATCAGTGTTCAGTAGCAATATAGGGCAGTAGTTGGAAACCTATTGAGGATCTTTACCAGGTTTTGGTATGACTGTGATTTTGGCCTTAGTGGTATCAGGGTGAATAAATTTACCATCGAGGACCTGGGTAAATATAGTCATGAGGTGAGGGATGAGTGACACCTGGAAAGTCTTGTGGTACGAAAAAGTGTCCATTGGGGCCCAGAGCTTTGGAGGGTGTTTCAGATTTAAGGGCGTTGGAGACATCCTGTTCAGTTACAAGGAGACCCAGAAATACAGTATAGAGGTGACAAAATCAACCCAGGACCTGGCGCAAGAGGACAAATAGTCAGGGGTGGAGGGGGTGGGGATTGGTGACCAGCATCTTGGCAAGAGTACTCATGAGCATTATAAAGGTGAGTATAATAATCCTTAAAAATATTATGAATGTCAGTTGGGTTATACTGTAGGCAACCAGTAGGGTCCTGAAGAGCGTGTATGGCTGAGACCACTTTACAAGCCATCAATTACTTGACTAGTAAAGTATATGCTTTGTTTCTCTTCTCATAGAAGCGTTGGTTTAGCCAATGAAGGGGTTTCTCAACTTTCCCAGAGAGAAGTGCATTAAGGGTGGATTTCGCATATGTAAGCTGTTTGTATATAGATTCCGTGGAGGGATTCCAAGCTGTTCAGTAAGAGTTCTCAGGAACTGTTATGCGATGCATAAGTAATAATATGACCACTTACAACAGATTTATGGGCTTCCCACACCAAGGGGGTGCATCAAGAGTCCTGAATATTGAGGGAGAAGTAATTTTCTAAGATCGCTTTAATTGTAATTTTGAAAGTGAGGTATCTTTAAGAGGGTTTCATTGAGGCGCCGGGTGACCGGAGTGTCAAGTAAATTGAAAGTGGAGGTGATAATTGAATGATCGGACCAGGGATTAGAGACAATGGAGTCAACTAGATGTTTGGAGGTAAGGGAACTGCAGAGAAGCAGATCAATCCTAGAATATGTATGGTGTGGAGACAAGTTAAAGTATGGTCTCTGGAGGAGGGTTTGAGCGCACGTCAGGTGTCAAAGAGAATGGATTCCTTAACAGGTTTGTTGAGGGATTGATATACCGGGCAAGTACGAGGGCGAATAAGGGAGGCAGTTTTGTCCAAAGCAAGATCAAGAACACCATTAATGCCCCCTCCCAGAAATAAGTATTCCTCACACCTTTTATGGAGTGTGGCAAAAAAAAAAAAAAAAATAAATTTAAAAAGCGCTGCTGACCTGTGTGGAGGGTGTAAACATTGGCAATGGTGGTATCCAGGTGGCCAAGCCTGCCAGCTAAAATGATGTAACGACCGTCTGAATTAGTATAGACAGTATTGGACAAAGGGCATATACGGTTATATATTAAAATAGTGACACCATTTTGTTTGGATTTGCTGGGATGAGTATAACACTGGTGAGTAGCGCTTGGATTGCAGAGAGGGGTGACCAGGCTCACTAAAGTCTTGTCTCCTGCAGTAGGACTATATCTGCTTCTGCTGCAAATTGAGCGGAACAAGTGCAACCGTTTCAGGGGTGTATTGAGACTCCTCAACGTCCATGGAAGCTACAGTCAGTGGAATTGCGGCAAGCAGTGAGAAGTTCACAGAAGATGGGACAGAAATGCTATAGCCTCCAACTCGCTAGAGGAGAAAAGAAGAGGGGTGACAAAGGAAGTAGGTTGGGAAAGAAATTAGAAGGGTGGGAAAGGGGAACTGGGTACGTAGTGCCTCACAAAAATATTGAGGGGAATGTAAGAACATCCTGACACTTCTTACTAAACCCCTTTGCTTCCTGTACTTGTTGATGATTATTATTATGCACAACTATCTTTATATCATTGCTGTCATATTGCCATTTTTTTTGTATTCCATAGTAATTTATATCTGCACTGCCATTGCTTTTTATCATTGATTCTCAACAATTGTATATAAACAGTGCTTTTTATGGTATTATAGTCCTGTTGGTCATATTTTTTGATTATTTTTTCGGATTGTAGTCTTTATATTTACAAGCATTGTCCTTCTTTTTCTGCATATTTACCTGCATTTTATAATTTTACCTTCACTGTTTCTGCATCTCACAGTTGCCATTACTATTAGTAAGTGGAGGCTGCTGGGGGTGAGTGCAGGGGCTAGTGACTGTGCGGTTTATCATGCCCTCACTAGATCACCAGGGAAATAGGCGGCTATGCATTTGTCGCTACCAAAAAGCAAATGAGTCCAGCATAGATTCAGCAAAAAACAAACAAGGCCGTTAGATCTGCATATCTCTCAGACATTTGGGAGCGTGATGTGAAACAGGTAGGTAAACACTACAGAGTAGAGAACCAACAGTATTAGACCAAATAAGTTATTGTATCAAAATATATAGCTGAAAACCAAATGCTGATTGCTTGGGAATAAAACGGAGATTGTAATAGCTGTAGGTCCTAAGAACAGAGGGTTATTAACCCTTGATACATAGTTGGGAATAAATCCGGTTAGCATGTAAACATATATATCACAGTGTCGCCTAAAAAATAATATTTAATTTATGTAGATGATAGGCATATGTTCAAAACAGTTTTTTGTATACATTGAACAAAGAACCTCCAAAGCAACAGGACGGACTGGATGATGTGCAAACTTAAAAGAAACTGTCATATAAAGTATAAAAATTGACAGAGGGTACAGTAAAGGGACCCAGATAATGTCTCCCCCCGCTTCTGCTGTCTCCGCGTCTTGTGTCAAAACAGAGGACATGGGATGAGATAGCGGGGTTGGCAGCTGGTGGGAAGAAAGGGAAAGATGCAGTTCTGCTGTCAGCATGCACAGACCATGTCTATCCTGATATCCTGGACATTGCAGGACAGGCACGGTCGGATAGCTGATGAGAGAGTGCAGAAAGTTTACCTGTGGTTAGGAATGTCTGGAGAATACCTCTTAAGGCTGGCCGTCTGGGGTATCCTGTGGTGGAAGCAGCACAGAAATTGCGTTGCTTCCGTGGTGCACCAAGTTTGCAAAGTAGCGGTATGCAGGGCATCTAAATGCTGTTGGTGCAGAGGCAGACGGCTGTGATCCAGGTAGGTAACTGATTGAGCTCAGATCAGTGGCTGGATGTATCCACTCGTGTTGTGTTAAAGCCCAAATGGCTGTGCAGCTAAGGAGGGGGAGGGCGTTTTGCGATTCAGGTCTTTGACGGGGTGGCTTGGGACTTCGGGGAGAATCTCACATGCAGTCTGCGGGATAGTGCCCGGCCAACCGTGTCATGTGACAGTTAATTGGTGATGACGTACGTTTCGCCTGCAGACAAGGCTTGATTACATCAATGAAGTGTCTTGTAGAGGACTGGATATATACACTGGTGGCCAAAATTGCGGACACATTTTCAAATGTGAATGTTTTTCAACGTTGGATGCTTATAAAAACTGTTTCACTTCACGCAGTGCAATGATTCATATATCAAATGAAAGGGAATTTAATGCTGAATTCAACACAATAAACAGAAGTCAAATATTTGCATTACAAGGGAAGTTATGCTACTTTCAGTCAGACAAAAAAGCAGAGATGCGTGAGATTCAAGAAGCGCATTGTAGTAAGAGCTACTACCAGCCAATCGGAATCGTCGTTCTGAGGACCAATCAGCTGTGGTTTATGAGCAGGTAAAAAGGAAAAAGGGGAGATTCCGCACAGAACCCAAAAATTTTTTTTGAAAATATTAAAGAATATTATAACCAACCATATTGCATTTGTAGATATAAATCATCATAACTCAGTGTTGGTGGTGCTCCCACAGCCTAAAACAGTATATATTCAAACACAAAGAAAAAAGTAAGGCTCTTTTTGTGGGGCACACTTAAAAAATTTTTTCAAAAATATTAAGTTTAAAAATTAACTTTTAATGTGAATATTAAAATAATATTTAGAGGTACCAATAATAACAATTGTAAATAAATTGGCGAAAATATTTATTAAGACAATTTCTGCAATTCACATACCACACAAGAAAAATAGTGAATATACTATATTGAAACAGAAAAGTACCATGGAGATTGGTATACAAGTTACACCATGTGCCGTCCTATTAACCCCAATGAAACAGTGCAGATATTTTATCCTACAGTACCTGGTCTTCCTAGACGGTCTCCCATACTAGTACTAACCAGGCTTTTACCGTATCGCTTCCAAGATCAGACGGGTTTGGGCATGATCAGTAAAATATGACTGTAGGTTTAATTGGTGTCACTGAAAGTAATTGGGGATCTGCCCTATGCACATGACATATACTTGTAGAAAAAATGTAGGACTGTTTGCAACAGAAACGTCCAATTAATTAGTGATAAATCAAAAGAAGGAATGCAGCAGCATACCTTACTGGTGATGTACACGTAACATAGTAAATGATATAACTGAGAATATCGAAAATAACATCGGTGTACAACACATATGATAGAAATTCTGAATCAAATAGTATTCAACCATAAAAGAACAAAAGTGAAAAACATTGGTAAATGGATTACGTATGTTACAAAAATTAATTGAAAGCAGCGCCCAAAAGTATCTTAAGCTACATACATGTGCTCAACATAAATATATCAACACCCTAGTTTTGCTGGGTAAGGGGTAATGGGGTTAAATATCCCACATAGATCTCAAGAGTACATGATTGGGTTGGAGCAAAAATTAACAATCGGTCAGCATAAAGGAAGAAACATCATATATATAACAGTTCATCAGATAAGAGTTTCAACCTCAATAATTAAGCTAACCCAATTAATGATCTGTCAGCATATTTGCAACCTGAAAAAATATATACGTTTGTCAGACCAAATAATCAGCTATTGGCTGAATAAATACAATAAACCATAAACAGTGTATGGAAATAAATGTAAATTCCGCAAGCTGACAAAGAAGAATATAAACTGAAATTATTGGCTCCCCTAGTAGCAAGGTGCAAATGGTCACATGAAAATAAGATAAGTATTGATTAGAACTAATCAAACAGAGCATCTGCTAGTAACATACGATACCAGTGTGGAGTGATAATGAGTCCCGTCCGTGCACTGACTCGGTCTCAAAGAAACATAAGCAGATTAGTCATCAGCCGAGGACGCGCGTTTCGCCCATGTTGAGGCTTGTTCACCTCTGAACTTCATAGCATTTAGCAGGGTTTTTTATACGTGTGTAGTATACACGTCACAAACTCTCAGATCAAATCCCAATATACGCTGAAAGTCAGCGCTGGTCAGAATAGTAACTCCACCCCCGTATTCAGGGATATGCTTCATCAAACCAGCACCTGATCCGGTTAGCCAATAGGATGAGTCAAAGCGGCCGCAATGTTTGCTGGTAATTGTAATCAAATAACACCACGTGATGGACCACTTAATATCCTAAGGGGACAATAAAAGGGACCAAAACGGAAATCCATATCATCTACGAGCAAAATCCTGGTCCAAAGTGATCGCGACATCAACCAAAAACGCTAATCAAATAAATTAGACTGTCAATATAACAATCGATAGCAGCAAATCCGCCCACATATCCGGAGCATTGTTACCATTAAACTATATTGTAGTGTTATATATCCGCTATCAAAATTATGTTTAATCGATCTTAAAACACCACCTGATCCGGTTAGCCAATAAGATGAGTCAGAGCGGTCGCAATGCTTGCTGGTAGTTGTAGTCAGTAAGAACGAAACCAGATTGATTCAATCTGTTGGAATGACCAATTGAGGTTTAGAAATAAAAGAAAGAACAGGTCACCCCATGCCTCCAATGCAAAGAGAGAAAATAGTGCAATTGGACATGTCAAAAGACCAGTGTACACACTAGGATATTTTCTGACCAGCGCTGACTTTCAGTGTATATTGGGATTTGATCTGAGAGTTTCTGTTGCAAACAGTCCTACATTTTTTCTACAAGTATATGTCCTGTGCATAGGGCAGATCCCCAATTACTTTCAGTGACACCAATTAAACCTACAGTCATATTTTACTGATCATGCCCAAACCCGTCTGATCTTGGAAGCGATACGGTAAAAGCCTGGTTAGTACTAGTATGGGAGACCGTCTAGGAAGACCAGGTACTGTAGGATAAAATATCTGCACTGTTTCATTGGGGTTAATAGGACGGCACATGGTGTAACTTGTATACCAATCTCCATGGTACTTTTCTGTTTCAATATAGTATATCCACTATTTTTCTTGTGTGGTATGTGAATTGCAGAAATTGTCTTAATAAATATTTTCGCCAATTTATTTACAATTGTTATTATTGGTACCTCTAAATATTATTTTAATATTCACATTAAAAGTTAATTTTTAAACTTAATATTTTTTAAAAAAATTTTTAAGTGTGCCCCACAAAAAGAGCCTTACTTTTTTCTTTGTGTTTGAATAGTTTATGAGCAGGTGCAAAGTCATGTTCAGAGGTGGGAAAGGTCAGTTTGGCTGTTTTATTTTGCAGAACAAAGTTGGTTACTGAAGTGCAATTACGGTTGGATGTTTGTGTGTATCGTTTAGTGTTAACGACGGTGTAAAAAAATAAATACAACAATGTCGTCCAGGCAAAGTTGTGACTGTTCACCCAGGAAGAGATCCAGGATTGTGGTGTTCCGTGAAAATGGTCTTTCGTATGCAGCAATTGGTGGGAATGTGACATCAGGATTACGAAAATTTTGTTTACGCGATCAGGAAACACAATCTATACAAAACAAAGAAGGAAAAGGCCGGAAAAAGTGCACAACAGCTGTTAATGATAGGAGAATAAAACAAATTTGCATTAGGGACCGGTGGATGTCACCTGCGGCCATTAGCAGTGACCTGAGTGCAATTAGTGTTTTTGTCGGTGCAAGAACGGTACGGAGAAGACAACCGGAGGTTGGCCTTTAAAAGGTAGGATTCCCTGAAAAAAGCCATTTCTGAAAAAAAAGCAGCAGCAGAAACGAATACAGTGGGCAAAAAATACATTGCATGGACAGAAGGTCAGTGGAAACAAGTGATATGGAGTGACGAAACTAAGATATCGATATTGGGCAGTGATGGGAGAAAATATTGGAGACGTCTCATCGGGGAAGAGGTACATCCAGATTGCATTCAAGCGACGACAAAGAATCCTACAAGTGTTATGATCTGGGCATGTATGACAGCAGATGCTGTAGGCCGCCTTTATGTCATAGATGACACACTGAACAGCAGAAAGTACATTGACACCATCCTACAACCAAAACTTCTACCTTCTATCAGGGATCTTTTTCCAGATAATGCCCCATTTTTTTTCCAGCAGGATTCAGCTCCCTGCCACACTGCATGGATATGCAAACAGTGGTTCACCGAGAATGACATACAGGTGCTGGGATGGCCAAGAAACAGCCCAGACCTGAACCCCATAGAACATTTGTGGTTCAGTTTGAAAAAACTGGTACATCTGAGGCGTCCATCCAATAAAAGACAATTGAGGCTATAATTGTCTCATGGCACCACATAATAAAGAAGGAAGAGCTCCAAACACTGGTTGGCTCAATGCCACATCGCTGTGCTGCTGTCTTGAAAGATAAAGGATACCCAACGAAATACTGATCGGACAGTAACATAAGTACACAGGGATTTTCACCCTAAGTGTTGTTTTCACTGCATAACTTCCCTTGTAATGCAAATATTTGACCTCTGTTTATTGTGTTGAATTCAGCATTAAATTTCCTTTAATTTGATTATATGAATCATTGCACTGCATGAAGTGTAACAGTTTTTATAAGCATTCGAAGTTGAAAAACATTCACATTTCAAAAAGTCTCCAATTTTGGCCACCACTGTATATACACCCTATTGGGTTTAATTAAGACCATGACTCAGGGCCACCTCTTCCATTGGGCTTGTTGGGCAGTTGCCCAAGGGCAGCCGCGGCCATTTGGTAAATTTGTGAAATGTTTATGAGCCGGCCGCCGGTGCACTGTATTCTGATCTAACCTACCCCACCCCATCCCCCCCCTCCCCTCTCAGTGACTAGTACTCACCTCAGTCCCAGTTTCACTTCATGCGCCGGCTTCAGACCAGTCTCTCTGCATGTGTGGGAGGTCTGATGGGCATGCAGGAGGGTTTAATTTTATTAACCATTTTAAAAAAATTTCCTGTGAATGGGTGGGTAGGGGCCCCAGTGCATTGATTTGCCCAGGGCCCACACTGCTGTTAAGACAACCCTGCCATGACTTCCAATTGTCAGTAATATGTAGAAGTATAGGATACATCCATTCACATATAAAATGACCAGCAACATAATTAAGTAAATTATTAGAAATTTAAGATGGGCCAAATATAAAGTAAGATCGTATGAGAGCAATAAATTGATTTATTGAGAGAACACACAATTGGTTTCATTAGAATCCTGAGTCAGTGTCAGTAATATATATGGGTTGAAGCTAAATGCAGTTAGAACCACCAGTTCCAGTGTAATACAGGATGTCATAAACCAATTAGTTGTTATATAGTGTGGGGAAAATAGATTGGGTGGTAATAAAATAAGTGGAGTACTCCACCTAATTAAGACATATCAAATATCATTCTGATCATATGCTAATCCCCCATAAAATAGTGATACTGATATATACAGGGGCGGATTGGGCCACCGGGACAGTGGGAAAGTTCCCGCTGGGCCGGTCCCATGCTCCGCAAAATGGCCGGTCGGGCTGACACTGCGAGCCGGTCTGCGCCAATTCATAACTTCACTCTGCAGCAGCCGGGCCACACCGGCCCGGTTGCCGCACTTCCGGGAAGCTGCCTCCCAGCTCCCAGAAGTCCCCTAACCTCCTGTGTCCCCTCCCTCATTCTCCATTGCCCGCCTACCCCCTTATTCTATGGGATGGGTCAGGCTGTCTGTCCGTCCCCGGCCCGCCTGGGGCTGCTTGAGGAGTGCAGAGTTGTGTGCGCTGCAGGGTGCGTGCGCGCTGCAGCTTTGTAGTTTGAAGAATGAGCCGGGTGTCAGTGGCACAGGGCTGCCTGTACTACACGGAGGGCGGAACGGCTGCTGGCACACATGAGCTCTGCAGATATTACTTTTTCAGGTAAATTCCTTCCAAACCCATTCTTCCTGCTTCCCACCACTAATATCCTGCCCCCTGCTTCTAACTGCTACTCCCATTGTGCCCCTGCTTCCCAATACTGCCACCTCCTACCTGCTACTCGCATCATGCTCCTGCTTCCCACTATTGCTCCCATCCTGTCTCCTGCTTCCCACTACTACTCCCATTCTGCCCCCTGCTCCTCACTACTACTCTCATCCTGCCCCCTGCTTCCCACTACTACACTCATCCTGCCCCCTGCTTCTCACTAGCACTCCCATCATGACCTCTAATTCTCATTACTATTCCCACCATTCTGCTCCCTGCTTCCCACTATTACTCCCATCCTGCCCCCTGCTTCCCGTTATTACTACTCCCATTCTGCCCCCAGCGGCAGAGTGTATGGAGCTTGTACTCCAACTGCTATCTCTGGTGGGTCAGGCGATAGACGAATTAGTTCCAACCCCACCTATGGAACATACCTGTAACCCGCCCTACCCCTCGGCCTCTAGATATACTGTACCCCTCAGCCCAGGGACATAAACTACCCATTCTACCACATACCCACCCCCCTCCTGCCTACCTCGGGGATGTACTCTCACCTCCCTACTTCCCAGCCTCTTAGAAATAGTACCCAGGACATACACTACCCCCTCTACCACTCACCCCCCCCCCCACCCCGTGTCTGCCCCAGGGTCGTACACTCCCCATCCTACTCCCCAGTAGCTTAGACATAGTACTCCGTGACATACACTATATAATATATACAATCCTATATGTTAATTTTTAGACTTTGAGGCCTTTTCATGATGTTAATTAACTGGGACCCTGTAGAATGTTAAACATGCAAAAAGTGTGTGTAATAATATTAAAATAATTATCTGGTAACAAAATAAATCAGTAAGAGAAAGGGAAGAGGGCACAGAGGGGGGATTCTTTATCCAGAGACTGAAGTTGTCAAAGAAAAAGGACTGAAATTAATATATTTGTTTAGGCCACCAGGTGTGAGGGCCCCCAACCTGAAAGTCAATGGACTTTCTCTGAAGTAATTCTTTAGTCAGGTCACCTCCTCTTATGCCTAATTTAATCTCTCCTAATCTGAAAGCTTTAAAATTCTTCAAGTCTCCCCTATGTTTATAATTAAAATGTCTGGCTACAGATGTCAGTTGTTTCATCCTCCATTAGATCTGAAGGGGCGTTTCTTACAGTACCTATGTGTTCCAGGATCCTTTCTTTAAGCATCCTGGTTGTCATGCCTACATATCTTGTACCACATTCACATGTAATGCAGTACACCACTCCCTTGGTTCTATGATTTATGTAGTTCTCAATCGGGATGGTTGTACCATATTTATCAATGACCTCCTTCTTTTTGGTCATATGCGGGCATGTCTTGCAAGATTTGCAGGGATAGGAGCCTTTGATAGGTGGAGTTTGAGAGATGGTTCGTCTATAGTGGCTCTGGGTGAGGTCATCATGTAGGTTTGGGGACCGTCTCCAGCTCGTGGCTACCTGATCACCATCGGTTGGAGACAGATCTTCATCCAAGAGGAGAATGTGCCAATGTTTCTGGATGATGTTCCTTATGGTTCTCCACTCTCTTGGCAAAAATCCCCCACAAATCTAATAGTCTCCGTTGTATTTTCCTCTGCTGTTTAGGAATGTTTTCCACTGTAGGTGGAAAATGTGAGCTAGTTTGATGAAATATGCTATTAGTAGCCGTGTTTTCTGAAAAGTTCGGTTTCAAGGGTTCCCTCAAGGGTTTTGTAAATTTTCAAGTCCAGGAAGGTAATCATGGTATCGCTGATCTCATGTCAGTCTCAAATTGAGGGTGTTATTATTATGGAGCTGGATGAACTCGAAAATGAGTTTTTCTTCACCATCCCATATGACAAGAATGTCGTCTATGTAGCAGTGCCAGGCTATAATGTGGTGGGTGTAGGGGTCGTTGTTTTCATTGAACACATGTTCCCACTCCCACCACCCTAAATAGTCAGTGCACAAGCTGCGCCCATCGTAGTGCCCCTGGTCTGCAGAAAGAATTTATCATCGAAGGTGAAGATATTGTAGTGTAGTACAAAATGTAGCAATTCCAAAAAAAAATCTTGAAATTCATTGTGGTCCTCCATATCCTGGAAGTATCTTACTGCCTCTATCCCCAGAGAATGATCGATACTTGTATAAAGGGCCTCCACATCAAGGCTGGCCAGTAGTTGGCCATCCTCAAGTTTTATATAATTTATGTTTTTGAGTATATCTGAGGTATCCTTGGTATAGGAGGGGAGTTGTAAAACAAAGTGTTTGAAGGTGTAGGTCTATGAAGATACTAGCTTTTTCCTCCAGGTTCCCTATGCCTGACTATTGGTCTGCCTGGTGGAGTTAGGCAGTTCTTATGAACCTTTAGGATATTTCATTCACAATTTGTGTATTATTATTTGACCTAGTTGGCCTACTTTATTCTCTCACCAATCCTACTCCTGTCAGTTCGACAATTAGGGACGGTGTTATCTCTTTCTCTATCTTGTGCGGGCCCCAAAACCCATCCTTTGTCGTATTTCAGTCTGTTCAGGGTTTAGTGCAGGTTTCATCCTCCCTGAAGCACATGTTCCATCTGGCAGTCATATGTACTCAAAACCGTCAGCTGCCCCAGACATGCAGGATTATCACTCTGATGTTTCTTCCTTAGGAGAGGAAGCCTTTATTGTCGGAGGCCAAGAATCTGCCTCATCGCAAGTTTCAGACTTCCTGGCGTATTGTTACCTTTTTATCCTCTACCACCGTCAGACAGGAGTAGATGGGGAAACTCTACCCCCCCCCAAGTGGATTGCCCCATTGCACGTTTGGCAAAGGCAACCACCATTCCTCTTCCAAATGCAGCCTCTCTGAAGGAAATGACAAACTAGATGGTTTTATCAAATCTTTTTTTACCACCACAGGTCTCTCTGTACATCCAGCTCTCTCCGCTGCTTTGATCAACAAAGCCATGGAATGCTGGGTGATTATTTGGATAAAGGCCTTCACAGTGATACAGCACGGGCTGAGTTTCTACTTTTTGTGGATCACCTCAGATTGGCATCCAGGTACTTAGGTGAGGCTGCCATAGATTCAGGAATTTTATCTTCTAGGGCCTCTGCATCTGCCATTGCGGCCTGTCGTGCCCCTTGGCTATGCATGTGGCAGGCGGAGGCAGAATCAAAGAAGGCGTTGGAGTCTCTTCTGTTTACAGGAGAAGTCCTGTTCGGATCTGAGTTGGAAGGATCATTACGGCAGCTGCTGCGTCTAAATCTGCTCTTCTAACTTCCTCTGCTCCAAAGCCTTCCTTTCAGCCCTTTTGTATGTAGGGAAGACCAACATTTGTTTCCCCTTCTAGGGGACAGGCAGTCGCTTTTCACGCAGGCCCTTCTTGAATGTCAAGACTTGGACGTTGTCCTGCTCCCAAGCCGGCCGACAAGCCCGCTGCATAATTGTTTTCATGTCCCCTTCTGCACCCTTAGGGGGTTTCACAGGTGGGGGCTCGTCTGCTCAAGTTTAGCAATCATTGGCTTTTTTCGACTACAGAAAGGTAGGTTTGAGACCTTGTTATCAGGGGGTACGCCCTCGACCTTCAGGGCCTACCTCCTCCTTGTTTTTTTATTTCTACCTGCCTTCCCTCCGATCCTGCAAAATCAGTGACTCTACAAGGGTCCATCCTTTCCCTTTTAGTGGCAGAAGTCATTGTTCCTGTACCGCCTCATGAGTGGAGAAAAGGCTTCTACTACAAATCTCTTCCTCGGTCCAAAGCCATATTGGTCGTTCCGCCCCAGTTTGAATCTAAAATTGCTAAATCTACATCTTCGGGTTCCCAGATTCAAAATGGAGTCCCTCAGATCAGTTGTCCAATCTTTGGAACCCGGTGACTTCATGGTGTCCTTGGACATCAATGACGCATATCTGCACGTCCCAATCTGGCAGGGTCAATAGTCTCTTCTCCATTTCGCAGTGCTCAATGAGCGTTTTCAATTCGAAGCTCTACCGTTTGGACTCTCAACGACACCTCATGTTTTCACAAAGATGATGTCTGCCATGGCCGCAGTCCTCTATCAGTGAGTTAAGTTATTTTCCTGTCTGGGCGACCTTCTTACAGCCAGTACTCCGCCCACCATGGAGGTTCACCTTCAATTGTCCATAAACTTGTCACAGGCTCAAAGTTGGATCCAGAATCTCCAACTTCTGGTGGAACTGTGGCTTCCAGACAGAACTATAAGGTAGACAAGTACGGCTCTTGCAGTTCGAGATGGTTTATTTCTTCTCTCCCAATGCTCCCATTCCATGAGTTTGTCACAAGCTCTGGGAGGAACAGCTTCTTGCGATTCTGATAGCTCCTTGTCGTCTTTGGTCCACTGATCTCCTTCAAATGTTGGTGGCCCCATTTTAGTGTCTACCTCTTTGTCCAAACCTTCTCAGTCAAGTTCCCTTTTATTACCGCGATCCGCTGGCTCTGACTTTGACAAGGTGGCTATTGAAAGCACTATCATGAAGATGAGGGGTTTCTCTATTGATGTGGTCAAGACCATGCTAATTGCCAGGAAACCATCTTCAGCTAAGATTTACCACAACAGGCGGTTTCCCCCTTGAGTGTTCCGGCTAGACAGGCTGCTGTCTTTACTTCAAAGAGGCCTGGATTTGGATCTTCGACTGAAGGTCTACGTTTTGGCCCTTTTGGTTTTTCATCATTTCTGCTAACCAGACTTTCAGACAGGAGGTGTTGCACATTCAGCCTATCTTCGTTCCTCCGGTGGTCCCTTGGGATCTGGTTTTAGTTCTTTGGATGCTTTAGAAGCCTCCCTGCGGTTGAAAGACTGTTTGTTTTCTTACTGGCCATATCTTCAGCCAGGAGGGTCTTTTTTTTTATTGGCCTTGTCACATCGGTCGCTGTTTCTTGTCTCTCGTCAGGACCGTCCCGTCCTTCTCACAAATTTGAAGTTTCTTCCAAAGGTGCTTTCTAGTTACTACATTAATAAGGAGAATTTGGTGGCTCTCCCTTAGGGGGAGCCCGGCACTTCGGACCCATCTTTACATACCTTAGATGTGGTTCATGCTCTTCGAATCTACGTCTCCAGGTCTACAGACTTGCATTGCTTGGATGCCCTGTTTTGTCCTTTTTGATGCTCACAGGTGTGGATGGCCTACATCGAAAAAATCTCGCACCAGCAGTTATCCGCCATGCTTATGTTTCCAGTGGTAGACCTATCCCTGAGTCAGTTAAGGCCCACTCTACCTGGTCAGTGGGGACTTCATGGGCAGCTCGTTATGGTGCCTCAACAGTACAGCTTTGTAGAGCTTCTTACTGGTCTTCACTCACACTTTTATTAATATTCTACTGCTTAGACACCTTTTGCTTCTTGCGATGCCATCTTCGGTCGCTGGTTGTTGTCTTCAGCACAGGAGCGCTCCCTCCCTTAGGAACAGCTATGGGACGTCCCCCAATGTCTCCAGTGTCCCTCATAGGAAGAAAGAGAAAACCTGTTAAATACTTTTCTCTGTTTCCATGGAGCACACAGGACTCCCTCCCTGGCGCTCCCAGCATTTTTTCTTTTTCGGTATGGTAGGGGGGGGACTGTTGGCTTTACAGCCACCCTTCATGTGTGCATGGTTGTGACTGCCTCCTTTCTCCTCTCCTTCTCCCCCCTCTGTCTTTTGGCTTTGTTAGGCTGGGATTGTGGTATAAAGGGGAGAGGAGCCTGTGCTGGAAGATTACCATCTCATCATTCCAAATCAATCTCGCCACCATGTTCCAGCAACCCCGACTATCTTATTCAGGGCTCTCCCCTTAATGCTTCTCGCTCTCCTCGCTTTGGAATGCCAGGTCTGACTGTAACAATAACAAACATATGACCTTTTCATCTGTAACTTCCTGAATCTCCTAGCCATCACTGGATCCTGACCCCACTGCCTCTAATCTCCTCCTTTCCCTCGCATCATTATTTGTCTTTGTCAACCTCTTCGCTCGCACATGCAAGTGGGCACTCCTTTGATCTATTCTTTATTCACCATTGTAATATCTCTGACTGCAATTCCCCCATTCCCTTTTTCTGCTCATCACCTGCTTTCTTTTAATCTATCCCTCAGCCAGTGCTTAAAATGGTGCTAGAGACGTGGTGGAACCAACCGCCCCCATAACAAAGGGACAGCGTGTGCCGCAAAATGGCGAGTGGTCTCAAAAGAAAGGGGCATGGTCGCACAAGTATCCCCAATTCAAATTACGCCACACAGTAGCACAATCTTATTCACATTACACTGCACATAGTGCCCATGATTCACAATAAACCACATGGTAGTGTCCCTTATTCATGTTATGACACACATTGGTGTCACTTATACACAATGCCCACAGCAGGTAGTGCCCCTAATGCACATAATTGCCACAGCAGTGGTGCCCCTTATGCAATGCCCCCAATGGTGGTGCCCCTTATGCAATACCCACAGTGCCGGTGCCCCCAGTAGTAATACCCTTTACACAAAACAAAAAAAACTAACATACGATGCTCCGCTGACGTCCGACTGGCCACTCCTCGGAGCTATGGGCGAGACGTCATGATGTTTCTACCATAGTGCCCACTGTGGAAACTGGAGCTCAGGAGTGAACTCCAGCCTCCGGCTGCTGCTGTAGGGAAGGAGCCGGGCGCCCACTGGTAACAAAATCTCAGCAGGCACCCGGCATCTCCCTGTGGCGCAGTGCTGACAGGCTAGGGTTAGGTGGGCTGGAGGAGGCGGAACTGGTTCCATCTCCAAATAGAACAGATGGAACGCAGTTCCGCCCTCTTCCGGGCCACTTTAACCCCTGCCCTCAGCCCTTCTTCTCTACCTATCCGTCCCAAAGCTATGGTGATCAAGCAAAACCTAGATGTGATTGACCATATTTCCATCTCTTCTTGTAATCGAGAGCGTCCTGGCGCAAAATATAGGTGTTAACAGCTGCCTGATCCCTACTAGAGCCTGTCGCAAACACGGGAATAAGAATGATTACAACAAAAAGGTAAATATGGATCAAGGGCGCTATACCTTAATGATAAAACAATAAATAACAGGGATAAGGGAATATATCCTATAGTCCTGAAAATTAGATCGTATACTGTAGTCCACTCAAGGCTTTATCCACTTTTTATATGAAAATTCAGCAATTTTGGTGTCCTGGCACAGTTTTATATTATACTAAAAGAACCAAAATGTATCTATCGCAAAGATAATTTAGTGTGGAGTGCGCTACCAGACCTCATGCGCACCAAAGGATTTCATCGGTGCTGGGATTGCATGGCATGCAAAACAGCTCCTTCACCCAGCACTAAAATTGCTCAATTTTTAATAAAAGGGAACAATTATAAGACAGGCAAATTCATTAAGATTCCCCAGATTCGGGAGTGATAAAGATACTGAGATGCACTTATGCACACCGCCTATAAAAGTGAGTATGGTACGTTAGGTAATTTATACACTGATTGTGGCTACTTCCCTTACGTGGTGTGCACATCCTACATGTGATAAAAGTGGGTCACACGTTGTTTTTTCCCACTTCTATTTCCATGTTCCTATGTCAAGGAGGACAGTTATACAAGAAGAGGATAAAGCCTTGAAAGGAGTGGCCTACAGTATACGAGGCAACATCTCATTTTCATGACATTAGGACATATACCCTTATTCCTGTTATTTATTGTTTTATCATTAAGATATACTTTGATCCATACTTGACTTTTTTGTTGTATATTTCCTTCTCCTCCCTACTCTACTCACAGTTTTCTCCCTTTGTAACCCTCTCCAGCCCTGATAAAGTAATTTCCCTTCACAATGGTACCATTACTTCTTTCCTGAACTCTGTTGTTCCAGCTGTCACTACTTATCTTTGCAGATCCATATCTCACCCCCAGAGGTGTATGACTTCCTTTTCTCTAGTTTCTGGAAATTAAGTCATGCAGCTTTTCTGGTCCATCTTTCTATGAGGGTGGTTTAATAAATGAGGTAACAAGACCTCTCATTGCGTAAATTTATTCAGTTCATACATATATGTATCCTCACTAGTATGGCCTTGGTACAGATTATTTTTCCACATACTCCTCATACTTGTCTGAGCATTTGTTCCAATGGTACTTCTATCCCGGAATAGAAAACATCTGTGTCAAGCCAGAACACGACCGCTTGCTGAACTTCCCTGTCAGTTGCAAATTGCCTTCCACTTAGGTGCTTCTTCAATAGTCCAAAGAGATGGAAATCACTATGTGCCATGTCTGGGCTGTAGGGAGGATGGTCCAGTACCTCCCAATGGTAGTGCCAGAACTCTAACGTGCGGTTGGCTGAGTGTGGCCTAGCGTTCTCAAAGGCAGTTCATCAAACCCAGTTTCTGTGGCATGACATTATCACAGTACACCTCAACAAGTTGGTGATGAATTTAAGCTGATGTGCCCTTTAGCTGCAGAAATCTGATCACACTATGCACCTCAATGTTTGAACATGTTTCCACCAGCCTGGCCATCTTACAACTAATGTTGGGACAGTGAGGTGCAGTCTAATGTCCTGCTCTTTCCTGGCAGGAAATGAAATGGAGAACATTACACACTTGAGAGGTCTTGTTACCTTTCTTATTGAGTCACCCTTGTACGTTTCCGTTTCCTCCCCTCCTCACACATTACCTGTTCTCATCCTGCTCATCGCTACATCCTTTCTCTCTCATCAGGCATGGTCTCCTCTGCATTCAAGCATTTCCTTGTCTCCCATTCTTAAAAGGAAATAAAAAATCTGTTCTTTATTCTGACACACTCTCACTAATTACTGCTCCATCTCTGTCTACAGCAGCCTTACCACATTTCTTTCCTCTCACTCACTTCAGTGTGGCTTTCGTATTCTCCACTTTACAGAAACTGCCATTCCTAAATGCAGTAGTGACCACCTTGCTGTTAAATCCAAGGGCTACTATTGTCTGCTCATTCTCTCTCTTCACCACTTTTAACACATTGTGGACCATCCTCTTCTCCTGCAAATCATTCACTCCCTTGGTCTGTGTGACACTACCCTCTCCTAGCTGTCCTCCTACCTTTCTGATTATTCTTTCTCATCTAATGACTCCACTTTTTTCCCTAATCCACCAGTTGGTATCCCCTAAGGTACTGTTCTTTGTCCCTTTATACTTCCTCATTAGGTGATGATATATTTTGGGCTCCAATATGTCTGCTTATGATACTCAAATCTACCTAGCTTCTCCTGACCTTTCCCCTTCTCTCCTCACTCTTGTCTTCTGTGCTTTCTTAAAATTTCTGTTGATAGTCTTCCCACCCTCCCTTTTCCCCTAACTATCCATTGACAACCTCACCATCTCTTCAATATTGCTGTCCTGGAGTTAGTTTTGACTCCACCTCTTTTTCAAATACCACATTAAGTTCTAGTCATGCCGCTTTCACCTTTCTCAACCTGGAGGCAACAAAGACCCTAATCCACTCACTGGTTATCTCTAGACTGGACTACTGTAATTTCACTGCTGTTTGGCTCATCTTCCTCTCCACATATACTGCTTCTGCATCCCCTCTTCATCAGGGCCTACACTGGCTCCCCTTCAGAATTTAACTTTTCACACTCACTTATAAAGCCCTCACCCAATCCATTCCTCCCTACATCTCCAACCTAATCTCTAGACACACTCCCTCTGCCCATTTCGCTCCGACAATGACTGCTGCCTGTCCTCCCGACTGATTAGCTCCTCCAACTCCTGGCTCCAAAATTCTACTTGTGCTGCTCCTTACCACTGGAACTCTCCCCCCTCATCAGACTCTCCACTTCTCCCTAAACTTAAAGGGGCTCTCAAAACCCACTTCTTTATTAAAGCCCTCTAGCTCTCATCCAAACTGACTGTGATATAGCAACTTTTTCACCTCATGACAATATGTATCATTGAAATATGGTGAATAAAGTTTATGCTCCAAACCTATGCAGTTAGTTTAACAATCTGGTTTCACAGCCTCTCCAAATCAGCATGACCACCATATTTGCTTTATGGCCCCGTAAGTTCCAGGCAAAGTTGAAGTATTTCCAAACAAAATATGCTCTATGTAGATGTTTAATAGGGCCACATTGCATATTTAACCATATCGCCCATTATTTTACTACATGATTTGTACCACAGACAGATTTGCTTGTACTATTACAACTCATTGAAACAATGCTTAATTTCTCATGAAAAGTCTTGAAATGTAAAATCTATTATTTCATGTATACCTGCATGCCTTTTCTATGTCAGAGAATAAAGCAAATAAACTGTGAAAAGAAGTAATTGTTTATTCTCCAAACATATTCTAAAAAAGCCTGTACAGATTTGTGCGTACCTCCTAGAAAAGATAATACATAATTGGATTGTAGTTATATTTCAAACTAATTGCTTTTTCAAATTAGCATCACACATGACTTCAGTCTAATCAGTAATTCAGCCTATTAAAACAAAGAAAAGTAGTCCTCCTGCTGTTCGGTATCAATGGGCTCGATTCAATTGAACGCAAATTAAGTAGCGCTGGGAGGGAGTTCCTAGAGCTATTCAATTCACCTGTTAGGTTGGAGAATGCCCGTTCTCCCGCCCCTCGTGCCTTAAACAGGGTGTTTAGTCGGGAGAACGGGCATTCTCCGACTAAACTGCCCGGCGCGATGCTGTTTCCACTGCGCTAAGGGCAGAAAACAGCATTGCGCCTGTACTTTTGTCAGATTTCTGCTCGCACCCCCGGCGCTGTTTAATTCCTCCCGATGCTATTTAATTCGCCTTCAGTTGAATCGAGCCCATAGTGTGCACTTTGCACCACACTGAGCATGGACCAGAGATGGCAAAGGAGAGCATTGTCTGAGGAGAACAGAAAATATTATAGACAAACATGTTAATGGTAAAGGCTATAAGACCATCTCCAAGCAGCTTGATATTCCTGCCACTATGGTTGCAAATATATTAAGAAGTTTAAAGTCCATGTGACTGCAACCAACTTCCCTGTACACGGCTGCAAGTGGAAAATAGGCCCAAGATTAAACAGGATGATAGTGAAATTGTTAGAACAAGAGTCAATGAAAACTTACAGAGAACGAAAATTGAACTCCATGGTCAAGATACGTCAGTATCACACCATCCATGGCTTTTTGAGCGACAGTGGGCTCCATGGAAGAAGACTCCAAAAGATTTCACTTCTGAAAAAACAAATGCCATACTTGAATTTGCTAAATGTATATTGCTTCTGGGAGAATGCCATTTGGACAAATGAGTCAAAACTGGAGATTTTTGGCAAGCCACATTTGTCTGTGTTGTCAGACGAAAAAAAATGAAGCTTTCAAATAAAAAAACACAAGAACTATTGCGAAAGGAGACTCTTATGTTTTGGGGCTTCTTTGCTGTGTCTGGCATGGGGTGCCTTGCATCTCTGCAAGGCATACTGAAGCGAAATATACTGCTAGTGTCCGGAAGCTCTGTCTCAGCCGCAGGCCTAGGGCCGGATTAAGGCTTGTGGAGGGCCCCGGGGCCACTAAGTTGTGGGGGGCCCCTTCAATAAAATTGCCACGACCCCACTATGCCCCTTATCTTGGCTCTGGACTCTGAAATGAACGTCAAGGTTGCAGCATCCTACATCATGTCCGCGACACTGCTGGGAACCGACTCCCTGTAAGCTTCGCGGACATGATCTTAGTACTCTGCCAGGGGCAAACGCAGGATTTTGAGTGGTGGCTGAGAGAGGGAGAGAAGGAAAGAGGGAGGGGGAGAGAAACAGAGGGAAAGAGAGGGGAAGGTTGACAGAGGGAAGGTGAGAGACATATGGCCTTATTCAGACCCGCTCGCAAGCGGGTCGATGGTCCCCACTGCGCAAGCCGGAGCCGGCATGCGCGAGACCCGGCCGGCGACGGGCACTCCATCGCTACGGGTCTCGCACCAAAGCGGGGCAGCTGTCGATGGTGATTGACAGCTTGCCCCGTTTTGGTGTCTGGCAGGGGGGGGTGGCTGGGCAAACGGAGGCGTTCCTGCAGGAATAAACAAAATATCTACAGTCGCACAAGAATCATTATTTCTCAATCAGATAGAACAATAGAAGCCTCATATCATATATATCAAGAAAGTCAAACAATTATTTGATTGAGGGGTGCTACCACTGACCTCTATATCACATATACAGGAAAAGAAAGACAGAAATGAAATGTCATGCGAGATGTAGTTCTCCCAGCATTACAGGGGGGGGGGGGGGGGTCACTCACACACACACGCAAACACTCACTCATACACTCACATACTCACCCTGCTGCAGAAGAGCCGGCTCCCGATGCTGGATGCAGAAGACACCGCTTCGGAAGGTGGGTAATTAAGGACTAATTAAGCTAATTGGAAATTTCCAATAGCTTATTTAGTCCTCAGGTGGGGGTGCCGCCGGGGTCCCAGAGCAAGTCCCGCTCATGATTATAGGAAAAAAATCAGACTTGCTTTGGAGGTGCGAGAAAAAAGACACGTTGAAATCACTGCGTCCCGTTTTCAGTCACCTTATTGAATAGCAAAACCTTGCGGCTGCAGGAGAGACCCTGCGCCGCTGGGTTTTTTAATTTTCACGCCAGCAATTGGATATGGAAGTGGGTGATTCATCAGTGGCGCCATTAGCACAAATAAAGTTGGCCATACACGGCCAGATAAAATGCCTGCCAGACCGACAAACATTTTATATGGCCGGCTGCCAGCCGCTGATGCCCCCGGCATACACTGTGAGATTTCTCTCAGTGTATTCGGCCGACATCTGCGCTCCACCCCCGGGGGAGGAGACATTGCCCTGTTCCTTCCATAGGAAGGAACACAGGAAATTTCTGTCTGTCGGCCGCGGCTGGGCATACACTGCCTGTTGTGGCCGACAGATTACCTCTAAATATTGCATCGGACGGGCATGCTGGACAATCCAGCATGCCTGACCAAGCAATATTTAACCCTCGGTTGCTCTCCCACAATCTACAATTACCGTGGCGATCCGCGGATATCGGGCGGATCGGCTCGATAATTGTAGCGTGTATGGCCAGCTTTAGTGTGCTTTTTCCAACTCCAGCATGTACGATATCAGTGCTGTAAGGGAGGATTGGACAAAATCTACAAATGCATGGACATATACAACTTTTTTTTGTTTTTGATTTACTTTAAGTGAGCTGATTTGTGACATATGGAAATTTGCAGCTGTACCTGGTATATATAAGATTATGCACATCTAAATCTTTTTTATGGGCATATATAGAATAGTGGTGAATTTATACTTTTATGGTGAGATTTTTAAGAGTATGTTGTAGCTACAGTTTATTGAAACATTTTATTGTTATTGAACTACATATTGGCTGCTTAAATAAGTTATATTTATATATAATATGTGTGTGTTTTCATTACCATGCTAGAGCGCTGTGTGTTACTTGTATTTATTTGTTTTTTTTTGGGCATGCTATCTAACACAGCTGCAAAGTATCGGTAACTGGAAAAGATCTCCTTCTCAGCGCCTGGGATTCCACTCTATTACATTAGTCAGCTAAATGATACCTGGACTTAAGGGGAAATTCAGTTAGACTCGTTAATTTAACAGGTGTGAAAAAGGGTGGTAACCTTGGGCGTTAAAGCCGGTAGCCTCGGGCATTCACATAGAGCATCCTTTTTAACATCAGTTAAATTAATGTGCGTTAACACATAGGATCCGTGATAAGTTCACAGACCTAGCCTCTTCACCCGTTAGCAGGCAATTTATCGGGGACTTTTCGGGTCTGATCAGATCTGAAGAGAAAAGGTTAAGACAAAAGGTTAGAATAAATAATTACACTTGTCTTTACTTGGCTATCTTTGTTTCTTGTTTTGTAAATAATTACACTTTTCTTTACCTGGTTATCTTTGTTTCTTGTTTTGTATCTTTTTGTATCCAAATATGTTTCATTTGTTACACTGTTTGACATTTTGCTACATATACAGCATGTGATATTAAGTCATTGGCCATGTTGATGCTGCCATCAAAAAAAAAGAAAAGCTAATTATTCACCTTAACTTTTAAGAACACACTATTAAAAATGTTATGGAAATCATTGAATTATTAAACACAAACTTAATATTGACAAATAAGGACACTGTGTTGTAGGAGCGGAATGTTGAGGCTGTGCGAGGTGCTAAGGATGAACGTGTTAGAGAGATTCGCAACGCTGTGGAGATGATGATTGCCAGACTCGACACTCAACTCAAGAACAAACTCATCACACTCATGGGTATGGCATAAAGTGGTGGAAGCAGGACTTCAAATTAGGGGTGAGCGGATTCGGTTCTACTCTGTTCCGTTCGGATTTAAAAACTGAATCTTATTGGGTATCAGCTGTCACGAGTTTTGGATAGCCAATAAGATTCGGTTTTTAAAACCGAACGGAACCGAGTATAATCGAATCCGCTCACCCCTACTTCAAATAAAATGCTTGAAATTGAACAAAAATAGATAATGTCAAGCAAATGCTGATATATTTGTATAGCTCTCAAGATCAATATTATATTTACCACATTGTGCTTTCGTAGTCTAAAATCTAGGCTTTTTCTGTTATAATTAATTTGGAATCACTGTACCTGGTCACTGGTGAGCCATAGTTTGCCTTTACTAGAACCTTGCACATTTAAATATGCATATTTTTTTTTTTTTTTTTATAATTTGGTCCGCTTAGTTTTCTGTACTTTCTATGCAACCTATCAACAGGGGCAAACACAGGATTTCTAGAGGGGTTTCCAAATGCTTGATTTCTACTTCAGGGTCCATAGTGGTCCACAGGGTTGACCTTGGGGTATAGCTGGATCTGCATCCATGGGCACCACGCAGTTAAAGCTTTAGCTGCTCCCAGGATGCACTTGGGTCCGTCGTCCTCTATACCCTGCCCCCGAGCCACAGCACCTCAGTTTGAGTTGGTGCCCGGCCGGAGTCGGGTCACCTGCGCAGGGGGGCTGCAGGAGCAGCCCCCAAAAGCTTTCTATTTAAAAAAAAAAAAAAAAAAGAGCCTGTTAGATTTTTCTTTTAAAACAGAGGCTCTAGTGTGGCAGCGACGGGCTGTCTATGCAGACGCCCACGCTGCCGCTCTCCTTCCCCGCTGGCGCTGCGACGCCAGTACTCCACGGGGGATCGTGGTGGGGGGGGGGTGCCAGAGTCCGTACTAGCCGGACCCTGGGTCCCTCCCTGGACTGCTGCCGGAGTCGCCGGGGATAAGGTAAGCCGCAAGTCGCCGATTAGCGGCGGCTCGCGGGTATTGCCTGCACATGCAGTCCTTTGCCCCCGGTCCTAGGGGACAGACCGGATGCCGCTAGCGGTGGCGGCGGGCTCCCCCTCTGAGGAGGAATACCCCGTGGGACCACTAGACCACCAGGGATATATTGGCAAGCGGGAAGCCGGCAAGCCCTGGGGTTAATAGGCTAGCCAGGGGAGGAAGCCTTCCCTGTATAGCGGCTCCTCAGCTCAGCGCGCCTTTCAGCGCGCAGTCTGGCGTCGCTGAGCTGCAGACTCTTCGGCCACTCCTCCGTATCTGGACGACCTCCTGTTGCTGGCAAGCTCCCCGGAGGTACTGCTTCAACATCTCCACCTGACGATCGCTTGCCTGCAAGCACACGGGTGGTTGATAAATTGGAAAAAGTCCTCCCTGATTCCATCACAGCGGATGGTTCATTTGGGAGCCCTGCTGGATTCGCGTCAGCAAAGGATCTTCCTGACTCCGGAGAAGGTCGCCTCCCTACAGCTGCGGATACGCAGTTTCCTGAGCAGTTGCCGCCTCTCGGTCCACTCGGCTATGAGAGTCCTGGGGTCCATGGTGTCGACATTCGACATGGTGGAATTTGCCCAGTTCCATTCCCGGCCCCTGCAGGGGCTGATTCTATCGGAATGGAACGGGTTACCTCACCGGATCCGCTCTCAGGTGCTGGTGTTGTCTCCGGACGTTCGGCAATCTTTGGCTTGGTGGCTTCAGACAGCTCATCTGGTCGAGGGGCGCCCCTTTTGGATCCCGGACTGGGTCCTGCTCACGACGGATGCCAGTCTCCGGGGTTGGGGGGCAGTGACCGGCTCATGGTCTCTCCAGGGTCGTTGGTCTGCGGAAGAAGCACTTCTTCCCATCAACATCCTGGAACTGCGGGCAGTATACAGGGCCCTGCAGTCGTCCGGCCCCGCTCTTCACGGAAGGGCGGTACAGGTGCAGTCCGACAACGCCACCACGGTGGCGTATATCAACTACCAAGGAGGAACTCGCAGTCGGGCAGCGATGTCGGAGGTGTCTCGCATCCTGACTTGGGCGGAGGGTCACATTCCAGCGATATCGGCGGTCTTCATCCCCGGAGTCCTCAATTGGGAAGCTGACTTCCTCAGCCGTCACGACGTGCATCCCGGGGAATGGTCGCTTCACCCAGAGGTGTTTCAGCTACTCGTGGACAGGTGGGGACTGCCGGAGCTGGACTTGATGGCCTCCCGTCACAATCACAAGTTGCCCGTTTACGGGTCAAGGACAAGAGACGCAGGCGCAAGTCTGGTGGACGCGCTGTCGGTGAAATGGACGTTTCACCTGGCGTATCTGTTTCCTCCGATATCCCTACTTCCTCGGGTTCTGCGGAAATTCAAGCAGGACCGCGGCACGCTCGTGCTGGTGGCTCCGGCGTGGCCCAGACGTCCTTGGTACTCCGATCTCAGGAGCCTCTCCTTCGACGCTCCGTACCTTCTTCCTCAGCGTTGGGACCTGTTGTCTCAGGGGCCCTGCCTTTACCCGGATCTGGGTCGGCTGTCTTTGACGGCGTGGCTCTTGAGACAGCCGTCTTGAGGTCTCAGGGCTTCTCCAGTTCGGTTATTGGTACCATGCTCAGGGCACGCAAGCCTGCTTCAGCACGGATTTATTACAGGGTGTGGCACACTTACTTTCAGTGGTGTGAGTCCAGACATTATGATCCTCAGGTGTTCCGAGTTTCTAGGATCTTGGAATTTCTTCAATCAGGATTGGACCTCGGCTTACGCCTTGCATCTTTGAAGGTTCATGTGTCCGCCTTGTCCGTGTGGTTTCAACGGCGGATTGCAATACTGCCGGATGTTCACACCTTTTTCCAAGGTGTTCTCAGGATCCAGCCTCCCTTTGTGCCTCCTGTGGCTCCTTGGGACTTGGCGGTGGTTCTACGGGTCCAGCAGGGTCCTCCGTTTCAGCCTCTTGAGTCGGTGGACCTCAAGTGGCTGACATTTAAGACTGTTTTTCTCCTGGCAATTGCTTCGGCCAGGAGGGTGTCTGAATTGGGGGCGCTTTCCTGTCGCCCTCCTTTCCTGATTTTTCACCAGGACACAGCGGTGCTCCGCACTCGTCCTGAGTTTTTGCCCAAAGTGGTCTCGAAGTTCCACATTAATCAGGAACTTGTTGTGCCAGCTTTTCAGTCCCCTGATCTTTCAGCTGGTGAGACTTCCTTAGATGTGGTCCGGGCGCTTAGAATCTATGTGGACCGGACGGCTTCGGTTAGGAAGTCTGATTCCTTGTTTATCCTCTTTGGTTTTCACAAGAGGGGTTGGCCTGCCAACAAACAAACGTTAGCCCGTTGGCTTCGTTCCGTTATTTGTGAGGCTTATGCACAGGAGGGTTTACCTGTGCCAGCCTCTGTTAAGGCTCATTCCACTCGTTCTGTGGGTCCCTCTTGGGCTGCTAGACGTGGCGCTTCTGCTGTTCAACTGTGTAAGGCGGCCACTTGGTCTTCAATTCAAACGTTTTTACGTTTTTGAGGTTCTATGCGTTTGACACCTTCGCCTCTCAGGATGCATCCTTTGGGCGCCGGGTGCTCCTTTCAGCACAGGAGCGTCCCCGCCCTTAGTTGAACTGCTTTGGGACATCCCCAAGGTCAACCCTGTGGACCCCCTATGGACCCTGAAGTAGAAAACAAGAGATATGGTAAGAACTTACCTTTGTTATCTCTGTTTCTACGAAGTCCATAGGGTCCACAGGGCACCCGCCCTGACGCACCTGGCTTCAAATGGGCTGTGTGGCTGGTCACCGGTTTTCTGTCTCCCATTTCTGTGAGTATGGTTTCTTGTGTGTTCCAGTCTTCCTTCTCTCTATTTAGTCTCCTCCTCCGGCCTTGGCTGCTTACCAACTGAGGTGCTGTGGCTCGGGGGCGGGGTATAGAGGAGGACGGACCCAAGTGCATCCTGGGAGCAGCTAAAGCTTTAACTGCGTGGTGCCCATGGATCCAGATCCAGCTATACCCCAAGGTCAACCCTGTGGACCCTATGGACTTCGTAGAAACAGAGATAACAAAGGTAAGTTCTTACCATATCTCTTGTTTTTAAGGGTGAGTGTGGCAAACCCATGAAGAGTGGCATATATAGCACTTAAGCTATTATCTGCTGCTTACAGAGTGCAGTGTATGTAATATTTCAGACATATAGAGCGATCATGGTAAGCCATTAAATGCAGCAGCAGGGCCAGCCCATCTGAGGTGAATGGTCCGTCCCCCCCCCCACCGATGGATGTGGGCACCATTCCACAATCATTTGCCTATGATCCGCTAACTAACAGTAATAAAGCCATGTGTATTCATTTTCCAGCAAGATTGGAGTTAAAAGACAACATTTTGGAGTGCAGAGAACAACTTGAATTTCGTATTTCCCCATACAACAAAGTTGGCCAAAAAGCTAATGCAATGCAAAACTAATTTGACCACTAACCAGCAGAATTAGACTCTCAACTAATGCCACTAAACTAGCATTTTCTATCATCACCTTATAATCTGACTAGCCAATCATTGGTTTCCCTGCCAACCTGTGCAGTAAGAGTGCAGCTTGCCCATTTGGGATCGAGAGGCAGCCAGTACTGTGATTAGCTAGGCTTCTGGGTCCCACTGATTGCCAGAGATCAGAGATTCAGCCAGCGTATTTACTAGTCAGCACTGGCTGCTCTCTGGTCCCGAAAATACATTGTTGCTGAGCATATCTCACAGACTTTAGGAAGTGGAGCTGTATACGTAAAATACAAAAAAATGGTGATGCTGGTGTACAACTGTGACTTGATGCTAATTTCCTCTTTAGGCCAGAAAACCTCTCTGACGCAAGAAACTGAGCTACTGGAATCACTATTGCAAGAAGTAGAGCATCAGGTGAATGATGAAACATTTTTTTTGATACTGTATTAGTATTACTGTTATTTTTATAGTAACAATATACATTTTACAGTAAATTGTTCTTTTGAGTTATTTTACTAAGTTTGAGTAAATTGATTTGGTTGTGGACAAGTCCACCCAACATGTTTTTGCAGGGTTTTTTTTCCCTTTTTTTATTTTACTTCATTATGTGCAGTCAAGTTTAGGTGACCAGTCTTCTTATAGGCCAGAGAACAGATGTTTGAGCATTTTTTGCCATGATCTTCTACGACAGAACCAATTCCTCTCTTAATGCTGCACATGCCCTGTTTAATTGTGTGAAGATTGTGTGACCATGGTTGAGGAATCTGAAATGAAGTGCTTATAGCTAGAATACAGAACTCTTGCTTTTCTCACGTCTAGAGTTTGGAAGATATTCATTCCAAATTGGTTGATCTTTTCAGCCTATTCTTAGCTTGCTTCAATACGGATTAGACAAGGGCCTTGCTCTCACTGTTTTAAAGGTTTTAACTATGTTTAGTATTATGAATACTTGAATAGCATAAAATAATCTTTATTATATTTTTATCATGCAATGAAAATAATCCATCCTCTTTTAAGATATTTGTCCTGGATTCCTCAATGCCTGATATTATATGATTCTTTACAAGATGTCTCCCTCAAGTGTCTCACACATAGGGGCCGATTCTGAGTAGCATGCCATGTTCACATAAATAAGCAAATTTTTTGCGACTGTGTGTGCTCTTAAATCACCAAAAAGTTGCACAGCCCATGCATCCCATGGTGTCTGCATACATAGTCCCAGGACTGATTGAGCCACTTTGGGTTGTATTGGGCATTTCTGGGCGTGGCTAAACAGACTTTTGAACATATCACGTCTGTGTGTTATGGGAGTGTCGCAGAAGTGGTTGCAATCTTAGACACTTAATCGCGTCCATCAGAGACCATAATCTGCCAGATACAGCTCATGGAATGTGATGGCTACAAGTCCCAATGGGGCTTCCCATGGTTGCAACTTCAGACGCTCAAAGTGGAAGTCACAGCACTTGCGCATTCAAATGCACGCTGATGTACCCGGGGAAGGGCTTTTACCAGTATTAGCATTTAGTATTAAAGTATTACCAGTATTAGCATTTAGTATTAAAGTATTACCGGTATTAGCAAAAAATGCTAAAGCTGTGCAGCAGCGTGCAACTCAGCCCATTAAGGTGTTGTTTCTGGCAGCATTCGCGACATGGCCTATCATGTAAGGTGCTGTTTTTTGAACATTTTACAGTATATAGGCAAATTGGTGTTGCAAACTAATCCTACTTAATTAATTTCCTATTTTTTTTTTTTATCTTGGAGACATGTATACGATCTCTGTGGGCAGGAAGCTTACAACAGGGAGGAATGATCTCTTAGGGCAGGGGTGGCGAAGACCATTTTGATATATATAACATTACTCGCTGGCCCGATGCAGTCCACATCCCCTCTGTGTGATGTCACAAGGGGGACGGGCCACAATCGCTGGTGATTACAGCAATGCCCGGAGCATCCTGAGGATGCTCCAGGGAGCAGTAAGGGCAGCGGTGTGACCATCTGAAGCGTCCTCAGGACGTCCCAGGCAACGCTGCTGCATAGATTCTGGCTGCACGGTGCCATTCTAGGCACCCTGCTAGCCAGATGAGGCTAAAAAAAAAGCTCAGAGGACCAGACCAAATGATTCCGGGGGCCTTATACGGCCGACGTGCCTGAGGTTCCCCATCCCTGTCTTAGGGCAATTTCCATTTACCTCTCTGAGTGAAAGTATTCAGAAAGACGAATCAACTTTTTGTCCTTACCATAGGATTGCCTCCTGGGCATGCTACATACAAACATAATATGGCGAGATGGATCAGGAATGTTGTTTCACAGTCTTATAAGAGAAATGAATGTGTGGTGCCAGAAATTCTAAGCTCACATTCTACAAGGGTTCGCGGGGCTCAGGCCACAGTCGACGATATCTTTAAGGCTATAGTGTGGTCACATCTTCATACCTATTTCAAACATTATCTCCTGCTGATACTCATTTTGTAAGGAAAATCCTTCAGTAAAATAAAAAATGTGCACGTTCGTGTGTTGATTGTGCTTGAGCCCACCCAATTGTTTCTCGTATTGTTATGATACATTACTTTTGTAAATTGTTTGTAACAATCATTAACTTTCATTTCTTTGATATATTTCATGGCAGCTCAATATTCCTACCCCAGCTCTTTGTTTTAAGTTCACACTATGGGGCATATCCAATTAGGAATGAGTGTACCAAAAATCTTGCACCTGCTGAGTTTTTCCTGCAGGTCTGAGGTTTTTGGTGTTCAGTGCACACACTACACTACCCCTAACTCTGCACCCGCTCCCTGCACACACTACACTACCCCTAACTCTGCACATGCTCCCTGCACACACTACACTACCTCTAACCCTGCTCCCATGGAATTTTGCTCACAAAACCCTCCCCTAACCAATTTTTTTTTTTTAATTGGATAACCTGAGTATTGGGAGTGCACATACCCACGATAAGCCAAAATTGATTGCGAGGTCCGCATAAAACTTCTCGGCCAATTGGATATGCCCCTCTGTATGCCTTCTGGAGGTATTTCTTTTCCTGGCTCTAATATGAGTTGGAAGTAATCCCATTCATGTATACTACCATGAAGTGTTTCAAAGAAATTTAATTTAAGGCAAATCTTTCATATCATTCTGAGTGGGTTTTGAGACAACAGTATGTTGTACAGATGCGTGACATCTGAACATACACAATTTTACATCAACTGTGTTTTTTCCTAACTGCCTTGCAGTGAGCTCTCAGCAGCCACATGCGTATAACTGATCTGGGAGTAGTTGTCCAATGAAACTTGTAAACCTGGTAACTGACCCTCTTCTTGTTGTTTAAATAAACTGGTCAAAGATGGTGCAATACAGGTGATAACAGCTGGATGCATTTCGCTGTGGCAAGCACCCCACAGCTTCTTCAGAAGCAAATATTATAATCCATAACCCTTATATACTTATTAGATGCATGGGCAGCACTTGTGTAAATATTAGGATGAACAAACATCAAGCTGTTAATATAGTTATTCATAGATATGAATATCTCACACTTACTAATATAAGTATTCACGTACATAAATACAGATATACTGTTCCTTTATTTAAATGTAAATGGCACTGTCCGTGTCCGTTCTCCATAGTCACATCATATAAACAATATACAAGTGACTAATCTGACCAAGCAAGAAGCGGACACAATTTTCTGTTTATAAGCCAGTCACATGACTCGAATTTAATGATGTGATTGGTTTCACAATAAAGGACAACCACCTTGGTATCCCCTTACATCCATGCTGGCTGATTCTCCAGATCTTCCTCTATATGGATGAGCTTTACTGTTACTATTCATATGCAGTTTCATTCTTAAGATGTGAATGTGATTTTCTTTATCATAAGAAAGTATCATTTGATTTCTTGATTTTCTTTGTTGGACCCATTTTGTTATTTAGGAATAGTAAAACTGTGTATTGAGTGACACTTAGGGGCCGATTTAAAGAAAACCTCCAGAAAAATTAGATGTCATAATTTTCTATTTGAAAACCTCTAAATACAATTTTGTTCTTTGGGAGTAGCGTTGTACTGCACTGTCCCAACATTTTTGCCTTTTTAGAATAAGATTTTACCATACTTTTCACCTAGTCTGGAGCTTGCAAACTAAAATCAATGTTAACTCCCATTGAGGCCTGCATTAGCTCAATGTGTATTCTTAATTAAATGGCAAACTGTCATGGCTGCAGATTTTTAGCCCACATTAAGCGATTTTCGCCCAACTAGTGGCTAATTGTATTGGCCCCTTACCTGTTATGATCAGGTCAGTAAACCATGCCAGCATCCGCTCTATAGTGCCACCTGCTTAACTTTGGTTCAAGCTCTTATTTTGTTCACGCTAGACTCTCAACTAGCAGAGAAGCTTAATGCTAAATATTATCATGCCAGACCTAGACTGAACTAATGCAATTTTATCTGTAGATTTTCTAATGTAAATCCTAATTTGAATTAGTCTTTATTCTCATGGAAATAGATGAAGATTATTTTATGTGAATAAAAAGGGAGATGAATTTGGTTAATAGTGTAAATTCAAATTATGGGCAATTAGTTTTGCGTACACGATAAAGTTTTGCCTGCCGGACTTTTCGCCTACATCGCGTATTTTAGCCGTGGAAACTTATCGTACGCGTACCCGCGATTCGCCCTATTCAATTCCAAAAGACACGAAAACGGCGACACGCAATGGCAGAACATGGCGGAAAGTGGTGTCAGAATCGGGGAAGTCAATCTGAACCCCCCCCCCCCAAAAAGATGCATAAACATTGGGGATCAATGTAGTAGTGCCCGATTAGCCCCAATTAAACGGGGGTACTTAAGTTGGTACAATTGCCTCTAATTAGCATCTTCGCACAAGTGGTGAAAAATAGCATTAAGAAGGGTTTTTTTTGGAGAAAATAAGTAGTCCTGTCAAATTTGGGGTACTTGAAAATGGGCGCAAGCATATTTAAAAGTCGCTAAAGTGAAGTTATTAAAAAAATGTACCTTAGACAAACACCCGCAATCAAAAAAACAACTCACCGATACTTGCAGACCCCCAAAAAGTCTATTTCGCTACTTTTTATGTTTGTACCCCCACTTTGTACTTTTTCACCCCCAAATTCAAGCTACTTTTTATGGGTGTCCTCTACTTTTTTTTTTTTTTTGTGGGCCTGTTCCAAGGGTTCTGAGTGGTTTCCCCAACTTTGCACCCCTAAATAAAAATGTTACACTTTTTTTCTCCTGCTATTCAGAGGCAAATCTTTTTCGCCTATTACATTGCTTTGCATTTTCGCGTATGCGAAAATCGGATGGAATTGAATACAGAGAGAGGTTTTCGACAGGCGAAAAGTCGCAATCGGCAATACTTTTTCGCGGATCTCGGGTTTTTGCTTCTAATTGATTTCGGGCCTATGTGTGAGAATGTACCTTTTAAAAAAAAAACATACATACATACACCAAAGATCAGCCCAGCACTCCAAGGACAAAACTTTAACTTGCTGCGGTGCTCTCCTTAGGATATCATGATTCCCATAAATAGAAAGCGGTTTGTAGGCGGCACTCATCAATAGAAATAAAACGTCCTTTAATCCAGCGGCGTTTTGGGGTAACCCCCTGTCTCATATATATATATATATATATCTATCTATATATATATATATATATATATATATATATATCTCTCTCTCTCTCTCTCTCTCTCTCTCTCTCTCTCTCTCTCTCTCTCTCTCTCTCTCTCTCTCTCTCTCTTCTCTCTCTCCTCTCTCTCTCTCTCTCTCTCTCTCTCCTCTCTCTCTCTCTCTCTCTCTCTCTCTCTCTCTCCTCTCTCTCCTCTCCCCTCTCCTCCTCCACCTCTCTCTCCCCCCCCCCCCCCCCCCCCCCCCCCCCCCCTTACTCCCACATGTAGTCACATTCTCCACTAAGCTCCAGTGCTTCAGACTGTCTTTAAAGACGCTCATGTTCATCAAAGTCTCATAACACACATTCTTTCTGAGTCGTCTTGTCTCATGCTTCACCATTAGATTGTAAGCTTTCACAAACAGAGCCCTCCTTCCACTTGTCTGCTCCCATCCCCTGTGATATTATGCACAATATCTTCAATTTGCCTGTTATGACTTTTGCTGGCCATACACTCTGTAATTATCGGGACGATCCGCCCGATATCGGCAGATCGCCGCGATAATTGCAGCGTGTATGCGGGCGACCGAGGGTTAAATATTGCTCGGTCGGGCATGCTGGATTGTCCAGCATGCCCGTCCGATGCGATATTTACCCGGGAAACTGTCGGCCGCATCGGGCAGTGTATGCCCAGCGCGGCCGACAGACAGACATTTCCTGTGTTCCTTCCTACGGAAGGAACAGGGAAATGTCTCCTCCCCCGGGGGCGGAGCGCGGATGTCGGGATATACACTGTGAGATTTCTCTCACAGTGTATGCCGGCGACATCTGCGGCTGGCAGCCGGCCAGATAAAATGTCTGTCGGTCTGACAGACATTTTATCTGGCAGTGTATGCCCAGCATTTGTTATATGCTCTTCTTCTCCATTGTATGGCTCTGCAGGTTTTTCTGGTTCTTTATAAATAAACAATCATAATATTTATGTGGTCTGCTCCATGTACTACATAGATTAAGATTTCCTTGGATCATTTGATGATTTTTTACATTTAAAATGATTGGTAGTCTGTAAATTTTTTATTTTTTTTTCTCTTTCCACAGCTTCGATCCTGCAGTAAAAGCGAGCTTATCTCTAAGAGTCCAGAAATTCTAATGATGTTTCAGCAAGTTCACAGGAAACCCATGGCTTCTTTCGTCACCCACCCCCAGTCCCACCAGATTTCACTAGGTACCAAATTGGATTTGTTCATTAACATACTCTGTTACTCTAGTGGATTATTACTATGAATGCACTCTAGTGAGTCTATTTACTAAGCAGTGTTAGGAGACAGAGTGAAAAGTGATAAGGTGCCAGCCAATCAGCTCCCAACTGTCATTTTTCAAACACAGCCTGTGAGATGGCAGTTGGGAGCTGATTGGTTGGCAACTTATCACTTTCTTATCACTTTTCACTCTGTCTCCTAACACTGCTTAGTAAGTAGACCCCCTAGATCTTTTTGCTTTTCAGACTTGATAAGCTGGGAAAATGGTTAAAATACCTGAAAACAAACACACAATGAGGTTTTCCACATGCTTTTTGGTGTTAAAGGAACACAACGGCCATAGTGACTTCTAAATCTGTAGTTCTAGTCAACAGTTTCCTTTTAACTTTCAGTAAGAATTTGCATGCTGCAAAACTCAAATGAGACTTTAGAAGAGCATCTTTAGCTTTATCGCAAGTGTATAGGAATGGGTTACAGTATTTTCCTTTCTTCATCACCTTGCCAGGATCTTTGCTTAAATTATTGTGCCAGGCTTCTCGCGCCACATAGCGTAAAAGAGATAGGTGTATGAGAACACGTATGTATTCCAAATGGTAAATGTAGTAAAGAAATACCTTCAGGAAACTACTGTGCATTCCAGGCCTGGGTTAGAAAAGTAAATGACTCTTCATTTTATGCTGTAGGTTGACTAGCTTTCATGATGGTACTGTATGTATTATATTATTTCTATACAGTTTTTTCATATCATTCAAGACTGGCTAACTAGCAAAATAAAGTAAAAAAAAATCCATCATCAACCTTGAACTGTTTTTTTGGTGATGTTTAGAAAATACAACTCCAAACATTTCAATAAAAACAAAAACTTCTTAAATTATTATTATTATTATTTTTTAAGTTGTATAGCTAACCGAACGCTATGATCTAAAGCACAGGTTCTCAAACTCGGTCCTCAGGACCCCAAACAGTGCATGTTTTGCAGGTCTCCTCACATAATTACTAGTGAAATAATTAGCTGCACCTGTTGATCTTTTAAAACATGTCAGTGAGTAATGAATACACCTGTGCACCTTCTGGGTGACCTGGAAAAAGTGAACTGTGTGGGGTCCTGAGGACCGAGTTTGAGAACCACTGATCTAAAGAATATAAATCTTCTGAAGAAAGGCCAAGAAAAGCCTCAACAATAATTGGGTTTACAATAGGCCTTGATCAATGTTTAGCTTGCTTCACCGAAGATCGGTCTGGTCATAGGTACTGTTGGTCCAAGATAATGACTCTATTGCCTGCTTAACCCTCTGGATGTTAGTCACATCCATCAAAAAGGTGTTATTGATCTTCTAAAGCTGGGTACACATTAAAGGATATGTGTACCCAACGATTATGGGCGACTGCAAGGGCGACCGGCTGACATATCGGGCGACCGGTACACATCCGGTGCCTGACTGCCCGATATGTCTGCCCCTGCCGCATTCCGCGGGATGTGGTCGTCAGTCTCATTGTCAAATTGAGCTGCATGTACGTGTGACCTGACGATATGACGACCAAATGGGAGCGCGCATGGCCCGACATGGAGCATACACATTAAACGATATTGACAATATATCGGACTGATCTGTCAGATTGGCCGAAATATCGTCTAATGTGACTATGCCACTCAGAGACTATGACACTCGGCTTGTCCCAGCTCTGAGCTCTCACTCTCACCGCCAGGGCGTATATCTGGTTTTGGTGGCTCGGGCACTTAGGCAAAAGGTTGAACTAGAAAAATAAAAACCTCACAACTGGCAACTGAGAAAGGGCTGTTTGGTGCAGCTGCCGAAAAGACGAGTGAGGACACCTCTGTATTGGGGGGGAAAAGTAGTAATCCATAACTATAGTGTAAAGATTACTTCAAGCACATACTCTAAAGAAAATGTTTCTAATGGAGGACAGAAGGTCTTTGGAGTAATGAAAAGCTCTGAAGGGTGATGGGGACCATAATATGTATCTAGATTTGATAATTACTATAAATTGTATTTAAAGAGACCCCCCCCCCCCCCCTGAAAAACAAGAAAACATTTTTAACTTAAACAAATGTGTCCTTTAATACTTCACCACCTTCCACAAATGAAGAATCTATGTGCAGCTTATATTGGGTACACACTAGATGATCTGTCGTCTGATCCGGCAGATCGGACTGTCCTACCGGGCACATCATATAGTGTGTACCTGCAATGTCGCTCACGATGCGCTCTCTGGAGCGCATCGTCCATCGCTACATCCTCCGTCGGCCCTACATGCAGGCTCGACAGGGGATGTCATTAGCGAGGGCCATGCTGCTGAATGCAGCATGGACAGCATGGTCCCCTCCGTCGCTGCCAACATCGGCAAGTGTGTATGCACTAGCCGATGCCGGGTCCTGTCGCTGAAGATGTCGGGCACGCTAGACATTGTCTTGTGTGTACCCGGCTCTACTCTTACATCTTCTGCTATGTCATAGGTGATAAGTCCGCAAATACCTGTGGCATGATTTCACCCACAATTGTTCCCATGCTGCACTTGCCACTTCTTATTTGGTTTGAAAATAATAAAGATGGAACACCTTGTGAGGCTGCTCATCAAGAATCTGAGGAAGGCAGTGGGCTCTGTGAGCACTTACTATCAAACTCTACAGGATTATGATCATGCAGCAGGGAATATGAGTGACATGGAAAATCTTGTCAAATCTACTGTCTGTGTAGGCTAATCATGCATTGGATGACAAGGGGGACCATCAGGGTAGTTGAAGACTTAGGGGCCAGAGCTAACTCTTACAATGACCATCTTGGGTTTGCTCCAAGATACCCACCGATTAACCCCCCAACCCCTTTTTTTTCATTAATAAGTGTTCTTTAAAATTCTGCTTAGGAAGAATGCATTTCATTTTGTTACTTTACTATAGGGAAGTGCAGAAGCCTGATTCGGAGTGACAGTCTCCTACAGATATTTTTTTAGATATGTGGAGTCACACTGGAGGCAAAGTAGATTTTGTAAAACTAAGCCTACCTAGTATATTGTGGATTATCATTAGAACCTGTGTCATACCGATGTAGCAAGCATTAACATGACACCTGGGATTTTAACTTATTACATTGTTTGTTTTACCACAATGTTTTACATAATGATAATGTAACGATCTCCAATATTTAATACTCTGGTAGGGGAATTCAGTATGGAGCGAAAACTCAGTTTTTGCGTTAATATCGCACCTATGACGTCATTATCGCAGGTTTTACTTTTACACCGTATTCAATTTCAAAGACTTTTTCGCAGGTTCGAAAAGCCTTTGAAAAAAAACGGGGATAACTTTTCACCACTGAATAGGTGGCGAAAAAAAGTGCAGAATTGCGGTTTAGGGGTGCAGGCTTAAAAAAAAAATAGCCTGCACCCCATGGAATGACATTTAAAAAATAACTGTGTCAATAAAAGTAAAAAAAAAAAAATAGGGACACCCCAAAATTATTTAAAAAATTAAGGTGAAAAAAAAAAAAAGGGAGAAAATTGTTTAACAATAGGGAAATGGGTTCAGGGCTATTCTGCATGTATGCGGCAGGTGTTTTCTAGAATAGATTTATAGCGGCAGGTGCACAAATGCAGAATTTTTAAAAACTTACTTTAGAGACATCAAAATATGCTAGTACCCATTTTCACGTACCCCAAATTTGATGGGACCACTTAAAAAAACGAAAAAAATAACCTAAGTGCTCTTCTGCAACACTTCTTCAATGTTGGGAAAAAAACACCTGCTGCGGCTATTTAAATCTCCGACTTTCATTTACAGGCCAAAACGGGGGTACCCATAGTGATCCCCCATGTTTTTACAACTTTAGGGGGGTCCTACAATTTTTTTTAAGGAAAATTTCGTAACTTTACGCAAATCCCACTTCGCAGGCTCCCGTTTTCGTTAGCTTCATATTGAATATGGGGTTAAGCAGGCGCGCGCCCCAATACTTTATCCCAGGTAAAAGCTCCGATATGAAACGTAAACTTCGACAGGGAAGTTTAAGTTTCATATTGAATTCCCCTCTTGGGGTTAATATTCAATTAGCCCCAACCCCCCACCCCCCCACCTCCCTGTGGCCCAATCTCATTCCAGACTTGTGGATTTTCATATGCAGCCCTGAACCCAGTAGTTGCTATATCCAAAATAAAAGTGGAGGAGTATAATGGGATTGGAGTCACTCCAATCCTCCACCCATTATGCTACAATACAGTTTAATGAGTAATAATCATTGAAATAAGGACATTTAGTGTACAGTAGTCACGTACAGCATTGTGACCTCAAGTGGTTGGTGCTGACTACAGCTGGTCACATTTATTTCACATGGAGAAAAAAGAGGAAAAACGCAAATGCACACTCTAAGCACGAAGAATACTCATTATCAAAATATATATATATAATAAACTCCAACAATTAATATGCTTGTATAATAAGGTTCTTAGTACATGTTTGGCCAAAGATGTTTGTCCCTCATCAGGTGGGTCCCTAACATCCCTAATACTTAGATTATATAAATTCATCTAGGACTTGCCTGTAATAGTGCCCATTAAATGTGTGTACTGCAATGCAAAGGACCTAAACTAATTAAAATCACCTGGGGAAGGTGTGAGGAGTGCTATCCCAGGAGAAGTGGTCTCACCAACAAGTGTACCTTAAACACACACATACATAGGAAAAAGGGGAGCTGGGCTGCACATCCTAATTTAAACATAATAAGAGGTGCTACCATGTTGAGATTCCAACAATTAACATGATTGTATAATAAGGTTCTTAGTACACGTTTAGCCAAAGATGTTTTCCCACCTACCACTTCAAGGTGAACCTTATCAGGTGGGTCTCTAACACCCCTAATATTGACACATTATATAACACCATGTTAATTGTTGGAGTGTGTATATGTATGTGTATGTATGTGTATGTATATATATATATATTATAAATCCTCCAAAGACCAGCACTCCAACAACAAAAGAATGTATAACTTGCCTGGGTGTCCTCCCCCGGTATTGACCAAACAATCCGTATAGTATATGTGGCTGAATGTGTGGCACTCTCAGGACTTCTGAAAACACGAACGTGTAAATCACCAACAGGTCATCTTCATTGCCAACGTTTCAATCTCTCCTCTGGAGATTTTCCTCAGGGACCATTATGATATGCAAATATTCCAAAATACGGAATATTCCGATATCCAAAATACATCTGGTCCCAAGAATTTTGGATATGGGAGACTCAACCTGTAATGCAAATAACTGACCAATCATGTGGCAGCAACTCCATGCATTGAAGCAAGCGGACATGGTCAAATGATTAAATAGTTAAGATGAAACGCTGGAATGGGATAGAAATGTGATCTGAGTGATTAGGACCTCAGAATAATTTTGTGCCAGTTGGGGTCGTGTGAGCTCAGAAATTCATGAGCTCATGGGGAAGTCACACACAACACTCTGTAGAGTTTGCAGAGCATGGTGCACATCACAAAAAAAATGCATTATTAATGAGAGAGGGTCAGAGGAAGCTGGTCAGATTGGTTTAGACTGACAGGAAGACAGCAGTAACACAAATAACCATAATTACAACAGTGGTATGCAGAAGAACATCTCTAAACACATAGTACATTGAACCCTGAAGTGACTTGCTACAGCAGCAGACCACGTTTGGTTCCAATCTTATCAGCTAAAACACTCAATGGAGGGTATAATGAGCTTTGAGATTTTTCAGGCCAAGCAAAATTTCTCAATTTGTGCTGTGACATGCTGATATTAGGGTCAGAAGGGGGCGTAAACAACATGAATCCATGAGTCCATTGTGGTTCAGGCACGTGGTGGTGATGTGATGGTGTGGGGATTTTTTTATTGACGCACATTAGTACTTTAATACCAATATATCATTGATTAAATGTCACAGCATTCTTAAGTATTGTTGCTGTCCGTGTGCATCCCTTTATGGATACAGGCTACCCATTTCCAAATGGCTACAAGAAGGATAGAGCGCCATGTGACTAAGTGTATACTTGCACTGGTTCAACAAAAATGACAGTGTGTTCAGAATATTCCAATTGCTTTTTACAATCATCAGATCTCAATCCAATAGTGCACCTATGGGATGTGGTGGAATTGGAGATTTGCTGCATAAATGTGTGACTGTGTCATGCTGTCATGTCAGTATTTACCAGAATCTCGGAAAGATGTTTCCAGCACCACGTTGGAACCATCCTGCATGAAGTTTAGGCTTCTCTGGGGAAAGAGGATGTTCCTATTTAGTATTAGAAAGATTTACCTAATACCCATGGACACAGGTTGTGTGTGTGTAGACACGTGTATTTTTTGTGTGCTTGTTTGATCCCTGGGTGTGTTTGCATTTGTCATTTTAGTTGTGTACTGTCAAGCATAAGTTTATTATGTTGTTTTTATATAGTGCTTGCATATTTTACAGCACTTTACGGAGAACATTTAGTCATTCACATCCTTACCTGCCCCAATGGAGATTCTGATCTATGTATACTGCCATACATATACATACAATGGGGAATCAAACCCTCCGTATATAATGGAGCACAACAAAGTATAGTACAGACGATCAGACCAGCAGGCAGATGTTTTAAAACACTCAAAATATAGTTCACTTAATTCAGTGGAGTGTATTTAGGTATGTGTGTGTATATTTATTAGGGGTGAGCGGGTTCGGATTTCTGAAATCCGCCCCCCCCCGATCCGAGGCCGATCCGAGTCAGGCTCGACTTTTCCTGCCTGACTCGGATCTGAAATCGAGGCAAAACTTCATCATCCCGCCTTCCGGGTCTCGCGGGTTTTGGATTCTATATAAGGTACCCGCGTCGGCGCCATTTTCTCACTCTGCTGTGGACAGTGAAGAGGGAGGGTGGGAGTTAGGGCTGGGCTGTGTAGTGCAGTGCAGTGTAGTGTTGTGCTGTGCTGTGCTGCTGTTGTCCATAGGGGCTGTGTCCACTCCTCCAGTCCAAAGTCCATAGGGGCTGGCTGTGTTGTGCTGTGCTGCTGTTGTCCATAGGGGCTGTGTCCACTCCAAAGTCCTGTGCAGTGTCCTAGTCCTAAAGGGGTGCTGTAGTGTTGTCCAGGTAGTGCTCTGTCCATCATGGGTGCTCACCCCAAGTGCAAAAAAAAATATATATATTTTCTCTGTTTTTGTGAATTGTGTGCGCAGTAGCCGCACGTGCATCAACAAAGTAGTGCCAAGCGTGCGCCTGTGTCCCATAGGTAAAGGGCCAGCTGGCTTGACCGTTAAAGGGTGCTGTAACCCCCAAAGTGCACTCCAAAAAAAAAAAATATATATATTTTTTTGTGTTTGTGAATTGTGTGCGCAGTAGCCGCACATGCATCAACAAAGTAGCGCCAAGCGTGCGCCTGTGTCATAGGTAAAGGGCCGGCTGGCTTCACCGTTAAAGGGTGCTGTAACCCCCAAAGTGCACTCCAAACAAAATAAAAAAATATTTTCTGTGTTTGTGAATTGTGTGCACTGTGGCTGCACGTGCATCAACAAAGGAGCAGCGCCAAGCGTGCACCTGTGTCCCATAAGTCTGTTAAAGGGTGGTGTAACCCCCAAAGTGCTCCAAAAAATAAAAAACAATTTTTTTCTGTGTTTTTGACTTGTGTGCGATGTAGCTGCACGTGCATCAACACAGTAGCAGCGCCAAGCGTGCGCCTGTGTCATAAGTCAAGGGCCGGTTTGGACATCTGGTCCGGACTGAAGGACGTGCCAACAATTTCTGTCAAGTCTACTGTCACTGCATATGATACTGTCCTCAAAGCAGCAGCAACAAGTATGCGTCTGTCTTTTAAAGGGTGGTGTTACCCCCAAAGTGCGCTCCAACAAAATAAAATAATCTTTTTTTCTGTGTTTGTGTGTGAAATGTATGCGCAGTAGCCGCACCTGCATCCTCAAAGCAGCAGCGACAAGCGTGCGTCTGTCTGTTAAAGGGTGGTGTAACCCTCAAAGTGCGCTCCACAAACAATAAAAAAATTCTTTTTTTTCTGTCTTTGTGAATTGTGTGGGCTGTGGGCCTGATTCAGGGCCGGACGCTATTTGCGCTCGCTCGTTCAGAAAAAGGGGCCGGATGTTTAAATTGAGCGCTCGCTCTTTGCGGTCTGTTGACGCCTCTATGTCTGAGCGAGCGAACGAAACATGCGCTTGCTATTTTGTAAAGACGCCCCCTGGCCGCTTGCATCCTACGTCATCTCCGCTATTTATTAGATTAATCGAGTACATCGAAAGGCGTCTGCACTGCTCGCAGTGCTTGTGGTTGGATTTACCTACCGCAATCATGCGAACAGTTCAGGCTAAGAAACAACCAAGTGACGTGGTCGATGACGCTGCTTTGTTAATTATGCACACCCTTAAAACGCCCGTTTTGACCGTTTGGCACGCCTGCGTTTGGATCACCACTCCCCGTTTTCAAGCACCTTCCCCTGTTACCACCCACAAACGCCTCATCCTGTCACTCAAATTAGCAGGCACTCGCTGTTTTGCGAGCGCTCGATTTCCAACCGCAATGACTGGTTGGCGCATGCGCATTACGACCTATACGCATGCGCAGTTATGCGAACATCGCTAGGAGCGAACGAGCGGCCGCTTACGAGCGGCTCTGAATCAGGCCCTGTAGCCGCACTTGCATCCTCAAAGCAGCAGCAACAAGCGTGCTCCTTTCTTTTAAAGGGTGGTGTAACCCCGAAAGTGCACTCCACAAAAAATTTAAAATTCTTCTTTTTTTTTTTTCTGTCTTTGTGAATTGTATGGGCTGTAGCCGCACCTGCATCCTCAAAGCAGCAGCGACAAGCGTGTGTCTGTCTGTTAAAGGATTACATCGGTGACAGCATCCAAGTAGGCATGTCAGTAGGCAATTTGGAGGCCCCTGTACAAACTGGCTCTATTTTACCTGAGTTGCCCCCCCTCCAGTGTGTACTCCGAAAGAGTGTTGAGTGCAGCCGGGAACCTTGTCAGCGAAAGGCATAGGAGGTTGCTTCCACAAAATGTGGAGAAGATGATGTTCATAAAAATGAATTATCAACTCTTCCAGGGAGACCAGCCTCCAGAACGTACAGAGGGACCTGTGGTGGTGGATTCCAGCGGGGACGAATTAATACTCTGTGAGGGATGAGGATGTACACAACACTGAAGAGGGTGAGGAATCGGTGAATGAGGAGGATTAGGACGACATCTTGCCTCCGTAGAGCCAGTTTGTGCAGGGACAGATTAATTGCCAGCTTGTTTTGTGGGGGCCCAAACGAACCAATCATTTCAGCCACAGTCGTGTGGCAGACCCTGGCGCTGAAATGATTGGTTTGTTAAAGTGTGCATGTCCTGTTTATACAACATAAGGGTGGGTGGGAGGGCCCAAGGACAATTCCATCTTGCACCTCTTTTTTTTCTTTGCATTATGTAGTGTTTGCGGCCTAGTTTTTCAAACTGCCATCCTGTCTGCCACTGCAGTGTCACTCCTAGATGGGCCACGTGTCTGTGCCGCCCACTCGTGTCGCTTAGCATAGTCATCCATCTACCTCGGTGCAACCTTTTGGACATAAAAACACTATTGTGAGGTGTTCAGAATAGACTGGAAATGAGTGGAAATTAAGGTTTTTGAGGTTAATAATAGCATAGGAGCAGAAAAATCAACACATTCTGTGATTTTAGCTGTTTTTATGCTTTTTTTTAAAAAAATACAGAACCAAAACACAAAACCTAGAACCCAAAACACCGAAGGGTGGTTTTGGCAAAACCAATCCAGATCCAAAACCAAAACACGAAAAGTGGCCGGTGCACACCCCTAATATTTATAATATAGTGTTTGATTAGATACATTAAACACTGTCCACAACAATATTGTTGAAATTGGAGGTGGGGAAGGTGTTTTCATATTGTTGGAATTGAAATACAGTAGCACATACTCTAAACTGCCAGGATAATTAACCACCTGTTTGTAAATCTTTCTTTCTATGTTATGTCTTGTAACTCACTTGGAAAATGTATTCCATTGGAAATTAGAGAAAACCCAACTAGTATTTGAAAGGATTCCTAAACCCCTTTCTTCAGTGCATTATTACTTGTCATACTGTATGTTGGTACATTGGTGGGAAGGGTGCAAGTGGGGGCAGAGTGACAACTTCTGAATCCTTATTTTCCTATTGTCACAGCGGCTGCACCGTATAGTTGCCAAGAGGAGCCCTGGTGCCTGCAGATTCAAGCCAATTGGAGTTGCTTGGTATTTTTCTTTGTGCTGGCCAGCCTCTCAAATGAAGGCTTTAATGGGTTAGCTCAGGTTACAGATTGTACTGTGGTGTTAAACTACATTGTTTTTATTTATAGAATTATTCCATTCGTGAAGTTTACATCGCATACACATATTCATTGCTTCAATATGATCTCTAGTGATAGACTAAGGTTACTGTATATTAAACTGTTAAAATGAAACTTATTGCTTCACAAAAGTTTCCATGAAGTACCATGGTGCTTTACAGTAATGACAGAGTATTTATCAAATGCTGATTTTGTTCAGAATTTAAAATCTCCAAACTCTCCAGTCTATTAAAAAAAAAAATATATATTTATTTTCTGTTAAGGCAATGATATCCCGCTGAGCAAAATCTTTGGTTTTCCATTTATTTGAATACACCAGTGATTTTCAACCTTTTCAACTCGCGGCACACCAAACAAAATTTGAAAATTGCTAAGGCACACCCATCAGTGCCCCACGGCAAAAAAACCCCACACACATTGTCCCCCATGGGGAAAAAAACGCACGCATTGGCCCCCGTGGGGAAAAACACACACATTGCCCCCCCACAGAAAAAAAAGCACTTTCACATTGCCGGAACAGGAAAAACTAATACACTTTGGCCCCCACAGAATAACAAACACACACAATTGCCACCACAAATAAAAATATAAAACACATTGGCCCCCACAAAAAAAATAAATAACATTGGCTGTCCCACAAATGAAAAGAAAACAGTCACATTGCTCCCCACAGAATAAAAAATATCAATTTGCTCCCCACAGAAAAAATCACATTGCTCCCCACAGAGAAAAAACAAAAAAAAATCTACTTGGCTACCACAGAAAATATAAAATCGCACGCATTGGCTACCTGTCAGTAGCTGAGAAGGCTCACTGTCATCCTTTGTCATGTCCCTCATCGGCTGGGGTTGACCAGTTGCACTCAGTGACTGAGCACACATTGCAGAACTGGGAGCAGCTGGTGGGCATGCAGGCGGGCAACGTGGCGTGCGTGACCTATGATAACACACTGCTGTGTCTCCATAGGACATGGCCTGGGCACATCTGAGCCTCCCAGAAGGGCTCAGCACTGCCCAGGCCTGAGCACAGGTAAAGTGGGCTCCGACTGTGCTGACCCCGCGGCACACTTGACAACCACTCACAGTGGTTCAAAAACGCTGGAATAGGCAATTAATTGGTAAACTTCAGCCAATCACAAGCAGTGATTACATGCAGGCCACTTGTAATTGGCTGAGCAGGTACTGAACTTCAGCTCCTTAGATTATAATTATGCTATTGTCAAAGCCGTTAATTACTATTGTGGTACTCTTTACAGTGTTCCTTAATTGACCAGCCTTTCTGGTGCTTGTAGCTTTACATGTCCAGCAAGCTCTGGCAACCAGGTTGTCCATTCAGCTAATGGCTCTTAGGGTTTGCTAGAATTTGTAGTTCCACAAGAGTATTGATCACGTTTTTTTTCTACTTTGTATAAGCGGTTTTATATTCCCATTCATTTCAATTGACAATACATTTCTTTGAGCTTTCTGTACTCATTGAAATTAATGAGTTCTTATATATTTGTAAATCATTCTTAAATAGATTCCCCTGTTTAAATAAAACAGAAATTAATGATTCCTGTGACTTTGAGGTGAATTTGATTGTACTTTGAGTTGTTGAAATTCCGAGGTTCTTCTATACGATCATTGATACAACAGGTTTGACATGAACAGTTGGCTGTAAATAGAAGCAAAATGTATCGGGGTCCAGTCCTTTTAAAGCTTTTGTATATGTAGTTTCTTGTAAGTGTTTATTTGAAGTCTTACAATATTTTATTATTAAATAAGAGGTGTGGTTTCTTACTTGTTAATCTAAGCTCATGTATCTACATATTTTTGTTTTCTTACAGCGAATTAGTCCCTTCCTATGATTCAACTACTTTTGTTCTGGAAAACTTCAGGTAATGTTTTCTCTATTGCATGTGCTGATGTTTTGTTAACGAATTAGTAAAATGAACATTTCTAAAAGTGTTTATTATCCTATAGCATATATTTAATGTTTCAGCAAACCTGTTACATTGATTTAAAATTACATGTGTTTTTGTTTAATGTATAGAATTTTAAAGCATAGCTTACTACTTTTTTTGGACCACATCTGGTTACATCTGAATTCTACAAAAAAATAAAACTTTGTTCTACCAGAAGAGAGATTTATCTTTTCAGCAGTGTTTTAGCGACCATTCCACCTCAAGACCCAAGCATTCGCTTAGGGAAATGTCTGTCCCATTTATCCAATTGCCCAATTAATAAGGTCTCTTGGTATGTATCCAATAAACTAGCAGGTTAACCATTCAGATAGGTTTATTTATTTGCTAAAAAGTACTATCTGCAATACACTACGTGTCTTCACATATAATACAGTTACATGTATTAATTTCATCGTTGCTACGTCTAAAATTATTAGTTTTTATCACAGCTTAATCAAATAGATAATGAGAAACTAATATGTCCTAATGCATTATAGCAAGGCATTATGTATATACTAAGTCACTGTAAATAGTGAGTGGAAGTATTAGTGCTGCTCCATGTAACTCCTATGAATCCCTGCAGTAGCACTCCTCTAATCTGTTGATGGCGAGTGCAGAACAAGCTTACTGCATTCTGATATTTTGGACAGTCTGTCCTCAACTTCAGTATTAGTAATAGCAACACAGCATCCTCCTGGATCTTTTAATCAGAAGTAAAGTCAAAAGGCATGGCTGTGAATAGATGGCATTTATGTCATTATATACAGACGAATGGACACTCAGCAAGATTCACTGCTATTCTTTAGTTTCTTAACTAGAGTATTTCAAATAGGTTTTGTTTGATACAAATAAGAAAAAAAGGTTCACTCTGAGACTCAACAGCTCCCCGATGTAAGTGTGTGTACGTATAGATAGATATAGTGAGAGATATACCTATAGACTGGGATATATCTATGTTATATATAGCGCCAACATTACTTTTGCTTTCTTTACTTGGTAGTGCAAACTAACCTTTTCCTTTACAGCAGGCATGGGGAACCTCAGGCCCGAGGGCTGTATAAAGCCCATGGAATAATTTGGTCTGGCAGGCTGAGCTTTTTCGTCTGGCTAGCATGGTGCCTAGAATGGCACTCTGAAGCCAGAATCTATGCAGCAATGTCACCTGGAGTGTCTTTAGGACGCTTCAGACGGTTCACACTGCTGCAGTTACAGCTCCCTGGAGCATCTTGAGGATGCTGCGGGCATTGCTGTAATCACCGGTGATTGTGGCCCCACACGTAGGGGGCACGGCCTGTACAGGGCCCGAAAATGTTTTATATATATATAATGTGTGTGTGTGTGTTTTATTTATGTTAGACCAGGTTTAGCCATGTGAAACTGCTAAACCCGTCTTAGGGCGCCCTAACCATGTTTTTCTCGCACATTTGTGCTCACAACCTCCTAAGGGTGTGAACAGAATCATCACGGTTTATAGGAGGGAGCCAGCCACTCACTCGGCTGTACAACCCTGAGACAAAAGGCTTGGTTCGATGTCTGAGAAGAAATCTCTTTATGACACACCTCTCCTTAGGAAGTGTGCTAAAAGATGTGTATGCCCCCTGGTTAGTTCTCTCTGCCTGGCAAGGAGTACTTTATCAGACCGATTGCATTTGAGCTAAGGTTTTGCCGGATTTATGGTTTAAATACAAAATAAAAATCATATATGCCATGTATAATTGCAAAATACTGCTATTAAGCTTAAATGATAACTCTACACAAAGCTAAACATTTCATTTTAGTGGCGTTCAAGGAGTTGAGCTTAAAAATAAGTCCCACTTTGGCTGCTTAGTCCACTATGCTTCCTGATGGCTCTTTATAGTCCATTGAAACTGATTTGTTTAGAGTTAGTTTATGGCTTGATAAAGAGGTCATTGTAAATAAAATAAAGTTTCCATTTTAGGACATTATCTTTTGGCATGTTCGATCTTAAATAGAATCTGTGAAATATTAATATTGTATAGAATGTTTGGTGCCGCCTGGCTAAAGTGATGGGGTTTCCCTACCAGCTATTAGAAGCAGCTTTTAGTCATTAGTGTAACCTGTAATCTGTATCTGATAAACTGAAGATGCAGTATCTGTTAAATAAGGGCATTTTAAAATTTTTGTTTTACAATTGATTTCCCAGATTTAAAAATTTGATCCCTGAATCACACGACCATTGATGACAGTTTTGTAACTTTTCCTATTCTTTTCTTTTCAGCACTTTACGGCAACGCGCAGACCCTGTATACAGTCCACCTTTACAAGTATCGGGCCTCTGTTGGAGATTAAAAGTGTACCCTGTGAGTTACCTCATTGTGATTAGTTGTAGTAGGGACATGGTACGATAAGCAGTTTTATTCATTTTGAAAGAGTCCCTGGCAAAATTTACATATATGTGTAAAAGTTACAAACTGAAGACGTACGTGTGATTTTGCATTCTAATCAACAGAACTGTTCTTAAACCTTTTCAAATGATTCAGCATAGGGTTTCTCCATAGTCTGATATAGCTGGCGACAGAACAAGAGCTTGGAATAGCTGAATGACAAATTAATGTAAATGAAAATATCACATTTTGTTGACATAGCCACATATATATATATATATATATATATATATATATATATATATATATATATGTGATACTTGGGGTTAATTAGCTCGGTAGACTGGGGTCAGTGGTACAGTGAGTAGGTGCAGAATCAGAGTCCACAAGTAGCATTCCAGTTAAATAAACATAAGTGCTGCTTTACTTCCAGCATGTGAAATCAGGAAACAGAAAAATAATGAACAAGCTTAGCCCTTGTTTGGGGCACAAGCTCACTTCTTGAACCCTCTCTACAGAAGCAGCTACTCTGCATGAAAGTCTCTCTCAGTCTCTGAGATTGGTGGTCCTTCCTGCCACATGCAGGACTGGACACTGGCCTCCTGGCCTGGCATAGCTTCCTTAGCTTGTTGGCTGCCGCCTCTCACAGTCTGGCCTGCTTCCTTGCAGGTTCCTAGCTCAGTCCCAGAGTTGGATAGCCTTCCCTGTATCTCACAGGTCTAGGCTCAGGCCTCCTGGCCCTCACTGGCTTGCTAGCACAGTGAGCACTGTCTGACTGGTCTGCCTCAGTCCTCCCTGGACTGAGTTCACTCGGCAGCCCTTACACCTCTTCCCAGAATCCTACTCCTCTCTGTGTGGGTGCATCTCTCCTGCCCCACACAAAATCTGCTGCTCACCAGTGCCATCTCTGGTGATACTGCATATATATATATATATATATATATATATATATATATATATATATATATGTATACGTATATGTATATATATATGTATATATATGTATACGTATATGTATATATATATGTATATATATATATATGTATATGTATTTATATATACGTATATATATATATACACGTATATACGTGAACAACAATGGACCGGCACTTCGATATACGAGCAGCAGCTACTTGGTTGCCTTCAGTGAAAAATAACACTAGAGAAACAAAAAACTGCGGCACTCCAAGATTGGTGATATAAGAGAAGCTGTATTATAGCCGACGTTTCAAAGCCTTCAGGCTTTTTTATCAAGGCACATATAGGTTGCAGTTTGACTGTTTAAGGGTGTGGACAGCTGTCTTTTATACAGTTAAACAGTTCAAACATGTGCCACTAATACAGGTAATGAGTGGAGGATAGATGAGCTTCCTAAAAAAAGAAGCAACAGCAAAGTGCAACAACTTGCACAATCAGTGGTTGTCCAAATACTTTTTTGCCCCACTGTATGTATGCATATGTGTATATATACAGTCAGGTCCATAAATATTGGGACATTGACAGAATTTTTAGATTTTGGCTTCTATTCACCACCACAATGGTTTTGAAATGAAACAAACAAGATCTGCGACACTTCCGGTTTTCGTTCCACCGCAATTGGAAATCACCGGTGGATGCGTTCCACGTACTGAAAGTGAGGTAATCTACTCCTCAAAGCCCGTGATCAGGTGCAGCTAGGCTACCCACACATGAAAAACGTGGTGAACCCCATGGAACGCATACAAGGAACACTATATGCTCTCCAAAATAGAACGATTACTCATGATATATAAACAATGGCAGGTAATGCACAAAGCATCCAGGGTTTAACGGAGGCTCATAAAAGCTAACAAATAGCGGAAAATATAGAAAAAATAGAAAAAACTATAAACACAATATTTGTAAAATCCCTGATCTTCCCCCTAAATCAAGAATTTATGAACACAGTATATATACAATATCTAAAGGCACAATAAAACATAAAGAAAATCATACACCAAATAACTAAATTATGCTTGATCAAATAAACAAAAACATAAAAAACCCAGCAAGGGTCTACCGAAACTCCAAAGAATTACAAAAAAATTAAAGGCTATGCAACTGTCGGCAGACCAAGGTCCTGGGCGCCCACAACCTAGTTGTCATTAGTGCAAAAAAATATTCAAATGGTTGTATTCGTTCAATCCACTTGGGGATACTGTGTCGAGTCTATGGATCCATCTGGCTTCCTTTCTCAGGAGGATCAAACCACGGTCACCACCCCCTTTTCAGTGGCGGTACCCTGTCAATCATGTATTTTAAAGTTGTCATCTGATGTTTCATGCACAAAAAGTGTGACCCCACTGGTTTGTTAGTATTCCCCTTCTCATAAGCCAGTCTGATGTCAGACCGATGCTGTGTCATTCTCTCACAAATTTTAGTATGAGGGGTATATAGGGAGACTCCATACACTATGTTGCCTAATAGTGTAGTAATTAAAGTAAATTAACTTATGCTCAAAAGGTAAATATTGTGCGTACCAAAGAATAAACAAATTAAAGCTTATCTGATGTCCAGGTAAATATTTCTACGGTCAGGAAACATGTACTGACAAACTTTTTCAGGATTTTTCCAAGGGACAGAACTGCTGTTCAAACCTTAAAATTCAAAAGCTCAAATCTTGCCCATAGAAAAGCAATATAGTGTAGTATTTTGTTATGTAAACAATATCAACAGTAGACATACATAAATCTGCGTACCAGATAATGCATAGAATAATGCATATAAAGGTATCACTCCTCCGTGTTCCTGGTCATAAACAACAAGCGTCCGGCTTCATACACAACAAATGGTAGACCTGCCCAGTGTCTTCTTGATATATGAACCAAAAGTTTGTGCTCCTTACACTAGCAGCTCTGCACTCTTGTGTACAGTCTCCTGGTTTCCCTCCATTTCCATTTCATGCCAAACCCAATGAAATGGATATATATATATATATATATATATATATATATGTATATATATAGTTCCCAATTATGCCGACACTCTCAATACTCGTTAATCTGCTCCGGTGCCCGTCCAACGATAGAGACAATATGCAAAGTGAAAAGACGGCACTCAGAGACTGTCACACAAGCAATTTTAGTATATTTTAAGGTGACACATCAGGCAACGTTTCAGGGTGCAATCCCTTTCCTCAAGCCCACACCACAGATACAAACAATACATACATGCATACCGACAGGTAAGTATCCTACCCCTAAACCTAACCCTCCCTGCAGCCTAACCCTCAGCTCTTCATTGGTGGTATAGGTAAGTTTAGTCTGAAGATGACTGCTTTTTACCTGTTTTTGCAGTCATCGTCCAATTTCACTAACTGGCCTCCAGTAATTCCAGAAGTTATCAGTTTGCTTAGGTTGCGGGGCAAATGGCTGGATATTGTCTACTTTGGCCACAATGAGTCTGACCATATTGTGCAGTGTGATGTCAGCTTTACCATTGATGTGCTGTTTGATTAAAATTAATGAAATGTTTTATGTTGTATAAAAGTTTACATTTGTTATCAGGAGCGTAGGGAGGGTGGTTCCAGTGGATCGCAAGCTCCAGGCGCCAAAGGTGTCCAGAGGCGCCTGGGGCCATTGCATTCCCGCTACAGGGGGCCCGGCTGATGGGCTCCACCACAGGGGGCCCGGCTGATGGGCCCCACTACAGGGGGCCCGACTTAAGGGGTACTACTACAGGAGCTGACTGGAGTGATACGGAGGAAGGCTGGAAAGCTGGGGCAGGAGGATGGAGAGACGGGAAAGTAGGCAGAATATATTTATCCCTCCATGCTCCACTTTGTTGCTGTCCCCATATCTTTACTTCTCCTTATTTTAATCCCATATGGACCCGCCTCCTCCCTGGAATACTTGATGGGGGGGGGCGGCGCCAAAGCACGTATGTGCTTCGGGCGCCCTGGCTACACGCTACACCTCTGCGTGTTATGTAACGTTTATTACCATATCTGCTTATACAAAGGGTGGTTATACCATTATCACGCTATACACCTGATGCCATTTTGACCAAGAGTAGAATCAAACTTATGCCAGCTGAAATACATACAAACAATTAAACCAAGTATAGTGCTCCACTGTTTCCAAATGGGGCTAAATCTTTGTATCTATCTGGAACTACAGGAAGTCTTTCTTTTTCAATGTGACTCAACAGAAAGAAAAATTTTTTATAGTACAATCTGTAGGCAAACTAGAAAAAGGATAAGGAATATCATCATATTGTATATTAAGATACTGATTCATAATTTTAGACATCACGTAAACTGATCAATAAGATATAAGGCATGATTTATATTTCCGTACTGCCACAACAGCCTATATACTAGTTTATGCTAATGCAAGACTTCTCTCATGAAGTCTTGCATTAGCATAGACTCTGCCAAACATCCAAACATTTGCCAAACATCCCTGTATTCCTCCCACTGTTTTTCCGTTTGCATCCGCAGCATCCACTCCATGAAGGGTGTAATTATCTGTCTGAGGCAGGCGTTCCATCTCTGTCCGTATGCATTCCCACTAGATGGAACAGTTCTGTGCGTCCACTTGGACTTCGCCAGTTACCTCCCATTTCATGAGGAGTGGTCCTATGAATCTGTCTGTACTTGCGATCTCTGTCCATGTGTGTATGCCTAATTCGGCATATGCGCAGTTGTCAATTTCTTTTTACATGATTTTCCATGTCTAGCCACATTATTAGTCTTATGTATATAGGCAGAAACAGTGACTAATCTTTAATGTCTTTGCTACTTTTTTCTAATATCTGCTTTTGGGAGACTTTTTTGAGAGAACTCTCAAATTATGAACGACTTGGCAAGACAATGGGGGAGATGTACGAAGCTGAGAAGCGGTATCAGCGCACGTTATGTGTGCTGATAACGCTTCTTCCAAATGTATGATCGGGGGGTTTGGCAGTAAATTACGGGTGCTATGCAGCCTGGGTCATGTAAGAACGGTCATATCGCCTGACCGTTCCACCCGTCATCGCCATCAATCAATGAATGGGTATTTAAACACTACCAGTAATTCACAAATGCATTCGCTTATACTCCTGAGGAAGCTGGGGGATAATACACCAGCGAAACCCATTTAGAGGGCTGTTCCTGTAAATTCCCTACTTACTGGATGCACTTGGACTTTTCATACAACCTCCTTGGCAAGGATTGCGGCGCCATTAGGAACCTGGATGTTTCCATATTACTACACCGTATGAATGGCAGTAAGGATGCCACAAGGAACTTTTGGAGCACATTCCATAGACTGGTAATCTCTAACGCTGCTTATTACTTTGGACACTAAGGAGGGAGTCCTATCCCAGTACACATTATTTGGGAATTGCTAGTATTTGCAAGATTTGCTTTTCAACTTGTTTTCATTCCTTGATATAAAAATGTGAACTCATTGATGCACTATGTGTAATGTTTTTAGCTTATCACGTATTTATATTTTCTATTATTGAATTAATTGTATCTGGATTCTTAATTGTCAAACTGTCTATCTTAGTCCATTATATCAGTTAATTTATTATTGTGATATTTGGGAACTTTGAGCGCTGGTTCTTTTACTTTATATATTTTCTCACTATTTCTGTGGGGACTGACTATCCCTTTACCAGCTACTTGATTGATAGCGCATCAGTACTTCTCTATCATTCATTATCTGTACTAATTTGTCTATCACTGTGTTGCAAGATAGAGGGGTCTATGGTGCAATTTTAGCAAACCTTATTAATGACACATCTGTGCATATGAACTGGGGGGTTTCTGGGATGACCTTAATAACCGGATCCTGTTATTTATTATGTATTATTTTTTTTTTAATGCTGATGTTTTTTTATTCCTTTTTTTTTTAAAGCCCTTTATTGTCCACTTTGAGTTAAAACTGAAAATATAAAATGTAACTTTTCTCTGGCTACAGTTTTTTTTTTTCTGCTAATTTAATTCTTTACTTCTTCCATTAGGTGGAGGCATAATCAGTCTACTCCTTCAAGTAGCCTTCAACTCCTGTGCTTGGATTTTAAATATTTTCGTATGCAAGCTATTCAGTCATCTCATAATTTAGCTTTTTGGGATATTATTTAACCATAATTTGAAGGAACTGGCTACCCGAAGGATAAGATTGATGATGCCATTCAACAAATGAAAGAAATAGATGGAAACATTGATTATATTGTAAAACTAGAGAAAGAAAAGAAGAAACCTATACTTCCAGTTGTTACCCGTATGTTTTACATTGGAGGATTTCTTAATTTTTCTCTATGGCGGAATAACTTATCTGACTAAAGTGTTTACAGAGAGAAATTGGATATCAAATGATGAGCAGAAGTTGATCTCTTGTAAGTAGATTCTAGAAGGAGAGAGTGTTGGCTATTTCAAGTAAAAAAGAGGTGTCAGCATATATAAATGTCTCTTGATTTGAGGTAGAGTGACAGGATTGGTTATATATCTTATTGATAGCTTTGCGGGGTGGCCAGAAAAAGGAGAAGAATGTTGCCACATTATCTGTTCCTTAAGGTGCCTATGATTAATTATTCCAGTAAGTGGATTGTACACAGCTTGTCTGAGAAAACTAGGTCTTCACATTGCACTGTGAAAAATGTTTCTCTTCTTTTTTTTTTTATTCACAATGAGGAAAGATTTATTCCTATTTTCCAAACAGTGAAGCACTGGACATGGTTTCGTTGATTTGTTTTTATTAACATTGTTGACATTTAATATCTATTTCTAATAAAAATAAAATTGCATAACCAATGTTCCAATTTTAAAAGCATGTATTACTTTTAAAGGATGGAAATGGAGTGGTGAGGGGCTACTATTTATCCGTCTTCCTGGAACTTTCTGCGGGACTGCCTGAAACGTCAAAGTATGTATCCCCAATTTTTTTACACTCGACTGATAAGTGATAATTATCTGCTCTGTAGATACCCCTATGTAACTATGCTGTACCGTCATTGCTTACTTGGTGGTTTTGTTCTACTTTCCAGCTATATTTATTGTGCTACAGGTTGAGTCTCCCATATCCAAATATTCCAAAATACAGAATATTCCGAAATATGAAAGTTT